>OY979648.1:22500-622500 GCA_963855885.1 Coenonympha glycerion | reverse complement strand
ACAGGTACCTTATGAGGTCTAGGGGAGCACTAAGAAAGGATTTTTCAAAATTCACCCTCTAAGGGGGTGAAACGGGGGTTCGAAGTTTGCATTTTATCAAGTTAAAATACTTCTTTACGCCGCAACTACTGAACCGATTTGGTTAAAATTTGGAATGGAGATAGATTATATCCTAGAATCAACTACTTTTTTTCTCGGTAAAATCCATTGTTTTCGTGATAATAGGGAAAAACAGATATTCATGCATGAGAAAATTTATTCCTTCACGCCGCAACTGGTGAAAATTTTTGGTTTAAAGTTGAAATGAAGATAGATTTCATGTAAATAAACACAAATCCGGAAAATGGATAGTTCCCGTAGAATAGTTAAAACTAAAATTTACGCGTGCGAAGCCGCGGGTATCTGCTAATTTGAGAATAACATAATATTGTTGTATCTATGGCATGTACATATATTGTATAGGTGCTTCGCTATAAATAACTATTGCCGCACTTTTGTCACTTCGCGCGTGCGCGGCCGCTTGGATGTTTAATTATTTATTTCACCAAATACTTACCTACACATTTTTACGTTCTGTTTATTTTTCAGAGATGAATTCAACAGTCCGGTTCCTGTTGAAGAGCCGGAACCGGAACCGGAACCCGAAGGCTCGTCATATCGCACGGCATGTAAGTCCCTTCCAGCAGCCAAACAAAATGCCTCTCGCGTGAAAATTGATTTTTCAAACATCCCGCAGGAGCACCAAGGATTTTTCTGAGAAATAATGTGGGAATCATCCATGCCGATAACAAATTTCAGTGAAACCAGTTCAGTAGTTTTGGCATGAATGAGTAACGAACCTACACACACGCACTTATAAAAGTGTGATCAGATTTACGGGATCACCACTGATTTGTATTCTATAAAACACTTGTGTGATACTATTAAAAAACTCGCCTACTCGTCTTTGAAATTCACACTCGTGTTTTAATACCCCCATTATGCACCCATTTCGTCAAGTACTATAACAAAACTGTCCTGAATTGATTCAGGACAATTTACATTGCTTCACTGAACTGTCAGTGAATAATTGCTTTTAACCGCTGAGTAACGTCCTTTATCTTCTCTAAATACCCTCATTTTTTTAAAATAATGGGAAAGTAACCAAACTATGTTATATTTTAGTGGCAATTCTTGGCGAGCAGTGGAAACGGCGCCAGCGCAGAAATGCATTGGTTTTGGATGGTAAGTAAAGATATCGATCTCAATCTCGAATTGAGCTTATATCTGTACGTGGTCAAGATGACGAGACCAGCGCGCGGTTGACAAACGGCCCCTCACATGACCCAGTCGTAATATATGTATGTACCACTATTTCAACAACGCTATAGATCATAGTTACTGTCACTGTATACTATCAAAACAGTTGCTGAACTTGCCACAGGTTGATGGCGGCCTCTTGGATGTTTGATTATTTCACCAAATACTTACCTACACATTTTTAGGTTCTGTTTATTTTTCAGTGATGAATTCAACAGTCCGGTTCCTGTTGAAGAGCCGGAACCGGTACCGGATCCCGAAGGCTCGTCATATCGCACGGCATGTAAGTCCCTTCCAGCAGCCAAACAAAATTCCTCTCGCGTGAAAATTGGTTTTTCAAACATCCCGCAGTAACCAAGGATTTTTCTGAGAAATAATGTGGGAATCATCCATGCCGATAACAAATTTCAGTGAAACCAGTTCAGTAATTTTGGCATGAATGAGTAACGAACCTACACACACGCACTTATAAAATTGTGATCAGATTTACGGGATCACCACTGATTTGTATTCTATAAAACACTTGTGTGATACTATTAAAAAACTCGCCTACTCGTCTTTGAAATTCACACTCGTGTTTTAATACCCCCATTATGCACCCATTTCGTCAAGTACTATAACAAAACTGTCCTGAATTGATTCAGGACAATTTTGTTATAGTACTTGCATGCGTACATTGCTTCACTGAACTGTCAGTGAATAATTGCTTTTAACCGCTGAGTTACGTCCTTTATCTTCTCTAAATACCCTCATTTTTGTAAAATAATGGGAAAGTAACCAAACTATGTTATATTTTAGTGGCAATTCTTGGCGAGCAGTGGAAACGGCGCCAGCGCAGAAATGCATAGGTTTTGGATGGTAAGTAAAGATATCGATCTCAATCTCGAATTGAGCTTATATCTGTACGTGGTCAAGATGACGAGACCAGCGCGCGGTTGACAAACGGCCCCTCACATGACCCAGTCGTAATATATGTATGTACCACTATTTCAACAACGCTATAGATCATAGTTACTGTCACTGTATACTATCAAAACAGTTGCTGAACTTGCCACAACCGAACACACAAAAGGAGTACCAAGTTACCAAGTAAGCATTCTGCTTTGCTGGACTTTTTTGCCTTTTTAAGGGTGTGCCAGCGAAAATTCAATTCAACCACCAGTACAACTTTCACATAATTTATTTTTGACATATTTCATTTGACATATTTCATGGTTTTAGGATATGATGAATAATTGGATATAATATTTAGAATATTCCACGGCTATTTACCTGCATAACCTAATGAAAATGACGATTTTAACGTCGATATTTCGATAGGTACATGATACAAGACTACGTGACCACGACCTGTGCCACTGGGTTGAAATATTGACAGTTTAAATAATCTTTTTGATCGTGCAAGTATGTATTCATGAAACTGTACATTATTATTATTATTACAGAATAGGAGTTTTTGAAATCACCACAAGATAACCCGCGCGTAACAGGAATGGGTTGCCACATAGCAGCGCACCAGAACGCTAAATCCCGTTGCGGAACGAACGATCGGACCTAATTGAATTTCTTCTCAACCTCACAATAGCTGGGCGTGCCTCTCAGAATAAGATAAGTTTGGTTAGTAAGTAGAGAAAGAACAAAGAAGAGGTGGATGCATTGTGAGAAAGAGGATTGCACGTTGACAGCTGATAGAGAGAATGGCTGAGAAAACGAGACTCCACCACTGGCCCGTCGAACTCGGGAACTTTTTTCATTTATCCCACGAAAAGTCAAGGAATCCCACGGGATTTTAAAAACCGTGCTTCATGCGGGCGGGGCCGCGGGTAACAGCTAGTTTTACGTAAACCTCTTTTGATCACAAAATATTTGATTTCCATGTTGATAACTATAATGTTTACTGTAATACTCTACAGAGAGACTGACACAGATGGACCAAGTCGCAGCATAAGGTTTCCATTTGATAAAATACTACTTAATACTGGACGTTAGAAAGAATAAAAGATCAACTGCAGAACTTACAAAAACGAATCCTTTAAAGATACTAGATAATAGCCTCATTTAGACACAACGTCGGTTTTACTTTAACACTGAATAAGGGCAGTAGAAAGAATAAGAGATTAACGCTGTAGGCCTTTATTGTACCTAGTCGGCCCATGTAATACCGGGCTTTGCATACTTGGCGCGTAACAATATGGATTGTGGATCCAAACGTAATGAGGATTACCCTCCACGGAATTTTGCTTTAGGACAAATAAAAAACTTTTTTTTAATTCCAAATAAATATAAATTCACCTAGAATTCTATGAGAACTTCAATTTAATTCATAGTCGAAGATCCCAGCGACTACATAGTAATTTACGGTACGGATTTGTATATAAATGTTTAGAATTATAGACACATTACCGAGAGTTGAAGATTGAAGCGACATAATTGGCGTAGGAGGGATTTGTGTTTTTTCGTTCACCACATACATCATAAATGAGGTAGATTTATCTTAAGGCCATCAGGGCATCCTATCGACCGCTCGACGTAGCTCCAAATCGCGGTGTTTTACTCAAATTTCCGCCTCCCCGCTCTTGTCTCACTGTAACGCCGCTCGCCCTGGTACATCACCTCCATTTACGTCTCAAAGATCATTTACTTTTTTCCTTTCATTATTTTCAGTTTTCCTGTTTCCTGCTCAAATTCTTAGTTTTATGCACAAATTCTTTGATGTCGATTCAGAATTCAAAGGTGTGTTTGGCCTTTACGGTTGTAAAAGGAGAGTGTACTATTGTGATTTTGCTTCGAAAATATTTTTGGTATTTTAGGTTATAAATTGTTTTTATGAAGCACTAATAAAAAAACACTTGGAAAACAACAAAAAACTTATTTTATGTTAATTAATTGATGAACAAACAAAGACAATAAAGATTGTCGCCAATTAAAGGCGATTTCAAAAATTACAACACAAAAATCATAAATACATTTAAAACCATTATTATTAAATCAAAACTTAAAGTTTTATTAGTAAATAACAAGAAATACAGCTACCGATAAAATTTAATTCTCGATAAATTGTAAACCATCAAAAATGAAAATAACTCCCAAAATGTACTGAATTGATATTAAAACTAGATGTTGATATTACTTTTTGTATTACATTTATATGTCTTATTCATATTACATTATGTATCTACCCGTTCATACTCGTAATACTGATGAATAAACGATCCATTAAATTGGAAATTATTTTCAAATTTCAGTAAAATATTACTCTTCATGAAGCATTGATTTACATTATTAAAATTTTTGAGTATACAACAAAAGTGCGATTCCAATAAAACATACCAACAATATAAAAAATCTGATTTCCACCACAAGCTTCATGATCTATTTTTAGCCATTACAAGCAGTATTTGCCAATTATGAGTTTTCCAAATAGAAGAAATGGTTATAACCATTAAAGTGACAAAATGAAATGACTTGTCATAAGAACCTCTGTATGCTAGATCTACTATATGTAATAAAGAATTTTCTATTCTATGCTATTGGAATATCAAGATCTTGAAAAAGGCATGAATTTATCACTCAAGTAATATCTAAATTTCGAAATTTGACCACGTTGAGGACAGAACAGAAATCCAGCCAGAAGGTAAGGTTACATGAGCGCCGTTTTTTTGTGAGCTTCTTCTCAGAGGCGAGTGGCTTCTCCAATCCTCATAAGCTTTATAAATTGAAAATTATTTATCCATATTATACTTGCGTCTATCTATTAGATATCCTTTCCTAAACTCAGTTAACTGTACGTTTTGACTTTCCGAGGAATATAAGAAGACAAAGCTTAAAACAATAACCCTAGTAGCTATAGTATCCAGTCTATAATGTTATTGTGCTAGTGAAGTGTCATAGGTGTGCTATCGATATTTAACTATGCCCTCGACCTTCATTTTTACAGAACGCTCTTCAGGCCGCGCTTGGAGCAAGACAACAATATCATATTGAATCTAGCAACTGTACCGGCCTTTTAGGTATACGATTTCTTTTTTAGAGTTTTGTAAGACAAAGACAAGCTGATAGGAACTGTCTAATGGAAATAGGAGCATATAGAAGTGATTCTCCCGCCTAAATAAAGCTCAACAAAAAGCTATAATTCCATGTGTAAATCGACGAATCTCTAGTGAGACGCTGTATTTATTAAAAAAATTAAATCGAGTTATTCCAAGTGGGCCTATTTTAAAGAGAACTTATGAAATACGAGTAGTTATTACTCATAAAGTTTCAATACTGAGCTCTTGACAAGTTGGAGAAACCAAAAAATGTGTCAATGGTTATTCATTAAAATATTGCATCATATCACGCAGGTTATTAAAACCGCGTGCTATTTCCGAATGCACCACTCGAAATTGGTTTTGGTTTGTTCCAGTAAAACAAAACCTCATTTAATTTTAAAACTGTTAACAATTGAAAATAAATCAATTCGAACTCCGTCTGCTTTTCGTGACACCATTCAATGGACGGAATTTCACGTTTCATGAAAGTAAATAGCTAACGGTCAACGAGAGCTCATTTTAATGTATAAAGCTCATTTAATAATGCACTAAAGCTCATTTAAATGCATTAAAATTTCGAAACCATAAGCTTATGGAAAGATTTACGAAATTTTTGAAAAACCAATTATAATTACAAAACAGAAAAATGTGAAAAATTTCAAACTTATAACTCTCAACCACTTAATATTCTGAAAAACTTATCACACGTCCTTTCAAAGGAAATCGAAGATCAGTAACATCCCTGAATCGATAAATTAATCAACAAAAAATAACAACAGAAAGCATAGGCAGAGATCGACAACGGCGGTCAACCTGTTAATCTGTAACTAAATATTTAGGTAGACATGCTACAGTATTGAGGTAGGTTATAGAAGGTAAAACGATCAACAGTGATACAGATGGATGGACACAAACGGTTTACCGTCACTAATATTCTTGGCCATATCGCCGACTTGTACTTTATAATATCTCAGAAATTACCTTCTTAAAATTTAAACTTGCCAACAAATGCATCTCATAATAGGAGTGGCGGAAAATTCAATACTACGAGTAGTTTCCTTTGGAGAGCAAGTTATCCGAATACCGCTTGTGCCGCTCATCCGAACGCTTACTCTCTGATGCAGATGCTGCGCTGATGAGTTTAATTACTTTCTGCTGAGTGTTTAGCGACCGACCGAGGAAAGGCTTAGCTCGCCGCATTAGCGGGTAATTGCGCACTGAATAATAAATCGATTATATTTACGGCAGTGAAGAGAAATACTTGGCAAGCAGCAACAAACTGATTATCCCGATGCTCATAAGACACAACTACGATGGTGAGAAACGTACAAATCTTACTAAACCTTACCTTATTTAGTGAGGTAAATTGTTACCCCAATGCTCTTAAGTCACAATTACTATGGTGAGAAACGTACAAATCTACTAAAAAACAAGCATTTTTGCCACCGATAAACTGGCGACACTTTTTAGCGTTGTCCGCTCTGTCCGGGGTATAATAATATGTCCATTGTAAAAAAGGTAATTTTCTTCGTATTAAATGTGATTTTACATCGAAGTACCTCGTCCCTATAACAGGCCGTATTTTATTTGATAACTGCAAACGATGATCCTATAAAACGATCGTTAAATATTCAAATCGTAAATGCTCCATTTCATGCAGGAGGTTGAGATAACAGGATATTTGATAGTCGGCCGTGCGAGTTTTTGCGAGGGGCGAGCCCGACGGTAATAGCGATGAGCGGTAAACGTTACCCGGTGGAGGAAAACACTCGATACGACATCAACGATACTTACGTACATCTTGTGCTTTGTGTTAACGGTGATTATGTTACCTAATACCTGTAGTGTATCAGACCAATCTGCCTATTATTGCTTATTATTCTGTAGATCGATATTTCTGTGTGAATGGAATGAAGACCGTAAGATCGGTTTACATTCTATTCAGCCTGAATGGTACATTAAGATAATCGTGTCTTCATCACGTTCAAACCTAACGATAAACGATAAATACAGCCTATAATATATCCAATTTAGTTTTGACACGGTGTTTATAATACTTATAATACTACTTGTACTCACCGAAAAAGCCTTGAGAAATACGAGGCACTGTATGATCCCCTCCATGGTGTCCCCAGTGAGGCAGAAGGTACCAGTCAGGTGCCTCCCCTTCTTATCCCCCAAATGGGGGGCAGCGGCGAGGCTGGCGTGGACCAGGGCACCACGAGGCCGAGCGTCTCTCGTCGCGCCGAGGACGCCTGGGAGGGGAGCGCCCTCCATCAGCCGGGCCAGCGGGTCCATTGCCCGCTATTGCTGCCCACTCATCACTGCACTCGGTTCACTGTACACTGACGAATCCTAATCCCACGATTTTTTAACACAAACAAAGCTCTAAAGTTTCCTGATGCAGTTGTCTTTGCCTAGTCTATGCTTTGACTTACATCAATCCTGAAGTCTAAAGTTGAGCAATATAGTCACTAACAACACAACTATTTCTTATCCTATCAGCATTGTTTTAATTCATCACCAATATGAACAATTGTTTTTGGCACAATGATAACTAATTTAAAGCGTAGTCAATTAGATAAGCTACTTAGCTTAATCTTTATATTTTGGCACTGGCACCCTTGCGTACGATTATTATTATTGGTACTCGTATAACCTATTTGAGAATACAAGCTTAGAATGAGCTAACGCTAAGACTTAGTAGATATTCAACTTTAAAAGTTCTAAATAAAAGTTTAATTTGGCACACTCGTAAGTTACTCGCAGTCAACAGTTCGTTTCGAGCATCTACTGATGATGTTCGAGAAGGTCGACGTGCGAAGAGACGGAAGTGACGATCGGAACGACGGAGTGGCTGCTGTTGCAGAGACTCTTGCACTCGTCGCACGAGCAGTTGTCTGCGTCGGGGTTCCAGCAGTCGCTGTTGAGGAACAGCGTCACCATGGTGTAGACCAGCACGGCCACGCCCACTATCAGGTAAATTTCCATCCTGTTCTCCGGAACTTGGCACGCGATTGTCCACTTGGCATTACGCACAGTTTACTTGACAGTTATCCTTGAATATGTTAAGCTATAAACGTCCTAATCGTATTTGGAATCTTGACACCACTTCATAAAAGAACTAACGTCACAGATTCGATCTGTGTCAGTATTTCAATATGATAGCGACCAAAATCAAGATTTCAGTAGTTATTTGGTAGACAATTTAATATGGAATATGTTACCTAGTGCAGATTTTAACACGGCAAAGTCTGTAAAAATATTTAAGTTAAGGTAAAATACAGACTTCTTTACGTACCTCGCCAGTTCTGGAGGTTGGCTGTCTTATCATGTAACCGAATAACCGCGGCCCACATACGTGTAACTCGTACCCGACGTTCGATTTGGGTTCCGCAAAGTTGCGGATCTTGTTATATGTTCATCCTCTCATTTACATACGATACAATACGAATTCGGCATATTTTACAAGCAACTCGAAAATCGACGCCTGAAGTATGACTGGATTTACAAACAAGAGATAAGATATCATTTCTGTCTTTGGCAATACCATCATTTTAGATAAGCATATTTGAGATTCCTCTCAGCAGAACTTTGTAACCTCAGATGACGATTATGATATATGTACACGTGAAAGAGTAAACATAGAATTAACATTTTTTTCTCAGCAATCACGCACAAACACACACTGATGTGATTTAGGTACACGCGCGGCTCACCGCCAACGATCTCACATCAATCCCGCATTGACAGCTGCTTTGCATACAAAAACCTTTCATCCTTTGTCGGAATTTATAGCTACCGACGCTATGTCGATAAATCAACCCCCCCGCTCGCTAGGTATTCTTCAATTTTGCGTGTGCTAATTGGCGGTGACCGGTGGAAATATGCCGATACATTATTCGGCACCGAAATCGGTTCGATACCGGTTCGTCAAAAGGATAGATATTAGCAAAGTAATCGTTAAATAAATTACCGCAAATGTAATGATCACATATGAGAAGAAACTAAAAATTGTACTCAGTTTCAAAATTATAAGTTTAACAAATAAAATACAAATATAATGAATTCCAATACTAAACAAACAAAAAATATCGAGTACGTAATGGAAAGACCTAAAAAGAAAGTACACAATATAATCCGAGTAGAAGCAATACTGCGATATTTTTTGCGGATCTCTGCTAATTGCTGCGAGAGCAATTACACACATTTTCCAAAGGATTGAGCTATAATGGATGGCAAAATAAATAAATTGGGATTTCGAGGTTAAATTGTAAATGGATCCCATATAGAAATTCACATTTATTAATTTATTATACTTGTTCCAAACTGTAGTTATGTATAATATTCATACAAACATTTTCCACATGTGGGAATCGAACCCACGACCTCCGACGCAGAAGGCAGGTTCGCTACTGCTACGCCATTCGGTCGTCTATGACATTTCTTTTTATCTGAACAAAAATTGTATGTAACATTTCTAGAAATGCTACAGCAGGTCATTTTTTATACATCAGGTCTTGCCAACAGTCCGAAGAGTCTGAGAGTAGGTCGTAAGCTCAGGAAAGAATATAAGTTTATTTAAATACCTATTTTAACTTAAGAAAATGACTTTAAATAAAAAATAACAAAACGACACTTCGTTAGCACGACTGCGCCAAAAAAATCACAACGAAAAACAAACATAATTTATAGTTAAAAATGTGCATACTATTTGCAATATATTATGTTAAAAAGCGCCCGTCCGAATGTTTTGTTCCATTCACTCAGCGTTTACCATTGTCGGGGAGTTCTAGTTTCAAATGAAAATGATTGAAAAACTTCGCAGCGGCGTCAAGTCTGAAGTCCTCGCTGTTTTTGTGAAAAGTCGCGTTGCTCTTGTATTTGCTACAAAACTATTTAGTTTCTAAAATGATTTTTTGCAAATACTCAAGTTAAAGAATTCTTAAGTTTACATTCTTAAGGCACAACCTAGAATCAATCACAAGTGTCAGGATGTGATACTTTTTAAGGCAAACTGAACAAAAATGCAAATAAAAAGTCAGACAAGTGCAAACTGTGTGTTTATAATATGTGTGTATATCATTCATTTGCGTTTAATTTAGAAAACCATCTTTTTAAATCTATAATATTCCATGCAGCGCGCTTCATAATAACTGGCTTTTAATCAATTTCCTATATAGCAACAGAGAAAATAATAACACAACAGCAATTAATCTCACACACAACCTGCACATTATACACGTTGCTTCGTGACATATGACGTCATTAGTCATCAGTGACGTGACATGTAAGACTTGTAATTGAACTAATTGGGTCTTACACTACTTTTGAATTTGATAAAAAATATTACTTTATTATAAACTAGGATAAAAATAATAACGTGCAGTGAAAGAAATATTAAAATCCAACGAAGATTTACAAAGTTACAGGCGTTTAAACTTTGGAGTGGGGGGATCTTCTATCCCTTTCTCGCAAAACGAAAATTTGTATGAAGCCGCACGAAGCTACTATGGCATTGGTAAGGTGTGACGTCACAATTTCATGTTGCTATCTCTGTCTAATCACAAATCTTTAAATGCTTATAACTTTTTTGTTATTTGATCGATTTAATTAGTTCTTTCAGTGCACGTCATTATTTTAATTCTACTTTATAATAAAGTAATAAAAAAATTGGAGTCAAATACCCAATTAATACACACTCTACGATATTACACGCTAGCGACTTGATCAACGAAATTAGCCTTAAGACAATAAGGAACAGTGCAATGTTGGTCTTAAACTATAAACAGCAGTATGTTTATACTGACGACAAGACGCTGGTCGACGCCCAAATGATACGAATATGGTTGAATGAGTTAGTTATGGACTTACCTCTTTTAAACCATTTGATTGACAAATCATTTATAGCTAGAATGTTAAGTTCTTTGAAACAAGATACCATACAAATGAATCTATATCGCGTCAATAAAATGCCTGTACTATTTATCTACTAATTATGAAAAAAATTCAAATTACAACCAAACGATTCTCAGACAACACGGGCCTTACGAAAAATGTTTGCTAACCTCTACAACAAGCTATATACTCGTATGTAAAGAAACTGTATTTCTTTAAAGTACATTTGTGTAGAGCGCTCTATGGCCGGTAAGCAGCTGTTATTGTCTGTAATGTCAATACGGACAGATGACAGCGCCATGTTCTTAGACATTTGCTGCTAATGTAATAAGTTATGAAAAGTGATTAATATAAAAAGGAATTGAGAGTAATAGGCTTTAATAGTCGTTTCTTTGTTTTCAGGTGAGATACCTATTTTAAGTTTACAATGTAATCGTATAATTACGCATGTGTATATTTTACGCTAATAAAAAAAACAAGTAAATAATTTAAAAATTATAAAACTCGACTGGTGAAACGACTTTTCCTAGAAAATATTGCCTATGTTACTCGGAATGCTGTAAGGGTTCTAATGATACCCCCACATGTCCAAATCTATTCAGCCGTTCGGAGGTTATGGTGGAATAAAGAAACTCACATACATCCATACATTCATACATGTACATACATTAACCCTAAAAACACTACACTACTTTTTGGGCCGTCTTGTAAATACTGCTCAGGGTTTAGCAATAAGTGGTTTCTCCATAAATTACTTCAACTAATTTTGCTCTATTAGTAGTAATCAAAAGATTGAATTTAATTTGTTACAAAAGATACGCATTTTACATCTGATCTTTCTTCTCTTCTCTTTTCTGAATCTGAATCTCGGAAACGGCTCGAACGATTTTCATGGAATTTAGTATACAAGGGGTTTTGGGGGCGATTGATTGATCTAGTAATTCATTTTTAGAAAATGTCGTATTTACCAAAAAATATATAACTCTATACCTGACATCTATTGGCGAAAAGTATAACTATTACAGTAAACTCCTGCTGCCATCTATTAGTGAGTAGCTGTAATACTACCGAGCAAAGCTCAGTGATCCAGATATTAATATACAAAGCACACACATACGTAGCATACAAGTACATGTTGGTATCTTGGGTGGGAGAGTAAATCCTTCAACCCGTACCCAAAATGTGATTTGAACATTATCTCATTATCCACGATAAACATCGTCGTCTATGCTCGAGCTCACGCTTATTTTTATTTTATCGATTTCGAGAAACGAGTGGAGGTTGATTTCACTTGGGATATGACAAAACAATTTTTTTTTCCCAATTTTAGTCACGACCAATTTGAGGATGAGTTACGCTCGCTGATTTGCTCGTAATAAGTCATGTAACGTTGCAGCGTTCGATGGTATCTACGTTTTACAAATTACTCCCTATTTGGTTACGTGATACGTCCCAACTTGTAAGCCGTTCGATTGTGGAAAATGTGAATATCATAGAATAGCGGTAAATAATATAAGCGGTATGTAAACCTAGCTTTTCTTTTTCTGTCAGGAAGGTAAGACAAAAAAGAAACTGACTGTTCTTTGTGTAAGTCTTGAGCAAAGCGGGATATAAGATGGCTTTAAATCTAATAAAATAGGTTACCTCAAGACATGCTTTGTACAAAACTAGAGATTAAAGCATTTAATTGAGTATCGGAGAGCTAATAAAGAGATTAACATTGAGGTTATTAACATTAAGTAGATCTTTGATTCAATCAATAGTAATCTCTTTATAATCTCATACACTTAATGGGAAGGGTTGATAATAATATAATGTACGCTAATACCAAAAAACGCTTTTCTCTAATCTATTCTAACATTTTTTTATAGCGTTTTTTTTCCTAGGCGTAAAGGGTTCTGTAATTTAATACATAAAATAATACATTCTTAATTTATCTTTCCCCTACATGGATTTATCTTATACTCTACATAAAATTACAAGTAGTAGCGAAATGAACTGGGATTTTCGTTCCTAATGATGTGGATGCAATGTAGCAACATGCAACATTCAGTGTAACTGAGCTAAATGTCTGCATTTGCTTAAATTTCGCTCGGTAAATTATCATGTTATTGCAAGTGCAGTTGTAATTTATGCAGAATTATGTTAACATACAATTGTTTGCTCCATAATAATAACAAAAGGCTTTAACAAAATATTTAGAAACACAACACGGCGACAGTGGTCGCTGGACCCTCTATACAACAGGTCACCTTGGGGGCAACCAGCACACATAATAAAAACAAATACTTGCATGAAATTTACGATTGATTAGAAAATTGAGCAGTATGCACAACAGAAAAAAAAATTGTCCGTATTTGTATAACTAATTACTCATCATGTAAGCTTATAGAAACAAAGTAACTTAAATAAATAAAACATTGTGGAAATACGTAACCTCCAAAACTTAAGCTTACAAAGTGATGCATGGCAGCATTGCAGCGCCCAAAGACAGCATTTTCGCCAAACAAAGGACCGAAACTACGTAGCGCTTACCCGAACTGAACCACACACGAATATCTGCGGAACGACTAGCTGCGAAGACATTGATGAGGATATTGCGGTGGGCAGTGCTATTTATGGGCCAGGTAGAAAATTCGAGCTATTTGGCGCTAGCATTAAACATATTCTTGTGTCCAACGAACACTACTGAATGTTTCGTCTAGTCTATAGCGTATTATTGAATTACAATCAGAACGAGTGCCACGTCGGCGGCGCCCAAATCTCAGCATGAAACAGCTCACTGTGGAGTGCATAATAATCAAATGCGCCGCACAAAGGACCAAAGCACGCACCGTTTACTCGCCAAATGCCGATCCAGCCTAACGACATAGTAGCCAAGCGCCGCATTGCTTGGTAGATCACACTATCAAGCTGGGATTGTTGACTCGTGCAGATATATTTACAATCGCATATACCACATAGGATAAGCCATAGAAAGCAAAGAGTCTTTGAAAAAATGCGTAAATTAGTTTAAAATTTCACACCGTATTGAAACTTCAAGTTGAACTGAGAAATTCTTGATTGGTAGAAGAAATGACAATATGATAAAATACATCAATGTATTCGGAAATAAATCACTGAATTAATTCACAATAATCAAATCAAATTCTGACCACGATACTCATTCCTATATAGACTTAATATAATCGAACCAATAAATTTAAATATGCATCAAAATTTCACTCGCGGTGGGACTCGAACCCACGTCCCCCAGCTATCGCGGCTGGGAGCTCATCCAACTGAGCTACGCGAGACTATTTGAAAACTTTACAGTTTTTCAAATAGATGGCGTTAGTTCTGCCTATGAACGAAAAACAATATGCATCCGAATTTCGGTGTGACAGTCTCGCGTAGCTCAGTTGGATGAGCTTCCAGCCGCGATAGTTGGCGGACGTGGGTTCGAGTCCCACCGCGAGTGAAATTTTGATGCATATTTAAATTTATAGTAATAATTTCCTAAGTGTGTAAAAACACTATAATATAAAATATAAGTAGTAATCGAACCAAATCTCAAATACCTGCAACATCTAACAATACCTACACAATTCTGAACTATTTCTAGAACAAACCGGGAAAAGACTAAGACCTAGAGTTCACTATAAGAAATAGTAATCACTAAAATCAAAGAAGTATTAGAACAAATTAACCAATATAGACAATAGTAGTAATACAATTACTCGTTCCGTAACCCGACAATACATATTACCAGCTCGCAAATGTATTTTTAGATCGGGAAAGAGCTCGCAATTCATTATTGCGGAGCTTTGTTCACGACACCCGACTCCGGTGACCTAAATTATTAAGGCGACTATATCCCAGCACTTTAGGTATTTGTCGCACACTCAGACTCGCTCTACGATACCTAGCGACCATTGACGTAAGCCGAGCAGTTAGAATGAACTCCGTGAACCTATTCATAAATATTTGCGTCACAGTACTGTGCAGTAGTGTGCTGTTACAGTTGGACTATTTGTCATTATAATTCGCTTCACGAAATATATGCTGGAAGTTGCGTTTTTTGCGTATATTTTGACTTTTTTATGGTAATCGATAGTATCAACCGAGGTATTTATTTATAATAATTATGTATTACTAAAGTAGTAGGATTTGTAGAAATTTTTCTTGTACATATTAGGGAAATGAAGAGTTTTATATTTTTTTTTATCTTCTTCGCTACCGTCCGCATCTTTCTTTTCACAGTAGTAGTTTTGACACATTCTGTGATCACCATAAGAGTGCGGCATTGAGTTTAACAATATCGTTGTGCAGAACTGATATGGCAACGTTTTTAGGGTTCCCAGATATTTTGTGATATCTATACTAATATATTATAAAAAGGTAGCGTAACGATGTTTGTGAGTTTGTGACGTTGTAAGGGGTAATCTCTGGATCTACTGAACCGATTTTCAAAATTCATTCACCAATACATTATCGTGGAGTGTCATAGGCTATAATAATTTCCAAAATTAACTTTGCATTGTTACTAAAACTTGAATAATGCAATCCAAGTCGCAAAAAAATTGCTTTCATCGCGTACGCTGCGATTGAGGATAGAACAAAACAAAATCAAAATCATCAAATCAGTATCAAAATCTGCAAAAAAGTCCGCAATAGCATATGCCTATCTCCTATGGGTAACTCGCAATAACTGCTTTTACTTTAAAATTGTGGATTAAAAATAAATAATTTTTGTGAAGCTTATTTAGCCCATATGGTATTAATTTATATCTTTGTAAATATGTTTTTTAGAACGGAAATTTAATGTAGAATAGTTTTGCCCTTTACTCTATACAGTTTAAATAAATATCTTCAAAGATATTAGCAAAACAAAAACGCGCGGTATGCAGGAGCGCGCCGCAGCCGCTTCGGTCGTTGCGTGGCGATAGGATAGGCATTTATCATTCATTCATTTATCTGAATGCCTCGCGTCCAGCGCTGTGGGCTTTGGGTATAAGGCCCGTTTTCCACCACAGCGAAGCGGAGCGGAGCTGTATTTCAGTAACAAATCAGATTTCGTCATTTTGATATTTTTGAAACTGAGGGATGTCTAAATGATGAAATCTGGTTAGTTATCCAAACACAGCTCCGCTTCGCTCCGCTTTCGTGGAAACCGGGCCTTACGTGGGACAAAAATATTTCTAACGCGGAACGGAGTCCGCGGGCACTGCTAGTTTTATATATTTCACGATAGCTTTTCTCATTATCATAATTCTTATGTTGGTAAGTGTTTTTCGATGTCTCAGGGCATTTGTTTCTGCTGCCAGTCTGCGTAGTTTTTTACAAAAGTTGCGTAATATGTGATTGCGACACTCAATTTTTTCAACGGTTACATTTTGATTTTCATATGGTTTGGCATTGAGTATCCTTACATATGTCGAGTCGACATTTATCTCCAATCATTGTGTGATCTCCAATGTTGTAAATGAGACCGTTCATCGAAATAGAAGCCTTCTAAAAAAAATAATTTCAGTTTCAACAATTAAAAAACACGAATGCCCTGTTATAAAACGAAGTAATAACTCGTTTTTTACTTTTTAGTTCGTTTTATAACAGGGCACTCGTGTTTTTAGGGTTCCATACCAATTTGGTAAAAATGGAACCCTTATGGTGAGACTTTCTCCGTCCGCCCGTCCGTCCGTCCGTCCGTCCGTCCGTCCGTCTGTCACACTCGATTATTTCAGCAACTATCAAAGCTATCGACTTGAAATTTGAAATAGTTTTAGGTAATAGTGACCCAACGCCAATGCAATTATAAAACATTGCAAATTGATTTTATTTTTATTTAAAAAGGGGGAAAAGCAGGGCTTTGAATTTTCAAAATGAGATAACAATATTGAGTGGGGTATGAAAGGACGTTACTTGTATATTCTAAAACCGATTTTTATTTATTTTTATGCCCGATAGTTTTTGATTTATTGAGCAAACTGTCGAAAAACATACCAGCCCCCCCCCCCCCCACCCCTTATCTCCGATGTTTATCAATCGAAAAATCTAAAATAATTATGATCAATAGAAATTAACGTATATTTTACAGGAAAAATAAACTCAACTCCCTAACTTTTATCATTTTTTTGATAATAGCAATAAACCGCCGAAAACAAAGTTAGGTTTGCGGTTCGCCAACAAAAGTACCTAGGTACATGTAAATTATACTCGTAAATTCTTGAACAAAAGTGATTCTTTTAATGTTTTACTTCTTTTATAGTATGGAAGCGGTGCGCGAGTCCGACTCGCACTTGGCCGGTTTTTTTTTTAATTTTTTAATTACTTATTTTTATTTTATGTTTTTTACTGATGGTCAGCAGTTAGGTGAAGGTATTTTCTGTTACTACTCTCCAATACCTTCATTTTGATACCCATATTATGATAGTTGAAGAAAAAATTTTTTTTCCACTTTTGAAAATGGCGCCTCACATCCGCCATATTGATTTTTCCAAAAAAATATAGTCTTTGTTACTCGGGAGGATCCAAGGATTCTAACGATACCCCATATATCTAAATCTGTTCAGCCGTTCAGAAGTTATGGAGGAATAAAGAAACATCACATACATACATACATACATACATACATACATACATACATACATACATACATACATACATACATACATACATACATACACACATACATACATACATACATACATACATACATACATACACACATACATACGTACATACATACATACATACATACATACATACATAAATACATACATACATGAACCCTAAAAACATTACACTCCTTTTTTTGAGCAGTCGTGTAAAAAGTAAAAAACGAGTTATTTTAGTTGAACAGATAAACAGTAACAGTATTTAAACTGTGGTTACGCGTGATGGTATTTGCACGTGGTGGAATTTACACTACCTACCATAATTTTCTTAGTTCGTATCAGAGTTTCTTCGGAGCTTTTGAGGACTAGGTATTTTGATAAACTCAAGAAACACTTACTATATAATTTTTTTAAATTCTCCTTCGCTTCCTGTCAGATAGTTTTTTTTCCAGCGCATTTAAAAAATAAATAATTTTAGCGCGAAACGAGCGTGAGTCGTGAAAACTTGCGCAGGTCCGTCTCGTATGGAGGCTCGTGAGCCACTGAGTACATCGTTTATTCGATGCGTTAGACCATTTTATGACTTCTGTTAGGCGAAATTTTGCAGCAATTTTTTTATTTAATATCTGTCTGCTCAATGGATAGGCAATACAATGAGCTTACTTTACGTATAATTTTTATGAAATTTAGTCCAAAGCTTTGGAAATACCATTAAAAAAATGAACAAAAACGACCTGTTTTCAAAAATTTTTATGATCGAGGCAAGTTTAACTTATCGTGTTTTCATGAGGCCATTATAGAGATAAAGCATGTATCTTTAATATGTATTTTTAACAGTGAAAAAAAAACAATTTTTTCATGACTTTGAATTGCTTTGAAAAGTGGCGTAGTCGCTAAAAACCGGGATAATGGGCCGTTAATCACTTAATGGGTTTCCACTTTCCACCCGCCGGATTTCCACGGAACACTGAAATAAACGACGATTCTGTAGTTCATTCCGATCGCTCACAGAGCGCAGATTCGTGACACTGTCTTTTGGTAGTTATGAATTATTATGAAAACTAAGAAAACCACTTTTTAAGATGTCAAATAGTCGTCAACTTTAACTGATTCATATTTAAACATCACATCATCATAAAAGAGATCGATTCAGATCAGACAAAGTTATGGCGGCAGCCCTACAGGCTAGGAATAAGGTAAGGCGTAAAAACAAACGCAATCCACAGCTATTAAGGCGATCCATCCCCGACTTCCGGCAATCCCTCAATTAATTCCCTCCCTGTCATTTCTGATGGCGCCATCTGATATTCCCTATAAATACGTACTGGTCTCTGGACTGATATAAAAATACATTTCAAGAATAATTAATCAATTTGTGTTCTCTCCGCCAATCTTAAACTGAAAATCATAAAAAAAAACCATAAAAATTGAATACACCAAACCAAATCTATGGTTGAAATATAAGCTGACTACTAGTAGCTTGGGCCCCAAAAACCTCTCTGCTGCCCAAAAAGCGAAAAATTAATAATTAATTATTAAAAAACACGATAACTTTAAAACATGTTTTTTACTATATTTTTTTAACTATTAAGAGTTACTATAAAACTCTACTCGTAGAAAAGGCGAGCCATGGCGAAAAATCAGTAAAATGTTCTCGTTTAAAAACTGTGGCGACTTTCGCGAAGCAGAATCCTGAATCCGTCGGCTCTCTCAGGGGAAACGCACGCCCAAAGGACATCACTTAGGGCGGCTTTTAAAGAAATTTTCCCGCTTCACTAAACTTTCTCAATTAGGATCGTCAGACTCAGGGCTACCTATAATACAGGGCCACAGATTTTATACAGAGCTATCTTTTTTTTTGAGTAATGTTACATAAGTTTGAGAATACACGGGACACTTACAAATGACCTTTAGAAAATCTGTCAATATAATATCATACTCAAACACTGTGTTTAGTTGCAGAATACTGGGGCAATAAGAATAGATTTTATCACCTAATTTCATTTTACCATTGTGAATACGAAACCCTAAAAAGCGCAAGGACGATGGTAAGACGAGAATTAATAGAAATAAGTTGAATAATATGAAACTTACAAATAACGCATTATTTTAAAATCACGAATATTCGTACCCTAAAGAAACAACCTGTTTTAGCAGGACTGATTAATTTGTTTTGCTAACTGCTATAATCCGCTACTTGAACAGATTTTGTATGGTACAATATGCAGAAACACCGTCCACATGAAACACCAATCTGCTAAGATGTTGACTTAGTACGATTTCTTATTGTCAAGTCCTGGAGGATGTCCTGGTGTCGAGACAAACGTGCGTCGAAGAAACTGTTGGAAAAATTGTGAGTGGTGTTTCGTGTGGGCGGTGTTCCTGCATATTGTACGATACAGAATATATTCAAGAAGCTGAAGTAGAGGACAAAACAAATTAATCTGTCCTGCTAATTATGGATTTCCGCAAAATAACGCCTGCTTCCATTCAATATAACACCTGTTTCATCTAAATTTGAGATACGGTGGCGGCCCTGCTCGTCACGCCTCACGCGGCGCACGACTGGGGAAAAACTTTCGGAATCTGCTGGACATTCAAATTGACTATTCAAATCTTGTGCCTTTCCGAGATTTATTGAGTTTGCCGAACCTAACCCACCGGTCACAAGTTTCGGCCGAGTTACAATTTCTACGCTTAATTACTGACCGCCGCCGGCTCCTCTTCCACTTACTTACTAACTACGTTTAAATTAAACTCATCAAGTACGACCCCTTAAGAGGGGAAAGGGTCGACCCTTAGACGAAGAAACCACTTGACTTTCTCAAGCGAAAAGAGTAATAACGGTGACATTCTTGTATCTTGGTTCCAATCCACTCGCACTTAATGTTTCTGATTATTTTTAATTTCAATGATCGGGCAAGGTTACTGAAATTAAAGATCAAAAAGTTTGAGACAAGAGCGCCTAACGAGACCACTTTGTTGTTTCCCATCACACAAAGGTTTATCGTAAACTGCAACAGAAAAACAGTAAAATCTAGGGCCAATGAAATTAGCCAAAATCCAAAGTTAAAAAATATACTTAAGCAATACTTCAGACACATAATTGATGAATATTTTAATAATAATAAATAAATGGTAATAGTACCTATTCGTTATTACAACAAGATCCCTTCAAAAACAGATTTTCCTGACAATTTTAAACCGAAACACAACTATTGAAAAAGGCATATTCATGGAAAGAAACCTGTACTTTGTAAAATTGCTCGTGCTTTCAGTTTTCTTTAAACAATCCAGAAGACTGCACGCCTCGCGAGTTACCGAGGTGCCGCTATCCGGGGCCACTCGGTACACCGCATTATTAATGGCACACTGCATGCGAAAGCCACAACGCTACATTACGTCGGGAACAGATGATTTAGTGCGGTCGCCTCACCGTGCGAGTGCGCCCCGCAGTACAAGCTCGAGGAACATCAAGGAACGATAGCGCTCGGCATCATGAGCGATGTATATCGCCGCACGTTAACATCACAATACCGCTGGGCACAACACTTAAATGCAGACTCGATATCGAAGCTCAGTCCAACATTCAATCATGAAATGAAACAGATGAAACTGTAAATAAAACAGACACGAGTGATCGAGAGAGAAATAACCGAATTCATAACGAAATATTTTATTACATTATATTTTTTAGATACTATACTAACGTTATCTTTTAACTATTCAGATGTGATTTTTGCATTCGGTTAAACAATCTTACAGAACACAACTCTACGAGTAATATAAATGAAATTGAAAATTAGAAAGACGGCAATATTACTAGACGAAGGATAATGCCCGTCAGAAGAAGAAAACTAAAGATCACAAAATATAACGTATGAGACACAGACATTTTTTGCCACAAAATATGGTTTGTTTTTCACTGTGAAATAAAATTCTAATTCTTAGGTCTGATTTGCAGTACTTTTAGAACTAAAATGTTTTGCAAAATAAACAAGATAAAAAGTATATTAAGAACCAAGCCAATTCAAGCAAGGACTGTAATCACAACCGCGGCATGTTTCTCAAATCTCAACTGCAAAACTCATTCAAGTTAAGATCAAATTCAACGCCGTAGGGCTTACACTAATGAGAAATCTATTAGTAAAACTTTGTAGTTGAAAGTTGAGTCAGTAACTTGGAGTATAAAGGAGGCTGTCTTTTATTCGAAAAAATAAAGGCCTAATGATCAAAGGAATAATGATGATAACAGTAAAGAATATTTTCAGAAACGAGTAGTCTCAACTTAACACAAACCCAATATAATTATCTACAGGTAACTGTCATGTAGAAATGATTTCTACGCTTCCAATCATTAATGAATTAGTAGTAATTTTCTCTACTTATCCAGTACATATTACAAGTTTATCGTAAACCTGTCACAACGAAGATTAAGAAAAAGATCTAAATATTGATAAAACTTATTCTAATAACAAGAATCAAGGCGACGTTCAATAGTGGCAGATTTTCTAGAGTTCTAGACTGACAAAGTTTCGAATAAGGAGGCTAATGATGCAAGTTAGTTGTCGGAAGATGCCATATCCTACATAAATGCTATATCAGGACCCCCGTATTGGAGTTGGGATCAAAGTTAACGCTGTATTGGCTTACGTAAACACGATATCTATTAGTTCAACTTGGCAGTTTCAAGTTGGATACAGTTTAGTTCACGCTTCATCTAACCTTACAGGTAAGGGTGCAAGCTTGCAGTTCGACGGTACTGCAACTCCACGGTAATTATTATTAAACACAAATAATTATTATAAGCAATCTATTTTCTTTTTCTCTATGCCAGGAAAACTAGATATTTGTAATAGGCTTGTCTTTTCTGTGTCGTCACCTCCGTAAGGTTAATTTTGAGGCGGCAAACATATAAATATATGAGATAAGCCAACTTTAATGCAACCAAATTATCTATTACTTTTTAATCGTACTGTTTTAAAAGTACTATTAGCTAAACTACAAAAGCTAGAGATATAAAATATTATGAAACAAAAATGTGGAATTTAGTAACAGTGTTTCTCCACTCGAAACTGAAAAGTTCAAAGAAGGTACTTCCCATACTTTCCGGTGACAAAAGGTATTGTTGCGAAAACATCTTGCATGCTCCGCCCATTTCATGTAAATTCCGAGTAAACTCTATTACTAAGCTCAGGAAAGAGTAACAGAGTCAGGAGAAATTAAATTAAAATTTCTTCTGCCACGAATATTCCCTTAATTCTGTCAAGGCCACATACTCGTAGAAGAAAATATCAGTAAACAGTTTCTAAACGATTTTATCAAGTAAAACTCGATCCACCCACAGTTTTTCTTTGGAACACAGTTTGACAGCAAGTTTAACATAGTTTACTCGTACTTACCTCAAAATTGAATATGGTAAAATATTTCCTGTCACGGAAGCGGAGAAGGGTCATTTGTGACAGATTGTGACATCGAGGAGCAGGGCGGGGATTCTTGTGTAATGCTTATGCCAACATGATGAAAAAGTTATGGAGTTCAGCTTACGAGTACATACTCGAAGTCTTTCAAAATTCCGACAAAAAATATTTGATATTAAGTTAGTAATATGATATTACACAATACTAAAATATTATATAGTGCACAGTGCACAAGTCTGTAACGCACCCGCAAACATAGGCTTAGGCATAGGCCCCTTACTGACCAGAGAGAGATCAGCCCCCTGATTGCGTAAGAAAAACGTATTCATCGTTATCGTAAGCGCTAGCGAATTCTGCCCGCTGATTGAGTTCCTGATTTGCGTCAGCCAATCGCGGCGCAGAATTCACTAGCGTTTACGATAACGGTGAATACGTTTTTCTTACGCAATCAGGGAGCTGGTGCAAAAACGACGTGTTTTACGAGGCACGGAGGCTCTTTGTCAAAAGTAATGGATATAAATGATTCTAATTCAAAACTTATTATTTATATCCTTTAGTCAAATTATAAAAGTTAACATATTTAGATGTTGAATTTTGACGACAGACTGAGCTGCTTGTTTTCCCTTGAAACTCGTAACTTTTGTTTCGAGTTTTTAATAAATATTTAATTTACAATTGAAAACGGGATGTCGCTTTAGAGAACGTCGAGGTTAGCTGTTGTACGAACTGCTTCGAGCCATTGTCTAAATTTCTATTGTGATCTATGCGCAAGGCAACGAACCATTTTGCCTCTAGGCTAGGCTTTCAGATCCGACACTAGGTACTAGTGCCTTCCTTGCCTTCTGCTTTGCTTGCCTTCTGCCTTCCCTGTCATGCCTTCCGACACTAGTGCCTTGGTTAGGATGTTGGAACATTGCATAGGACCTATAGGATCTGCATAGTAATTAGTACCTATCCAACGTGTGATTGTTATTAAATATCTGTCTCTTAACATATATAGATAGGACGATTACAGAATGTGCCGCAGAATCAAAATATCTTTTTTTTTTTTCATTTGCATTGGCTTAGGTATAGTCTGGTGGGAGGCTTCAACCGCGGTTGATTACCAATTTGCCACCCCACCGGTCGCCAAGCGTATAATTTTTGTACCATCCGTCAGAAGTTTAGTTAGTACGATACGAGTAAAATTGTCTACTGCGTCACTACACCGTCAGGCGACATCGCAGTCAAGTACTAGCCCCAGTTTTGTAATTGCCTCTTTTATTTTATCAGCCTCATTGTGAATTAAATCTTTATTTGTACAGATAAAATTTCCCTTAATTCAAATATTTTGTGTTCAATAAAATGTAGTACCTACTTTTATTTGCATTTTGTTTTCATTAAAAACCTATGTTAATATCACAATTTCACGCAAAATAAATAGTGTTGTGAATAACGCATCGACCCGGACGGACACACGGGGACACCAGTCCGTACATTTTAAAGTGACGAGTTTTTCAATCTGTGACTGCACACACTAACAACCTCGCTGCCACTCAGCCATCCACACTCGATAAAGTGAATCAATCTGTATTTTGATCCATATCTGTATTTTGATACAGGAATTAAGGTACTTCATAACCGCGCTAGGATTGTTACATGTTTTGTTATTTTCAGAAAGAAAATAATATCAGCCCCTCTTTGTAGTACTGTATTTTAAATAATACTGTATTTTAAATATTACTGTATTTATAAATAATTAAAATTTAATAGGTAAATTAGTTTATATAGTATCCTACTAATATTATAAACGCGAAAGTTTGTCAGTATGGATGGATGAAGGGATTGATGGATCTTTGTTACTCTTTCACGCTGCAACTACTGAACGGATTTGGCTGAAATTTGGAACATAGATAGCTTATAACCAAACTTATAACCCGGATTAACACATAGGCTACTTTTTATACCGGAAAAATCCTACGGGATTAGCGAAAAACCGAAATTCACGCGACCGAACATACGTTCTGTAATTGGAAAGTTCATATCCAGGGAGCCTAGATTTAAATTTGTATGCGTGCTGGAACATCTGCAGCAAACAACCACCCGTGAAGCCGCTCTAATGGTATTATCCAGGGTCTTATCACTTAGTGCATATATTATGCTCCCGTAGAAAATATGAACAGAAATATAGTAAGAGCCGTGCTCGCGAGATGGCGCTGTTGAAAATTTTGAAAATAATTTTTTATCTAAATGTCCACATGTCTGATTTTTTTAAATTTATTTAACGGTCTGGAATCAAGCTTTTTGTGGCCTTACATTGATGTATTCAGGGTTGCCAGGGTGAAATGACAACCAAAAATCCAATAGGCTTACCAGACTACCAGTAGCCATTTAGCCTAACTAGAAAATAAAATCGGTTGAAGGACTACCAAAAAATTATTTAATAACTAGCGGACGCTCGCGGCTTCGCTCAAGTTGAACCTCTGCTAACTGCTTTACAACCTCAGGCGTTTAATTTCCAAAATTCCTATCGTAACTGCTATTTATTTTAATTTTTACGACAAATTCTTTCTTTGATCTTGCTGCTATAGTCACTTATCGATTTTGAAAATATGAGGTCGTACAAAAAGTTTAATATAAGTTCAATTAGGGTTCCGTACCTAAAGGGTAAAACGCGGGAACCCTATTACTAAGATACGCTGTCTGCCCGTACATCCGTCCGTCCGTGCTTGCTTGCTACTATGGTTCGATATCGGTTTTGAAAGCATTCGGCCCATTAACAAAAAAGTAAAAAATTGCAACCACTTTTTTTCTTCCTTTCTTTAAATTATTTCTCTATGGTTGCTGTCATAGTAAGATATCGATTTTCAAAGCAATCGGCCCAGTAACAAAAAAGTTCAAACAGGCGGCCACTTTTTTAAATTTTGACCACAAATTCCTTCTCCAAGCTAGTTGCGATACTCAAATATCGTTTTCCAGAGCAATCGGCCCAGTAACAAATAAATTCAAAATGGCGGCCACTTTTTTAAATTTTGACCACCAATTCCTTCTCCAAGCTTGTTGCAATACTCAAATATCGATTTTCAGAGCAATCGGCCCAGTAACCAAAAAGTTAAAACAGGCGGCCACTTTTTTAAATTTTGACCACAAATTCCTTCTCCAAGCTAGTTGCGATACTCAAATATCGTTTTCCAGAGCAATCGGCCCAGTAACAAATAAGTTCAAAATGGCGGCCACTTTTTTAAATTTTGACCACCAATTCCTTCTCCAAGCTTGTTGCAATACTCAAATATCGATTTTCAGAGCAATCGGGTCACTAACAAAAAGTTCAAAATGGCGGCCACTTTTTTAATTCTGACCATAAATTCGTTCTCTATGCTCGCTGCGATACTCAAATATCGATTTTCAGAGCAATCGGCCCAGTAACAAAAAAGTTCAAAATGGCGGCCACTTTTTTTAATTCTGACCATAAATTCGTTCTCTATGCTCGCTGCGATACTCAAATATCGATTTTCAGAGCAATCGGCCCAGTAACAAAAAAGTTCAAAATGGCGGCCACTTTCAGAGCAATCGGCCCAGTAACAAAAAAGTTCAAAATGGCGGCCACTTTTTTAAATTTTGACCACAAATTCCTTGTCCATGCTTGTTGCGATACTCAAATATCGATTTTCAGAGCAATCGGCTCAGTAACAAAAAAGTTCAAAATGGCGGCCACTTTTTTGAAATTTTGACCACAAATTCCTTCTCTAGGTTAGGTTTAGGTACTATATGTCAGTTTGTATGGGGACACCACTTATTTTTTGATTTTTTTTTATTTTCTGATTTTTTCCTACGTTTACACACAATTACCGTGCTGGATTTCAAATTTCATCTTTCTAGGTCATCTGGAAGTAGGTTAGGTTTAGGTACTATATGTCATTTTGTATGGGGACACCCCTTATTTTTTGACTTTTTTATTTTCTGTTTTTTTCCTAAGTTTACACACAATTACCGTGCTGGATTTCAAATTTCATCTTTCTAGGTCATCTGGAAGTAGGCTAGGTTTAGGTACTATATATGTCAGTTTGTATGGGGATACCCCTTATTTTTTGACTTTTCTTTATTTTTTGATTTTTTCCTACGCTTACACACAGTTACCGAGCTGGATTCCAAATTTCATCCTTCTAGGTCATCTGGAAGTAGGTTAGGTTTTTGTACTATATGTTAGTTTGTATGGGGACACCCCTTATTTTTTTACTTTTTTTTATTTTCTGATCTTTTCCTAAGCTTACACACAATCACCAAGCTGGACTTCAAATTTCATCTTTCTAGGTCATCTGGAAGTATAGGTTAGATTTAGGTACTATATTTCAGTTTGTATGGGAACACCCCTTATTTTGACCACAAATTCCTTCTCCATGCTTGTTGCGATACTCAAATATCGATTTTTAGAGCAATCGGCCCAGTAACAAAAAAGTTCGTAATTTTTGTATGGGAAAATCCCTTAAATGTATGATTTTTACCCCTTAAAATTTGAATTTCTGGAATCCCCGTCTTAGTACGAATTCATGACCTTATTTCATCCGAGGTACCAAATTTCAGATCTCTACGACTTTTAGTTCTTCGGGAATTCCTGGAACAAGGAAAAAAAAATCACTTTTGTATGGGAAAATCCCTTAAATATACGATTTTTACCCCTTACAATTTGAATTTCTGGAATCCCCGTCTTAGTACGAATTCATGACCTAATATCTACCTAAGCACTAAATTTCAGATCTCTACGACTTTTAGTTTTTCGGGAATTCCTGGAACAACGAAAAAAAACACTTTTGTATGGGAAAATCCCTTAAATGTACGATTTTTACCCCTTAGAATTTGAATTTCTGGAATCCCCGTCTTAGTATAGGGGAAAGTGCTATGAAAGGGACAGGTTTTGAATGGGACAAATTCAATTTACCGCGTTAGGAACCAAGTAGTAGATTTTTATTTTCTGCATTCTGGCAACACTGACCCATAGATAATATTGACGTAAATATCACTAGGCTGTCTAGAAAAACAAAATGGCGAAATATTGTTGAGTTATTTCGTAGTTCAAAGTATTTTTATTGTTGTTTTTGGGAATCGGTTATATGATTGCTGTGATACTAATCGGCATTCATTGTACTGCAAACTTATTAGTGGTTTAACTACCTAAAAGGTGAGTACACATTTATACAGGGTTATTCAGAAATACTTTTGCTTTGAAGTTATTTTTAAAAATGCATGAAAGTCTTGTTTGGGACAGCTGGGCGAGTCTTGAAAGGGACGTCCCTTTCATGACCGTCCCTTTCATGACATGTGTAATATATGCTGGTGTTTGATAATGAATGCCTTATTTGTTTCAGGATAAATGATTGAAAGTACCTATTATAAAATACTAAGACGTGTCACATGTAAAAGATATATTCAAAGATTTAATATTTGACAAAGAAAATACCAAAGGAAAACGAATGACAAAGAAGGCAGCCGCAAGAATGGAAGAAAGGGAAGAAAGCTAATTCTAATTCTAATATATATAGTTAATCAAGCAAGACACGATTGGAAAATTCCAGTGACAGTGATTTGACAAAATTCCTGAATCAGATTCTGGTGATGACTTTTCTGATAGTGATAATGAGCCCTTACAAAAGCTAAGAAAATCTTCAAATACTAAAGAGGATGTATGCTGTGTCTGCAAACAAAAATTTTCTACTAGTAAGGAAGATTGGTTTCTATGTAAAATTTGTAAAAATGGGCAAATGAAAAATGTGGTACCAAAGGCACCTTTAATTTTTTTTGCAATCTGTGTCACTAGACTTAAGTTTAAACAAATTTTAATAAGACTAATTATTGTGATCTCATATCAACCGATTTTCCAAAAATGTTCCAAATAATAATTAAGTGTTATAAGATGATTATAAAACAATATTTCTATGATAACTGCTAGGAATATATAATAATTGTGAATTTAGGATTAATATTTAAATATGTCCCTTTCATGACTATCACTGTCCCTTTGAAGACCACCTAGTCGTGAATGGGACATATGTTAAGTTTTTTTAATTTGGCTTTAATGCTAAAACGTCTTGAGAAGATATTGTTTTTGGTTAATTATTTCAAAGACAAATAAATATACTTACGTCATAAACAAAACTTTGTTTTATTATGCTTCATATATTACTTGAAATCTTTGACTAAATAAAATTGTCCCATTCATGGCACCTCTCCTATCTACCTAGACACCAAATTTCAGATCTCTACGACCTATAGTTTAGGCGGAATCCGTGGAACAACCAAAAATGCCTCATTCTTTTATATATGTAATGAAATGAGTGACATTTCATTCATTTGAATTTGCCGCGCTTCGCGTATCTATGCTGTCTGTCGCGTGCCTGTGATATAGTGATTGGTGATCTGTGTCTATGATTTAATGGCGTGTGACGCTCGGATTGTTTTGTGCATTTTATCATTATAATAACTTGTAGAAGAATGTGATTGAGGACTCGATATATAGTGAACTTTAAATGTCGTTTCTTTGTAATTTCAGGTGAGATAGAAGTGTAATTGTCGTAACTTGATAATAACTTGATGATTGTAAAGACTTGTTAAATAAAACAAAACTTTGTAATTTCAGAGAAACAATTTGTGGTTTGTTTTATATATATAGATTTCTTGACAACCATAAACTATAATAAACATTCTGTTTATTATTACTAAAATAGTCAGCTTGTAACTAAAAGCAATATTCAGGCACGTGATTCAACCAAATTAGTCCGCGATATTCATTTTTTTTAGTTTTTTGCAAATATTAAACTACAGATTGTAGGCTTGTGGCAAAGTATTTTGCCACAAGCACACGTTTCGTGTTTAACCCCGGCTACGTTTTATGGAATACAATTTTGTGTCATGGAGGGACAAAAAAGCGTTGTGCTGTGATGTTGAAGTGATGTATTTTAACAAAAGAAAAAAATAAATGATTTCATCGATCTCATTTGTTTCATTGACCTTAATTAGAAGTTGACTCCTTACTTATTACCTACTGTATTAATAGATACCTATTGATACATACGATGTATTTATATGTATGTACATAGGTACATACTATTTATAAACTTTTTGTAAACTGTAACTGGGACGATCCGCAAGAGATGTCGCTAGCACAAAAATGAGACTGTTTATGGGTATATCATGGGTATGTGTCTGCCATTTTGAGATACGCTATTATACTATGGGGTAACTCTGTAGACTAGGAAAAATACAAGTAGGCGAAACGAAGAGGCTCTATGCAAGAGAGGATAATTCAAATTCGTCATTAAAAAAACACAAATTTCTTCGTCATATTCAAACGCTTTCTTAGTAAAATGACTCATTTATGATGGACATTATAGGTCCGAACATATTATGTGTGTATATCTCTGAGTTTTTTTGCATTGCCACACGCGTTGTCAAAGTGTGCCTTTGAAAACATCCAGTCACCCACCGGCACCGGCAGCCATTAAACTGAGCATCGCATCGGTTACATCAAACTGCCGCTCTTGTTTGTAAACGCCGCTAACGAACCGTCGTCATTTCGCATTTCACCAGTTCATACCGCTCGCAAACGCATGTCAAAATCTCATCAAATACGCCTTTTTTACAACCAAAAGTATTTTGTAGTTTTAACGATAAGGATGAGGTTTATGAATGAAGTTCTTAGCGAATTATTCTTTATTTTAATCTAAATTTTTTGTGGTTTTTCACGATTTTTAAGCAAATAAGACACAATAGGCTTATGGCAGTCAAATTGTAGGTATTCCAGTATCGTCTTCGCGTGTTTATATAAATATCTCTGTGAAAGTGTCGAGCTAAAGAAATTAGTCAGAGATTTGTTATTTACTTATTAGAGAGAGATCACTTATTATAGAGTTATTCACTTAATACTCGATACTCGAACTAATTTCCTAGGATAGACATTTTTATGCAAAGATTTTGATATAAACTAACTAAAAATATATATAATTTTGATGTAAAGATGATACTGACATTCCCGCAAATTGACTGCCATAAGCCTATTATGTTCATTATCGTACAAATTGCAAAAAAACCCTGAAAATTTTTGAATTTCGCGCGCAGACTCTTTGATTTCGCCTTAAAGCTTCAGACCCAAGTCGCTGAGGCATCAGAATACTACGTGATCGCTTCGAATAGCATTAACACACGCAGAGGACCTAGTAATAGAAGGCATTGCGATATTTTCCTAACTCCGATTCAACTCGAGAGGCAGAATTGAGTACCTAAAGATTCAAAAAGTCGGATGCCCAATGACGGGCCGAGTGTGCACGAATTTGCCAGAAACAGGCAATCCTGTGAGGTGGCGCTCGGTAGAAATTGAAGACATCGCTACATTTCCCGAGCTCCCGAGTCCCGACTCAATTGCTCGAGAGCAATCTCAATAAAAGCAAAACAATAAATAGTTACTTTCATTAGAAACAACAACAAAGCCCGCGGGAACAAAGGGGTTTCGGAGTAATCCCTACATGTCTCTACCCGAGGGTTTTCTTATAATACGAGTCTTAGGGGCGCTACACAACTATCCGGCCCGAGTCGCAATTTTACAAATCTCGATTGAAACAAGGTTCGTTGTATGTGGATATTTCCAGATAACGAGAATTTCCTTGGAGCTTTCTCAAATGAATTCTCATCAAATAATAATAATATAATTAATTAATTCCTTATTCCAAAGTCTAATTTCTTGCAGCCGCGCGGTAGAAAGTAAATAAGATTAAAATGCGTTTAAGATGCAACGAAAATTTACCGCATGAAAGATTTTTAAAACGCATTTTAAAACGTTTTAACTTCAAAGGTACATCGAAACTAGATCAAAGGATGCGTCGCAGACATGAGACAAGTGCAAACAACCGCTCGCGTAAAAGCGTCAAGTGTAAATTGTCCCTGCGAGTCTTTTAAGAAAATGCAAGGCTCTTTCGTACATTTCCCTTCACGTTCGCGAGACATACTCGTACTATAACTTGACGCCTGCACTTGCGATATCATATGGCATTTGTTTAGGAAATGCGAGATGCTTTCGCATGCAGACATTCATATTGTTTTTTTATCATACATTTTCTAACATTTTTGCACGAAGTCAGGTAATCAAGCCAGGCAACATCTCGACTTTAGGTAATCAAAATGTTAGATTGGTGTGACAAAATGTTCTTTAACTAGGTATATCGACATAACGGTGTGCTCAGCGAAAGTTTCGCTATTAGTTTCGTCCAAAATATTGTTATAAGTTCTCAATTTCCTCCTTATTGTATTATTACCACTCATACCGCATAAATAAAACTTATTGGTAGAGGAATGAAACTGAATGTTTGACGTGACGAGCTTTGGAAGTTATAACAGGTTATAAATATTATATCCGACACTGTCTATCATTTAGTGGGTTCATGCTTGTCCCGCCAAGCACGGTCAGCTATACGAGTTAAATAATGAATTGAGAAAGTTGAGGAACTCTAAGCTTATTTGACATGTGAAACGAAATAATTCCTTCCTTGTTTATTTTTATACTCCGTATTTTGTGTTTATCACATCACACTATGTAAAGGCGAAAGTTTATATGTAATAGTGTGTTCAGTGTTTGTTACTTCTTCGCATTGCAACTACTGAACCTATTCTGAGAATGGAGATAGATCATTTCCTGGATTAACATATAAGTAAGCTACTTTTGATTATAAAATTAACCATGCTTTCTACGGGATTTATAAATTTACGCAAGCGGAGGCGCGGGTAACAGTTATAGTATACTATTAATTTCGAGTTTGGCAATAATAAGTAAACTTTAGCTTGCGTGTTAAACGTGTGGAAAGTTATTATTTCCGCGCTATTGTTTTTTTTTGTTATCCATCTGCAAATAACATCCAAATGCATGATGGAGAATTATAGAGATTTATACAGCTAAAACAAAAATCTGCAAAAATTTTAGCATCCGCGCATTTGATGAAAACCCGACTTTTTTCGAATAAATGAACTTACGCACTACACGCTACTTTTCGAGTTTTTCAGTTTATAGAAAAAGTGGAGGTAGAGGATTAAATACAGATACCAGCTAACGCAGACTATTTAATAAGGTACTTAGCATATTTCCACCCGGCGGCATACCCGTACTTGAACTCGCTAGTTCAAACCCTCGACATACCCTTTCATTTCCGGTTATTTCGTGGCATTAAAAAACCGCCACAAAGGACGCTGACATTTTATTCAGCTAAACAAACGTATTCATTTTCATGTCAATACCTACCCTGCAGCTATTTGCCTTTTAGAGTTCCATACCAAAATGGTAAAAATAGAACCCTTATGGTGAGACTCCCTCCGTCCTTCTATCACACTCGATAATTTCAATAACTATTAAAGATATCGACCAGAAATTTGGAATAGTTATAGGTTATAGTGACCCAAAGTCATTATAATGATAAAATTTTGAAAATAGTTTTAATTTTTTTTCAAAAGGGGAGGAAAACCGGGGTGTTGTAATTTCAAAATGAAATAACAATAGAGTGGGTTTTATTGCGGTAACTCGGTGTCCTACTGCTACTCAGATTATTATACAATGGCTTATTTGTGGCGGGTGTCAGACTATGTTGATACCTCTTACGATAAAGCAGTAATTTCTGTTTATATCTCTTTCTTGCATGTTAAAGAAAGTTTTTGACACATTCAGTAAAAAGCTTCCATAGTTTGCTTTCCAATCCCGATAAGCTCACCGTCAGCTTCCAATGCCCATTTAATTTGCAAGACTTCGGCTTTAGTCGTCTTCGTTACAGAAAACTTAGGAGTTTAAGGTATAATTTAATTTAGAAGGTCTCCCTAACTCTCTACAGTTAAATTGGATCCCAATTTGAGAATCCCGTACGAGTGCGTGAATAGCTACCGCGCAAATGAGGGAGGCACGGGTATATCTTATTGTGTAACATTAAGCCGGGATTCTGCAGATTTAATCTTCTACCCTCCCTTTTTGTTTGCTGTTCCAAGTTTGTGTGTCGGAAATGAGTCAGTATCTTACATGGGAACATAATATTTTGAATTATTACTGATTTTCACTAACTCAACTAACTAGACCAAACTAAATTGAGTGTAATTTTTTTGACAATACCTTTTTTCAATTCATTACTTCAATGCCCTTTGATCAAACTTTATTCTAAGCCGACAAGCTATAGACGCTTCAGATGTTCACTTTAAAATATTTTATTAAAAATAAAATAAATAAAATCTTATTTAAATCTTAATTTAATTTTAAGTCTCCCATACAACAAACATGATGTTTTTCTCTTGTTTTTTTTTTTTTTTAATTTGAGGTGTTTTGTATGGTCTAGACTCTAGATGTTGCGGAACCCTAGGCGCGCGTGCCCGACTCGCACTTGACCAATTTTTTATAAGTTTTTGAAATTATAGGATAGAGTTTTTTTATAAGCTGATAATAATTGCCACCCTTAAAAGCCTTCGAGGTGTATTTTGCATTAAAATAATTTCCATCTCAGAGCCCTCCGAGTTTAGAATTAATAAGTTTACCGAATCGTTAAACAGCCGTCATTTCTTTTATTTAGCCTCGGCGGAATTATTTTACGCAACAGTAAGTTGTGCTTTGCGTCGATCGCGACTCATGTCTAATAGGAAAATTTCATAAAACGACTGAGTTATGAATGGATGCAATGAAAAAATATGCAGAATTATAAGAGTGAATGGTTTTGTGTATATTTCGAACGTTTATACAACGTATCAATTACCTAGCTAAAATTTGACATGGAAATAGATATAATTATATCTTGGATTACCACAATGAAAAGTTTTATCGAGGACAACCCATAGTTACCGCAGGATTGGTAAAACTCGAAATTCGCTTGAACCAGAATGCAGGCAAAAGCCAGTAAATTAATAAATACCTACCAATACCCAACCACACAATTACCCCGTCAAATTAAAAAAAAACAGATTATTTTTAGCGCGGCGGTATTTTTCGCACGAGAAGGCTTAATTCAAAGCGTGTAAAGAGAGTTATTAATAGTCTGTCAGGGCAAGGTGTGAACCTGTCAACGCAATGTTCCCGGCTGACTTACTCTGACACGAGCCTCGGCTAATGCCCGCTGTCTTATACCTATCGATTTATTTCGATAAACTAATCGCAAGCCTGCGTCTTTGCACACATTAAATCAAGTAGAGCCAGAACCAAACACGTATAATCAAGTCGGTGCATCAGCTGTTGCACTCGGTTAAACAAATGGGAGGAACCGGAGTCTTAGCACATGGTTAACCAAATAGAAGCCTATGTTTTCACCAACATTTTAAGAGACCCCTAAGCCCTTAGGTGACAGTTATTGTAAGTGATAACTGTCACCTATCGGCTTACGGCGGTTTTCAATATCCTATCTATCCATGGTTTCCCTTACTAGCGATAGAAATTTGACATAACTTGTAATGGAGCTTATTTTTATTACTCTTTCCACTCGGTTAATCAAATAGGAGGCACCTAAGTCTTAGCACATCACGGTTAACCAAATAGGCGCCTGAGCCTTTTCACAAGGTTAAACAAATGGGAGGAGCCACGGTCTTAGCACACGGTAAACTAAATAGGAGCCTATTGCTCGTTTTCACCAACATTTTAAAGAACACCTAAGCCCGTAAGTGACAGTTTTTACATACAACAACTGTCACCTAAGGGCTTAGGTGTCTCCTTACAATGTTGGTGAAAACGAGCATTACTCTTTTCACTCGGTTAACCAAATAAGACTTAGTCAGCACAAAACTGTTAACCAAAAAGGAGTCTGAGCCATTGCACTCTGTTAAACAAATACGAGGAGCCGGAGTCCTAGCATACTGATAACCAAAAAGTAGAAGCCAAAAAGAAAAACGTTCACGTGTAGCCAAACAGTAGGAGCCCAAGAATTTTGATAATTCTGGACCATTGAGTGGACCTATCCAGACGCTGGTTTTACCAGGCAGAAGTAGTCCTGATATCCTCAGGAAATGGGAGATGAGGCGAAGGAACAATTTATGAGATCCAAGTTGAAAAAAGACGCGAAGTGTGACACGAAGTGGCAGACTTACTGGTAAACGCACCAGGAAAAATGAAAATATGAGACTCTAGAGAAGGGGCTTCTTCGATATATGTCTGGATAGGAGTCTGAGACCAGGAAAGTTCGGAAATGAATAAGCCAAATGGACTTGGGTGAGCAAAGATCCCCACTTTTAAGAAAAATATATAAGCTCATAGCTGTAGTGGATCTGAAAATAGAGACATCCACAACCTGACCAGGCCCTAGCAGATAAATTTATAGAAAATGCACGACCACGGGTGGCTGCATTGCAGACAGTATTGTCCAGCGAGTCATCATTATCTCCATCAGCCGACAAATTAGTTGCCCAGATTAGTAAACTTGGAAAGCGAATGAAACGCCTAGAGAATGTTCAGCATAAAAGTCATGTCTTTGATTGAAGTTCGCGGCAAATCATGGCCCTGGCAGTTCCAGTAGAGGAAGGAAGACTCTAGTGGACCAAGGCTGGATTTGCTATAACCAGTATAGTTACCGGAAGAATGCGTGGAAGTGCGTGAAACTGTGTAATTAGGAGGAATCGTAAAACTAGCTGCAGTTCCAGTCTGCGACGGGTGGCTGCGGCTGCGATCTTACAGTCAGTTGCCGTTTTTGTGTTACGGATCAATAACGATGAAATACGTGCTTGATAATTGATTTTTTGAAAGAACCGGGAGAACCGGGTTTTCATCATTCAGACCCGGTTCTATAAAGACCTTAAAAAACCCGGAAATTCGTTTTTCGGAACCGGGAAAAACCGGGTGCATGCCCTAATGTTGACTACGAGTCTGTGAGAATGAGGGTGACAAATCAACATCGAGCTATGCTGCGCTGTATTACGCTGTGTTGTTTGGTCAACTCGCTCGTCTAATATTTTAATGAGGATACAAAGTACAAACAAACCATGCTGTGCTGCGCTGTTTGAGGCTACGTTCTGTTTAATAATGCAATAATCAGGCTCGCGAAAGAGTTGATCAGTCGTTTGGCTAAAGTGATCTTGAGAAAACTACTCAATGTATGGTTGCAAAGTAACCTTATTTCAAGTAACGAATATATGAACTATGTTCAGTAATAATTTTCATTCGAGTTTTTATACTCCTAATCTTATGTATTTAAGCTTAAAGTTGCCATATATTTAGTATCAAAATGTGAATCTTTCGAGGCACGTACCTTAAAATCAATATATTTTTTTATATTTTGATGAAATGAATCGTTATATAATACTTTATTTAGAATGAATCTAACACGTCAAATAAAGTGGTAGTCACACTTCTATGTTTGTATAAAGAACGTGTCGGCATGGACCCTCTAAGTCTAAAGAGCATTTTATTTCTCAGTATAAAAATAAAGATGCAATTTAATCATGAAAAATTTAATTGTGATTCCAATACAAATGCGATTAGTAAATACTTGCACTAAAATTACTTAAGAACAGATTGTTGGTTGTACCTAATCGAGAAATTTCACTCCCAATAAGTTTTAATCTTCGGGCCATTATCAAATTTTAAACGTAAACCGCTTAACGTGAAATCAACGGGTCTGCCCGCGAAATTCAAAATTTTCGTGGTTTTTTGCAATTTGTACGCTAATTAGACATGATAGGCTTATGGCAATCAATTTGCGAGAGTGGCAGTATCATCTTTACATGATTATATCAAAATCTTTGCATAAAAATGTGTATCCTAGGAAATTAGTCCGAGTATCGAGTTTTATGTGAGTAACTCGCAAATCTCGGACTAATTTCTTTAACTCGACACTTTCGAGCAGAGATTTTTATATAAACACGTGTAGAAGATATTGAGATTATCGCAATTTTACGGCCATAAGCCTACTATGTCTTATTAGCTTAGAAATCGCGAAAAACCACGAAAAATTTGAATTTCGCGGGCATAGCCGTGGTGTGCTCCTTAAATCACTTCAGACGTCGATTAATATTCATTTACCTACTCAAATACTGAATACCATTAGACTCGTATGGGAGTTGAGTGTGCGGCTGGGTGCGTAAACAAACTGACAAACAAATCCACACCCGAACGCAATTAGAGTTGTGCCGACAAAAGTACGAATAAAAAAAATACGAAGCCTCAGTTGATTACGCCGCGGCAGACAAATTGCCACATCAGTCTTCTGCTTCCCAGCATTTCTTCTGCCCTAATACGAAACGTGACTTTGAGCCGAGTCCCATTGACAAACGGCCTCCTCGATTACTACACGTAAGGCCGTCCGTATACTTACGAGGTTCTCACATTACCTAAGTTTGTTTCCCTCAACACTAAGGGGTAATTTAGGTCCGTACTACACGTAAAACTTTTCTATTAATTCATGTGTATAAAAGCTTAAAAAGTAACGTAATGCGATTGTCTGTAGATATCTTTATAGATTGCCGTAGTGAAATCTGCAGTAGGTAAATTATCCATTATGTAATTCAAGAGAATTCGATAACAGGTTTTTGATGTACAAAGGAATTTTAAGTCGGACCGAAGTCGATGGAGCATCGACGTCCTCCACTGACAGGATGACGGATTGATTTAGTAAGAAGCGCTTTAGTAGATGTTATCTGCCAAAGCGGGGAAGGTGAGCGGTGACACGTTTCACGGGGAGATCATGAGCGATCTGATAATAATAGGGACACTCATGACTCGTACAGTGTTTAGGGCGACAACGCACGTATCATACACGGGAGGTCACAGCACTCATAGACCACTGAGAGGTTATGTCGTCCTGGTATCACACACCGCGGATCGCACAGCGCAGGGCAGAACCGTGCAGGCGCCAGGGCGGGCGGGCGATCACTGACGTCCCGGGCGCCCCGCCGCCCGCCCTGCTCCATCCCCGCAACAGAATCTCTCAATTATTTTATTGGGAAAGTTAATGAGACGAGAGTCGTCGACCGATTCGTTGTCTGATCCTCCCATGGTTATTTATATGTAAAAACACGCGAAAATATACTTCAATCCCATACGTATCTAGTCTACCACGAGTAAGTTTCAAGATAGGTCAAATAAAATGAAGTAAATACGATAAAGCCTTATTTCTTGATAATGACTGCACCCCGCATGTTTCTTCTAACACGGTTCTTTTGAGGGATTACGTTACTTTTGTAAAAGTAGATAGTTTTAATATCCCGGACACAAAAAATATAGACATGCGTCCTTTTTAATTATATAAAAAAAAAAAACAGATTACTAAAAATCTTGATACGCATGAGGGGACTCACGATCAGAAGCTAGTTTGGTATATAATTTTCCTTTTTAGAAAGGGTAGCAAGGAATAATAGCTTTTATCTACGCTTCACTCTGTACGCAAGAACATAAGTTTGTCGACATTTTAATGAGCGAGTGGCGTCAAGCGGGCGGTACTAATATTTTACCTTCGTTAGTAAAATAATTTATTGTTGACTTTGGGCAGTAACAATTTCCCATGCATAAAATGTCACATTCACTGTATGCCTATAGATACAGACCTTAATGCAAATATCTGAGAGCAGTGGCCAAAAGTACCAGCGCATTCTACACTACTGCGTAGATGTATAGTATAATGTCTACATGGGAACACAAAGAGAAATGCCGTTTTGTGTGTGCTCTACAATGTGACAAAATAATGCATAGCGAAGATTCTATAGATACACAAATTGATCGTGTGGGACGATACACGATGGAGGGCCCCACAAGAGGTCACTGGACTCACTGAAAAGAATACTGAGAAACCATCGTGGTACTAAAGACGGTAAAAGATACAAATAACAGCAAGGTTTTGGTAACATCCGCAGCTAAATTGCAATATTTATTTATTTTTAAGCTTAAACAAATGCCACGGGAAGCATGCAGGGCTTCTCCGAGATATAAAGTAACCTTTGGCTAATCCAGGATCTATCTCCATACAAAAGAGCCAAATTGGTTCAGTAGTTGCGGCGTGAAGGAGCATTTTTTTTTGTAAAATACCAACTTTCGATCCCCGTCCCCCGTTAGACCTTGCGGATTGGGCTGTTGTGTTGATATTATGTCTGTCAGACAGTTTCTATTTTATATATTTATTTTTCTATTCAATGTAAATGTGTAATGTCTTGTATAGTAATTAGAATAAGATAGTGATAAGTTTACTATAACATTTCAATAAAAAGAAATTTATGTAGAAGTATATTTCTTTTCGAATGATTTGAGCATAGATTATTACTATATAAATCCGAATAACACCACAACATGATCGAAATATGCATGAATCACAAATGATTTGGTATTTCGAATGTATGGAGACATCGTAGTTGATAGGACTTAAGGGAACCATGACTTTAATCCAGTAACTATACCTAAAAGTATTTAATGTTTTTTCATACCACAGAAATATGTACCGCTACGCCATTCGGTCCTCATACGGCAAAGCAACGTTTGCCGGATAAGCTAGTGGTTATATAAAAACACGTTTATAATAAAACATATTAAAAAACTGGTTCCATCAGCGATTGCGGAGCTTTAAGGGCTCAAGCCACCGGTACTCAGGGCTCCAGAGTAAGGAACTTCCTCACAGTACGCGCCGTCTCCAGGATCACTGCCTTCTGTATGCGGTTCTTGATCCAACAGTCCAGCAAAAGCCTCTTGAGATGCTTGTTGAAACAGACTATCGGCCGATGGCCGATCTCAAGTGGCCTCAAGAATATCCTTACAGCGTAAGCGACGACTATCCAATATACCAAAAGTGGGATACGGCTCAGGCATTTTGCAGCAGGATTATGGATATCTTTGTTACACAACAAAGCTTAGATTTTTGGAATTTTAAAGCTGCAAGCGGCTTTTATTTGCATATAGCTGCTACAGGCACCTGTTTACTGATACCACCTATTACAGAAAGAAATTGCGCTTTAAGATTCACAGATACACTGGCGCTACGTGACTGCCTGTGGCATGATCATTGTGGCAGTTGCAGTTGCAGATAGTGATCCGAAGGTCGTCGCCACTAGCTACAAGCGAACATGTCCGACGTCGCCGCTGAAGATGCCGCACAGGAGACTGCGGTGAGCACAGAGGCATCGATGACAGCTCGTGCAATGGCAGCACAAGTCGACACGAGTGCCAACCAATCCATCGTGGTATCTAAGATGTTAAAAGATAACAATAAGGTTTTGGTAACATCCGCAGCTAAATTGTAATATTTATTTAGAAGGGACAAATATTCTTGCCGCATGGATATCCTGAAAGCGTAAGCAATGACTATATTATATATACCAAAAATGGGAAACGGCTCAGACATTCTGCAGCAGGTTAATAGGTATATCCTTGTTACACAAGATACCTTAGATGTTTGGAATTTTAAAAGAACCATATATGATATCCTTACAGTTTTAGTAACGATGCGCCTCCCAAAATATGTAAGACATGCTCAATCAAAAGCTAGATAAGCGAAAAAAATTGGTCAAACAGCATTTTAATTTTAGAAAATTAATAGGAACTGTAACAAACTCTTCCTACACACACTCAATGCGATGCGATAAAAGGCTAGGAATAAACTCTTAACAAATTTCAAAATAATGTTCATGCAATAAATTGAAAAAATCCGTATATTTAAATAACTAACACACAATTCCAACTTATCACTGTCACAATATAAACCCTCAAAATATAACGCTGAAATCTGTAAAATCATATAACATTTTAACCAAATATCCCCTAAATTTAACGACTGCTGAAAGTTGAAATGTCAATCAAATTCCTGACGGCTCATTAAGAAAGTCGGATAATCGTGAGGGTATGAAAATTTTATATGAAATTAACAGTTTAGAATTTTCCATGTACGAGTACTTATAGCCCCAGTGCTTTTAGCAGGCTGCGTCAAGAAATGCAAACCAAAAAAAATAAGCCAACAACAAACAATTATAATTCCTAGCATATTTTTAAAAATTGGCTAAAATAAAGGAAAATTCTACACTGCTTACTCTACGCCAAAAGCGACAGATAATACAAGATAAGATAAGATATCAAAATTGAAAGCTATACAAAATGAGTGTCATATTTAGAGAGATTTTCTGAAGAGTACAAAACAAAATCAAAGCAAAGTTATAGCTCCTATTCCTCGATACAACAGCATTCCCACAATGCGGATTAGTGGATTATCGTCATTTTTTCATGAGCAACGAACGACACGTGCTCTAACTTAGATCCAGTCCAGACGGCAAGTTATTTTATTCTGCAAGACATACTCGCACATAAGTTAGAAAAGTAGTAGCACCGAATTCATAAAAAAAAATATGTATTACTAGCGTGTAATGATCCAATGTGAACTTGTTCAGTGTTCGAATAATAATATTAATTATTATTTAAAATCAACGATATAAATCAATATAATAATAATAACCGCAGCTCCGCCAGATTCAAATTCGGGTAATCCCCAAGCCCCGGGAAATATGAATTTACCGGGATAAAAAGAATCATTTGTGTTAATCCAGAATTAAAATGTTACTATATTTATGCCGCATTTCAGCCAAATCTATAGCAGTAATTGCAGTGTGCTGAAGGAACTAACTGACATACAAACTTTCACATAACAGATATTAGTGTGATTACTGATCTCTATCTCTCTCTCTCACTCTCTAGTTGCTTGCACAATCAAAATCTCGTAATACGACGATAACATTAAGGGCAGACCGTTCTGTCTCACCGCGTTCAAAGGGCCTAAGAGACTTATAAATCAACCCAGAGCTCTTTATTTACTACGAGATATTTGTCTTGTTTTTGTTTCTCTCTTGAGTCTATTAAAATCGAATTAAGTGATACTATATCCGAGAAAGTGATACATGGTTTCGTAAATATTGCACCAGCGGAGTTATAGTTATAGTTTATATTGTTGTGTCAGTTTGTTGCTATAGTTTTTTTTGCAGATTCATACTTAACTGACTTGTAACTTTTTAATTTACATGGTCTGGCCGATTGCTGTTCTGAAAAAAATGTGCCATATGTCACAGTTCTCAGGTTATATATATGTATACTGTTGTATTTTGTGTTATAAATTAAAGAGTTGTACAATTCTAAAGGAGTAAAGTCGCAACATTATAAATCAGGAAAGTTCGTCGCATAGATTGACCATTAATATAGACTTTCAGGATGAATTCTGATAGGTTATTCGCTTTTCATATCTTACTTAGGTTTTTAGTTGCCACGAGCTTGCCACGAGCACGAGCCCGCCCATGGTACGCTTGAGTGACCTCAATTAGGTCAAAGGGATTTACGGTTGACGAATTTCGTGGGATTTTTGAAAGTCTCCCCGCAGCAATTAATTTCTGTACGAAAATAAGAGTCACCTACTAGGTCAAAGACCGAAGTAGGGACGTGGAAGGTGTTAGCAAGGAAAGGGAAGATTGGAGAAAGAGCTTCACGTCAAACGTAGCAACAACCGTCACAAGACCACTCCAAACTATAAAATATGTAGGTATGGAAAAGAAGATTCAATTGACTCAGGCTAGATCCGAGTTACTTTCAGACTATGTTACTGGAAGAAACGTCAGAAACTCTGAAAACCGCTCGATAAAAACATTCCTCTATCACCTAGTCAATAAAGTCGCTTATGGGAACATAAGGACAAGGGATGTTTTTAATTTGTTAAATATTTGCCAGGCCGAAGAAGAAACACACTTAGCAAGTTTTAATATCTGATCGTACATTTGTCAATTTTTTTTCCTTCTGTCTTTCCTAATCCTTGAGGGTCATCGTGAACGTCGCCTACACTGGGTCACAGTGCACTGCCAGAGGGTAAATGGGTGTTATAACCACCAGTCCAAGCCGCTTTACATAATATTTTCGAATCAAATTAGAGTATGATTCTCTTCTCTAACTGCTAATGCTAAAGTGCTAGTAAAGCTATCTCTTTCGTTACTATCCTGTTGGAGCTTGCGATGAACTATTAACTCGAGTTGTAAGCTAGCTTTTAAAAATTTCTTGTAACATGCTGTGAGGCGAAAGCCTGTCAGCACCATGCTGAAAGCTGGTGTGATAGCTCCCTTGGTTCGCAGTTCGCACCTTGAATGGAGATGACTGTTGCGTATTGTTATTTTGTACTCGTACCTTGGTCTGAACACAAACGATTTACGTTATTTAATTGCATAATCTAATTAGTAACTATTTAATTATTAAAGAAATTGAAATTAAAGTCCGCCTGACGGTCTGAATATATCCAGAAACCATTGCGTTTCCTACAAGTACAAGCAATTACAGCTTGTAGTAATAACTTTTAAATACGCAAGCGCATAGTAACATAATTCGTTACATAAATTCGAAGATTTCATCGATGGGGGCGTAGCTCAGATGGTAGAGCGCTCGCTTAGCATGCGAGAGGTACCGGGATCGATACCCGGCGCCTCCAAATTATACCTTTTATTACTTTTGTTTTTTACTTGATTGTAGTGAAACATTAAATTTAGTGTGTCATAAACAGCTTTCTATTTGCAACACAGATGGTTTGTAAACAGAAAGCTGTTTATTGAAAAAAAAAAAGCTTTTCTTGCTAACGCAGATGCGAATTTAATTAGAATGACAATTATGTGCGAAAGACATGGTGGATGGAAGTCTAACTGGGTAGCTGAAAACTACATAGAAATTTTAATTTCCGGGCATTGTTTGAAAAATACCTATACCGTGGCCACAAGCATTGTTGAACTAACGTATGTCAGCCTCGGCTTCAATCTCTCTTTTGCTGGCCGCTGCAGTGCAGTTAGGAAGGAGTGGGCGCGTCTGGATGGGTTAAAGGTTTTTCAATGCGCTTAGAGTTAACCTTGTATAATATGCACACACATAGCGCCGCGCGCTAAGGTAAAGTTATATTTATAGTACTAACAGTTGCTTCTGTGCAGTTTCACAGGACATGCACATCAACAACACAACTTTATACAAAATAGGTATAGGTATTTTGCTGTGACCTGTGACATGTGCGACTGCATGGCGGTAATTGCATATTGGTGTTAGGATAATTGATTTTGAAAATCCTAGAATATAAAATGATAGGTTGCGCGAATCTTGGGGTTCACCAGTAATTAATTATAGAACTGAACTCAAGGTTTTAGCGAGACATAAATATGTGTACATTCCAAACCTATAATTGTTGATTTATCGAATAGCACTTCAAACAAAATTACAATAAAAATTGTTTTTCATTTCATATTGTTCTACAATTAATTGTTTGTTCAGATGCGTCATAATAACAACAGTGATTCTATTGTTCTAATTTTATGTGGTCGTACTTAACGTGCCGCTACTTTAACTTCCTAAATAATAAAAGAGATTAAACTCTTAATTAAAACAATAATAATATGGTGTTTCATTCAGTTAACTACTCCTAAATCTATATCCTAATATTAAACAACGTGTAGGTAATTTGTCCTGATTAGCCGAAAGCCGTAAGTAAGGGACGATGTATAGATGTGTGAAAAACTTTCACAAGAAGTGTAGCTCATATCCTGAGGGAACTATGTAGCGAGTTCAAAAATGTACCATAAATAAGTGACATCCCTAAGAACAGCTGATCCAATATGAATGAACTGGGAATAATGAAAATTGTACGTATTACGATAGCTAATCCATATGAGGTTTGTTAATATTACTGATAGGGCCTTTGATTAGGTATATACTTTGATTATATATATATACCTCCACATCTATGTATATACCTAATCAAACAATATATAAAGTTATTCCCATCATAGGTTATTCCTTGGTTTGTGTAAGGCGGTGATAAATGATAATTTATGAAGGATTAATTTTTAAAAAGAAAAAATCTTCAAATCCTATAGATTAATCTAGGTATTTATATCTACATATATAAAAGAATGAGGAATTTTGGTTTGTTCCACGGATTCCGCCTAAACTATAGGTCGTAGAGATCTGAAATTTGGTGCCTAGGTAGATATTAGGTCATGAATTCGTACTAAGACGGGGATTCCAGAAATTCAAATTGTAAGGGGTAAAAATCGTACATTAAAGGGATTTTCCCATACAAAAGTGAATTTTTTTCGTTGTTCCAGGAATTCCCGAAAAACTAAAAGTCGTAGAGATCTGAAATTTGGTGCCTAGATAGATATTAGGTCATGAATTCGTACTAAGACGGGGATTCCAGAAATTCAAATCCTAAGGGGTAAAAGTCGTACATTAAAGAGATTTTCCCATACAAAAGTGATTTTTTTCGTTGTTCCAGGAATTCCCGAAAAACTAAAAGTCGTAGAGCTCTGAAATTTGGTGCCTAGATAGATATTAGGTCATGAATTCGTACTAAGACGGGGATTCCAGAAATTCAAATCCTAAGGGGTAAAAATCGTACATTAAAGGGATAATCGTACATCAAACATCATCTACTTTTAAGATGTCATGAAAATAATTAGGATGCATTTTCATGAAACACGACAAGACATTTTTTAAATAAATAGGATGTATTTTCATCAAACACGACAAGACATTTTTTATTCTAGATACAAACAAACAACACTTGAATTTCACCACGCTCGTCTGCAAGTCCATGCAACCGAACGAGATGAGTTTAAATGAGATGCGATCTCAGATATTTAACAGTGAACTCTTTGCGATAGAAAGGAGGTAAATTATAATTATACGAGTACCATGGGAAAAGTAAACTTATGATTCTAAATAATAATTAATCTTCAACTAACCATTCCAATGTTAAACTAACAAAAACAACAAGAAACTCGCTTCTGAAATTCTAATTACGAGTAATGAACGAACTTTTTAACGATCCCACTTAGGATGTTACATCCAAACAATAGGATTAGTTCATCAAGTGCGATATAAACACAAATTCCTTAAAAGCCTCCACAGTTTCGTTGTCGTCAAAATTATTATAATTAAAACTTCATGAAATAAACTACAAAAGAAATCATCAGAATAATTTCACATAATCATACCACTTTTTTGTAATGGGAGGGAGGCATGTCGAGCTTAAGACCCATTCCGCTGTTTCAATGCAAATTGGTGTGCTACATAAAAAAGACAATTTTCTCAATATCCGACCTTTCCGCAGATGTCTCAGTAAATAAGACACAATCGCTGCTGCTCTCCCCGGGGGCATAAGACTCGGCTGATAGAGTCGAGAGCTCCTTTCACGTCCCTGATTAAACTAGAGAATTGCCAGCGCTGTTATGTTAAAACTGCGATGCATTTTATATTAGCAATCATAAACTGTCTCAGCGTTAATTACATCTTCCTCAATACTGTATTTAATATAATAAGTAAGAAATAGAATAATGATATAAATGAAAATGAAATATCTCATAGCAGGATGTGAAAACTTCATAATAATATGTAACTTAATCGTGGACCAAACTTGGAAAAAATACCCAACAGATTCAATTAAAACCTCGAAAAATTATATCTTCAAAAAGTTCACAATGAAAAACGATACTTCTTGGACAAAGTTCACATGACACGCATTAATTTGCTTCAGAAAAATACGGCATAACACATTTTTGATCTTTATTATGATTTCTACAATGTTTGCATTTTAACATCCACTTAATATTATTTTCTAACCAACAAACAAGTATCCTAAGCTACTAATTGACCTAACTTCTGCTCTCAATAACGAAGTGTGGGAAGCGAAACTACTAAAACTTATTTTCACATTTTGAAAACAAAATTTTTACTCTTTACATACGAGTACATACACAGAAAATACCTAAGTAAGGAGAAGTATTCTTTATTTTATGTATTCTCTCCTTGTTACTGAAGAAGTTTAAGTAATGCCTCACAAGTAGCGCCGTTTCTAGAATATGTACACTGGGTAAGGTAAATATTATGTTATCTTTCGTAAAATACGACAAACAAATGTCCTCGTTTCGAAGAAAGAATAATTCTGATTATGACACGTACTTATAAGAATTACGGTCGTGGCCTAACCGGTACAATACCCAGCCACGACGGCGGGAGACGCACGATATTTTGTTCGATAATCTTAGATGAACATGACACTACTTGCCACTACACTTCGCTTCCAAGACGGGATGAATGTGACACGTAGACTGCTAGATGGGATGATAGATGCAGAGGCGCCACGTCACATGGGGTGAAAATTATTACCGCAATGACAGGGCACAGTAGTACGTATTGAAATTCAAATGACTTAGCAATCGCGCTCGCCTCGTCTTCTATTTAATCACATACGGAACCCGGCTGCATTCTACGCTCGCTGCGTTGCATAATAGTGGAATTACTTTACTTGCTTGCTCTGTGGTAATGTCGTTAGTTCTTGGACAAAGCGTGGCTTTTAACTAGTTAACTCTCGACATAGTCGTAGTGGATAGTGGTAACGTGTTACGATGATGATTTTAGCTCTAAGTGTTGTGGGTATTCAAATAATACTCGCTAATCATATATTTAATATACTTAGGCTTGTAAAAATATATATCATAATGTCCATCCAACACGACTTTCATTAACACAATTTGGTGGCAGCGGCTACTGATTCAACTGCTCCTATTCATCGTTTCCAAAATGCATATCACAAAGCCCTTGTTCTGGAAAAACTGTTGCAAAAGAGAAAAAGAAACCACTGCACTAATTGTCTAATACCTAGCATTATTTAATGTATAAAGTAAAGAATAGACAACATCGTTTCCGCTGATTTTCGCTGATTGATAATAATCATCAACACCCTAGAAAATTTATACATATTTGTGACTTGCGATTAGATTAAAAACAAACTGGATGGCACATAAACAAAGTATAGAAAAATGCGTGTAGTGAAAATGAGTGAGCAACCAGAAATAAAGCGATATGTGAATACAACTCGGGATTCAATCCCACAGTCAAATAGTTTCACTTTTCTGTTTGTTCCCGATCGTTTGAGGATGGGTTCCCCGAAATTCTTTGCGAAGTTGGCGAGAAAACAAGGAATAACTTCGTCAGGAATTTGAACCTGAAAGCTTACACAATGTTCGTTGAAACAGCTTACATAGAACCGTCGATTAAGATGATCATGTACTATGTACAATTGTACATACTACCGCTTCAATGCTTTGCCTCGAGTAACACGAACTGTACCTTTAGAGGTACGGAACCCTAAAAAAATAATTCATAACCACCGTTACCCACGTTTAAAAGTTTATTACATAGGGATAAAACTTTAGCAGCCATAGCAATAATCTCCCGACCATGGGCCACGAGCAAACGAGGTTTAAACGCACCGATACCCCGCCACGCCATCCGGGCGCCATTAAAATTAGTTTCCGCGACAGAATTCAATTCCCCCGATCAGCCTCCAGGGACGAGCGGCGTCCCTTTTACCCCTTCTTGTTCCTAGTAAAAACCCCGGTTTGCCCCTGTTTACCCCCCCAATGTTAACATATTCGATTTACGCTACCCATTTTACATAATATTATTGCTGTTCTTTCTATATATATATTTATACACCAAATATATGTAAAATTAATGCTCTATCCGAAAAAATAATGTGGAATCGATTTATCAAGTACAACAGTGGAAGATTCTACGTGAAGCACATACGTGACAGGGCTATAAGAGGTACAAATAGTGAAATTAATGACAAAGTGTTATGTCCTGACAGAGATTAGGTACTAACAGGTCGATCAGCTAAAAATGTATCTTAATTCTTAATCATTAAATAACTGTATCAATGTCAAAACACGGGTGTTGACCACGCTTGAAAATCACGTTTTGACACACACAGTTCTTTGACGATTGATACATATTTAGCCGATCGCCAAAGAAAAAGACAAAGGGAGAGTTCCTCTTTCGACGAAGCGCGACTAGACCCTGAGGTTGTTTTACGTTCCACGAACGCTAAGCACACATGTGTGTTAGGGCTACCAAGTACCAGGGCTACAAAACCGTAGCGGATATACCAATAGAGTCCTTTCATTTTACCTAGTGCGGCTACATACAGAGGTGTAACTTCTTCCACGAGCGCTGAGCGCTGAATGTGTGGCAGGAGCTGGGGGCAGGACTATCTGGTCTACAATTATGAGAAAGGGTTATGTCCCACTGAGTACTTTCATTCTACGAAACTAGCGGCTGGATTTTTTCCTTTCACGAGCCCTGAAATGGATTCTGACCAAATTCAGAAATCACCATTAGATCATCATCGTTAGATTCGTATGTGAAACCCCAAGTGTTTTTAGACAAAAAGTTTTTTTAATTAATCAAAATGGCAGATATTTGGCGCTAAGTGTAAGCCGTAAATAAAAAAAGCAACGAAACCGAATGAGTTATCGAGTGAGAGGTCGAAATGAAGGAAATTAAACGGAGATTATACAAAAACATATGTACCTAAGTCATAATAATATGTTTAAGGGCCGATTTTTCAATCGCCAGATAAAATCGTCAAGAGTCCTGTCAACTACCATGTCTCCCGTACAAACGTAGTACCAGAATCATTTGTAATTCGTGTATATTTCTATTATGTTGTGGTGTTATTCGGGTTCATAATATAGTAATAATCTATGCTCCTGGCCATATCTGGTTCCGAAATACTGTTGTTTAACGAAATTGTAAACGAATTTAGTTTTGCTTATTTTTATGTCAAAGAGGACATGTTTTCTGCTTATTTGTTTTGTAATAAAAACAACACTATCTCACGTCGCATTAGTTCAGGAGCACAGTTTTTATTGTTCAGCTAAAGAAAAACACCAGTTAATAAAGAAAGTTACAAGTTTTCATTCATAATTTTTGGTATTACGGAACTCGACCAAAGTTATAAAAATTTTGATCAAAATTGATTATTATTTTATTTTAAAGAAATATTTCCGAACCAAATATGTCCAGGAGCATAGATTATTTCTATATGAATGCGAATAACACCACAACATTATCGAAATATTCACGAATTACAAATGATTTGGTATTTTGCATTAACGGAGACATCGTAGTTCACAGGCCCCTTAACTAAGGAATAACTATGACGTTTTTGACAGTTTTTATAAGGCGTATGTTTCATCTATTGTTTCTCTGGCGAATTATACATTACAAGACGATATTTTAAGCAGTCGGGCTTTTAATTTTTTTTTTATCTTGTTTACTTTATGGTACAGTATATAGGGATGTAACTCCACTTACCGTAAAACGACATCTGCAAGCCACGGGCAACATTGCTTAGTCAAGTTACCAGCAACGCCACCTATGCGACGCTTAATGTACTGCGTGAGACCGCAATGCGGTACCGAGCAAACCGTTAAGCAAACGTGATGCAAAACGTAGGGAATTACTTCACGTAGTTTAAAGGTATACCAAGAGATGGCGCTATCAAAAAAGAATTAAAACCATCCCCCAACAAAAATTCATAAATAAGTCCACTAATATTAATTATTTTTAATTGCGATTTACTTACCGTTCTATATTTGCCTTAATGTGTCCAAATCACTTACCTGGAAAGACAATAAAAAGTATTAGAATATATTATTGCAGCAGATTTTAAAACATGGCTGTGTATACAGATAAGTCCATGGACTAAAACAATCAACATTATAATAATTTTTATTTATTGAAGAAAGCTTATGATAATACTTAAAACATGGCTGTGTATACAGATAAGTCCATGGACTAAAACAATCAACATTATAATAATTTTTATTTATTGAAGAAAGCTTATGATAATACTGCCACTTCCGCAATTTAACTAGCACAGGCCTACTAATTAAGTTGAATTCTGAAAGCAATGTAAATAGTTACACATGCAACTAAATAAAGGAGACCGCAGAATTCAAACTGCAAGTTTTGTCTTTAATCTAAACCTCGCTTTAGCTAACAAATTGAGAAAATTCAAATAATAAAAAAACTGTGCGAGTATTAGCCCTCCTTAAACTAGTTAATATCGTCATTGACGTGATTAATTCACAAAACACAATAGAGAGAATGGTTCGAGTAGAAATAAACAAGACAATCGTACACCCGCCTGTTAACTATACCCGACTCTATTAGCCAAACGAAACGAAATAAGTAAGTAGGAATGTAAGTGTAAATAAGCAACGCAGGTCGATACGGGGCGAGGGCCGATCCCTCGAGGCCTGTAAACACAGCCGACTCATTAGCGGGAGTGCCTCCTGTCATGTTACGGGTTGCAACGGCCAGGTTTACGTCAGACTTAAGACTGCAGACTGCGAGCAAGGGAACTTCCGATAACACAACTACATTGATATTTTCCACTCAACCAACGCAATGCGCGCGGTGTATGATAAGTACCCTGACCATGTAAAAATATAATGTCGATACTTCAGATAAATTAAATGTCCATCACGGGTTTAGTATTTGAAGTAAGTTTATAACTGTCACAGAAAACGCGCAGTGTACGTCGAAACTAGCTTATCGCAATATGAAGTTCGTAGGCAAATCCGTGCTCGCCCGGATGCAAAAGGCGGGGTCAAATTGTACGCGTTAGTTAACTTATTTTTTTTAATGAATAATTTTGACAATGTTTTGATCCATATTATGTAAGGGTTTCATACGTGATATGTGTGATAGTTATTGTAATTACTGTTGTATGCTACACTGTATGCAAATGATAGGCAGTTAATGTATATAATGAATTAAATATTAACAATGATTATGATAAGGTTGGCACAGTGTGAATGCGTCGTGTCGCCGACCGACCGTGTGCTGCCGCGCTCAATGCTACAGTACTGAACAATTACAATTAAAGGTTGATATAGTTTAAAACAAGTCAATGATTTCAAAAATTTACATTTTGTATTTAGGAACTATTGAAAAGCCATATATTACATCAGAAGACAATATAGATAAGTAGAAAACATTACAATCAATCTGAAGTTAACTCATTTCAAATTAAAAAAAAACATTTCACATAGACCTCACTATACAGGATCTTATAAATACGTATAAAGTGCCATAAATTACATCAGAAGATAGGATGAATATAGCTTGACCGCTATAAACTTGGCCCTCCCATGGTCTGCGGGACGCGGGGCGGGTGTGCGATTGGCTATACACGATACGATGTAATGACTCACATCTTGAGAATTCTCCTATGGTATTTTCATTTTTCTTGAGTATGTATTGTCGTGTGTAGCGTTATTCACGTCAGTCACTGACAGCTGATTATTTGAGTGCACTGATCCCTATTCTATGGATCCACAGTGACCCAGCCTGAATTGTATTCAGGCTGGGTCACTGTGGATCCATATATAGAATGTTTAATCCATAGAATAGAGATCAGTGGTTGAGTAGCTCCCGCCCCGCGTCCCGCAGACCATGGGAGGGCCAAGTTTATAGCTGTCCAGCTATAAGTAGATAACATAATAATCAATCGAAATTTAAGTAAGTCAAAGTCAAAATATCTTAATTTTACATAGGCCTAACCACAGATTTTACAGATACACCGCGTGGAACTTCGGGCACGCAAAACCAATACTACACCAGAAAGTAGTATTCGTTTTGAGTTAGTACGCAACAAACCACTTGCCGAGTCACTATACGTGACGATCAAGACTGCAAATTAATTAAAATGCCATATTATGTTATTAAAGTGTGTAAAAGTAGTTCGCAAAAGAAAATACGAAAACAAGGAATATCATTTCACAAGTAAGTTTAAGTGTTATTAAAATGAATTCATTTTATTTTTTAAATATTGTGTTTGATTTACGTTCGGAACACCAAACCTCAGCGAGAGTCCATCAGTGTGAGCAGTCTTCATTGAAATTATTTTCCCTAGATGTATAGCATTATATGTTAGTAATTTGGGCAATTGAGATTTACAAAAATCTTAATGACTGGCCTCTTGTTGAAACAAAGTTTCTTTTCGGGCGATATCGCGTACGGGGCTAAGCGAAAAAAGTGTAACAAAAATCTTATCATTCTTTGGTTATCATGTTTAAGGTTATAAGACCGAATTATTTCAAAATCGAAATCTGACCGTGGCAGCAAGCATTGAGAAAGAATCTGGTGCCAAAATTAAAAAAAGTGGCCGCCATTTTGAACTTTTTTGTTAATGGATCGAATTCTTTCAAAATCGAAAACTACCCGTGGTATTAAGCATTGATAAAGAATCTGTGGTCAGAATTTAAAAAAGTGGTCGCCATTTTGAACATTTTTGTAATTGAACCGAATTCTTTAAAAATCGAAATCTGACCGTGGTAGCAAGCATTGAAAAATAATCTGGTGTCAACATTTAAAAAAGTGTCCGCCATTTTGAACTTTTTTGTTATTGGACCAAACTTTTTTAAAATCGAATTCTGACCATCGCAGCAAGCATTGAGAAAGAATCTGGTGTCAAAATTTTAATAAGTGGCCGCCATTTTGAACTTTTTTGTTATTGGACCGAATTATTTGAAAATCGAAATCTGATCATGGCAGCAAGCATTGAGAAGGAATCTGGTGTCAAAATTAAAAAAAAGTGGCCGCCATTTTGAACTTTTTGTTATTGAACCGAATTCTTTCAAAATCGAAATCTGACCGTGGTAGCATGCATTAAGAAAGAATCTGGTGTCAAAATGTAAAAAAGTGGACGCCATTTTGAACTTTTTTGTTATTGGACCGAATTACTTCAAAATCGAAATCTGACCGTGGTAGCATGCATTAAGGAAGAATCTGGTGTCAAAATGTAAAAAAAGTGACCGCCATTTTGAACTTTTTTGTTATTGAACCGAATTCTTTCAAAATCGAAATCTGACCGTGGTAGCATGCATTAAGAAAGAATCTGGTGTCAAAATGTAAAAAGAGGCCGCCATTTTGAACTTTTTTGTTATTGAACCGAATTCTTTCAAAATCGAAATCTGACCGTAGTAGCAAGCATTGAAAAAGAATCTGGTGTCAAAATGTAAAAAAGTGGCCGCCATTTTGAACTTTTTTGTTATTGAACCGAATTCTTTCAAAATCGAAATCTGACCGTGGTAGCATGCATTAAGAAAGAATCTGGTGTCAAAATGTAAAAAAAGTAGCCGCCATTTTGAACTTTTTTGTTATTGAACCGAATTCTTTCAAAATCGAAATCTGACCGTAGTAGCAAGCATTGAAAAAGAATCTGGTGTCAAAATGTAAAAAAGTGGCCGCCATTTTGAACTTTTTTGTTATTTAACCGAATTCTTTCAAAATCAAAATCTGACCGTGGTAGCATGCATTAAGAAAGAATCTGGTGTCAAAATGTAAAAAAAGTAGCCGCCATTTTGAACTTTTTTGTTATTGAACCGAATTCTTTCAAAATCGAAATCTGACCGTAGTAGCAAGCATTGAGAAAGAATCTGGTGTCAAAATGTAAAAAAATGGCCGCCATTTTGAACTTTTTTGTTATTGAATCGAATTCTTTCAAAATCAAAATCTGACCGTGGCAGCAAGCATTGAGAAAGAATCTGGTGCCAAAATGTAAAAAGTGGCCGCCATTTTGAACTTTTTTGTTATTGAACCGAATTCTTTCAAAATCAAAATCTGACCGTGGCAGCAAGCATTGAGAAAGAATCTGGTGCCAAAATTAAAAAAAGTGGCCGCCATTTTGAACTTTTTTGTTAATGGATCGAATTCTTTCAAAATCGAAAACTACCCGTGGTATTAAGCATTGATAAAGAATCTGTGGTCAGAATTTAAAAAAGTGGTCGCCATTTTGAACATTTTTGTAATTGAACCGAATTCTTTAAAAATCGAAATCTGACCATCGCAGCAAGCATTGATAAAGAATCTTTTTTTTACTCTATACAAGTTAGTACTTGACTGCGATCTCACCTGATGGAAAGTGATGATGTAGTCGAAGATGTTAGCGTACTAACTTGGAAGGGGTAAGTTATGTCACCCCATTTCGAATTTGAAGTCATTCGGTCCAATAACAAAAAAGTTTAAAATGGCGGCCACTTTTTTAAAATTTTGACCACAAATTCCTTTCCCAAGCTCGCTGACAAGGTCAGATGTCGATTTTGAAAGCAATCGGCCCAGTAACAAAAAAGTTCAAAATGGCGGGCCACTTTTTAAAATGTTGACCACAAAATCCTATCCTAGGCTCGCTGACAAGGTCAGATGTCGATTTTGAAAGCAATCGGCCCAGTAACAAAAAAATTCAAAATGGCGGCCACTTTTTTAAATTTTGACCACAAAATCCTACCCTAGGCTCGCTGACAAGGTCAGATGTCGATTTTGAAAGCAATCGGCCCAGTAACAAAAAAGTTCAAAATGGCGGCCACTTTTTTTAAATTTTGACCACAAATTCCTTCCCTAGGCTCGCTGACAAGGTCAGATGTCGATTTTGAAAGCAATCGGCCCAGTAACAAAAAAGTTCAAAATGGCGGCCACTTTTTTTTAATTTTGACCACAAATTCCTTCCCTAGGCTTGCTGACAAGGTCAGATGTCGATTTTGAAAGTAATCGGCCCAGTAACAAAAAAGTTCAAAATGGCGGCCACTTTTTTAAATTTTGACCACAAATTCCTTCCCTAGGCTCGCTGACAAGGTCAGATGTCGATTTTGAAAGCAATCGGCCCATTAACAAAAAAGTTCAAAATGGCGGCCACTTTTTTTAAATTTTGACCACAAATTCCTTCCCTAGGCTCGCTGACAAGGTCAGATGTCGATTTTGAAAGCAATCGGCCCAGTAACAAAAAAGTTCAAAATGGCGGCCACTTTTTTTAAATTTTGACCACAAATTCCTTCCCTAGGCTCGCTGACAAGGTCAGATGTCGATTTTGAAAGCAATCGGCCCAGTAACAAAAAAGTTCAAAATGGCGGCCACTTTTTTTTAATTTTGACCACAAATTCCTTCCCTAGGCTCGCTGACAAGGTCAGATATCGATTTTGAAAGCAATCGGCCCATTAACAAAAAAGTTCAAAATGGCGGCCACTTTTTTTAAATTTTGACCACAAATTCCTTCCCTAGGCTCGCTGACAAGGTCAGATGTCGATTTTGAAAGCAATCGGCCCAGTAACAAAAAAGTTCAAAATGGCGGCCACTTTTTTTTTATTTTGACCACAAATTCCTTCCCTAGGCTTGCTGACAAGGTCAGATGTCGATTTTGAAAGCAATCGGCCCATTAACAAAAAAGTTCAAAATGGCGGCCACTTTTTTTAAATTTTGACCACAAATTCCTTCCCTAGGCTCGCTGACAAGGTCAGATGTCGATTTTGAAAGCAATCGGCCCAGTAACAAAAAAGTTCAAAATGGCGGCCACTTTTTTAAATTTTGACCACATATTCCTTCTCTATGCTTACTGCGAAACTTAGATATCGATTTTTAAAGCGATCGGCCCAGTAACAAAAAAGTTGAAAATGGCGGCCATTTTGTAAGTAAGCATATTATTAATTCCTTGCACGCTTGTTGCAAAGGTTTTTCAATTTTTTAAGAATTGTGGTAGTTGACGTTTATGGTGTTGATATTTCGTAAGTTCTTATAATTAAAGGAATAATTTATGAGTAAATCGAAATTTTGACGTTAGTTCCATTTTTGGCCACCGGGCAAGAAAAGTTTGTGGCAGAATACCTTCCCGTCAGGTGAAGTCGATCATCCAGTCAACAACCTATATTTGAATAGAAATACCTACTCATACGACAAAAACAAATAAAAATAATATCAGTGAAACTCCAAAAAAATACTTTTACCATTTTAATTCTGCTTCGCGCTTACCGGTGCGGAGGCGCGGCGGTGCCGCTAGCGCGTTAAATACCTATAGTTGACTTCGATCTTCACCTATCATATAAGTGAGAAACAGATTAAAAGGCAATACAAAGTTTGCAAGGTCACTCAGGTGTTACAGTGTTAGTAACAAAATGGCTCCTGCACGGCTTTTCCCGATTTTTATGAAATTGTTTGTGTGAGTATTCGGTAGGTCCGAGAATAGAATTCAAACTATTTTTATACCCCTAAGTGAGAAATAATGTATATATGACAAAGCAACGTTTGTCGGGTCAGCTAAGTTTATGCTCGAAAAAAATACAAATAATATAATTTTGGCAGCAGCCACGCTGGCACTGACGACCCACCCAGTTTTGGATAGAGTGAGACACACAATTTCAATCGCGAGCGACGCGAAAACGAAGCGCTTCTTCAAACAGACGTGGATTCGCCTTGAAAACTGAGACAGCACTGAATTTTTCATGCCGCGGACTCTCTAATATAAAGCGATTTCTGGAGACCATTTTTTCATAGTAAAATGTATGGCGTTTTTCGCATAAAAAGATGCTTGATTTGGAGGTCATATTATATGCTCTGTGGTTTGAATTAGAAATAACTTTGACGGTAAATGCATTATCTATACTTTCGTCCTATGTTTTAACCAAAAATATTTTCAATTATAATAACGAAATGGCTTGCAGAGTTAAAATAGAAAAGGTTGTTTTAGATGTTTTTGCCTAAGTGACGCATTTTTTTTTCTCAAAAATCAAGAATTATTTTATAAATGTTTTGCGGTGTTTGTGTAGACTCGTTTACTATCCATCTGAGTTTTTTTTTTGATGTCGTATAATGAAGCGAGTGGTTCAATATAGTTAAATCCGTAACTCCCTTTTTCACGTTTTCCGCAGTCGCGCCCCTTAATATTACAAGTGTGTTCGACCGTATATGTTTTCTCCTAACAAATCTTCTGATCGATTATTACAGTCAAAATTACTCTCAGACAGCTCAGTTCTTTACGTTTTCCACTTTACCCAAGACACCTCGAAAGACTTGCAACATGTATGTAATCAAAACTTGTGCTGTAAAAATTGAATATTGCACTTGTTGAAAACCGTTTATTGGATTAAACTGAGGACATGTAACTGCATATTAGAATTGATAAATATCTGCAATGCCGTAGAGGCAATGTATCTGTAAGTTTCTATTTCGTGGATTTAACGCGGTTAGACAATCAGTTTTCCTACTCTTAATGTAGAAGTAGAAAGCTTGAATTCTTTAGACGTGTACAGGTAACAGGGATGAGATCAATATTCCTGTTTAGAACTAGACTCGGAAGGAAAATTGTAAGTTCCTGAAATGTTACTGGTTTGATGACATTAAGGGATAGACCGAATTTAAAAATGTCATCTTCAGTTTAAAGATGGTATAATATTAGTGCGAAGACTAATAACTATATTATTTTGATAACGAAAAAGGGTTTAAAAGGCTTTAAACAGAAACACCTGATGTTCCGTAGTTCATATTCAATATTCCTGGTCTTGCACTGAATTTTCCTTTCACTCTTGATCGCTTGAATTTATTAGCTTTGAACTCAGAATTGACCGCTTCCTTTGGCTTGTCAGCTCGCTTATACGAGTATACTGTTTAGCAGGTTTCGAGAACATTCAGCCCAATCAACGTTTTAGTGATTCTTTGAAAATGGAAACATGTAGTCTAACAGAGTGGTAGAAAGAGAGAGAATGGAGTGTTGTAGTTGCAGAGCACACGCTAACATGGCTGCGAATCTACTAATTAGCCATTAAAATGGCCGCCGCAAAAGCAACCCTTACACAAAATAGAGCCGTTTTGTCTGCGGCGCGCTAAAGAGTGCCCGCGCTTTACAAGTCTATTCACCACCACTATCGCACAACACATCGCGATCACTCGACACAGTTTCGCGTTTTATCTCCGCGTTGAAACTTTCATACAAATCGCGGGTCATGGATCCCTGCCCCCGGCGAAGCGTCTGCTAGCTTTACCACTTTTTTAATTCAGATTTTTGGGCGGATACTTATTTCTCAAATATAGTTAACTCAATATGGCTCATTTTAGCTGGGCGATTTACTTTTTTTTTGGAACGTTTGTTAGAACGCTTTCTACAAGATGTTTACCTACGCCTTACGTTTTCATCGAATTTGGCAAAGTCCTCTGGTTCGCAGAATCTTTCCTAACGTAGCACAATAAGCTGAACCCACCACCACTAACTTCACCACAACTCCAGAAAATTTAAAATGCGAAAACGGCTTTTTGTTTACCCGATTACCAGGTGTAAAATAAAAGTGAGTAAATCAGTCAGGAATTTAAAACTTAACAAACAGCAAGCAGTTGCTACTCAGTGTTTTAATAATAATATCTAAGTGACAGAGCTTTCGATTACGATATTTACAATTTACATAATTTCATTACTGAAAAAATTAAAGAGATTAAGGGTCTGTGAACTACCATGTCTCCCATACAAACGTAATACCAAAATCATTTGTAATTCGTGTATATTTCGATCATGTTGTGGTGCTATTCGGGTTCGTATAGTAATACTAGCAGATACCCGCGGCTTCGCACGCGTAAATTTTAGTAAAACTATTTTACGGGAACCATCCATTTTCCGGAATAAAAAGTACCCTGTGTGTTAATTTACATGAAATCTATCTTCATTTCAACTTTAAACCAAAAATTTTCAGTAGTTGTGCGTGAAGGAATAAATTTTCTCCCGCATGAATATCTGGTATTTAACTATTTTCTTAGAAACCTTGGACGCGTGCTAAGCAAACGTACTAAACTAGTAGTATACTACGCGCTAGCAGACTCAGTAATTAACTATGGCCTCAGTGTTTACGGCAGAACATTCAGCACCTACCTAAATGAAATAAAAAAGTTACAAATTAGGCTGTTAAAACACATTATAGGGAAAAAAGAGAAGGAAAAGTATGAAGGGAATTATGACAACATTTTTGAAGATCTTAAGATATTACCAATACATAATAAAGTAAATTATCTCATAGCTAAGGAAAATTATTATTCGGATAACTATAAAACTTTTATTAAGCTAAGGGATAATGTACGAAGTAGCAGAAAAACAAGGTTCATGGTGCCACAAATAAGTAACTATTACGGCAAGAGGTTGACTAGGTATAAAGTGCCTAAAATATATAATAACATAGATTGGCTTAGAGATGATAGTAAAGTCAGCCCAGGAGTTCTTAAGAAGAAGCTAAAGGAGCATCTGCTTAAGAACTCTTGAGATGGCTAATAATTATTATTGTATATATATATATATTTTTTTTATAGTATTTGTAAATTAATAATAAGTTGTAAAATAAAATGTATCTATATATAGTAGTAAGTAATAAGTATAGTAGCAGTAGTAATAGCTCCATAAATAATCTAGGTAATAATAATTGTTAATTAGGTACATATTAATTAGACGCATAATATTCATATAAAAAGAGCGCGTTCTCGCCAACAAACTGGTAGCCCAGTTTGGCGAGATTTTGTAAATGTAATTTATGCTTGTATTTTTGACTTAAATAAATTAAAAAAAAAAAAAAAAATTCCCGGGATAAAAATTTGCCTGTAAATTAATCCAGGATAAAACCTATCCCCTTTTTGAATTTCAATCATATCCGTTCAGTAATTACATCTCCATTCGAATTTCAGTCAAATTGATTCAGTAGTTGCGGCGTGAACAAATATTTTTCCCGCGTGGATTTCTGTTTTTCACTATAATCAAACTCGTAAAAGTCATGAAATTTTCCTAGATGAAAGTAGCCCGTATTAATCCAGGATAAAATCTATCTTTTTTCCGAATTTCAGTCATATCAGTTCAGTAATTACAGCGTGAAGTAGTATTTTTACCGTGTGAATATCAGTTTTTCAGTTTTCCCGCGGACACCATAGATTTTTCCGGGATGAAATGTAGCTTTTGTATTAATTCAGGATATAATCTATCTCGATTCCAAATTTCAGCCAAATCAGTTAAGTAATTACGGCATGAAGGAATATTTTTCACGCGTGGATTTCTGTTTTTCACTATTATCATAGAAACCATGGAATTTTCCGGGATGAAAAGTAAGCTTTGTAATAATCCGGGATAAAATCTATCTCCTTTCCGAATTTCAGTCATATCAGTTATAGTAATTACGGCGTAAAGTAGTATTTTTCGCGTGTGAACATCAATGTTTTAGGTTTCCCGCGGAAACGGATTTTTCCAGGATGAAAAGTAGCCTTTATATTGATCCAGGATATAATCTATCTTTATTCCGAATTTCAGCCATATCAGTTCAGTAAATACAGCGTGACGTAGTATTTTTCACGTATGAATATCTGTTTTTCTTTTTTCCTGCAAAATCCATGGATTTTTCCGGGATTAAAAGTAGCCTATTTATTAACCCAGGATAAAATCTATCTCCATTCCAAATTCCAGCCAAATCGGTTGTGCACTTGCGGCATGAAGATTTTTTTTCCGCGTGAATTTCGGTTGTTTACTAATCCCACAGGAACCATGAATTTTTTCGGGACGAAAAGTAGCCTTCGTATTAATCCAGGATATAGTCTATCTATCTATGTTGGATTTAAAAAACCAGATAGCAAACCTAAAAGAAAGTCTCACTAGCGCCCATCAGGAAATTATAAACTTACACACGGAAATTTCGACTCTAAAACAGACAATTGACGAAAAGGATCAAAAACTTACTGTCTTGAAAAAAATCTCCTCTTCACATTCGTCGCCGTCTACCTCGAAAGCTGCAAAGTTAAAAAAAATCACGGCCATTTGTACAAACACTTCGAGAACATCACCTTTACACCGACACAACACTGTTTGCAGAAATATGACACTGATGTTATCTCCGTCGAATGCACAACAAAAACATAACCAAACTAGGAATTCGTTTGAGCAAAACTCGAGCAGCAGCCCGGCGCGCGCCTCGGAACAATTGCAACCGAATCCGGAGTGTAGTCTAAAAAAACCTACAATTTATATTATCGGCGATCAACAGCTACGCAGTTTAGCTCCTGTAATGTATTCTACGCGACTTAATACATGGAATGACATATACTCGGTTCAAGGACTAATTAAACCCAATACTACCTGTACCCAGACACTTACTGATTGTGAAACTTTAAGTAAGAGACTAAATAAGAAAGATGTGGTAATCTTAGGTACAGGATCAAATGAAAAAAACCCTTTTAAGTTCTATTCAGATCTATGTAACACTCTGCATGTTTTGAAAAATAATAAGGTTTTTATAGTAAACGTTTTCAGAAATCCGCATTTAAATACCTATTTGTTGAATAACATGATAGATTTGCTCTGTAAATGTTACAAAAACTGTACTTTTGTATCACTGAACCAAAACAAGAATTATATAAAAGCACTAAGTCACAAACTAAATATTGAAATTGACTATATTCATTATTGTAACAGGTATATCGCTGGGTCAACAGAACCACAAAATTATAAAACTATATCATTAGCACAAGTGTCTTCTTCCCCAATCTTATCTATTCAAGGACAGCAAGAAAAACATAGCTTAACACTTGAGGAAAGTATTAATAAAAATGTTAAAGAGTGTACACCAAATAAAACTTTTTTTCGAGTTTAATGATAGTTACACACTCTTACATCAAAACATAGCCGGTGTTTTATCAAAAGTAGATAATTTGGAAATAGCCTTAACAAATCTTGTATCAAGTAATTCTATGTGTAAAACTATTGACATAATATGTCTCACCGAAACATTTATTAAACGAGGATCTGAATCTAACCTCAAGCTAAAAAATTACATAGTAGCCACTCAATTCACAAGAACTAAGCAAAAGCGAGGTGGTACATGCATTTTACTAAATAAATTCTTTGAATATTTACCACTTTTCGATATGTATAAAACTGTAGAACCGATTGAATATCATTTTGAATACTGTGGTGTAAAAATAATTTCTTTAAACATTGTTGTGATTTGTATGTATAGAACGCCGTCATCAGATATTGATTTCTTTTTTGAAAAACTAGACCAGCTACTTGGTAAACTAAACCCAAATCCAAAGAGAAAATTAATAATATGTGGGGACTGGAATATTAATATATTAATCAAAAATAAGCAGTCCAATAAATTAAACTCAATACTTGCTAAATATAACCTATCACAACATATATTAAAACCAACAAGAAAAATGTCATGTATTGATCTTATAGTTAGTAATGTAACTAATGTAAAATCAGATATTCAGTATCTTGCTTTATCTGACCATGAAACTGCACAGACCATATCCTTTAATGTTGAGAATCAGAAAGTCTTACCATTTAAAAAAAAAGTATGGTTCGAAAAAAAACGAGACTTTTCTAAAGACAATATTAGGAAATTCACTCAATGCATATCTGCATTATCATTTCAAGAGGTGTACGAACAAGAAAGTACAAATAATGCTTTCAATACATTACATGAGCTCTTAACACTGTTCTATGAACTATGTTTCCCTGAAATCACAGTAAAAATTATAAATAAACAGATAAAAAATAAGTGGATCTCAAAAGGAATAAAAAAATCATGCATAAATAAACGCAGACTTTACATTAAATACCTACAATCAGCGGCAAATAAGCATATAAATAAAGCAAATTATAGTAAGTACTCAAAACTGCTTAGGATTTGTGTTGAAAAATCGCAATCTATTGCGAATAAAAATTTTATTGCCAAATCAAAAAATAAGGGCAAAGCAGCTTGGGATATAATAAGTGATATAACGGAAAATAAAATAGTAGATAAAGAAATAAAAAATATTAATTCAAATGGTACTTTATACTCTAAGCCGGCCGATATAGCTGAAGAATTCAACAGATATTTTATAAATATAGGTAATAAATCAGATTACTCAGGATCAGTACACAATTATGATAGCTTTATAAATAATCATGATAAGACAATATACCTTAGACCAGTCATCGAAAATGATGTTTATAAAACGATACTAGAACTAAAAAAGACTAATTCGACTGGCTACGATAACCTTAATACAAAAATTATTAAATCATGTGCTGTCTATTTAGCATCACCACTCACTCATGTAATAAATCAATCGTTCATAGAGGGTATATTTCCCGAAAAACTAAAGCGCAGTATTGTAAAGCCCTTACATAAGAAAAACGACAAAGAAGATATAATGAACTATCGCCCCATAACTCTAATACCCATAATCTCAAAAATCTTGGAAAAAATTATGCACAAAAAAATATATGACTTTATAATATCTTATAATTTATTAAAAAATGAACAATTCGGTTTCAGAAAAAATTGTAGTACTACCCTAGCATGTTATACTCTAAACAAAATAATAACAGAAGGTCTAAATGACAAACACTACGTTATAGGCATCTTCCTTGACATGACCAGGGCCTTTGACCTGGTATGTCATAAAACTCTTTTAAGCAAACTGATGAAGTATGGTATCAGAGGGAAGTGTCTAGAATGGATCGAAAGTTATCTAGCAAATAGAATGCAGTGCGTTGAAATTCTACATACAAGTCATTCCTACCGTAATGCACATCGCTCTCAATATAAATTACAAAACCCATACGGCGTACCACAAGGCAGCGTATTGGGTCCTTTGTTATTTCTTCTTTACATAAACGACCTACCAAACAACATAGAACAGAGTTGCTTGATGTATGCTGATGATACTACAATAATTGTTAAAACTAAAGAAAAAAATACTGTAGAAACTCTAGTACACCATACATTATCAAAAGTAATTAGCTGGTTAGAAACAAATAATTTATCAATAAACATGCAAAAAACTAAAATCATCCAATTCATGCCATATAACAATAATTCTTTAAATCTAAATGTTAATTATAAAGGTACAAAAATCGAAGAAGTCAAAGTAACATCTTTCTTAGGTATACAAGTTGATTGTCACTGCAATTGGAAATACCATGTTGAAGTGTTGTGCGGAAAATTGGATAGGTTTGTTTATGTACTAAGACGACTGCGTCAGACATGTAGTGTTAAGACGGCTCTAACAGCATATCAGGGATATGTATCATCATTAATTCGTTATGGTATAATTCTGTGGGGAAATTCTGTGCACAGCAATAATGTTTTTGTCTGCCAGAAGGCCTGTTTAAGAGCAGTGTGTGGACTTGCAACATTAGACACATGTAAGCCGGTTTTCAAGAAACATGGTATTCTTCCACTACCATGTTTATATCTATATGAAATAATTATATTTGTTAAACAAAATCCTAGCTTTTTCAAAGGTTACAATGATTTGGAGCAAAAGAGAGTACGACGACAAAACAAATTACTAGTGGTTCCCCGACGGCTGGACATGTGTGCAAAGAGTTGCCATTGCATGGCTATTAAAATCTACAATAAGCTGCCCGATTCGTATAAGGACTGTAATTGCATTAAAGTATTTAAAAAACGGGTGCTTGACATGTTGTTAAGCAAATGCTACTATACTGTATCAGAGTATTTAGCAGATAATGTTAAATAATAATGTATGACTACGGATATATTGTAAATGAATTTTTAAATGAAACACATTTTGGACTTTATAAACTATGTTATGTATTTTCAATAATTATTGACATCCTGAATTATAATAGACAATAATATTATGAAAAATTGTTTATGTACTTTACAAATTGACATTCTGAATTATTAATTTTTGACTTTATAAATTATGAATTTACAATTATTGACATCCAGAATTATAATAGACAATAATATAATGAAAAATGGTTATTACAAATTGACATTCTGAATTATTAATTTTTGACTTGATAAATTATTAATTTACAAACATTGACATCCTGACCTTTATCTATTATAATATTATGAAAAATGATAATTTCAATCAAACAAATATTAACATTTACTTTTTTTTATATTCATACGCCATAAGGCAGAATGTATAAGGATAATAATTGTTATTGCTGACCACCTAATGTACCTGCATTCTTATGAATAAATGACATTTTATTTTTTTATTTTTTTTATCTTTATTCCAAATTTCAGGCATATCAGTTCAGTAATTACGGCGTGATGAAGTATTTTTCTCGCGAGAATATCGGTTTTTCACTTTTCCTGCAAAAACCATGGATTTTTCCGGGATAAAAAGTACCCTTTTTATTACTTCAGGATATAATCTATCTCCATTCCAAATTTCAGCCAAATCGGTTGTGTACTTGCGGCATGAAGATTTTTTTCCGCGTGAATTTCGGTTTTCTACTAATCCCACGGGAACCATGAATTTTCGCGGGATGAAAAGTAGCCTATGTGCTAATTCATAATACAATCTACCTCCATTCCAAATTTTAGCTAAATCGGTTTAGTAGTTGCGGCGTGAAGAGGTATTTTAACTTGATAAAATCCAAACTTCGGACCCCCGTTTCACCCCCTTAGAGGGTGAATTTTGAAAAATCCTTTCTTAGTGCTCCCCTAGACCTCATAAGGTATCTGTGTGCCAAATTTGGAGTCTCTAGACCCAGCGGTTTGGGCTGTGCGTTGATATGTCAGTCATTCAGTCAGTCAGTCAGTCAGTCAGTCAGTCAGTTTCTTCTTTTATATATATAGATAGTAATAATCTATGCTCCTGCCATATCTGGTACCAAAATACTGTTGTTAAACGAAATTGTAAACGAATTTAGTTTTGCTTATTTTTATGTCAAAGAGGACATGTTTTCTGCTTATTTGTTTTGTAATAAAAACAACACTATCTCACGTCGCATTAGTTCAGGAGCACAGTTTTTATTGTCCAGCTAAAGAAAAGCACCAGTTAGTAAAGAAAGTTACAAGTTTTCATTCATAATCTTTGGTATTACAGAATTCGACAAAAGTTATAATTTTTTTTATCAAAATTGATTATTATTTTAATTTTAAGAAATATTTCCGAACCAAATATGGCCAGGAGCATAGATTATTACTATATAAATCCGAATAACACCACAACATGATCGAAATATTCACGAATTATAAATGATTTGGTATCTTGCATTAACGGAGACATCGTAGTTCACAGGCCTCTTAAAAAGAGATTAATTAATTTACAAGAGAAACTTCCATTCATTTTGTCAATGTAAAGTTACGAGGGCATCATAAAACAAAGCTCGTAGCTAAGCATTTTCAAGACGAAAAAGCCCCCAAAACGAATAAGTCTATTTACAATAAACGAGTCGGCGTAACTTTATCAATATTTCATCCGAGTCAATACCCTGAGCCAACATTCTCATTTCTCGCGCTATTCTTTGTATAAGGAGCGGGGCCTAAAGACACTTTACGAAATTAATTTCAGTGGCCCTTAAAAGCTCAGCTGAATGATAAGGTCAATTGTCCAACGTCTAAACAATTTAACTTAGATTAAGACTCATGATGAATCTGAGAGCAAAAAGTTCTTTATATATTCAAAAGGGTATTAACAATTTTGTGTATTCCAAAACGAGGAAATATCTTGTTAATATGTTGTGTTGTTCAACACAATAGAAACCATTATATTCACCTAAACCAAACTTACAGATTTACAGGTAGATAAAAAGTAGTAACTGACGTTCTGAATGCACTTTTGTATGTCTTGTTTAAAAAAATCCGTATGATTTTACTGTGTCATATCATTTAACAATAACTTTTAAGAACGCGAGTCTTAGCGTTGTACAGTTTACTACGACTCGCTGATATACTCGAACTTGTATCGAACTAATTAATACATTCCAAGACACACGAAATCATAAAGTAAAAAACAATTACCGAATAATGACTACTAAAAAAACAATCAATTCTACAAGATGAGGTTTTATTACACGACCCTGTTATATGATCTTCTGCCTTCGGGCCCCAGTCCGGTTCGGTCCGAACGGTTAGGGTAATAGAAGGCAACCAAGCTATTAAGGCTTAACGTGTTTTGTATACAGACGCACGCATCACGCATTAGGTATGTGGGTAACTACATCCTTTTTGCACACAAAACATAATGCTTCTACCGAATCGGTGGACGGTCCCAGGTAGCTCGCCATTTCTAATTTAGTTTTTCGCAATCGCTAAGCTAATAAGAATACGACGCCGAGCTAAATAAAGAAAAATACTATATTAGTCTCAGTCCACTAAAATGGCCAAAATCATAATATCTACGGGCGACCTAATTAAAATTATGGACGTGGTGTGATAGATGAAGAAGAACAGAAAATGTATCAACGAGAACTCAAAAGAAGTGACAATATTATTTTACAAAGCATCTCATAAAAATAAAAATTTAAGGAAAAGCTCGAGAAGATAATACTTTAAAAAGTAAGTATACATTTTAAAGAAACCAATTTAAGCCGATGGAAAAGCGTGAGGGAAAAACAAGAGAGCGGCAATAAGGCCCAGGTTATTGGCTCCCGATGAAATATTGATGAAGTTACCGCCGCTGGCTAATGTAAAATAGTCTTCCCAGAGCTTCGCTGTTTCTTGCTTAGCGCGTATTCAATAGATAAAATCTGGTCTTTATTTTATGGTGCCATAGTAACTTGAGAGAAAGTTGAGGTGTACGTTTTTATTGTAGAACTTCATTTGTCATGTCGGATAAATATTACCCAGCTCTTCTTTTACCAAATCATTTATTGCTACTACCCGCAAGGAAATGTCTATGAGGAAAGTTTTGGCATTTGACCCTAACAACACCAGGGTCTCCACGGCAAACGGGACATTAATTATAATCGGAGAATAAAGCAAGAGAAGACTGGGGTCTTGATATAGCTAAATTATGCCTTAAAATACCAGCAGGGCTAGACAAAGTAACAGTCGTTTAGCGTTGACGACAGTAGATAAAAACGTATGGAAAAACGTATGGACAGACCACGTTACAGTAGACAAACCACGTCATCAAATAGAGGAAAACACGCTGTTTTTGAAAATCGAGTACGACCATTTGAACGCTCCCTGGCGCTCTCGCAGACGTTGTAGACAACTTTAGCGTACTTCGCTAGCGACAAGCACACCGGCAGCAGCCAGTTAACAACGCTACGCATAGAGTACATTCTGCTTTCATATGTTTTGTACTGGTGGTCACAAGTCACTTTGTCTAGGCCCGCAGGCCGACATCCAAAAACAAAAGCATACCTAATAGCACGTGTTTAGTCTACACACGAGGCGAAATATCGATGAAGTTATATAGACCTGTCGGCGCTTTCAAGTTTATCAGCTTACCAATCTACGTACATTATTAATAAAGACCCATGCTGATATTATGCAAAATGGCTTCGCAACACCGTTCCTGTCTCAATTTTTAAATATATCGGAATAATTTCGCTATCGTACATGGTGAGAAAACGTGTAGCATATTTAGATGGCCAATCCAACCAAATCCAAGAAACCTAATAAAAATTCGCGCTTTAATGAACGTACATGGTTTAAAACTAGTAAAGCCCACAAAACCTGCACAAGCGTGAGCAATTAAAGTCAATACAGCGATGCGCTTTCCATCAGGGCTGCACTGTTTGATGTAACGTTTCATTTCAATGTTTACGCGGCCAAAAAGGCTGGCTAAATTTTTTAAGTTGACTGCCTACGTTTGAATATAGAAAACGTTCAACGGTTATTAATTAATGATGGGGATTTCATGAAATGTATTAGAGAAAACGATTGGTTAAATTGCTAGAATTCGAAAACGTAACAGTTTATAAATCCTTATGGGTAAAGAAGAATGACCAAAGGTGGACCAAGTTTTTTTTTCTTGAAACAATATCAATATTATGAAGCAGGGCAGGGCAATGTTATTCCTCAGACAAGTCGAAAAGCCGAAGCCGTAGCTTCATCCTCTACGCTCGTAGCACCAACGTAGCAAAGTGAGCGGTATTACAAAGACGTTGATAGAGCTAATCTTAGTTTGAATCCCTTTACATTATTCAGTGCGGATGTTTGTGTAGAAGCGAAGGAGAGTACAATTATTGACAAATTTAATAACAAAATAACAAGCTTTTTACCAAAGCTTTTTACTTTATACGACAATGTGCCTTTCTTTATCTATGAGGATTTCCTATTAAAAAGTTGGGGTTTCCTCTCTGGTGAAAAATGAACATTTTAGGTTTTAAGCAGGGGATGTATAAACTAGAAAGTAGTACAAATGCCAAGATATACCGCGCCATAGTGATTTTTTTTTTCAATTTAAAGTCATTAAAACTGACATAAGATTTATTTCAAAGAGGTAGATCCGTCAGAAGACACTGGAGGCTGCGAATAGAAGCCACCTTTACGTTTGACGAAGGGTGGGGAATAAATTACCGTGTATCACCGGACTTATGCATAATGTAACGCGTTAGGATCGGATTCAATCGTATCAAGCCGACTTTGAACTTGTGACTGACACGAGTGTGAGTTCTGAAAGGCTTTATCGAGTCCTCAGAGATATCAATTAAGTCCGTCGAAACAGCTCCAATACTACGGGATTACCACTAACATACAAGCTCGGTCTCAATTTGTTTTATCAAAGCTTCTCTCGAGCACAAAATCAATCAATACATATAATAAATGAAATCTGTAGAGGTCAAATTTAAATAATTAGAGGAAGACCAAGGAAGAGATAGCTGTGAAAGAAGGCCCATCGAACCCAGGGCCTTTCACTCATTTATCTTGGAAAAGAAATCAAGAAATTCCACGGGAAACATTTTTGTAAAAAAAAAAACGAACTGCACGCGGTCGGAGCCGCGGGCAACAGCTAGTACATAATATTATAATTCGAATAAGACCTAGCTGTAATTAAAACAATTTGGTACCATTTTCTTCAACGAAGCGGGTAACTTTATTATTCAATATTACTAACAACACTACGTGTAATCTTAGATGCTTAATAAAACTGTAACTGTTCGAATTCTGTACATTAAAGATATTTTGAAATGATTTATTGGAGAGCACTCTGTATTGAAATGTAAGGAGTCTGTGTTTGTAAAGGTTTATATTATATTCTGTGTTGACAGACAGATGTCATGGTGACAACCAGAAATATAATAGTCAAATATAAATAGTCAAGTGGACATATCTCGTAAAAGCACAAAAAGTGTGTATTCCCGTATTGCTAAAAATTTATATTAAACATAAACCAGTACACCTCGCAATATTACTTGTTTAATTCAAACAACAATACATGGTGCAGTCGAAATCGAACAACAAAGTGGATTAAAACGGATTTGGATCTTACAACGAAAATCACCATCAGACAATGGCGGACGGCGCTTCTACCACCATGCAAGGTGATTTGTGAGGAGTTGAGTTTAAAATGCCACGAAGTTTAAATATTGACGACTTGGATTTGCGCTGGCAGCAGTGGCAAAGGTTTAGGGATTCTTCCAAAATTTTCATTCTCGCAGCGGGATTCGAAAAACTCACCAAAACAAGAAAAGCGACATTACCATTAAACTGTATCGACCCTGGAACTGTATCTAAACGTACTAATAAACGACGATAAACCCATAGCTGGAAGAAGTTATAAGACTATTTGACGAATATTTTAAACCTAAAAGTAATGACGTACTCGTAATATCGAGTTTTAATTTTAACAAAAGAGTACAACAAGATGGCGAAAATTTTGACACATTTTACTCGGATTTAAGAAAACGTGCAGAAGTTGTAATTATGATGAACAAAAGGATAGAATGCTTCGCGCTGGTTATTGGCGTAAAACAGTCACGTGTGCAACAAAAACTTTTGGAAATTCAAGATCTCGCTCTGGAGAAGGCACTGGACATATGCCGGTCAGCAGAGCTATCTATGTGATTAGCTTAAGATGCTTCACAGCGCGGAGGTGAACACAATTAATATTAAAAATAAACCAGTACACCTCGCAATTTTACTTGTTTAATTCAAACAACAATACACACTCTTTAGTCGATACTGAAGCCAAAACTGTATTTTTACCCGCCATCACTACAATTTATGTGGTATGTACTTGAATGTCAATTTCTGTGCTGCTACCGAAATTTGTAATAATTTCTAATCAAGTAAACTAATGTTGCCTCACTTTCTTTTGAGATGGCTCTGTTAATACATGGACAGACTAATGTTGATAATTTTTAGTGGATTTGTAATTATACTGATAGGTCCTTAATTCCTACTTCCCTTTAGACGGAGAGTTTAAAAAAATATTTAATCCTTTTTCAATTACAAGAATACAAAAGTAGTGGGTGTTTCAAATGTTTTGAATTTTCCACTTGTTTTAAGTCGACTGAAAAGAGTACGAAATGGTGAGGTTAAAAAATGATTTATTGTTATAATTTCTGAGCTGTATAAAGTTTAGTTGGAAAGTGTCAAAAGTTGCAGGGCTTCGGCCTGGCTGCTCAAGCTTATAATAAATGGAAAAGGCATTCATTCCGGGCGTGATTTCCATCCGCCTCCGTCATGGCTTTAGCAGAAAGCGTTTTTAGCCTTTAATTCAGAATACTTTATTATTTTAATATTAGCTGACCACACTTAATTTACCCGGAAAATTGTCTTTCACAGTCCTCCGTTTTTTCGAAAGTTTAATTTAAAGTAGGGGGAACCACACCTCGCGGCAGATCGCCTATGAGATGGACGGATCAAGTAAAGGTTGCAGTGGATGTCCCTTTACATGTGTGCTCAAGAAAAGCAGCTGTCCGGGAAGAGTGGAGACGGATTGTCAAGCGTGTGACTGGAAAATGATGGTCACGACCGCTCTGATGAGAGCGCAACGAAAGCGAAGAAGGAGAATTTCCGAAGCAATTTTTTTTGCGGGAATGAGAGGACGCTACAAATATCTAGGTATGTACGTAAAAAGTACTTTTCTCAATCATCCTTGGCAATTTGACCATTATTTTGACAAATTCTTTGAGATAAATTGAACTTGATGTACCGACTTGATCAGCGCTTGCCAAAAGTTGTATGAAAATCCATATCTGTCGCGGTTTAGTGGTCGTCTAAATTACGTACTACAAACATATTGGCCAACTAAGCTGGGCCAGCGTATAGACGGTATATTGGGATGGCAGACGGCGCGCGGGTTTGCGATGGATTGGTTGCGGTGATCGTGCACAACGTATAGAGCCTATAAACTTTTTATTGAAAAAAAAACAAATGAACACCATGATGGGGCTTGAATCCGGAAATAATAAAAACAGTATATCACTGTAATGGAGCCTACCGTCCTCTACGCAGCGAGCCCACGGGCACCGATAGTCCACAAACAGTATGCTAGGGCACAACTACATAGTTAGACTGACCCGTTTATTTGCCATCAAAATATGTAACGCGCATAGACCTGACTCGGGGAATACTTCTATTCTCCTGAGAGCGGAAGACGTAGCGTCACTGTACTGTAGCTAAAGAGAGCAAAAAGCGACAATTTTACCGGATCTTAAAATTGAAGGAAAAGTGAGCCCATTCCAGCTATCACATCCGGCTGACAGAAACAACATACCCTACCACACAATTAACAGCGCTAAAAAACTGAATAAGATCTCAAATGGAGTAATACAAATCTACACGGACGGCAGTAAAATTCAAGGAAAAGTTGGAGCAGGAGTTTTATGGTGGGAGGAGGGATATGGAATGAAATCTTTCCCAATAAAACTCAACGATTTCTTTTCATAATTTCAGGCAGAGCTAATAGCCATTCTCCATGAGCTAAAAACACTGTCCACGGCAGAAAAACTACCTTATATTAGGTAGTTTTTCAGCCAACATATTGAGTGACTCGCGATCAGCACTACGAAGCAGAAGACCCGAATAATTTAAACAAACATTGTATTCGAAATACGTAAAATTATGGAATATGTAAAGAAAGGAGAAGAATCTATCAACATGTTTTGGATAAAGGCACACGCCGGTAAAAAACTGAAAAATGAATAACAAATCAGCTCCTTCATAGACAGAACACGGCGGCTTTAGCGAATATCTCTATTCACCTACAAAAGATCCAAAGTCGAAGAGCGGACAGGTTACGTCATAGCAGAAAATAGTATCAAAGTAATTATGGCCAACGACAGCAGTAGAGAGATCTTTCTGCAGTTCGCACTAGGGGTTGTTCGATTCCTTAACGAAAAGAAAAAGAGTTAAACACATACACATAAAAAACACTATGGTCGACATTGGTTTCAAAAGTGTTTGCCAAAATGAGTTCAAGTAGAGACAATTAGTGTGATGTACTTGAGCTGTAAGCAATTGCTGCGCAATTGGCGTTCCTAAATTCCGGTAAAAGTTATCCACATTAACTAACGTTTTTTGTTGGCCATTATTTTATTTTGATGGAGCCGTATAATTCGGGTAACCTAGTTGACGCCATCAATGTCCGAGCGTCGACCGTTCCCCGCTCTTAATTTCCCCAGCGAGCGAGAGCTCCGATGTTCGTCTGATCGAATCAATTTTTCACTTTTAATTCCTCTAAATGGTTTACTACTATCATAAACTTTCTTACGCATCATTGATAACTTGTATTTGCAAAGGATTGCTTGAGCTAGAAGTCAAAACAGTTATATTCTGTCTAAAATAACACGTACCTACCTTGTTGACTACTATGAAAACCCTGAGAGTCTTAGGGCTCATTCTGGATAAAGTTTTAATTTCATGGAAGACAGAGCAGAAAGCAGCCAACTTGGAAAAAGAATTCGCCAAGACGGGCAGAACGTCCTTTCTATTCGGGATTACATTAACTATGCATGAAATTTGCGTAAACCGAGTGTTTATCCGTATATATTATAGTATCTTCATCTCATTATGCAATCACGCATTATTTTGTTAATCCGATAAGAGAAAAATGTGTTAAGCATCACAAGGCCCAAAAACATTGGATCCAGAAAGCAGTTTCGCAATGACGATCCTTTCATGGTGAAAACAGGAGATGAGGTTATATCCCACGGGATAAATGAAGTAAAACAGGGGCGACAGAATTAGTCAGTGTACAAATTTCATTGAAATAAACTTAGTTTCGTGTCGATTTGATCCTATGTACTATGAATATGCAATTAAACCTTTTGATTAAGGCCTTACAGCGTACATTGTACTCGTAGTTACAGGATATTGGTCTAAAATGTCCCCACAATGCAACTCCCACGGAGTTGTTGGTTGTTCTTGCGAGTGACGACGGTGACTTAACTGAGTTATTATTGAGATTGAGCGCGCAGCTCGCAACATTGTTATTGGCTTGATGCCGGGCAGTTTGCTGGCTGGCTGAGAGGTAATACGATCACAGAGTTTTGTGTACATCACTTACTAGAATGAACAAACTTAGTTATAGGGATACAGCGTCAGATTTGTAGACGAAATCGCCGCTTAGAAGTAATCTTTGTCTACATTCTTTAAAGCCTAACTAACAATCACAAGAAACAATATGGAATCATAAACCTCCAAATACACACAGACCCACAAACTAAAATAATAATCAATAAATTAATCGTATATGATTGTTTTAATCATAGAAATAAAGAGACTGCCCGCTGAAAGCTGTAACACAGTTACCACAGGAGGCAAACTACACGCCACTGTTTCTGCATAAATCTTTTTGTATCAAATTACAGAGGTTTTCTCTATGCCTTCTGACACCAGGCACCTTGTAATTTTGCTCGTCGTAACAAAAGAATTAATAAAACAAACGCATACAACTTAATCATTGAATGGGTAGGATGTAAGTGAAAAAAATTTGCATACACTTTCGTTTTCTTTCAGCCGTTATTGGTAGGTGTTAGAATATTATATACCTGATGTCAAATAACCGAGCCTCTCGAAAAAGCATCTTGTAGAAGTTTTAAACCAAACATATTATACCTACTGGAAAAAAATCAAAATTTCATACGGTCCTCTGAGCCCGACCGTAAAAATAATATTATTGAGAATCCGGGATTGTTATTACTTGGCAAAGAACTCCCAATAAACTTTTTATGATGAATCGACCATTTCAGCGAATAAGGCTGAGAAAGTTTGTAGCAACGTGTTTAAACACTTTGCAGTTAGCAACTAGAAGAGGATGCGTAGGTTTATAGTCCTTACTGAAAGTTTCAAAACTGATTTATGATTACAATATGATTCTAAAATCATAACAGGTGCAAAAATTATAAATTAATGGTGTACTAAAGAGAGTCGTCATGCTGATATGAGCAGGTATGACGTTGTCACTGCCTTGCGACTTCAGGTTGGACACCTCCCGCTCAACAGCTTTGCCTTTCTGATGAAAAAGACATCCAGCTCGAATTGTTCCGAGTGTGGAACTTTGAAATACGTCTCACACGTCCTCTTAGAGTACGTCCGAAACGAAGTTGAAAGACGCGATTTCTTTATTTCAATAAGTTTAAACCACAAGGAAGTTGGAGTTTGTAACACCATTTTAGCTGTCCCGCTGTCGCGGGAGGCTGGAATACTGTACAAACTCATCACTATAGGCTTAAAACGTAGAGAGTAATGTTTGTTTAAGTTTGATCATGCAATAACTATAAAGTTTGTACATATAGTTTAATTAATAGGGGTGCAGGCATGTTCTCTGTGAACAAACCCTGAAATAAAGGAAAAAAAACTAGATTATTCGAGGCTATTCAAAACAGACACATTCTTCATTATAGTTAACTAGAGCAGTTGTTTATCACACACGAGCGGCAAAACCGACGCCCTTATTACCCTTTTCACCTTTATTGCGTAGGTACCGGCGCGGCGCCCACACAACGACACAATGTGTACTTTGGCTCCATCCCTTTTTTGTTACACGGGTTAAGTACACAGTTATATATGACAGTGGAATGTCTGAAACGCTTAGTTGCTATTTTTTTTCTAGCGTTAGAAATACAATCCCTACCTACTATACTAAAGCCAAATTATAATAGTTTACCACTTAGTTATGCCACTCACTAAATGGAAAGAAAATATTTTTACTTAATTGTACTTACTGTATAATTGTTGTCATGGTGCAAAATGAAGGAAAATCAAAATGAAATATAAACGCGGAAATCACTTTAACTTATTTATTAAAGGTCGAATTACAAAACCGACTGCTCTCTTCGCTCTTCTTTCTCTACCCAATTTTTATATCGTTTCTTTTGTATGAATTTAACTTATCCTCTGAAGTATTCTCGAGAGAACGCCGACAAGGCCCATTCTTTTTCATTCGCTACTGAAGTTAGTTTATTCATCGTAATTTGTCAATATAATATCATCTTCAACTTGTATTCACTTTAAAACCATGTGGTTAATAATATACTATTTAAATAATTTTTATTTAACTAATTTTAAACATTACTTAATTTACTTTTACTTTGCGGGAATCCATAAGAATTAGGTAGAAATACTCGTATTAAATTATGTTCCTATAATCCACTACCTATCTGAAAATAATTAATATAAGGTGTAATAACGTTAAAATATAACTAACCATGCACCGAACTCAGGCACGAACGCAAGCTCCCAAGCAAGCAATGCAACTACAACCCACATGCAACACCATATACAACGCTTACGATACTCGACGCACGTTTCGCCCCGACACCGAGACGTGCTCAGGAGATGTTGACTTCACAACGCGTGATTGTATAAAACTCAATTGCGTGATTGTTCTCGTATCAAAGTATTAAAAAAAATGCTTCTTATTGAACAAATATATCAGTATTAACGGAACTCCGATATCCACATCAGGTTTTGATTTAGCCCAAATATGCAAATAAGTTGGATCGTGACACCGCACAGAGTATAGGGTCCTTATGGGGTTAATTATACGCACGTTTTATAATATAAAACCGTACGCTGCTTTGCACTTTCCTATAAGTTCAAACGATCTGTCAAAAAACACCCTTTTAGTCAGAGCTTTACCCAAACCCACAAATGAGCTTCTCAACGACAAAACACCTTGAAAGCAGAAGGGATTCGCCTCCGTCTGCTCAAGAAATAAAATAATAATATTCTGATGTAATATTTACGATCACGATTTTTTAAAAGAGCCGAGTTACTTATTCGTTCTTTTCGGTGTGAAACTGTTTTATCAACCTGATTTAGAGTCCGACATTTCCGGCTTAGTAGTGGTTAAACCTACGAGTATGTGACAGAATAAACATTTTTTAAGTTCTTTTTACGAATGTACTGGTAAATGTTACGGGCGGCGGTGTGATGCAACGTGAAATGTTAATACCGTCGCGACACGGCCCGAATCAGAATTGGGACAAGGCAATCGTTTTAAAAGGCAAGTAGGGTGAGGCGCTAGTTCCACCGGCGAGGAAGCGGCTACCATCAAAGGCCATTCTCGAATAACGTTCAAAACGGCGTTTATGACTTAGGCGACTTTTGCGACTGGCAACATTGCTGAAGTAACCATTTATAGACAAACAACATTAAGGGAAGCGTGACTAGACTACTTCTGCTACTGGCAACACTGCTGAAGTAACCATTTATTGACAAACAACATTAAGGGATGCGTGACAAGGCGACTTCTGCGACTGGCAACATTGCTGAAGTAACCATTTATAGACAAACAACATTAAGGGAAGCGTGACTAGACGACTTCTGCGACTGGCAACACTGCTGAAGTAACCATTTATTGACAAGCAACATTAAGGGAGGCGCGACTAGACGACTTCTGCGACTGGCAACACTGCTGAAGTAACCATTTATTGACAAACAATATTAAGGGAGGCGTGACTGTATAGGCGCTCTCGTAATTGGACGGAACCATGTTATAAATTCATCGTTAGGCTCATAGTAAAATATAATTGATTACATGAATCGCGTTCATGATGTCCATAGTATTATAAATATAATGCCATTTTATGTATTTACGTCTATATGATGATAGGAAAGCCCTTGGGTAATTTTTGTTGAAATCTAAAAGCAAAGTAAAAAGCAGAAGCAACAATATTTTTCGATACATTTGCTCATAAAACGACGACATTCTTAAAGCTAATAAAGTATTATTTTTAGCCGAATACGAGCATTACGAAATAATTTACCATACCAGTACCGACTTAAATTAAAATTTCCGACAGTACGTCTATGTATGTCTACGGACTAGGAAATAGTGTGCTCTAGTGTGTGAAAATAAATAAAATAAATAAATAGTGTGCTCCAAAAAAATCATCGCCTCCTCGTTTGCTCGGAAATATTAAAAAAAAAGTTGTGAGTGAAGTACCTAAATAACACCGAAACACTTTCGTCGAGGCCATGTCGCGGTCACTCCCTAAAAATTTTCAGCATCAGATTCGCTGAGAGCATTGACACGCCGATGTGCCCTACTTAGCGTGCGTCGCCGCAATAACGTGCGGTGTAGCTGATTAGACCGCGGATTAGACTGCCATTACTGGTTTCTATATAATTAATTTGAATTCGGGAATTACATAGCTAATTTTTTCGGGAATTAAATAGCATTTACATATAGCGAATTAAAGTATTAAGTCCTTATGTAATTTCTAACTCACATTATACCCTAGACTCTAGGGCCTAGAGTCTAGACTCTAGCTGAGCGCCCCTGTTTGTCCAGATCTGATGCGAAATTCTAAAAATCTGACTTGTATATGTATCTGTGCCAAATTTCAATTTTGGATGTTCAAAAATTAAGGCTGGGCATTGGGCAATGATTAGTCAGAGACAGAAGAAGTCAGTTGAAAAAAAAACCCTGGTAATACTTGGAACAGCAAACGGTTCACTTGTCTAGCTGACTCCTCATTAAATGTTGAACTATTAAGTTGAATGAAAAACATGGATGTTCAGTACATTTTAGATCCATTTGCTTGCGCAGTGTATATTGTAGATTATATAATCGTTTTCTGGGGTAATTCCACAGAAAAGGACGCAGTGTTTAAAGCGCAAAAAAAATGCGTAAGAGCAATTTTCAAACTTAGGAGCATTGACAGTTGTGAACATTAATTTAAGCATTATAACATTATGACATTTCCTTGTATGTATATCTATGAGGCGATCATTTTCATTAAAATCAACATACATTTATTTGACAATTGCAGTAGTAGCAGACGAATGCTTAAACTACGTCATCCGTATAGCAAAACTGCACACTTTTCAAAGAGTTTTTTTTGCACTGGACCTATTCTATACAATCATTTGCCAAAATATCTAATCTCAATAAGTTCAATTTCAGTGTTTAAAAATAAATTAAAAACATTTTTATATGACAAAGCATATTATTCCATAAATGATTACCTCACGGATAAATTTTAATTGACGTAATATTTGCAATTATTATTTTCTTCATTATTTTTGACTTTAATTTATTGTTCAATTTTATGATTATGTAACATTGCATGCCGTAAGGCTGGATTTGGATAGAACTATTATACTATGTAACATCTATATTTTGTACCTGTACCCAAATTCGCAATAAAGATAAATTGATTGATTGATTGATTGATAAAGCTGATAAAGGAATGTCACGTTTGCTTCGAGATGCTGTAGAAGAGGCTAAGAAAGGAAGTACTACTAAATGAGGATATAGTCTCTACGTAGTATTTCAAATGTATTCCTAAACGCCAATGAAATTTCTCCACAGGAGGTGATATATTATACCTATATCAAGTCTTGCATTGTCACGAGCTAGTGAAACAGAATAGTACATTTCGATATAACTGCGGAAAGTATAAATGAGTCCAAGGTTGACCTCATAAACAGAGTGCATCATGACGTAGATGCGATAATGGCGGCAGTCACGGGACCAACCTCAAAGCTAAACAAGGAAGCTACTAACAACATTGGATCGTGCACGCGGTCCATACAGGCGGCGGTTGCTGCGTTAGCGGTGCGTCTTGCTGATATGGAGGTGAGGCTGCAGGAGGCGAACCTCAAGGCGGCCAGAATGGAGTATCAAATGCTAAAAGCCTCTGCAGCCGCATCAAGTGGAGTTGTGGCGGCGGCACCCTCCTCCTCCGTGGCAGCGGTAAGTTACGCCGTCGGTCCTGCGCCTATCGAGGAACGTGTGTCCATTTGTGAACAGTGCCCATTTCGGCGGCGCAAGGGCCTGTGCTACTGGCCATCTACCCGGCCCCTGAACATGCAGACAACTTTAAATCGGCAGAAGATACCGAGGCGGCACTCAAGAAAGCTAGAAACCCGTCGACAATGACGTCCAGGTAGACCGGGTCAGAAAATTTAGAAACGCAGGTGGCGCAGACGCCAGTGACCTTTCGAGCAACGGAGCCTAAGAAACGGCAGTCGCTGGTGAGTCTGCACCACATAGATGGAGATGGTAACTTGGAAGAAATCTACTCGGCGCTGTATGACCAATACTTCCGGGATACGGAGTGGACTAAGGAGCGCCTTGCAGACAGCAAAGTAAGCTGGCTTTTAAAAAGCGAGGAAGAGGGACTAGCTCTGGTGGTATTTGAATGTTTGCCACCGCTTCGAGAGGCGCTCCTTAACAAGAGGCGAGTATATATAGGGTAGCAGAACATCGAGGTGTGCGATTTTCTTTCGGTGATGTGCTGCAGGAAGTGTCACCAATGTGGCCTGAGAAGTCTTGCCGGTCCACAGAGGTTATTTGCGGTAGGTGTGGCGCATCCGGATAGGCAAGAGAGGCCTGCAAGGCCGATATGAAGTGCTGTGCGACGTGTAAAAAGTTTGGTAAGAGCCACCACACACACTACATCATTGGCGAGCTGTCCAGCGCGCCAGTAGAGCAGAGGCAGCTAACCTCAGCAAATTGTGGGTCCTAGGCCTATCAAAGTTGGACAACTGAACCTCGGTAAAAAAATTGCGGAAACGACTAATTGGAAGAATCCTATTCCGAAATTGTGCTTAAAATTAAACAGATTCTCTTTCGCATTAGGTAATTATGCTTTTAATTATAAAATTTCAACAAGAACGATTTCTTATTTTTATGACTGCTACGTGGCTACGACGCGACGTAGAGGTCGCTGCTACGTTTGTAGCTGCGCTTTTGTGCCTACTTATCCGTTTGAGAGCGCGGCGCCAATGTTAGGACAAGAGCACACGAGCACGACTAAATAACATAGCATTGTTTTATTTCACCGTTTTCAACGATAAGGCCGCCATAGGTGCATCCAATTTATGTAAAAATTGTATGACAAACATTTTAAATATAATTTAACTAATTTTCGCTGTTAGGGTTTTTTTTTTGATCAAATTTTCCTTTCATTAAGCTTTGTTAATCGACGTACCTAAATAAATCAATTTTCATTTAATTTCCTCGATTAGCAATATTTCGCTTTTTACAAGATTCATTTCACGACCATTCAAATTTCGGTGCGGCTTTCTGAAATTTTATTTTTTCCTGAAAGAGGCGGAAACGGAGCTTTCGGTCAATCCCAAGAAAAATACTAAAGGTTTCAAATAAGGACGTGCCAAAAACGAATTCAAGAAGTAACTTTCGAACGCTCAACTAGGTAAGTAACACAGGGAGCGATGAACCTACAGAGATTCGTTGAGTGATGAGCCGACTGATGTAAACGCGGCTCGAGGGATGTAACGACCCCGGCGCGTCTCGATGGCGCGCTGACGAGCTGAGGAGTCGGAAACAATGCTACAGGGCAGGATACAGTGTACAATGCCTACTGTCTGAGGAGTTTAACGCGGTGATAGTTAGTTGATTTCTAGTTTTTGAAGCAAAGTTTATTTTCGAAGGGTATCACGCAGGGAGCTAGGCAAAAGAAATTTTGCGTGACGAAAATCCCGTCACGAATAAACTCTACAAAATCGTGTAAAATCTATAACGAAAGTTTCTCAACGGAACGGGTAAGCATGCAATCACGAATAGATATTAGGTTTAATGAACTCGTTAGCGCGAGCTAACTGACGACAGCTCAATCTATCGAGCGATGGGCGAAATCACACATCAAAATTCGTTAGATACGTAAAAGATGCTCACTCCCTCTCTATACACAGGATCCAAGTTGGTCGTTGACTGTTGTTGCTCTCGCACTCGTTGCACGCCGAAACCTTGGCAAGTTACTTGCCAGCAACTGTACGAGTTATTTATTTTGTTAATTTTCAGTCCGATATGCGATCCTCGCAGGGATTTGCTGGGGGAAAAGCTAAGAACTTCACGCGCAATAATCAACGACGCAATCGATATTTTCGACAAACAAGATCAGTCCGATATGCGATCCTCGCAGGGATTTGCTGGGGGAAAAGCTAAGAACTTTACGCGCAATAATCAACGACGCAATCGATATTTTCGACAAACAAGATCAGTCCGATATGCGATCCTCGCAGGGATTTGCTGGGGGAAAAGCTAAGAACTTTACGCGCAATAATCAACGACGCAATCGATATTTTCGACAAACAAGATCAGTCCGATATGCGATCCTCGCAGGGATTTGCTGGGGGAAAAGCTAAGAACTTTACGCGCAATAATCAACGACGCAATCGATATTTTCGACAAACAAGATCAGTCCGATATGCGATCCTCGCAGGGATTTGCTGGGGGAAAAGCTAAGAACTTTACGCGCAATAATCAACGACGCAATCGATATTTTCGACAAACAAGATCAGTCCGATATGCGATCCTCGCAGGGATTTGCTGGGGGAAAAGCTAAGAACTTTACGCGCAATAATCAACGACGCAATCGATATTTTCGACAAACAAGATCAGTCCGATATGCGATCCTCGCAGGGATTTGCTGGGGGAAAAGCTAAGAACTTTACGCGCAATAATCAACGACGCAATCGATATTTTCGACAAACAAGATCAGTCCGATATGCGATCCTCGCAGGGATTTGCTGGGGGAAAAGCTAAGAACTTTACGCGCAATAATCAACGACGCAATCGATATTTTCGACAAACAAGATCAGTCCGACATGCGATCCTCGGCGGGAGTTGTTGGGAGAAAAACTAAGATCATTACGTCAAATCATAAACGACGCAATCGATATTTTCGACAAACAAGATCAGTCCGATATGCGATCCTCGGCGGGAGTTGTTGGGAGAAAAACTAAGATCATTACGTCAAATCATAAAAGACGCAATCGATATTTTCGACAAACAAGATCAGTCCGATATGCGATCCTCGGCGGGAGTTGTTGGGAGAAAAACTAAGATCATTACGTCAAATCATAAACGACGCAATCGATATTTTCGACAAACAAGATCAGTCCGATATGTGGTCCTCGGCGGGAGTTGTTTGGAGAAAAACTAAGATCATTACGTCAAATCATAAACGACGCAATCGATATTTTCGACAAACAAGATCAGTCCGATATGCGATCCTCGCAGGGATTTGCTGGGGGAAAAGCTAAGAACTTTACGCGCAATAATCAACGACGCAATCGATATTTTCGACAAACAAGATCAGTCCAATATGCGATCCTCGCAGGGATGTGCTGGGGGAAAAGCTAAGATCATTACGTCAAATCATAAACGACGCAATCGATATTTTCGACAAACAAGATCCAGTGGCTTTACCACGGATCAGTTTGCCACCAATTTCAAAGGTACGAGTTATTTATTTTGTTGATTTTCAGTCCGATTATGCGATCCTCGGCGGGAGTTGTTGGGAGATAGCTAAGATCATTACGCGAAATCATAAACGACGCAATCGATATTTTCGACAAACAAGATCCAGTGGCTTTACCACGGATCAGTTTGTCAACAAATTTCAAAGGTACGAGTTATTTATTTTGTTGATTTTCAGTCCGATTATGCGATCCTCGGCGGGAGTTGTTGGGAGAAAAGCTAAGATCATTACGCGAAATCATAAACGACGCAATCGATATTTTCGACAAACAAGATCCAGTGGCTTTACCACGGATCAGTTTGTCACCAATTTCAAAGGTACGAGTTATTTATTTTGTTAATTTTCAGTCCGATATGCGATCCTCGGCGGGAGTTGTTGGGAGAAAAACTAAGATCATTACGCGAAATCATAAACGACGCAATCGATATTTTCGACAAACAAGATCCAGTGGCTTTACCACGGATCAGTTTGTCACCAATTTCAAAGGTTTGTTACACTGATGATTCAATTGTTTTCGTCACCTTTATTTACACAGCTAACTTTTTAGCTTAGTTTTAAAAGTATTTTATGTAAAAATTGTCCAATTCTGGTTGTATGTATGTTACGCTCAAAGATCGAAAACGCTCATTGAGCGGAAAAATAGCTCACAACGCGATAAGTTCACAGTAAAACATCCACATAGCGAAATTCGTGTTATGGCTCTAATGAAAACGCGCACGACGCGTTGTGGCAATCAAAGATAGACCAAATAGCGAAATTCGTGTCGTAGCTTAAATGCTATTCGATCGCAACGCGTCGTGGCTATACAAAAATCTACATACAATCAAAAAGTATACAAGATAACTGAATTTCTTCTCAACCTTACATTAGCTGGGCGTTGGTATCCTCTCAGAATATGATGAGTTTGGTTAGTACGAGCAGGCCCGTGACACTCAGTACAAATAACATAATTTAACTACCTACACTACTACTGAAATGCCGGCCCTATAAGCATTCATTTCTATGTGTGAGTAAATGTCATCGTAGCCCGTTAGGGTTGGCAACTCGACGTGTACGTGGCGACGACGCGACCGATGCACAATGCCACGGTGACAACTTGCAGCCCGCTGTAAAACATTAGAATTGCGGTACAAATGCAATACTTTGTTTAGTTATTTCATGAAAACTAATTATATTTCATTGTGTATATCTATAATTTTATTAATTTCTAAGGATATAATTAAAAATATATATTTATTTTCATAAGTAGGTACAGTCCGCGAGGCGTAAGCTGAGCTTTGCATTTGTGTGCGTGATCACTAAAAGTAGAGTCAGACAAAAAACTTTTAAAAATAAATTTTATTCGTAAAAGATAAATACAATTCAAATATGAAAAAATATTAAAATTCTTCTACATGGGACATTGCATCTACATCATTTTCCTTATCATCATTTTCACTCTCGTCTGATGTGTCGTCTGTGTTAATAATGAATCGTTCCGATAAATCATCAAGAACAGCGTCGTGGCCTTTAAACTTATTTTCTTCTTTTACTGCGTGATCGCATACATTTTTCCATTCTTGTGCATTGATACTGCCAACTTTTTCTGTCACTAACCTCATTATTACATCCATATTCATTGACACGTTTTTTTCGCAACGTAGCCTTTTATCATTGCCCAAATGTTTTCGATTGGGTTGAAATCCGGGTGATAGGGTGGCAGACGAAGAACGCTGTGTCCATGATCTCTGAGTAATGTATCAATTTTATATTCAATAAATCTATGTTTGTTTTGCAGTATCAATTGATACAGTTGTGGTTTAAGCATCGATGTAGAATGATCAATATTGTGATTCTTGAGCCAGTCAATCATGTCTTGTTTACGACTATTTGAGTTGGGAGCGGGATTTTCTAATGAATTATGATAAGATGCATTGTCTACCACCAAAATACTATTGGGCTTTAAGATTTGGAATTAGTTGCATTCTTAACCATCTCGCGTAGTTGTCTGCGTTCATATTATTATGGTTATCACCACTTTTTTGGTTTGCTTTGAACATGAGAAGGGCATTTGGTATGAAACCGTCCTCTCCGCCGGCATGGACTATAATTAAACGATTTCCTTTGGAAATTGGTTTCTTCAAACCAGCAGTGCTGCCATCTGAATAAGATTTCGAAGAAGTGTGAGTCGTATCTATATATGTTTCGTCGGTGTAAACGATTGGCCGTCCTTGAGTGCGATATTCGGCTATTTTAATCAAAAAATTTATACGAAGATAACGAATCTCATGTTTTTCCATAAGAATTTGCCTATTATCCTCTGTCCTTTTCCACTTAAACCCTAAAAGAGACACTTCTTTACGTAATGACCAAATTGAACCGGGATAATTTATATCCGCCTTCAACTTTTCATGTATTCGCTTCATAGTTGGTACTTCTTTATCGGTAATGTGAAAATTGTGAATAGTTCTTCGGATTACCGCTTTATCAAAATCGTCAATATTGATAATATTTTTTCTACATCTGGTCTTCTTCTGAGATGTAAATTTGCTCCCATCTTCCAAAACACGTTTACCTTCCACTAAAACGCGTTTGACAGTAGACAGAGGAATCCCGGTCGATGTCGCTACCAATTGGGCAGATGTAGTGACACTTGACATGTCTTTATCGTTCACGTCTTTAAAATACTTATTTAGATTGCACAAAATTTCTTTCACTTGGCTATTTAAAGGTTTTCTTATTCTTTGTTTACTTGTGTTAGCCGCCATTTTTCACTAACGAATCTAGTCTAGCACAAAATAAAATACTAAGAAACACATCACGCTGCTACCAGTACAAGAGGTGAAGTGCGGAAGGTGCGCGGAGAAGTTGCGTCATGCGATGGACGCACCGCGCCTCAGGCCGATTGTCAAAAAGCAGTAAAATCCGGTTTATACCAAGCAAGGGACGCGCCGCGCTTTAGGCCAATGTTACACCTACACTATCTATGTACACTCACACTAATGCAAAGCTCAGCTTACGCCTCGCGGACTGTACATAGCTTTTTTCCGCGACTTCACTGACCTGAATTTTGGAGTTTCACAAATTCCGTATGGACTATTAGGGATTTTTAGGGATAAAAAGATAGTAATGTGTTAATGAAAGTTAATATAATATCTTCATTCCAATTTGCAGCCAAATCGGTACAGTACGTACCCAGTTGCGGCATGAAAGATTTACAAACACCCAAAATTCCAAACCCACAAGCTTTCATATAATTCATATTCAATAAACAATAGGATATTATAATGGGATACTTATAAAAATCACTGCAAAAATAATTAATTACCGTTCCTTGCCCATATGATTTTTCTAATTTGTCAAGCACAATCTGAGAAAACTTTATAAATCCTTCGGTTTTTCATAAATTTTAGTAATAAAAAATTGTCTTCTAAAAAGGTATGCTTTTATTTACAATCAGTAGCCCTATGATGATAAAGTTATGAATTTGTGGCAAACCTATTGAAATAACGCACTCGCGAGACAGCGCCCACGAGTACCACCCGACGCGTCGCGCTCGGCGCTCTGGGGTAATACATTGACGGGAGGGTGTGAATGTCCCTTCTTTACGTTAGTAATATTATATATTCGTTGGTACGAGTATAGATATTTCAATCCACGATGACACGCCCCACTCTGTCTAACTCCATGCGAATATAAGTGATTTTGACAGAGTGTATAAGTAGAGGAAGACAAAAGAAGAGATAGGTGAATTTTGTTAAAGATGATTGCACGTTGACAGGAGAAATTGGAAGAAGACTCCTTTACGGGTCCATCGAACCCAGGGCCTTTCACTCGTTTATCTTGGGAAAAATCAAGAAATTCTACGGGAAACATTTTTGTAAAAAAACGAAGTGCACGCGGGCGGAGCCGCAGGCAACAGCTAGTGAAGAATAAAATGTGAAAAAGTGATATTACAAAAATATACTGTGGTTAAATTTTAAAATTGGATTGAAATTAATATTGTAAAAAACGCCTTCAAGAAATCTTCATTATATTAAATTCTGAGCCTACAAACGAAGAAGAGTTTTTATTAACACTTGTAAATGCATTTTTGGTTAAGTTATTTTAACGTTTTACACTATTATTAGGTATCCAGCGATGGAGAATAGTCGAATACGAGACCATTTAAGAACATGTGAAGCAACAGACTTTCAAGTTATTACTGATTTTGTGTGCACATACCCAAAAAAACGCAAAAAAATTGAAATAGCTCTACCGGGGAGGGGGTGAGGGGGCGCCCCCCTTTGTGGGGGATTTTTTGCTTGTAATGAAGTATAGAACACTGCCCTAAAATATCGCTAGTTCGATCCCGGACACACTGTATAACAATAATGGAAAATCAGGAACCCTAACCCGTCTTACGGCTAATTTTTTGGCACGCATATTGGTCGTCACGCGGCCGACGGCTTTGTATGCTGACCCTACAGACGGCGAAGAGTTTCTGACACTTGTAGATGTATAGGTAAGGTATATGCATACTAGAGCAGGACGATGTGGTGCAACTTGTACATGGTACGTAATAATGAAAAGTAAGGTTACCCTTCCTACGGGTGATGTTTTGGCACGCATATTGGTCGTCACGCCGCAGACGGCTTTGTATGCATATCGATCGCGTCATTCAACGCTTATTGGATTTTCTCTCTAAAGATAGACTCTGTAGTGCTACTGAAATAAAAGTTATCCCATTAAAACAGACGTGCTTAAATCAGACGCGTCTATTCAATTAATGGATGGAAAAATTCAAACCAAAAAAATACAAAATATCATTGAACGGTGGTATTGCTTATTCTATTAAGTTAACCCATGTATAAGATATCCCAAAAAACTATGTATAGGAAAACTGTGCTGCAGCATATTCATGAAAGGCCCTTATGGTATAGCAGTAATAAAATTTATACCTATAATAAGTTACCAAAAGACTGAAAAATTGACGCCAAATATAATAAAAAAATATTCCGACGAATTGAGAACCTCCTCCTTTTTTGAAGTCGGTTAAAAAATAGAAGGAAACTTTACGAATATCTTATGGAAGAATGTTATTATGGTAATAAAGAAAATTTAATGTAATTTAGCGTTATAATTCATTGGTGATTTTAATAATTGGTTTATTATTTGTTACAACTTAAATTCAATTTGTTTTAAATTGCTAAATTAATTGTATTTATAAAATTGATACAGGTTATTTTATAAGGATCTCTTATAACTTTTGCATGCCTTAAAAAGGTAGAAACATTGATACCCTTGTAATTATAATAACATCAATATGTGACACGTTTTTATGCAAATAAATTAATTGATTGATAAGAATTTTGTTTATTTTTACGTGTCCATTGTGGTCTTAAAATGGTCCTTCGAGTCGGAGGAAGAGGCAGTGGGTGGGCGTGTGACAGTAACTTGTACCTACTTGTAGCATTGCAGCACGAATTATAAATTGATCGATAACAATAGAATACCGTCCGCTTCGGACAGTACTAGGAAATTCTCGTAACAGTTAAACAATAGCTGAGTGGAAGTGGTCTTAGTCTTATAACTTTAATCCAATAAAGATAGTTTGCACACCCGTTACCTGAGTTAATTGAATTAGCGACATCTACATGGTCCACATAATTTATTATACTCATTATTTCGTTTTTATTTCACCTATTTTTTTGTGGATCACAAGGATCGAAGAAAGTCCAGGAGTCCGTTTCAGATGACGTCCTATATCTCGGGAATATGCCAAGAAACAATACTATGACAATAAAGTGATCCTCGATCCGTTTCAACTTCAATCTATTGACATTTATTATTTATTGATATATTGGGATATGTACTTTAATTATATTTTATTACACTGTAATTATAAAATTTACCGGAAATATAGGTAATGGATAAATTTAAAACAACTAACAGGCGCTACGAACTCTCAAATGTCTTTTTCATCTCACCCGCTCGGAAAAGCGAATTTTAATGCCCGAAACGCGGGCGGGAAATGCTATTATATTCCCTAGGCTGTCAAAACATTTTCATTTTTCCAAAGGGAGACAAAGTAGTATGAAAATCCTTTCCGGCCCTTGGGCCGAAAAGCATTTCCAAAGACAAACATGACGTAATCTCGTATAACATCTGCTGAAAACATCCTTTAAAAAAAAACACGCACGTTCAAGACGAATACGTAAAGGTTGTCGAAAAATACCGGGCATTGCGCCCGGCTAACACACCGTTTGATAGATTCTTTTTACAATATCGAAATGGAAAATGTACGAGACAGCCCATGGGAAAAACTAAAATTGGTGGAGTACCACAGCAAATTGCCACTTATCTGAAGCTGCCAGAACCTGAACTGTATACTGGACATTGTCGGAGAAGAACGTCAGCCACTCTATTAGCAGACTCCGGAGCCGACATCATAACTCTTATAAAACTTGGGGGTTGGAGATCTACTACAGTAGCGGAAGGTTATATCGATGACTCCATTGAAAACAAGTCTAAAATATGCAGCGGAATTACAGTTGGAATAAAATTGAAACAACCTTGTCCGTCTACGAGTACATCTACAGACTTTCAAAATATTTCTGAATCACCTGCCATCCCTTGTTTCTCTCCCACATTTACACCAAAAGAAGACAAATTTTCTGATTTAAATACACTAGATAGTGAATTACAATCAATACCAACAATACAGAAGTCAACATAAGCATAACAGTCCCCAACAAACAAGTAACACTAAGTTTTACAAATTACGGTACTGTTAATCATTACATTTTAGTTTAATTATTTCGATTATTAATTAACTGTCGTTGATTAATATACGATACATATAATAAATTTAAAATAAATATAAAACTCTAAAAAGTATTAACTAAACGCCTAAATATATTTAAATTGTTTTTCTTATATCCTTGAATTTCCTATTTTCCTCGCTGTGGTGAGATGAAAAGTTGTGTGTTGCGCACGGACGCAAACTTTTTTGGGTCTCGTGTCCTCGCTATGCTCAGCATTCATATTTGACACTCGGCCCGAAAATCCACTTTGCGCCCTTGCATAACAAATAACTATTGTCGGTGATTACCCACCGCGTTCGGTAGGTTATGGAAAGGATTATGGAAAGAGCAGAGCAGCACGCAGGGATATACAAATATATTGAAAACAGATTATTATTACTATCATGAAGGGTGTTTTATTTATATCTTGTCTAATGATATATGGAGCTTATATGCAGGTGTCTGTTAACTATGGTATACTGACCATAAGTAATTACAACAACTGTTACATAAACATCAATGGAAATACTAAGAAAATGACACTCCATAATGAACAGTATGTACATGATGGTTTCATAATCGGATTGTTAAAATGGAAATGTGATCAAGAATACGGAAGTGTGATTGCAAATGTACAATGTAAGGACTGTGGGTTGTATTGTTAATATAATCAACAATTTGAGGAATGCAAATACCGGTGGGCCATACCTGCATTTGCAATAACTTTATCCCTTCTCATTATGATGACATTTGCATTAATTACAATGACTTGCCTAAAGAACAGATTTCGCAAACTCATCTTGCTTATATGGGGTTTAACAAGGAATGATTTTAGAAGAGCTAGGAAAGTCAGGAAGCATAATCAAATGACCGGGTCAAATAATCCAATAATGTTCAGACTAATAATTACAAAATCTGATGAATTAAATGCTATGATAAGAGAGTCAAGATTAAAGTTGTGGAAGGAAATAACAGGTGATGAACCCATATATCAAGAAATATGTCAAGGGGAAAGAGAGGCAAACAGATTCAGTGATGAACTAGAAAGGAAAGTAGTTAATGGACTTAACAGAAGATTGTCTGATGCAGCTGCAAAAACACTTGTTGTTGGACTGACATTACAATCTGCAACTGGACCTGCTTACGCATGCGATAAAACATTGTTTTTATCTTCGAGTGGGAAGATATGTGACACCTCCGACTGTACCAAAATGAACATGTACTCCATGCCTATTCAAACTGGATCAAATATCTGCTTTAATACGATTGGAGGTGACCAAATTGAGATGAGTATAAAGGATTCCAAATCAATGACTAGGTACCATTCAGCATATTATGCTTGCAGTTACAAGGCGGTTACACAAACAACCTACGAATGTAAGGTTATTAATGGCAACTGCTGCAAAAGTGGAACCTGCAAGATTGGTTACAAGCATAAAAAGTTTACAGCAGAGAACACTCTACCACATGTATATGGGTGTAGGTATATCTGATTCAGTAGGCTGTGACACATACTGCTGGCACCAGACATCTTGTACTTGGTATATGTGGGTTATGCATCCTATATATGAGAAGTGCCTCAAGGTCTATCACAAAGTCAGTGAGATTTGAGAAACAAGCATCTTCATATTACGATACAAAGGCAATTGTTCGTATGATGAACCTTCAATAGATAGGTTGATATCAAATGATAACAATGTTGTCCCATCAAATCAGATGTTCAGAAGCGGTGATGATATACTCAAAAGGAAAATACCAATATATGCATCTGCGAATCTTATTATTGGGTCCATTGAAATAGATTCATTGCAGCTAACACCCAGCCATTGCAAGTTATCAGTGGAAAATACAATTGCATGCACTGCATGCAATGATAAGCCACAAGTAGTACTAAAAGCTTATGATGTTAAAACTGAAGGCCTACTGGAATTTGAGTCCAATTGCAGTTGGACTCAAATGGCATTCAGCTGCAACCCAGAACCGTATACAAATGACTCTTGAACAACCATCACTTAAGTGCCTTATAAATGTGATTAACACAAATCAGACTTTGACTATGTATTCAAAAGTGCAATGGAATCAATTGAGAGACTTGTATCAGACAAAATATTCACATTACACACATTGTGGTACATTGGGGTACATTGTTTAGTTCATTGAATTTCATGGTAATTTTATCGGTTATTAGTGTTGCTGTTCTTAAAGTTATTAGACTAGGCATAACATATAAAACCAATAAGGATTTAGCACAGGTTTAAGACAATCTTAATATATAACTGTATATCTCAATTATCTATATAACTTTATCATAAATTATTTAAGTTTGTATTCATAGTGTAAGTTTTTATTAATCTGTGTTTAATATCGCTAATTCGTCTTAATCGAAGGGACCATAAGAATTTTTAGTATCGACAGATATAGTTATTACAATTTCCATCCACAGTATTGTATATTGTGCAACGTTTCATTAAGTCGAGGTTCGGCTAAAGCTGGCCTCAAGTCGATCCTCAAACAACCAATTAGCTCACGACGGCACGCCGCCGCACCTTAGCCACGTCAATCAAATACTGACCGAAGGGCGACGGTACTAAACTAGGATTAAGGCGTCAACCCCTACAAACCACTATTAGCCTCACCTTCACAATATTTTTTAGTATCCAAACGAATCAATCAGGCCATGGTTATATAACTCCCTGGTGACAGGAAGGTCCGACTGAGTTTACTGAAACTGCTTCAAGATCTATAGCAGCTTAAAAATCAATCCAGCAAGAATTACTAATAAAATAGCTTCACAAAATATGCTTAAGATTTCAGTCACATCTACAAATATGCTTAAAAACGAATCGAGTTTCCTTCTTCGCAAGACTCCATCGATAAATTATTTTACAAAACATTTTCAACCAATCTGGGTCATGAATGTCATTTAATTTGAGCATGTCATTTAAAAATACCTTTAGAAATTTCTAATTATTCCTTAAAGTATTTTACTACGCCTGTTTTAAAGTTCTTTATCTTAAGCCCTATACCACTTTTCCGTAGTCCCAATCTGCCGGGGCGAAACGGTACAACTCCATCGTGCAGTGCAGTAGGCAATTAATTACAGCTAACGAATCCGTCGGCAATCTATCAATTTGTGCGACATAACTAGCTCCGGAGGCTTTTAATCACTGCACGAGTGAGCGCCAACACAGGTGCCGGAACCAGACCCGGCGGATAACCTTTCCACCATTACACACATTATCGACTTTTAACTTCGACATAAACATCAATAAAATGCAAAGTAAAAAAACCTATGACTATTGTGTTCTTGCATATTAAACAGGGTTAAATATTTTTTTAACTAAATAAAGAACCGTAAACAGAGAACGAAACGCAGTATAAAGGACAAAGTATTATACCCAATCTGTTGATAAAGAAGATAATTATACTGTTACAGCTACCTCGTATCTCATGTTCCTTTTAAAAATGAGGACTTGTTACTAGAAGGTTACGAAAGCGTTGAAGATTCGTTTGTAGCAAAGAAAATTTACTTAAGCCACTGCAATTTCTTGTAAATATTAACGATTTTCAATATTTGTAGTCTGAACTTAGACAAGTTATTGCTCAAGTTATAGCCCTGCGTCACTTGAATGAATACACTTCGCCTGTAGACGCAACAACAAATAATGACTTGGCAGGTCTAGTTATCGAAAGCTTTAGCTATCCTACCGTAGCAGACGTAGAAGTCCGAGATATATTGGCGACGCTGAAAATCGTGAGATATCAGATGTCGAATCCTCGACGATAAATAATTTAAAGCTTGAAAGTAGAGAAGAAAGAATTATTGAAGACCTTTCCCATATTAGACACAAGAAAAATAAACGAAGAACTACGAAATCCAGAATCACCGAATGTTTCAAATACATTATTTAAATAATAAGAGCAGATTGACTTTGAGCAAATTAAACGATGTTATAAGCCAACGGTACCTGCTTTACTTGAAACATCCTTTGTTGGAAATAACCGCTCTTGCCGAAGTAGTAGCTTACCTTTTTAATGGACGAACTTTTCATAGTGTTATCACTGGTTATCGAAAAGAGTCAGCGGTCTCTCATAGACAATTAATGGGTCAACGATTAGAAGACATGAGATGCAGAAGAAAAACAATTCGCTCGTTAATTGTTGATAAATAAGATTTAAATTGTTAATGTCCTCGTTTCCGGTGATTTTATACAGTTACTAGTCGTAAAAGGTAACTCCCTTTTTTTAATTACGAAGACTTTTTCAAGGAGAGTCATTTGTGAACTTATTTTGGATTTTGCGAACTAAAACGCAACATGCGTCAGCAAAACGATATGGACTCTGTTGGTTTTCTCAACAATTTACATGGAACGCGGGAACGGAGCATGTAACAGTATCGGTTTTTTTTTTTACATTTAGGGAGGACTGAAGGGAAACTTTGCTGATGGAGAAGCTATGCGAATTTACCCGATTTTACTCCTCTTCGACGCATACAATCAAAAAAGTTAACAAAGCTAACAACAGTTAACAAAAATCAAGATGCTGGCATAATAGAAAGGGCCGCTATTATACTAAGTTCAGCGATTACAGTTCAGACAAACTGCAAGGTCATTTATCTCAGAACAAAAACATTAGACGTAATTAATGTGTATTGTTAAAATAATGGAAATGTAACCTATAAAATGAATTAATAAATTATAATAATTATTATATCTGAGATCCTGAGATCTTTCTCAACTGAGAATGCTACATACGCTTGCCCAATTATTTAGGAAATTGCCAAACAATTTCCTAAAAAAATTGTTTAGCAATTAAAATCATTAAAAATATGTTTGTATTGTCAGCAGTCAGTAGTATAGTGTTGCATTCTGTGTTACAGAGATAACTGTCCCTCTTTTCGTACTAATTAATTGATCGAAAGTCACCGCTCACTAGTAAATGGATATTAAATGAAGGGTTCAAAAATATTTAAATCGCATAGCCATTCATCGAGCGATACTATCGCAACGACGGATGCATGTCGAAGCATCAAGAACTGATTGACCCACGATGCAAACGACGAATCGATAACACCACTCCCTGCATGAGTGCTTTGTAGAAAATTAATATTTAAAAGAAAATCATTAAAACGTACAACAAGCTATTAAAAATTATAAAACGTATTCTACAAATTCCTATTCAACAAAGGGAACTTACTAGAAAAAAGAATGTATTGTTACGACTTAGTTAGCTTCTTTAACTTTTAACCCTTCCATAATGAAAGGAAAACTCCGACAGAAAACTATAGGTACAAGGAAACAACAAAGTCAGAATTGAATCGATTTCGTTTAGAAAATTCGTACTGAAGTGCACATAGTAGTTTATGCAGTTTTATCAATTTTACCCTTTTTTCGTCCATACATTTCTTACGCTGTCTGTTACGAAAGCTATTTAATATATACATAATTATACTAGTTACCTATCTATGTTACGACTAAATCATCAGAGTTATCAAAGTCTTTCGAGCACTAGAAAAGTCCTTTAACAAAGGGAGCATACTATAAGTTGTTATAAGGAAGAATAAATGTACTACGTAATTACTAGGAACACATGACAGTGAATAATTAGAATCTGATGCCGCTCTTCTTGCGGGTCGCGTATAGTCGCTAAATAGCTGTGACTTGTGAACAAGATAATTAACGCCGCTGCTACGGCGGCGCCGCGCATCGACCCGGCGCGTCAGACGTAGCATCTTCAACGACTGCGAATCACGATGAACAGCGAACTAATGTATCCCATTTTATTTATTTGAAGTAGGTACTATGCTTTACCTTTAAACGATCAGTTGACCATATTGAACCAGTTCTTCTCGGTGCAAACCTGCGTTCCGAACCTGGCCGTAGAGTTTTTACTTTTCATGGGTGCCTATTATTTAGGCCTATGTGAAAAGTAAAGATTTTCATTTTTCATTTTCTTTTTCTATATCGCCTGGGCGATTCCTAGAGTATTTCAGGAAAATACTATCAAATCCTTTGCCTTGCTTGATGATGATGAGTCAATGAGAGAAATAATAAATGAGACAGGATTTTTCTTTTATTTACTTTCAATTCTATCCTTCGCTTACCTTTTCGACTTTTTCAATATGAGCACACACCGGCAGACTCGCTACCGTTTCTGTAAATTAATGTTGAGTAGGTTATGACTTATGATATTACCTATTTATTATCATTTTCTGACCCTGACCTTCGCTGATTGTGGCTAATGTTAAGGGTCAACCAGAGATGAGCCCAATGGGAGTTGCGCAAGGGAGCTTCCGGTGCGTTCGTAAGAGATCCCGGAGGCTTCCAACATGAGCGCTGTGGATGTCCGAGGGGGTTTTAGTGGGTAAAAATCCCACATAATCCAATCTACTTTCAGATTGGATATCTCAATGAAGATTTCCTCCCCGTAATAAAAAAAAGGTTATTATATTATTTAAAATAATATATTTACTGGTATAACAAGCACCACACAAGTTCAAGTGTCATGACTCATGCAATGCAATGATATTTTTCAGAGCGTGAAATATTTTCATAAATTATTGTGGGTTCAAGCTGGTACCGGTAGAATAAGCACACATATTACACAGTTAATAATGTAAAGAATGTATAATTACAATATATGTTATAAAAGGAAAAAGCTTTGATAACTTCATTTTTAAAAAAGCTTTAAAAAGAAGGAATGTAGCACGATGAGCTGCACTGAAAAAGTAAAGTACTCCCAAATATCTGGCACAGGGCCTAATTTTCATTACCATCAACCCCGTAGTAGTTCGCGCACAAATTCTGACGAAGAGCATTTAAATCCCACCTAACTAGTAATGAACGCCGCTAGTTAATTGTTTCCTTTTAGAAAACTACAACCAGAACAAAATCATCATTCCAGCAACATTGGATAGTAAGTAACACAGTTGCAACATCGGATAGTATAGTCTCATAGCAGCTGAAGAGAATGGTGAACTTGTTATAAGTATATCACTAAGCGACTTATTTCCATCAACAATTAACCAAAGTTTTCCAGACTTTGACCTAAAAACATTGTTAGAAACTGCAGCCACTGGAGAAAGTACCTACATTGAATTTTTATACTACTCAAAACAAGTTGTATACAAAATCGCTTAACAGATATTATCATTAGGCATTTATATACATTTATAATTTATAATAAATGAGTATTGATTGATAGATTATAGAGCTAGTTATTATGTATGTAATAAAATTATCACCGGCCCAGCAGCTGATCAACTAGTTCATTATACCGTGGATTCCGATGATGAGTGATCTGCCAATCCCATCTTCAATTTTTGGTGGAAACATCTTTAGCCCTTACTATCAACAAGTCCAAAGGCCAGACTTTTGTACTAGTAGGGATTGACCTACGAAAAAAAAGTGTATTACCCATAGCAAACTGTTTGTTGGGTCTGTCGCGGGTCGGAGGTCGCTCTGGCTGGCGGGAGAGAAGCTCTGACTCAATAAATAAATTGATTTTCAGGAGCAGAGAAATTAGAGTACGAGTATATTAGTAACGGCCTTTTTACAAAAATTAAAAAAAAATATATAATATTAATAATACAAAAAATATATAATTTCATATTTGAATTTTCAACATTTTACTATTTTTAATAAGAATTGTAAAGGTACAATCAGAAGACATTCAAGTACCTACCGGAGAAACGACGTAAGCATAAAAATCCTGATGAATGAAGAAGGTTATAAATTTATAGAAATATTTTCAAAATTATACAAAACAGATGTTAGCGACAAACCCTAGGAAGTGTTTGTCGTCAGCCACCGAAGACCGCTATCGAAGACCGCTACAATATAAAAAAATGCTACAAATTTAGCGCCCACGGCAAAAATTTTTTTACAAATATTAGCAGTCGCGCTTAATATCTGTAGCATATAAATTTACGGCGCGGCCGCAAGTTATATTTATGGCGCGGGCGTGCTAATGCCGCTGTTTCCTGCCGGGCAGCTTGACGCTCTGGCGTACGCGGCGCCTCGCCCGCGGCCGCCAGCAGCTCCCGGGTCCGGCTCCTCGTCCTATCGGCCACGGAATATGGCGGCCGCGGCCGAGAGGGCACCACCGCAGTAAACTCACAGAGAAATGCATCTCTGAGACACTTGAGATGCTCCGATTAGCTCGGCGAGCCTGTTCGCCGTGGCCGTCTTGATGCAGGTCGAGCCGCGCACCGCCGCGGCTAGGATCCCCGCCGCGTAATCGAGATTCAGTATGCGCGGCCTCTCGTCTGAAAACGTTATACCCTTTAAAGTAGCGCCTACACAAACCCTTTAATAAAGTAGCGTCTACATAATGGCATACATTTATTTATTTATATTCCAATTTACTTTTATTTGCTAGCGAGCACTTATATTATGTAAACTGAAGCAAAGACAACCCCCAAGCGCGTGATTGCATCATATTGTGCGACCGCGACCTTGCGAGTTGCGATGCACTTATTATGATTCACAAACCAGCGGCAGCCGGTCCAACGACATAACGATCGCGTGCTATATCCGCATTCTCGAAAACTTGAGCAGTTCTTTTAATCAACGGTTGATAGTTATAAACTAAATAATTTCGACAAGCCAAACATTTCCCAGCACTTAAAGATCAAAAGATTGCAGTGGGTGCACATTTGAAGGGTGAACAGAGGTCACCAACTGTTGACAGACATAGAAATGTTGGTCGGCCAGAGTTGCCGAAAGGTGTAAAACAGAATGCAAACGTATTGGGCATAAAAAATTGGGATGCGAACGAAATGGACAACAATGGAGGAATCTTTCGGAGCAGACCCAAGCCCACAAAAGAGTATGGCCGTTTTTGATGATGATGCTTATTTTTAATGCTGTTGAAAACTTACACTAGAGGAAATTATCAAGTTTTAAATTCCTCTTGTTAAAGTTATTACTTTTTTTGCACAAAATTCAAGTTAAGGTAAAATGGGCGTGAATTATTAATACACCGACTCGATCGGACGAAAAAAGTTACCTTCTGTATAATAATAACAATAAGTAATTAATTTTCCAAGTAAATGATACGACTAAAAACACATTTTATCTGATGTTTGCTTTTCTTTCGCATAACGTTTGGGGTTGCTTCTGTTCTCGCAATTTGACCGGATGGACTACTCGAAGCGTCGAATGTGTTAGTTTGGAATGGGTTATGGGATTGAGTTTTAAAATTATTAAAATAACAATTCTCTACGATTTATCTACGAAGTCAACATCTCCTGAGGATGTCCCGGTGTCGGGACGAAACGTGCGTCGAAGAAAGTGATAGAAAATTGTGTGTGGTGTTTCATGTGGATGGTGTTCCTGCATATTGCACCATACAGAATCCTTTCAAGTAGCGGATAATAGCAAAACAAATTAATCAGTCCTGCTAAAATAACAATTAGTGCTTACCTAGTGCCTTATGTGGGAAACCAGAAACTTTTTCATTCTAATCGATTTCAAGACAAGAAGCCATCAACACTCGGAAACATTCTTCGCTGCGAAGTCCATGAAAATTCGATAAATCTAAGCTATTTGGATCTTTGGAAACCATAACAGTAGTCCACAGAACAAAATGTTTTACCAATTTCAGCAGTCGAGAATCGAGTGCACAGCACTGATAATGATTAAGTCTTACAAATCTACTTATATTAAATATACTTAACCAAATGGAAAGTGCCAATCTTCTATGCCATAAATTTGACAGAGGTTCATTTGACAATGTAGCGTTGACATAGTTTACGTTTTCATTCAATTTGAAAATTCCGTCAACTTCATTGCACGTCGCAACTATTTGTTCGTTTTTATTCTTGATAGTGCAACCTCCTTTGCCAAAATTAACCGCGAAATCATTCTTTACTGATATCAAGTTCAAAGATAAACGAGGAACATGTAGAACATTTTTCAATGTGAAATCTGTACTTTCGCTAACTTTTGGCATAGCATTTCCTCTACCTTCAACTGGTATTTCATCTCCATTGGCCACTTTAATTGTCAAGTTACCTTTAACTTTCTGATAGTTACATAACTTTTTCGCATCGTAAGTCATATGAGTCGAGCATCCACTATCTACATACCAATCACTTTTAACCTTGGTATCCATCGTACTCATGCACACACCGACAATTCAGCTTCTTACACTCAGCTGCCTTGTGTCCTTCTTTGTGACATTTGAAGCACTTGCGCACTGGTTTACGAGCATTGTTTTTGGGTGCCTTTTCCTGTTTAGAGGCGAGGGCTTGCTCTCCAGCTCCAGCTCCAGCTGTTTCAGCTTGTCTATTAGCCTCCTGCAGCAGTTTAGTTTTAATCTGTTCTAAGCTAATATCCTTTCCACTATTATCCACTGCCATTATCATCGGGTTGTAATCTGATGTTAATCCGGCAAGCAAAATGGAAATGATCCAGTCGTCTGAGACTTTCGCGTCTATTGCAGCCAATTGTTGTGCTATGGATAGTACCTTTGAGATGTATTTCTCCATACTCGAAAAGTTTTCCAACTTACATGACCATAATTGACGCTGCAGTGATATACGTCTACCCCAGCCTTTATCTTCGTATGCTTCACACAGCTTGTGCCATACCTCATGCGCGGTCTTCGAATTGTAGACATTCGAAAAACATGAAGGCTCCAACAGTAGACCAGTACGCGCCTGTCGATCCGCATCTTTGAGTTCTGCAGTGACTTCCTTGGCTTCTACAGCCACCCACCAGTTTTTACATTCCAGGTAGTTTTGTACTTGAAACTTCCAAACCTCAAAGCCATCTGCACCCCCAAGCTTCTTTATTCCAAAAATGGAACCTGACGAACTCTGGTCATCCGTCATCATCGAAAGTGCGTATTTCCCAATTTCACAATTTACGATATCGGAAATTATTTGGGTCCTGGGCCCATAACCAAATGGAAAGTCCCTAGCAGAATGCCAGCAGCACCCAGCACCGATATATAATTGATTATTGTATATCACAAAACAACAAATATTTTCGTCCAGACATTTTTATTGAGTACTATATTGAAATCATGACAACCAAACATAACAAGTCACTATGTGACAGATTACGAATAATAGCCAGTAACAGTCTACAAGAAGTATCAACCTCCAACAAGGATTATCCATATGATATCTCAAGTACGTCAGTTGTGGTGTTTTTTTTCATACGTGTAAGCAGATAAACAATAAAGTCAACGCCTATCTACAGTTAATCATACTTCAGGAACTTTAATTTCCTGACACAAAACGATTTAACAATTTAATGGTTTCCCTTTTAAAACGTAATTTAACGTCCGCTAGTACTGAATGAAAACAATGTATTTAGATGTTGTCATCAGTTTGATACATTGCTGAAGTCAGAATTAGAAGACTTGAACGTGCTGAAAAAGATTATCCTCTTCATAAAGCACTGTAGATAATATGTTAGCTGCACTAGATCTCTGAGAGATTACTGTAAGTATACTCGTAATCATTGGTTAACACTCATTTTAAAAATTTTAACGCTTATCATGGAGTCATACCTTCATAAATTACACAAAAAAGGGGAAGATTGAATTAATTTTTAATTTGGACCTATAACACGTATTTTAGTTATGACGTAAATAAATAAAATAATTAATATGCTGGACTCCCGCTTATTATTACTATAAAAATTGAAGAAAGAAGGTCCCTTTGGGAAGTTTTAGCATCGACGCAACAGGCAGCTTGGTAAAACAAGTAGAAAACCGAATGGCTAAAGAGTTTTGTTTATCTGTACCAAGCTGTTTGTGGATATCATCAAAAGATACTGCCACTATTCCAAATGATTTTCGAAAAGCACGACACGAATTTCGGCGTGTTGGACTCGCGCGTGGTTCGCGCGCCTTCTGGCGGATCGTGTCCAAAACAAGTATATTTAATATAAGTAGATTTGTAAGACTTAATCATTATCAGTGCTGTGCACTCGATTCTCGACTGCTGAAATTGGTAAAACATTTTGTTCTGTGGACTACTGTTATGGTTTCCAAAGATCCAAATAGCTTAGATTTATCGAATTTTCATGGACTTCGCAGCGAAGAATGTTTCCGAGTGTTGATGGCTTCTTGTCTTGAAATCGATTAGAATGAAAAAGTTTCTGGTTTCCCACATAAGGCACTAGGTAAGCACTAATTGTTATTTTAGCAGGACTGATTAATTTGTTTTGCTATTATCCGCTACTTGAAAGGATTCTGTATGGTGCAATATGCAGGAACACCATCCACATGAAACACCACACACAATTTTCTATCACTTTCTTCGACGCACGTTTCGTCCCGACACCGGGACATCCTCAGGAGATGTTGACTTCGTAGATAAATCGTAGAGAATTGTTATTTTAATAATTTTAAAACTCAATCCCATAACCCATTCCAAACTTACACATTCGACGCTTCGAGTAGTCCATCCGGTCAAATTGCCAGAACAGAAGCAACCCCAAACGTTATGCGAAAGAAAAGCAAACATCAGATAAAATGTGTTTTTAGTCGTATCATTTACTTGGAAAATTAATTACTTATTGTTATTATTATACAGAAGGTAACTTTTTTCGTCCGATCGAGTCGGTGTATTAATAATTCACGCCCATTTTACCTTAACTTGAATTTTGTGCAAAAAAAGTAATAACTTTAACAAGAGGAATTTAAAACTTGATAATTTCCTCTAGTGTAAGTTTTCAACAGCATTAAAAATAAGCATCATCATCAAAAACGGCCATACTCTTTTGTGGGCTTGGGTCTGCTCCGAAAGATTCCTCCATTGTTGTCCATTTCGTTCGCATCCCAATTTTTTATGCCCAATACGTTTGCATTCTGTTTCACACCTTTCGGCAACTCTGGCCGACCAACATTTCTATGTCTGGACGTGAGGTCAACAATTGGTGACCTCTGTTCACCCTTCAAATGTGCACCCACTGCAATCTTTTGATCTTTAAGTGCTGGGAAATGTTTGGCTTGTCGAAATTAATTAGTTTATAACTATCAACCGTTGATTAAAAGAACTGCTGAAGTTTTCGAGAATACGGATATAGCACGCGATCGTTATGTCGTTGGACCGGCTGCCGCTGGTTCGTAAATCATAATAAGTGCATCGCAACTCGCAAGGTCGCGGTCGCACAATATGATGCAATCACGCGCTTGGGGGTTGTCTTTGCTTCAGTTTACATAATATAAGTGCTCGCTAGCAAATAAAAGTAAATTGGAATATAAATAAATAAATGTATGCCATTATGTAGACGCTACTTTATTAAAGGGTTTGTGTAGGCGCTACTTTAAAGGGTATAACGTTTTCAGACGAGAGGCCGCGCATACTGAATCTCGATTACGCGGCGGGGATCCTAGCCGCGGCGGTGCGCGGCTCGACCTGCATCAAGACGGCCACGGCGAACAGGCTCGCCGAGCTAATCGGAGCATCTCAAGTGTCTCAGAGATGCATTTCTCTGTGAGTTTACTGCGGTGGTGCCCTCTCGGCCGCGGCCGCCATATTCCGTGGCCGATAGGACGAGGAGCCGGACCCGGGAGCTGCTGGCGGCCGCGGGCGAGGCGCCGCGTACGCCAGAGCGTCAAGCTGCCCGGCAGGAAACAGCGGCATTAGCACGCCCGCGCCATAAATATAACTTGCGGCCGCGCCGTAAATTTATATGCTACAAATATTAAGCGCGACTGCTAATATTTGTAACAATTTTTTTGCCGTGGGCGCTAAATTTGTAGCATTTTTTTATATTGTAGCGGTCTTCGATAGCGGTCTTCGGTGGCTGACGACAGATGGCGTAACCCGCGCAATAGCACACGCTGACGGAGCATTCGACGAGCGTTCTATAAATACAACTTCTGACGTCACACGCTCGGATCACAAGCGGTCCCCAGGCACAACACCTGCCTGGAGGGAAATTTCCCTATTGCCCTCTGCACCGCCAAAATATAAATTTTGTTTTTTTTTTTAATATTTATTTCTATACTTCACTTTATTTTTCATCTCACCTCAGTTATTTCAGTGAATAAAGATATCTAAATATTAAGATCTCCTTACGCCACCAAGACTGGTAAATTGTTAAACAAGCCTTATTATAAATAAAGTAATTAAGTATAATAAAACATAATTAGAGTTAGGTAACTCACGGATAGATGCCGCAGTCGGATAGACGCCGCGATTTCAAAAACTCATATTAGCGAAATGTCCTTGAACCCCAATTGCACGTCATTAGCTAGCGCTGACCCCGCCCCTGCTCAGTGCGTCGCGCAGTATCATCTGGGACGTGCGTGAGCGACATTGACCCGCGGTCAAGAAATTTTCGCGCCAAATTTTTGCTCGGAATAATAAAACCGTGTTTTGAAAAGGCTGTATTTTTTTCCTGGTAAGTGCTTTGGCTTTATTTTGAATAGTCAGAAAGGTAGACATTTAAAATTGATTTCAATTGTGTTTTGAACTATTTTGATTCATGTGATTTTGGAGTAATTTCGAAGGCATCTATCCTTCACTAATCGGATAGATGCCTCGTTTTTCGTCGGGATAGGTGCCCTTAGGGGCATGTATCCTCATGCCAAGGCATCTATCCCCTTCTTAAAAATAGTAGAACTAATTTAATAATGTATGTTTCAGTATCAAATGCCCCGAAAATACAAACGAAAACCGGGGGTCAACCCACGTGAGCGAAAATGGACAAAAAATGATTTAGAAGCTGCTTTGGTAGACTTAGACAGAAATATCTCGGGAATAAACGAGATATCGAGGATATTTAATATACTTCCGAGAACTCTCAGAAGAAGACAAAAATCAAGAAACACAGACATGGTCTCTTTAGGCAAAAATCCAGTATTGGGATTCAAAAATGAAAAGCGCTTGGTAGCTCACATTAAGAAACTAGAAGAGTCTGGATTCCCACCTGAAAGAGAAACTATACGAAGCTTAGCCTTTCAGTTTGCAGAGAAATTGCATCTTAAACATTCCTTCAATCAAGAAACTCAAATGGCTGGACATCAATGGTTACAAAGTTTTTTGGAGAGAAACGATGAAATATCTATTAGAGTTGCTGAAGGCTTATCACTGGCAAGAGCGCAGGGTTTAAATAAAAATGAAGTCAACCAATTTTATGAACTCCTTTTAAAAGTTTTGACGGAAAATGATTTGTTAGACAAACCTGAACGCGTTTATAACATGGATGAGACAGGCATCCAGCTTAACAACAAGCCTGGAAAAGTTTTGGCAACGAAAGGTTCACGATCGGTAAAAATGGTAACTTCAGGTGAGAAGGGAGAGACCATGACTCTTATTGGCTGCTGCAACGCTGTTGGAAACTTTCTTTCACCTGTGATGATCATCAAAGGCGTGAATAAAAAACTTGAATTTAGCGAAGGTTTACCACAGGGCTCTAAAGTATACATGAACAAAAAGTCCGCTTATATCAACACGGAGCTTTTTAGGAAGTGGCTGCTGGAGCATTTTACTGCCAATAAGCCCGAAGGAAAAGTTTTACTGATACTGGATGGTCATACATCTCATTCAAGCGCGATTGATATGCTAGAAGAGGCCGAAAAACATGGAGTTATTCTACTGTGCCTCCCAAGTCACACGACATCCGTGTTACAACCACTTGACCGTGCGGTTTACAAACCTTTCAAGTCATTCTTTAACCAAGAGACTAATAAATTTATGCGAACAAATCGACAAAAGAAGATATCACGATACAACGTCGCCACATTGATAGGAAGAGCTTGGCTTAGAGCTGCCACTCCTGCAAATGCTCTAGCAGGATTTCGAGGAAGCGGAATTTCTACGTTCGATCCTAAAGCCATCCCAGACTATGAATTCAATATCGCTGACAGAAGACTCACGTCTCGCGAAACTGAAGGAGAAGCAGGGCCCAGTAATATAAATGATAGGGACTCTCCGAACTTGATATGTGCAATGGGTCACTCAGATGAGGAACATTTGAATAATGGAACATCCCCAGCTCCTATTCGAGAGAATGTGGTATAAAATGATATGGATGAAGACAAAACAGACTGTGAAGATGAATTTGAGACACAAGCGATGCAAATGCACATTCGTGATTACGCTACACCCAGTAAATCTAATGATATGATGCAACATCCTCAAGAAATAGCTGATGGGCTTACACCATCCAAAGTTCCAGCTGAAGTTGCACCTGGTCCAAAATTGCCCACACCTTTTTCACAAAGAGACAAACAATCAACGACTTTTCATAAGGGAGATAATTTTGAGACACAGGGGAAGCATACGCACGTTCTTGATTATGCTTCTACAAGTCAATCAGTCAGTCAAGACATGCAACAAAATCCAAAACAAGCTGATGAATTTACACCATCTAAATTCCTTACAGAGGTTGCACCTATTCCAGTTATACCCACGCATTTTTTTAAAAAAGGCAAACAGTCAGCGGAAGTTATAAATTCAAAGACAAAAATCGAGGAATTAAAAGAACTTAAAGGGAAAAAAACTAAAGGCATACCGATAAAGAGGTCCAAGAATAGAGAAAAAGAAAACAATCCAGAAAATGATACAGTAAAGAAAGACAGCAAAATAAAGGGCAGAACTAAGAAATATGAGACACTAGAAGCGAAATCTACAGAGAAGAAAAACCAGTCTACACTTAGAAAGATGGAAAAAAAATACAGCAGCAGTGACGACGAAGAAAACTGTCAGCCGAATGCACAGGACAACAATCCGGAATATGATATGAAAAAGGAACAGTACAAATTGAAGAGTCAAACGAAGAAAAATAAGACACAGACAAAAAAGTCTACAGAGAAGAAATGCCATTCTAATCAAAGGAAGATAGAAAAAAATTACAGTAGCAGTGACGATGAAGAAAACGATTCTTTGAATGTGATATTAAAGAAGAAGGAAGCTATGAAAAGACGCTCTGAAGAGGCAAAACGAGATCTTAGACGCAAAAAAATAGCCAGGATATACAGTAGCAGTGAAGACGAAGCAAGGGATAATATTTGCTGCGTTTGCTTTGAAGATTATTTCCTTACTTCGTCAAAGGCCGATTGGATTCAATGCACTATATGTAAGAAATGGCTACATGATACCTGTACTGCTTTTAAAAATTACTGCAAGGTGTGTGGAATATCGACTATTGTCATGATATAGTGTATTGAACAATAGGAGGTCATTAGAAGACTTTCTTGAGCAACAATAAGACTGATTATCTAAGTACCATATTTTTTATTATGTTTGTTTTTACTTTTTTTATTACTTAATAAGATAAGGAGATCTCAATAGGTAGCTAGTAGCTACTGAATTTCAATCTTTATTGTTGAATCTAGACTCAAGACTGAAAAATAAGTCTAATTTAAAGCAATATTAGTTTTGTTTTGTTATAACTTTGAAAGACTAAGTTAGATGATAAAATGAAAAATTTTAATGTTCCTAACGTTAGATTAGATCGTAAACTTTTGTTCCATTTTACTAATTAAGACTGAAAAATAGCTCATATACCTAGTTGCTTTAAAAAGAAATTAAGGTTATTGTTGTATATAATTTTGAAAGACAAAGTTAGTAAGTTAAAATGTTTAATGTTCCTAAAGTTAGATTTAGCTTTGCGAAACGATAGATTGAAAAATAACTGTAATAAAGTCTATTCAATCTCGAGCGATACCAGACGTAAACAAACCGACTGCCAGGTCATTCGCTTAAGCAGGGTTGCGCAACCTTTTTAACGTATACTAATTTTTCAAATTTAAAATAAATTCATGTTTTGACAATAATATCGTATTGTTTGAATTTTTTTAATGATATCTTGAAACTAGATTTAACATAAGTGAAAGTTTCGTGTTACGCGCCACTTCAGTGCCTCACTAGAAGCACGCTGAGTGGCACGTCAGGTCAGGTCATGCAGCGCCACGCCATCCACGCGAATGGACGCTATTCTATACAATCGCTTCGAATGTTGAGACAAGTGACACGTCAATATCACGCGTCAATTAAAATATTTATTCTAGGTTTATGATTAGGGGAACAAAATAAAATATAAAATATTATCCAAATGTTTACGATAACCCCCATGACATGCTTTGACCTTGAAAGCGAAAGTCGTGAGCGGTGCGGCAGATAGCAAACAAACAAGATAGAAAGAGATAGTCATATTTTGTTTGTTCCGTCGTCGCTACTACTAAATGATCGGCTTTTGTTTACGTCTGGTCTCGCGTTTCGTTGAAAAGACTTTAGGTAATTTACTTTAAGAAATAAACCCTATTTTTTATTATCACTTTGAAAGACTTATTGTGTGTTAAAAACAAAAATGTTTAATGTTACTTTTAGGTACTTAACTAAATACAATAGGTAAAAATACATTTTTTGTTTGTTGGGAGTTATATTTTTAGTTTTTTTAGAGATCAACATCTCTTTAATAGTTATTGATTTTTGATCTCCAACGATGAAAAAGACTTAATTAAGTCTTATCTATAATATTATTAGGTATAAAAAAAACATTAATTTTAATGATTGGTAAAAATATACCATTGTTTCATTTAACTTTTTAGTGGGAGTTCATTTTTTTTTAATTTGTTGGTGACAATTCAAGTTAATTTTATGGCACATTGTATTTTTAATAAATAAATGTGATCGAGAAACTGCCATATTTTCTTTACCATTTCACTCAGAGGCATCTATCCTCGTAAAAGACTAGACTCACACCAATGGCCGAACGGATAGACGCCTCACTTAAAATAAAAAAATAACAATAATTTTAAATTGAAACAATAAAGTTAAGGTGTTAAAAACTTAAGTTAGAGCATATTTCTAGCTAGCTTTAATAAAAGACACAAAAAACACGAGAAATATAAGTTTTTGCTCAGAAGCATCTATCCTCTACCCATGCACACAGAAAGTAGTTCTTCCACCATTATTTTAAGTAACTGAGGTCAAGTCAGAATATGTAACCGATCACGTATAAGTAGAAAATATCTGGGTGACCGAGCTTCGCTCGGTGGCCAATAGATAGCAGCAGAAGTCTTTTTTTTTTTGCTAAATTCGACATTTTCTAAAAATGAATCCTACCTAGATCGATTTATCGCCCCAAAAACACCCTGTATACTAATGTAACGAGCAATTCCGGAGGTGCGACGAGAAGAGCCGACAAGTGTCGAAGTTGGTCGAGGTGAGGCGGCGAGAGGGAGGCGTGACGAGTGTGCGTCCATAAAATGGGCGAGCGGCGAGGCATGCGGGCATTATCAGTCGTGTACCAGTGCAAAGTGTTACTGTGATTAATTTGTAATTACTGTGATATTTAAAAAGTTAGACAATATAATTGAATGTGCGATTGGTGAGACGTGTTTCATTTCTGGCTCTTAACAGTCAGAAGTGGTATACTGTTCACCACACCCACAGTGAAGCGAAAAGCCGGGAACATGTGACGTCACGTGACGTCAAAGAGGTTGCGAAAAACTGAAGAAAATTGGACACCCAGCGAAAAGTCTCATGTAAGTGCCGATGAAAGTAGTTATCGTTTCAAAAATTGCTTGAAGGCGATGCATGATGAATACGTGAGAAAGAAAAGCCGTGGAATAATTTTTACTTGAGGGTACTTTAAAAAAAAATCGGAAGAAAATATGATAATTGCTAAATTGTACCCGATTGTAACCCGGAAAACCGTGATATATGTGAAAAGGAGGATTTACAAGATTGAGTGAGATTTATCGGTGGAGTGACAATAAGGGGTCAGGCGTGTACTCTGTTAAGCCGGTTAGCAACAATGGCAGCATAGTATACATTGCAATTTCATTTTTGTGAGAAGATTTGACGGTACATTTGATGATGACATTTTGTAATGGTGGAAACAAAAAGGAAGCGGGCAGTATTTGCTATAAGTGTGGTTGTTTCGTCCAAAGTACAGCTAAAATCAAGTGAATGACTTCTGAAAGCTTTCAATGCATTTTACGTGGCATAAAAAAAAAATGTAAGTGGGACAAGATATGAGCGCGGGTATACCGCAATAACGAGGGCTGGGATTCCTAAGACTGAACGTAGGATTTTAAGAAGCTTTTTGGTAATGTATGATCGTTCCAATATTACAACGAGAATGTAACGTAGGCGTTGCTAATATTTGTTTTTATGTTTCATGAACAACTGATGAACTGATGAGTCTTGCGCGCTGGTCAGCGTGTCGCGTCGTGCATGTTGGCTCGCCGTGCTATGCTGGAGCTGCATCTGTGCGCTGGCCACGTGTCTCCACGTGTATATGATGTCATGTCACGGAATGTATGATGTCGTCAACCAGATGGCGTCTCTGGTGAGCTGTATTTGTTCCAATTGTTATTTTGATTTAAATATTAAACATTTGACATAGTCCACTGCTATACCGTCGGGCACTGTGTTCATTTTAACTCACAGTAAAAAAATTGTGTGAAACTGTGTGATCATATGAGTTCAGATACGTTATTTATGAAGGTACTTGTGTAGTTTTCTAGGGAGTTAATTTAACAACCACCAGTGATCAAAATGTTGCGTGATATACTAGTAGACGGGAAGTACCTACATTTGTAGAATTTAAGAGCCGTCCAATATAGTCGAAATTATATATCGTATCAATTTTCAGAGTTGTACCTATGCAAATGAGTTTAAAAGCAGCGAATAAAGCTGAAAGCTTATTAATAAAATCTTAGAAGGTAGTTTTGTTGGGATAAGGTAGAAAACGTAAATTTTGGTACTAACAGTTTTGGTATAAAGCATCTAATGACACATTAAAACAAAAGTTATTTGCGTGCGTGTATGTACGCGTATGTTTGTACGTGCTTGTACATGTGAGCGAGGATTAAGACTTCTCGCAAGTGTAGCATGGCGGGAATTTTATGTGTCTTAATACAGAGGCTCGAGTCGATTGTTTGTTAAGAGGTTATCAGGATTTTACGATAGTAGTAGTAGGAGTTCTTACGTGTAGCTATTTGTAATGAGGAAAATGACTAGGTTACATTGTGAGTATAATAAAGCGGTAGGAAATAAATCGTTTACAGGAATAATTAAGAGGTAATCTCATTTGGGTGGGTCAAAGTTTTGGGAAGTAAAAGAGATAGGTGAAATATAGACGACTGGTGAAATTTGACATAGATGTAAGGTGTGATGAGAATGGATAGGATGGATAGGATAAAGGACACGTATGTTAGTGAAAGTTTTAAAGTAGCACTTGTTACCGATGAAATTAATAAATGAGGAGTAAAGGTTAGCGTGGTACGGGCCATATAATACGTAGACTGAAAATCACGTATGTAACAAAGAATAATGTAAAGGAAGATAAAGTATAGGTGGATGGATTGTGTAAGAGGATACGCGTATAAAAAGAGTGGATTACAAGTTAACGGCTGATTGAAATGAATGTAGGAATTGTGAACAATTATGTTGAGGACAGGCCTAAGCGTACATTCAGACCTGACAAACAGTTCTTCATTAATCCGAGCTGGCACAATCACATGTGTTCAAAATGTTCTTATGTTTACAGTTACTATGCTGCGTTCGAGAGAGCCTTGGTCTCCGAGATGCATCATCAGAAAAGGAAAGCAACTCCAGCAGTTATGAGGCGGAGGGTCGCTGCTCAGGCATCATTCGCGAGTCCTTCGATGCGGAGGAGACTCCAGCCTGTTAAGTTGAGTACCTAGTATCTAAATTAGTAGTCTTATGATCTTGTTGAGCGATGCTTGATTCAAAGCAAAAGCTTTTTATTTGCATTGCGCTGCTCTGTCTCTCTTCTCTGGCACCGGGAGGCGATGTGGCCAAGCAGGGACTTGATTTGAAGGGGCAGTGACGTGACCGAGCAGAAACCTGATTTGTTGTATCTTGGTGGAATGGGAGGTTACTAGTGTTGCGGGTTCTGTCTCATAGTGTGGCCACCATGAGTGTAGAGAGTAACTTTGTTTCGTTTAGCGTTTTGAAAGAGTATCTTTCGATAAGTTAGTCGAGTTTTAATTTCCATGTTAGGTTATAGTTATCAGTTAGGAGTTTACTTCTGTCGACTTAAATTTAATAGTTAGCTATCGTTTGGCGAGTCCTCCCATGAGTTTTGATGAGATGAGAGGTTTTGACTTTTAGGTTGGATTTATATTTTTGAGTTAAAGTTAAGTTAATCAGTCTAGCCGGCATTATAAATTTGGAATTTCGTTTAGCAAATTTACATTGAGTTTAGTATTTTGGCAATTAAGAAACTTAAGTTTGAATTGGTTATTTTGAATTAGTTTAGTTTATCAGTTTTAGACTGCATTATCGGTTGGCAGTCTGCTTGAAACTTCAATTTTGGAAGAGCTTAGACTTGGTGGCCACTTGGTTTTAAATTAGAGTTCGAAATCAGATTGCAACTTCTATCGATGAGTTAAACCGCGTTTCTTTAAGCTTTCATTTTGACTTTAATGGGAACTGGAATTTCATATTTTGAGCTTAATTGGTTGCGGTCGTCATTGGAGTTTACTTATAGAGTTTACATAGAGTTTACATATAGAGTTTACATATAGAGTTTACATATAGAGTTTACATATAGATTTTACATATAGAGTTTACATATAGAGTTTACATATAGAGTTTACATATAGAGTTTACATATAGAGTTTACATATAGAGTTTACATATAGAGTTTACATATAGAGTTTACATATAGAGTTTACATATAGAGTTTACATATAGAGTTTACATATAGAGTTTACATATAGAGTTTACATATAGAGTTTACATATAGAGTTTACATATAGTTTACATATAGGGTTTGCAGATTAGGGTTTGCAGATTAGGGTTTGCAGATTAGGGTTTGCAGATTAGGGTTTGCAGATTAGGGTTTAGCCGGATAGCGTTAAGCCGGATAGCGTTTAGCCGGATAGCGTTTAGCCGGATAGCGCTTAGCCGGATAGCGTTTAGCAGGATAGCGTTTAGCAGGATAGCGTTTAGCAGGATAGCGGATAGCGTTTAGCAAGATAGTGTTTAGTAGGATAGTGTTTAGCAGGAAAGTGTAGCAGAATTGTGTTGAGCAGGATAGTTTTGTAGGATAGCGTTTTGAGGGATAGTTTTGCACATAGTTTTGCTTTGGATTGACTATGAGGTTGAGTTAATAATTTGAGCCTGGAGTTTGGGTTTGTCACTTGGCCGATATTATTAGACTGATATTATCAGATTAGAGAAGTAATCTCATGTCCATCATTTGATTTGAGAGTTCGTCTCTGCCTAGGTATTGTCCTGGTTGGTTTTGTGGCACTTCTAAGCAGGTGTGGTTTTGGCTGTCAAGTTAATCCACGGGGCCGAGATTTAGTGGTAATTTAAGGGGATTTTTATTAAGGGACTGTTGAGACGTGATGATGTGTGTATGTATGAAATTGAGAGTGTAAGGTTCACAGCCTCGTCATTGTTTCTGCAGGTTTTCTGGGGGGGAACTTACCGTAGTGTCATTAACGTGCTCTTAACAGTTAACGGTGTTGCAACAGTAGTATTGAGGCAATCGAAACCTGAGATTGACTTAATGGATTTACTAGAGAATTAAAGTGTACTCTGCGCCAATTGCGGCGCAATTGTTACAGGATGGCCGACTGTAACGAGCAATTCCGGAGGTGCGACGAGAAGAGCCGACAAGTGTCGAAGTTGGTCGAGGTGAGGCGGCGAGAGGGAGGCGTGACGAGTGTGCGTCCATAAAATGGGCGAGCGGCGAGGCATGCGGGCATTATCAGTCGTGTACCAGTGCAAAGTGTTACTGTGATTAATTTGTAATTACTGTGATATTTAAAAAGTTAGACAATATAATTGAATGTGCGATTGGTGAGACGTGTTTCATTTCTGGCTCTTAACACTAAATTTCATGAAAATCGTTTCAGCCGTTTCCGAGATCCAGATTATATAGAAATATATATACAAGAATTGCTCGTTTAAAGGTATAGGATAATTATTATTTTGTAGATATTTCTCATAACGGCACCTATCCCTCGGTTCAATTTGACATACGCGGCGACTATCCGGGGTGGCGCATGTATCCGCGATATTTTAGAGGTTTGCAAAATGTTTTATAATTCCTAAATGTTTGGCTTTGACTTTTGACCTACCACAGGAAACTGTAGTCAAAAGGCCGTACTAAATGAAATACTAAACAGTTTTTAAATCTTTAAATCCCCAATGAAATTATAAAGCGATTTCAAAAAGTGCGGCATCTATCCGTGAGTTACCCTACTTTGTTATACCGTTATAATGTTAAACAACCCAAAGATTTATATAGGTACTGACTACCTTTAGAGTTTACTTTTAGTTTTGTCTCAAATTTTTATTGCCTACTAATGATTTTAGAATACCTAGGTACTTCGACTTGTAATTCGATGCAAGTAAACTGAAGTTTTCAAATGCCATTTTAGCGAATTAAATAAACGAAATAAAATATAAAATTCCAATCCAATAAATTAAAATTTATATAAAAAGTCTTTTATCTTATTACATAGTATTTTAAGTACCTAATAAAAGAAGAGTAGCAGATTGATTAGAGTATAGAAAAATAAGCAACGTCAAGTTTACTGCATCGAATAAAAAGTTGCAGAAATTTAAATCTTTGGTATAAGTAATATAAAAACAATTGTTTTTATTACCTAGGCATTATAATGAATAAAAAAATTTATTAGGTCAATACTTAATTATACGTTTTATTTAGAATCTCTTTGCGTTAACAGTAAACACAACCATTTAGACTGTAGGTATCTAATGATTTTAGATTTTAGGTAGGTACCTACTAAAAGTAATTTTTCAACCCCGATTTGTAACCCTGTCCTTTCATAGGACAAGGTAAAATAGTTACACTACATATGTAGGTATGTAGTAGGTACCTACGGTAACTTGAATTACCAAGTAATACGTACTATATTATTAGTGGTGTATTACCTAAGTACTTGTAGTTCCACCAAGTACAGAATAAAGTGTTTTTTTTTTGCACGAAAACACCTTTTATTTAATACTTATAGTGGATACCTGATAGACCTCTCCCATCCATTAAGTATCAATCCATCCAGTATCCATGCATCCTGCAGGAGGCTGTGTATCAAGCACTTTGTTAGTTAGCGACCCTCAATAGTAAAGAATGTATAATTACAATATACGTTATAAAAGGAAAAAGCTTTGATAACTTCATTTTTAAAAAAGCTTTAAAAAGAAGGAATGTAGCACGATGAGCTGCACTGAAAAAGTAAAGTACTCGCAAATATTTGGCACAGGGCCTAATTTTCATTACCATCAACCCCGTAGTAGTTCGCGCACAAATTCTGACGAAGAGCATTTAAATCCCACCTAACTAGTAATGAACGCCGCTAGTTAATTGTTTCCTTTTAGAAAACTACAACCAGAACAAAATCATCATTCCAGCAACATTGGATAGTAAGTAACACAGTTGCAACATCGGATAGTATAGTCTCATAGCAGCTGAAGAGAATGGTGAACTTGATATAAGTATATCACTAAGCGACTTATTTCCATCAACAATTAACCAAAGTTTTCCAGACTTTGACCTAAAACATTGTTAGAAACTGGAAAAAGTACCTATATTGAATTTTTATACTACTCACAACAAAATCGCTTAACAGATATTATCATAAGGCATTTATTTACATTTATAATAAATAAGTGAGTATTGATTGATAGATTATAGAGCTAGTTATTATGTGTGTAATTAAATTATCACCGGCCCAGCAGTTGGTCAACTAGTTCATTATACCGTGGATTCCGATGATGAGTGATCTGCCAATCCCATATTCAATTTTCGGTGGAAACATCTTTAGTCCTTACTATCAACAAGTCCAAAGGCCAGACTTTTGTACTAGTAGGGATTGACCTACGAAAATAATGTATTACTCATAGCAAACTGTTTGTTGGGTCTGTCGCGGGTCGGAGGTCGCTCTGGCTGGCGGGAGAGAAGCTCTGACTCAATAAATAAATTGATTTTCAGGAGCAGAGAAATTAGAGTACGAGTATATTAGTAAAAAAAAAATATAATATTAATAATACAAAAAAATATATAATTTTACTATTTTTAATAAGAATTGTAAAGGTACAATCAGAAGACATTCAAGTACCTACCGGAGAAACGACGTAAGCATAAAAATCGTGATGAATGAAGAAGGTTATAAATTTATAGAAATATTTTCAAAATTATACAAAACAGATGTTAGCGACAAACCCTAGGAAGTGACTAATAAGTGGTAGATTGCTCTGTTGTTGTTGCTAGCCTATTTAGTATTTATACTTATTTTGTTATATGGTGATAACATAAAAAAATACCCGGCTGAGTTTGTTGTGGGTTTCTTCTCAGCGGCAAGGCGCGTTTGAAACCTTCTTAAACTTAGTTTTAAGTCGACTTGTTATTATCATCCATTCTTATGCAACAAATATCATATCGACGTTTTGCAAGAGGCTGTATGTTAGGCCTATGTGAAATAAAGATATTTTGAGTTTGAGTTTCATGGAAGGGAAAATGAAGAAATTAGGAATAAAACAAATCCAAAACCAAGTTTCAAGCGCCTTGAATGAAAAGGATTAGTCTAGCAATGTCGTGCCAGATTTGACTACCTCAGTGGATACGAGCAATAAGCATAAAGAAAATGTCCCATGCATCATAATGAATGTTGCAACGAAAAACGCAAGTTTTCAAAAGACAAAAATCATTCTGTAACATTTTTAGAAGATTTGGCTTGCTACATAACGATAGGGATACTGCCGAATATGGAAAATGAGTTGGAGCTGGCATATGAATGCTTGCAAGGTGAAGCTGGAAATTAGGTACGATTTGGGATTGTAAAAGTAAAGATGGAAGGACCGATGAAGATTTTGAGAATGACTTTTTGTTGATATACTGGGGAGAAACCGAACGAAAGAAAATTAGAACAGAAATTGTACGTTCCACATGGTACAAAATCATGCAGAATACAATCTTGGAGCATTTTTAAAATCTAACCGCACAAGTGAGAATGCTCTCATTTACTTTACCAGAGAAATAGTTAACAATAATATGATGAGGCACTATCCCATTTCTGTACAACAGATGTTGGTGATCACTAAAGGAGACCATCTTAACAAACAGGAAGAACCAGCGACAAGTGCGAAGAAGTCCAGTTATAAACATAGGATAAGTTACAAAATAGTGATGGACGTCGAAGTTATAGATATTGGAGAAAGCCATTATAATATCAAGCCATATTTATCCACATGTACATCCCAAGCCATATTTATCCCTAGGAATCTGCTTTTTTTTTAATCCAAAAACCGAAAGAATAACATTGGAAACCCAACATCGAGGAGCTAGAAATGAATGATGAGAAAATCAATGAACTGGACAAAATAACTTACTTACTAATAGGTTTACCAGCAAAATATGATACAGTAATTACAGCTATTGAGATACTTAACAAAAAAGACCTAACCTTCGATTATGTGACGACAAGACTCTTGGATGAGGAATTAAAGATAACATCTAAAACTACGGATATTACAGATAAAAAAGCTTTTCTTAACTGCTATAACAACAAACACAGGTCATCATACGGAAGATATACAAATAGAGGTAAAGGATATACATCAAGGCGACCCTAAAGAAGAGGACGGGGAGTACGTCATAAATTCTCACACCAAGGCCCAAAGGAGAGGATGGGGAGGACGTCAAAACTTCTCATCAGCATATAATCGTTTTGAGCGAGCGCAATACAGTGAAACAAGTGAAAGTGTTATGTGTAATATTTTGGTCTTCGGCCAGATATCGACACGAAAACTTGTAAAAACCCGAACACCATATAATAATTTTCTATACAATATAAAACATTGCTGACAAATCAAACCAACTTTAAAAAGTCATCAAAAGCTAGCATAACTAAGTCGTACATTGAAACAAGACTCGAAAATTTACAAGAATTTTGGACCAAAATAAAGGAAAACCATAGGAAAATTATTACAAAGTTATTATTGTTGGAACAAAGTTTCTTTCGTAGTGTATTAGGTATACAATAGCAATTCAAATGAAATTAAATGCAGTCACTTACCATTAAAAGGTATTCGTGATATTTAATAATAATGTAATTTGTAAGTAAACGTTGATGTTGAAATAAAATCAGAGTTAAATACAAGAATTCGTAGTGCCTAACGTAAATTCTATAATGCAAGATTTCATTGAATTTAGAGGGTTGGATGTAGCTACCTAAATTCGAGTTACAAAGTGCTGACTGCAGAGCTGGCCAATCATATTCTATTTTTAAAAACACTATTTCGATCAGGATAATTCTGAGGACAGTATTTAATCATCAATGGACAACATCAAAAGTAATAGCAATGAAAATTAATGAAACGTAGTGAAAATCAAATCCACTATACACCACTCTTAGCAGGATCATCCATATGATATCTCAAGTACGTCAGTTGTGGTGTTTTTTTTCATACGTGTAAGCAGATAAACAATAAAGTCAACGCCTATCTACAGTTAATCATACTTTAATTTCCTGACACAAAACGATTTAACAATTTAATGGTTTCCCTTTTAAAACGTAATTTAACGTCCGCTAGTACTGAATGAAAACAATGTATTTAGATGTAGTCATCAGTTCGATACATTGCTGAAGTCAGAAGTAGAAGACTTGAACGTGCTGAAAAAGATTATCCTCTTCATAAAGCACTGTAGATAATATGTTAGCTGCACTAGATCTCTGAGAGATTACTGTTAGTATACTCGTACTCATTAGTTAACACTCATTTTAAAAATTTTAACGCTTATCATGGAGTCATACCTTCATAAATTACAGAAAAAAGGGGAAGATTGAATTAATTTTTAATTTAGACCTATAACACGTATTTTAGTTATGACGTAAATAAATAAAATAATTAATATGCTGGACTCCCGCTTATTATTACTATAAAAATTGAAGAAAGAAGGTCCCTTGGGGAAGTTTTAGCATCGACGCAACAGGCAGCTTGGTAAAACAAGTAGAAAACCGAATGGCTAAAGAGTTTTGTTTATCTGTACCAAGCTGTTTGTGGATATCATCAAAAGATACTGCCACTATTCCAAATGATTTCCGAAAAGCACGACACGAATTTCGACGTGTTGGACTCGCGCGTGGTTCGCGCGCCTTCTGGCGGATCGTGTCCAAAACAAGTATATTTAATATAAGTAGATTTGTAAGACTTAATCATTATCAGTGCTGTGAACTCGATTCTCGACTGCTGAAATTGGTAAAACATTTTGTTCTGTGGACTACTGTTATGGTTTCCAAAGATCCAAATAGCTTAGATTTATCGAATTTTCATGGACTTCGCAGCGAAGAATGTTTCCGAGTGTTGATGGCTTCTTGTCTTGAAATCGATTAGAATGAAAAAGTTTCTGGTTTCCCACATAAGGCACTAGGTAAGCACTAATTGTTATTTTAGCAGGACTGATTAATTTGTTTTGCTATCACTTTCTTCGACGCACGTTTCGTCCCGACACCGGGACATCCTCAGGAGATGTTGACTTCGTAGATAAATCGTAGAGTTTTGTCTTGTTATTTTAATAATTTTAAAACTCAATCCCATAACCCATTCCAAACTAACACATTCGACGCTTCGAGTAGTCCATCCGGTCAAATTGCCAGAACAGAAGCAACCCCAAACGTTATGCGAAAGAAAAGCAAACATCAGATAAAATGTGTTTTTAGTCGTATCATTTACTTGGAAAATTAATTACTTATTGTTATTATTATACAGAAGGTAACTTTTTTCGTCCGATCGAGTCGGTGTATTAATAATTCACGCCCATTTTACCTTAACTTGAATTTTGTGCAAAAAAAGTAATAACTTTAAAAAGAGGAATTTAAAACTTGATAATTTCCTCTAGTGTAAGTTTTCAACAGCATTAAAAATAAGCATCATCATCAAAAACGGCCATACTCTTTTGTGGGCTTGGGTCTGCTCCGAAAGATTCCTCCATTGTTGTCCATTTCGTTCGCATCCCAATTTTTTATGCCCAATACGTTTGCATTCTGTTTCACACCTTTCGGCAACTCTGGCCGACCAACATTTCTATGTCTGGACGTGAGGTCAACAGTTGGTGACCTCTGTTCACCCTTCAAATGTGCACCCACTGCAATCTTTTGATCTTTAAGTGCTGGGAAATGTTTGGCTTGTCGAAATTATTTAGTTTATAACTATCAACCGTTGATTAAAAGAACTGCTCGAGTTTTCGAGAATACGGATACAGCACGCGATCGTTATGTCGTTGGACCGGTTGCCGCTGGTTCGTGAATCATAATAAGTGCATCGCAACTCGCAAGGTCGCGGTCGCACAATATGATGCAATCACGCGCTTGGGGGTTGTCTTTCCTTCAGTTTACATAATATAAGTGCTCGCTAGCAAATAAAAGTAAATTGGAATATAAATAAATAAATGTATGCCATTATGTAGACGCTACTTTATTAAAGGGTTTGTGTAGGCGCTACTTTAAAGGGTATAACGTTTTCAGACGAGAGGCCGCGCATACTGAATCTCGATTACGCGGCGGGGATCCTAGCCGCGGCGGTGCGCGGCTCGACCTGCATCAAGACGGCCACGGCGAACAGGCTCGCCGAGCTAATCGGAGCATCTCCAGAGTATGTCAAGTGTCTCAGAGATGCATTTCTCTGTGAGTTTACTGCGGTGGTGCCCTCTCGGCCGCGGCCGCCATATTCCGTGGCCGATAGGACGAGGAGCCGGACCCGGGAGCTGCTGGCGGCCGCGGGCGAGGCGCCGCGTACGCCAGAGCGTCAAGCTGCCCGGCAGGAAACAGCGGCATTAGCACGCCCGCGCCATAAATATAACTTGCGGCCGCGCCGTAAATTTATATGCTACAAATATTAAGCGCGACCTGCATCAAGACGGCCACGGCGAACAGGCTCGCCGAGCTAATCGGAGCATCTCCAGAGTATGTCAAGTGTCTCAGAGATGCATTTCTCTGTGAGTTTACTACGGTGGTGCCCTCTCGGCCGCGGCCGCCATATTCCGTGGCCGATAGGACGAGGAGCCGGACCCGGGAGCTGCTAGCGGCCGCGGGCGAGGCGCCGCGTACGCCAGAGCGTCAAGCTGCCCGGCAGGAAACAGCGGCATTAGCACGCCCGCGCCATAAATATAACTTGCGGCCGCGCCGTAAATTTATATGCTACAAATATTAAGCGCGACCTGCATCAAGACGGCCACGGCGAACAGGCTCGCCGAGCTAATCGGAGCATCTCCAGAGTATGTCAAGTGTCTCAGAGATGCATTTCTCTGTGAGTTTACTGCGGTGGTGCCCTCTCGGCCGCGGCCGCCATATTCCGTGGCCGATAGGACGAGAAGCCGGACCCGGGAGCTGCTGGCGGCCGCGGGCGAGGCGCCGCGTACGCCAGAGCGTCAAGCTGCCCGGCAGGAAACAGCGGCATTAGCACGCCCGCGCCATAAATATAACTTGCGGCCGCGCCGTAAATTTATATGCTACAAATATTAAGCGCGACCTGCATCAAGACGGCCACGGCGAACAGGCTCGCCGAGCTAATCGGAGCATCTCCTGAGTATGTCAAGTGTCTCAGAGATGCATTTCTCTGTGAGTTTACTGCGGTGGTGCCCTCTCGGCCGCGGCCGCCATATTCCGTGGCCGATAGGACGAGGAGCCGGACCCGGGAGTTGCTGGCGGCCGCGGGCGAGGCGCCGCGTACGCCAGAGCGTCAAGTTGCCCGGCAGGAAACAGCGGCATTAGCACGCCCGCGCCATAAATATAACTTGCGGCCGCGCCGTAAATTTATATGCTACAAATATTAAGCGCGACTGCTAATATTTGTAACAAATTTTTTGCCGTGGGCGCTAAATTTGTAGCATTTTTTTATATTGTAGCGGTCTTCGATAGGGGTCTTCGGTGGCTGACGACAGATGGCGTAACCCGCGCAATAGCACACGCTGACGGAGCATTCGACGAGCGTTCTATAAATACAACTTCTGACGTCACACGCTCGGATCATAAGCGGTCCCCAGGCACAACACCTGTCTGGAGGGAAATTTCCCTATTGCCCTCTGCACCGCCTTCAACGAAGATGTTCCGCAATTACCTTGTTCACAATCGACGATAAAGCCATCCAAGAATTGACAGACGACCTTCAAAATGAAACAGTTAATTTAAAAAGCTTTAATGGCACTCTAAAAATACATCAAGTAAAGGCTGAAATATTAAGAAGTCCTCTGGAATCAGCTCAAAGTGCCGCTAAACTCATAATGAAAAGTTTAAGTTGCACTTGTGAAGACGAGTGCCAGCATTTCAATTTAGGAGTGGTACAATACAAAAACATGACAAAACTTAACGTAGATGATATTTACACAGACTCTGGAAGTGAAAACATGGACAAGTCACAGAATTCCACAATTGAGACCGACGACGCACTGGCTGGACCTAGTTCAATCAATCAACAGAATTACACCATCGGTGATTATGTCTTGGTTAAATTTCTAGTAAGAAACACTGAATATTGTTATGTTGCAGAAATCAATAAGATAGACACGGAAGAAGGCGAACTAACAGTAACCTTCTTAAAAATTTGTGATGACAAAGGACACACATTTAGAGTCGATGAAAATGATATCTCTGATGTGTCCTTTGACCAAGTATTAAAGAAGTTGCCAAACCCAGATATTGCCCTAAAAGGGAAACGAATATTTTATTACTTTAATACACCTGTACCTGTTTTTGAGAAATAAGTCTGCATTGATAAGTAAACAAGGCTGATTCCTAGTACTTAACTACTTAAGCTTAATTTAGATTATAATTATTTTAATTTGTTACTTAGAGAGCTAAACTCGCAATTTGTTTCTAATAAATATAAGTAGCCTAGTACTTAACTACTTAAGCTTAATTTTGATTATAATTATTTTAATTTGTTACTTAGAGAGCTAAACTCGCAATTTGTTTCTGATAAATATAAGTAGTAAAATTCTGTACCAATGTGAAACAGTACTCAATAAAGAAGAGAATTTATTTGATTACATTTAATAATTAATTGTGTTTTTTTTTCATATAAACATTAACATAAACTGTTCTCTGAGTGGAAAAAAACAGTCCTCTGGGTGGCAAAACAGTCCTCTGCCGCATTTTCTTAGAAAATTGCCTATAATTCGGAAAATAAGAGAAAATTACAATGGTTTCTTGTTTATATGTATTTATCTTATAACTATCTATCAACTTAACATATTATATTTTCAATTTTAAAGAAAAATAGGGTTGGGACAACTGTCAAGAGACAAGTTTCCAGTTAGTAGAGAATGGCCCATACAAGCACACCAGAGTCTGTTTTATGAAAATTTAACTTACGTATTGCTAAAAGAGGGCAATGGGATACCGAAGAGAAGGTGGTTCGGCTGTGTAAAAAACCACTACGTTCTCGTGATGGGCCGGCTGGGCCCGTCGCTCGAGGATCTGTTTAACTACTGTTCACGAAAGTTCAATTTTTTTTTAAATATTTAATTAGATTTAAATAATCAGACTGGCTTTACATTAAAAAAAACATTACTTCGTACCTTTTACCAAAGTTTTACTGATGAAACTTGGCGAATATACATTACAAAAAAAAATATTGGAAAGCCCGTGACTGTAATATGGCACGAAAAAATCACATACAAATTCCAAGTGGCATTAATATGCGGCATCTTAATATTCACCTGTTGTACGAGTATGTGACCACACAGATGACGTAATTGCTGTGCCAGCGGAGACTTGCATTGCAACGATGTGTAGTTTACATGTCACAGAAATCATGACGGCAATTAGGACAAGCTAAGAAACTAAAACACATTAACATAAAACCAGTAATTACTGCCATGCCTAAGTCCATTACAGCACAGAAGATGTTTTTAATCTACATTTTATTCTGCTTCCATACTCAAACAAGTCTAATCAAATCAGAGATCATAAAAATTGGTCCAGCCGATCTAAAGTCAAAAAGGTGACACCGTAATTGAATTGACTTTGTTCAGTTTTTGGCTTACTTTTACTTTTGCAGGTGCTTTGCTTTGCATACAGAACTTCAAACATTTTCAATGATACTGCGTCCGTAAGAAGTATAATTGCACAGGGTTTGCCCTTCTACTCTACTACGCACAAAATATACCGAAACCGATAAGTCAATGAAAACAAGTTTGAAAGAATCACTTCCTTTCCCGAACCAGTTTTAAATCATACCAACTATGAATGAAAGAAAAACTAAATGATCAAAATGATTATTTTTCACTTCGATAAACTTGTTCGACGGCTCGACAATTAAAAATTGTAGATAAGCAACGTGTTTTTATTTGTGATAAGAAAATGGAACTACACTTACATTCTAGTTTCTCCGATATCTCTGTGTAATGCCGCGTTTTTAATCAGACATATTAATTTTGCAAATAATACCTGTATACATAAACTTTTCAAATGATACAACTATTTACCAAAAAAAGAGTTATAGAAAACAGAAAGAACTCATACGAACAAGAGAAAGATTTATGGGACAAGTGAAAGATAAAGTTTGAGACAGTGTTCTTACAAGAAGCGAAAGAGGGCCCGTTTTAGAAGGCTATAGGAAGCTATACCGCAATACCATAGGTTCCCCTAAATCCTATGAAGAAGACGTAATTGATAATGTTTACTTGACTTGTAGATACGTGTAGGTACACAAATCCTAGGTAAGTAAGTCCTGCAACGACCTTCTAAACAGCCCACCACCAAACGTATCACAGTCCCGATTTGGCAATTTTTTGACTATTTTTTACCCAAAATTAAAACAGTATTCGTGATTATGTTACAGGAAGATTGCACCGGACTGGTTACATTTGAAAAGACAGTTAAGTATAGTTCAATGACGATGTAAAAAAATCGGGACGTGGAGTTTAACCTAATTTCAACAGATTTATATATTTTTTGCAGTTTCGGCAAAACTTTTGAGTGTTTTGCACCCGCATTGCACGTTGTTTTATTTTCTACATTCTTGTGAATTGAAAGTGCCGAAATTAAAAATACATCGACTTCCAGTGTCAATTGACCACCAATTCATAAGAAATAAAACAGTATGCAATGAATCGCGGGATTTATTATATATCTCTTATCACTAAAAAAGGAAATCCGAGTATCTGGGGTCGCATACTCCGGAGATCAGAGCTACATTGGAATTCTATTCTCCACGTTAGGCGATCAGACGGAGAGAAATCTGAACCACTGAAGAAACTTTACTACGAACCACTGAAGAAACTTTACTACGTTCTGAACCACTGAAGAAACTTTACTACGTTCTGAACCACTGAAGAAACTTTACTACGAGTATTAGACATACCTACTCGTAGTTTTAGACACTGCAACGCTAAAATTCAAACGTGGAATAAAATTGTAATGTGGAAAAGCAGATGCAGAAAAGTGAAAGAAGACATAATAAAATCAACGACCGAAACGATGAAAGAAAGTATAAGGAAACAAGTTTACCTCAAAAACAAAAACCCTAAACGACCATATTGTTTTCGGAAACGTTCCTGTGCCTGTGATTTCAAAAGGCAAAGACTAAAGATAACAATAACTGATTATAGTGATAGAGATAAATATCTCACAAACAATATATTTAACATTTTACATTATTCAATTAGCAACTGTAACGACATCGCAAGAACGCGATGGTGTATTTTTCTCATGAAACTCGATTCTTTTATAGTTTTTCTTTTCTCTGTGAACTTCATAGGAAAAAGAACCTATTCGTTTTTCTCTGAAGCTTCCATCTTTCTTCCTTACTTGGTTAACTGGTTGTCTTAAAGCAATTCGTTTTCGAGAGCTACATCCCAAAGAGAAAACTCGAAACAAAAATAAACAGAAAGAGAAAATTCTCGAAAACTCTACACTAACAATGGCGTACAGAATATGTTACGTCACATTATTGCAAGCCAATAATGCACAAAGATCTTAGTGTCGTTAGATTTTCCACTGGGAATTGAAATTATATGAAGCCGAACGACACTGCGTCGTAGAGTGTAGACAATGGACTTGGCCATGGGATTACCAACCATCACAATCGCGCGCTGCGTGAAGCCATCGACTCCCAGAATGAAGATTTGCCATCACTTCCCTTCTCAGTTTCGGTATTTTGTGCTTAAAATCCAACAATACTTACACGAATCAGCGGTTTGATTGCGTAAGAAATACGTATTCATCGATGTCCTAGTCGTTAGAAAATTTTGCCCCCCGATTGGCTGACGTTAATCACGGAACCAATCAGCGGGCAGAATTTGTAAACGATTACGATAACGATAAATACATTTTTTTTTGCACAATCTAGTGCCAGAGCAATTGTGATAGCGAAACTAAACGAAACAAGCATAATAGAAACATTTTGAGAAAGATAGATAATACTCGAACAATTCAATGCGTTCCTAGAACTTCGACATATTAAATGCAGCACCATGATAGCGGTTCCATTTCACCACGGGCATCGCATAGCACCTGCTTGTATTAGCAAGTATCGTATATAACCAAAGACAGGCGGCGGCAGCGTAACGAAGCGCTTTGCTTTAGCGTTTCAGAACGTAACCTACCTACCGCAACAATCTGGAATCTGTTACGAATACTAATTTTCCCAACCCCTTGCATGTTACCTATATACCTAGTATCTTGAAATCATAAAATGATAAGCGTACCTACTCGTACGTAATCTGTTACTCGAAGAAGCAGAATGCATTTTATGACTTTCCAATAAATGTGAGTGCAGCTTGCAGTGAAGCGCTATAAAAACAGCAATAAGTACTTAAACAAGTATAAAAATAGACCTTTTTTGCAAGTAGTAGGTAACTAAACTTAATTTGGTGACAAAAACTATACCAATGCGCGATGTTTTTCACGCGTCATTCAACACTCAATCACAGATTATACTGGCGTAGTCAATCCATAAACAAGAGACATATTTGAATACCTGTGCTAAAACAAACACAATACCTAGGTTGGTACATAAAGTAATAATTTGAATTTTCAATGTTTATTGTTTCCATCTATTGCGTAGGAGCCAGCCGACAGGTTAACTGCTCATTCAATAAACAGGCGGTTAAGTAAATAGTAAACACTTGATGGCAACTACTACTATATAGTAAATAATTATTTGCTAATTGCTTTCAATTTTTAAGATATTACAGTTTTTATACAAACCTAATAATTCTGATAGCGTAAGAAAAATTATTCCAAAATCATTTAACTGGTTACTTGGAGTATACTACTTAGAATAAAATAAAAAAATTAAAGGGGGCTCCCATAAAACAAACGTGATTTTTTTGCATGTTTTTTAATTTGGTAAGCAGGGGCGTTTAGTTTATTGTTTACTTTGATTTAGATGAGAATGGGGCTTGACAGTACGGACTACGGAAACGAGCCTGACTCGCACTTGTTTCATTTAATTTTATAAGCATAGGTACGATACGATAGATGGATTGTTACTCATTTACAAAAACCATTCAAAGATTATTAATCTACCAGGTACCTACTTAGTACCTACTCGTTTTCCAAGAAAAATCCACAGTACCCGATTCCCGCGGGATTTTTGAAAACTTGAAAACAACATCGTCACCTACCATATTTTTTGTATCTATTTGATCATTTCGGACTGTACCTAGTTTATCGATCATATTAAACTAGGTTCGCCCGCAGCTTTATTTGTATAGCCGAGTTTTTGGTATTAAGAATGGAAGTTCTGTAACAGTTACTAAGTACCTAAGTCAGCGATTTATGACGTCTACGTAGTAGGTACTAGGTAATTTATTAGGTTTTTCAATACTTACGAGGAATTGGCCGCGACTTCGCCCGCGTGGACTTTAAATCCCGCGGAATTGGAGATGGTGGGACCATCTTCCTCCTGGGTCCTTCCTTCTGGGTCCAGTTTCCTGTCGCATCTTCTTTTAAATAAGTTTGATATAACAACAACCTCGCTCGACACGTTTTCCTTCCACATTTCTGATACGCTAAGGTGTGGAACGCCATTCCAGCCTCACTGTTCTCCCAGCCAAGTAAAATTTTGGTGCCTTCAAGAGAAAAGTGGATTGGCATTTTTTGCAAGCGCGCTCCAATTTAGACCTCATCATTGCTTTCCATCAGGCATTATTGTCGTCAAGCGCAAGCCTATATTTACAAATACATTTATGCACCAAATAAAAGAGGAAAATTAATAAAACACGAAAAAGAACTATTAATATGTAGCTTATCCCTTAAAAAGAAGAGATTTCTTCCAGCTACCCTCAGTGTGCATAAGGTGAGGAGAAAAAGTTAATTAAAGAATACCGAGGTAGATTTACTAAAAATAGGTACTTACCGGCTTTAAACTTCCATCAATATTATTTGCTAGAAGCTGATCGAAAACATTCGAAATGCTCGAAAACAATAAAAGGTACAAAGTAGTATAATCTTCATGAAATATTTTATGCCACCCGCGTACCTACCTAAGTGTAAAAGTTTTGGTACCTACCCTTGTCTATAGTTCATCCTGCTGCGGTACCGAAAAGTCGAGTATTTCGAAATGTTCTCAAATGTTCCATGTGTACTTATCAGGTTGCTTCTAGAATCTAGATTCTAGATCAAAACAAAACACGATCGCCGGCCGCCAACTTCTCGTAGCGAAGTGACCGCGATCGACGATTCACCACCACCGCGATCGATAAAAACAATGAAATTATACGCGCTCTCCCAGCACACCACGCTTTTATGCATGCAAAATATTTATACTCTCATTAGCTTTCTACGGAGCCTGAAATTAATCCCAACTACTTTTTTAACATCGACAAAATCTAACACGAACTATGAAGTAACCGATGCTTATACGAATCTTATAGGATTCCAGCTCTGTTTTCCATGCTATCCTTACGCAATAGGTGCTACGTTAAAGATTACTCACCAGATGAAGAACGGTGTTCACCACCTCCCGGTTGGTCACCTGTCCGACTTCAATCAGACCGATAAGAACTGCAAACTTGAGGCTGTCGTTCGTCGTCATCCTGACCACCTCCTCAGGTCTTTTAATGTCACTAAACGGCGGCGATTTTAGGTCCGCCATGGTTAAATTTGTCACAATTCACAGAAACACAATTTTTAAATCCACTCGCGACGAAAAAATTCAAGAAAACATCATTTCATCGGCTCACATGATAACGCACCAATGTCGCTTTCTGCCATCTTGGAATTTGTCAATGTTGCTAGTGAACGAAAAATTATCGTTCGTTTTCCCCTAATCAATTAATATAGCAAAATAATTATTATTCCTTTTAAAATGGATGTAGGTATATAATTTTGTATATTATATTGTGTAACGATACATAAAAACATAAAAATAATAACTTATTTCTGTGGTAGACTCTGAAAATGATTGAATTCTTCTTTCACTACAATAGCCAAAATGTAGAAGCTGGTATTTTTACGCTAAATACTTAACTACATTCCCACGCGGAAGGAAATCTGATTTTAGGGTTCCGTGAAAAAACGGATTTTAGTTTAACTAAGCAGCTCTCCTTCTCTTACTCATTTTTGTCGATATTTAAACAGTTATTATAATACCAATTATCTCTTACTGACGTCTTGGCATAAAGAAATAGACACGCGGGGGCGTGTCAAAGCCAAATATTCAACTTCCTAAATGACCAAAGTAAGTTAAAGTTATCACAGCAATAGGCTATTTGACAACAATGAACATATACCTGAAATTGTGGTAAATCTCACTAATAACAACGTAAATAAGCATATTTCACTTTATTTTAATCAAATATATGTATATTTTTCAGCAAAATAAGAGTTTAATTTTTGATATCTTAACCTGTGACAGGAACGCCCTGTGATTGGTTGCAACTCTGGTGACGTCACACTCGAAAATTTGCGGGAAAACAACAGCTTTTTGTACTGATTTTTCTGAGTGTTTTGTTTGGCGGGCGTTTTATTTTATCTTTTAGCTATTTAAACAGTAATTTTCTGGTTAACTTTATAACTAAACATACTAAGGAAATAAATAATTAAGTATTTCAAATCGCAGAATGGAATCAAATTTTGTGCGAGCTGATAATAGCAACCTACCTAAGGTAGGTTGCTATAGATGCTTTTATGGTTGCACTTTAAGAATAATGCTGATTGTTATGGCGCGGAACTGAAAAACATAAAAACAGCAATGTAAGTACCTACCGCGTCGAACATATTAGTCCTTCCTTTATTTATTATAATCATTAATCATTATTTCATTAGGGTTCCATACCAATTTGGTAAAAATGGAACCCTTATGGTAAGACTTTCTCTGTCCGTCCGTCCGTCCGTCCGTCCGTCCGTCCGTCTGTCACACGCGATTATTTCAGTAACCATCAAAGCTATCGACTTGAAATTTGGAACAGTTTTAGGTAATAGTGACCCAACGCCATTGCAATCATAAAACATTAAAAATTGTTTTTATTTTCATTTAAAAAGGGGGAAAACCGGGGCTTCGAATTTTCAAAATGAGATAACAATATTGAGTGGGGTATCATATGAAAGGGCGTTACTTGTGTATTCTAAAACCGATATTTATTTATTTTAAAGCCCGATAGTTTTTGATTTATTGAGCAAACTGTCGAAAAAAATACCGTTCCCCCCCCCTTATCTCCGAAGTTTATAGATCGAAAAATCTGAAAAAATTATGATCAATAGGCATTGATGTATATTTTACAGGAAAAATAAAATCAACTGCCTAACTTTTATACTTTTTCTGATAATAACAATAATCCGCCAAAAACAAAGTTACGTTTGCGGTTTGCCAACAAAAGTACCTACATGTGAATTATACTCGTAAATTCATGAACAAAAGTGATTCTTTCAATGTTTTACTTCTTTTATGGTATGGAACCCTCGGTGCGCGAGTCCGACACGCACTTGGCCGGTTTTTTTTAGTTTATGTTCATGACTCAGGAAGTTCATGGGAGTTCGGTTTATCATGGTACAGACACAAACACTTTTTGAGGGCAATTTATGGAGGTATTTGTACATAATGGTACTACACAGCATTTGTACACCATTCTTTCTGTTAAAATATATTAATTTTTATTAAATTTAAAGAAAAGCGAAGAAATTCAACTAAACTGTACGGTACTGTAGTCTGTTTATATGCGTTTGACAATGTGTGACGTCACGAGTCAGATGACAAGCGCCATTACAAAATTGGCGTTTTTGGCGCGGTTTTGAAAATTGAAATTTTAAAAGTGGTTTTTAAAGGGAATTACATTAAATTTCCGCGAAATATCAATGTAATGTGCTTAATAGGTAGTAATAAATTCTTTAAAATCATTTTCAAAATTTAGTCAAATAGCCTATTATTGATATATTATAAATTAAGGATTTCGGGTCAAAGTGTCCGAACCTAATGAAATCCAAAATGCGAAAAGAGTTCCAGTCGCATTTAATCAAAATTAGGCTGTATGATAATGGTTTAAGACATAAATTACAATGTTTTAGTTTGTTATAAAAAATACCCGTTTCGTTCATATAGGTTTTTTAGGGACACTTTTTTCGTGAATTTTGTATTACACCCGGAGTCCATAGATTAATATGTCAATGACAGCAATACGAGATTATCATCAGCTTATTGCCACTCTTCACTGTAAATTTTCTTCTAATAAATTCAGAAGCTATGAGGCACTGACTACAGACAGACGAAAGGATAAGAGAAAATCCTCTCCATTTAACTCGGAGACTTCGTATTACTTAACTAGTCAATAATAATATATAACAAACTAAATTTTCGTGATGCCTGTTTCTAACTACTCAGTATTCGTGTGTTAAAGTTTCAGAAATAATTTATTAAAAAAGTTATTTGATACGAAAAAGAAAGTCGAAATAAATTCATACATTTCTTAATGTTTGATGTTTCCCCCAATTTTTGCAGGGAATTAAGGCTAGCAATACTAAAGACAGTTTGTCCAACATTATTAAAAGTACTACAAATACAGATAAGAAATGGAAACCTTTCTGTAGGTCAAATTATGGAATCTATGTAGGTACAGAACTATTTTTCGTCCACTATTTTCCAAATTCCTCAGAGTAAGTATAAAATATCGATGGATTTTTTATTAGCATAAAGCTGAGAAGTTGCGTTATTTTTACAACCCGACCTATTGTATGAAGGTTAAAACACTGAGAAATCACTTCTCGTAAAGGTAGGTACGTGTAATCTCTTTGGGCCTCACTTCGCTTGCCTTGGCGGACACTATCGTGTCACATGTGCCTCTTAAATTGTACCCAGTCACTCGCTCACTGACATCTATGCGTTGCATCTATGATGTTAGTACGCTCTACCAATTATTCTATACCTTTTTACCTAATTGACAGTTCCTTTTTTGTGCCAATTTTCGGGGGCGCTTCACCCCCGTCGAAGGTCCGCGGTACTAAAATTGTACTTTTAGGTAGGTAGGTACCGTAGTTTTGAATATCATTTTATTTTAGTTCCATGGACGCTCACGCCAGCTTACGCAACAATCAGCGCCAAAATGGTGAAAATCAAGTGTCTTAATTTTTGTATTTACAGTCTGTGGTCCAGCGTACTTGTATGGTGAGGTCAGTGACCTAGCTTTACTGATATTATTGTAACAAAAACATTGATAATACATATTAAAGGATCAAGGCGTCGCACACACATTTTTTGGGCTCCACCCTGAAGCTGGATTTTTAATTTGTCAAAACTGAAAATGGCGCTAATGTATGCGACCGAGAGCTGTATATTCATATTTAGTCAGCGATACGGAAATGTACGACGCGCGACGCCATTTTTGAGCTTTCTTCTGGCTTCAACATACGTCACATCTTTCGCGTCCTCTTAGCGTAGCGTATTTCATCATTGATCCAAAACGTATAATATTATTAAGTTGGTGACATTGAGAAGTGAAATTTGTACTATTCGGATTCAGTTTATTCGAACTTCACTCACAGTAGTCAGATAATTGTCAAGAAATATGGCGGCGATTGAAGCTGAGCCTACTAAAGTAAGATTTATAAAAATGAATTAATTTAGATAAAGTTTATAATCCATAATTTATTAGTGCTCCCTTTGCGTACTGTTTGTAGGCAAAGTGCTCGCCTCGCCTTACAGATGTGTGATGTGATGTGATGTGATGCAAATAACTAAAAATGAAACTACTTGAGCTACCCTGGGCGTTCGCTTCGAATTAATATATATATAGCTGCTTGTGCTGATTCACTGACTGACTGATTGATCACCTCTCCTGAACAATTTTGTATGAAAAATTTTTTTTTCAATTACCATTTCGTATAGAGGAGAAAAATTCATTCGGAGGAAAAATACGGAGAGAGCTGATGATTGAGGATTTCGGAGACGGATGAAGAGCACAGCCAAGGGTATTGGAGATAGGTGGGAGGTGCTCGACCAAATGTCATTCGAAACGTCATGCAATTGGCAGTGAGCTAAAAAAAAGTTCAAAATGGCGGATTCAAGATGGCCGCCATTCGAATTTCGCCGATATCACGGAAAGTATAAAAGATGGAAGAATGGTTTCTTGACAAGAACTGATCAGGACTCGAAGGTCCATTTGATGGATAGAAAAAAAATTCAAAATGGCGGAATTTATTTTTTCCATAGAAAATGTATGGGAAAAGATGACTGAGGGTTGCGATACCTTTATAGGCGGGAAGACAGCACGCGGGCCACATGTGGCCCGCGTCCCCACGCGCCCTACTAGTTTGTTTATAAATTCCACGAATCTCTCGTTCAGTTATCGCAATACATTGTTATGTTGTTAATAACACGCATACCTACCAGTCTTATTATACAAATAAGCAAACAGTTTATTTTTTGTGAATAATGAGTGAAAATGGGGCAGTGAGTTGTGAGATCGAGTTCAGTTGTTCGCGAGTCTTAATTAATTCCTATTCAAATCGATCATATTTCTCACTTGTGAATAATTTTAGGTGGAAACGCTGATGCGTACGCTGAAGCTATCGGGGCATGTCGGTTTCGACAGCCTACCCGATCAGCTGGTCAACAAAAGTGTTCAAAATGGATTTGTCTTCAACATTCTGTGCATCGGTGAGTGAATCACATCCATGAGTAGACTTTAATCACTCGAGTATGTTGTTTGCCTACTTGTCTTCATCACCACATGCCTGAAGTTTAATTATAAGATTATTGCTCATATTTAATATTTTTTATTTTCAATTTCTGTTCAAGTTTATGATAAGGAAAAATGTTTTGATATGAACCTAGCACAAAATATGGATAATTCCTCTAAAGTCTAAATAATACAAGGAAAATGTTGTCTTATTCATAGAAGTGATTATAGTGTGACATATTATGTACAAATTTTTACACTACATAAAACTTCTGCATTTCTTGCATGCACTCCTCAGAACCTCACCCGGCCTCTACACTACTCGCGAAGTTCCTCGGCAAAGTACTCAAAAAGTTTACCGAAGTACTAAGAAAAGTTGGCGAAGTTAGACAAAGTGCCCCTCCACACTGCTCGCTCTGTTCAACTTCGGTCCCACTTTGGTCAACTTCGCGGGTAGTGTAGAGCGCGGGTAAGGTTTAATTTCACATTTATTTATACATCATCTTGTATCTGTTTGAATAGTAATTTGAATTTGGAAAGGTTAGGGTGGAAGAAGGTTGTAGAGTAAGAATTTTTGGTACTTGGTAGTGCTTATATTTATATGGTGTTTAATGTTATGTACAGGTGAGACAGGTCTGGGCAAGTCCACCCTCATGGACTCACTGTTCAATACTAACTTTGAGTCCTCTCCGAGCCCACACAACTTGCCCACTGTCAAGCTGAAAGCACACACCTATGAACTGCAAGAGAGCAATGTCAGACTGAAGGTAAAAACCGCAGGGCGATCGGCTAAAAATTTATCAATCATTAAAGAACTGTATTAATCTCAAAACATGGATTTTAACCAATCACAACGCTTGTAAACTCACCTTTTGACATTGTTCTTCAAGGATTGATGTTTTTTTTAGCTGATGACCCTGCTGCATTACTTTTCACATCCCTTAACATTACAGTTGATGAGACATTGCATTATGCTTCTGGCATTTCACATTAGTTTATCATTCCTGTTGAATTTAGCCTTGGATTTGCCTACCAATGACAACTGATAAGACTCTTAGAAGAAGCATTAAGACATAATCAGTCCTCCTAGTTATAAGTTATGATTGATGAGTTTCACCTTTGAAGAGTTTATAAAATTATTTTTCATTGCAATCATCATTTGATATGGAAAATAAAGGAAACTAAACTACTGCATTATCACCAATGTCTCACTGACAATCAAGCTGAAGATTTATTCGTAGTTAGTAGGTACGATGGGTTACTAATGAATGGTAAAGACTTTAAAGCCCCTTCCAAGAAAGGCGAAGTGGTGCCTCATACAAGACCAGACCTGAGGCAATCTTTTCTTGATGTTGTGAAAGCTTGCATTAGTTTCTAGGCTATGAGCGGATTTTTATTAGAAAGTCAGTATCTTAAGATGGCTTATTTAATGAGAAGATCTGCCTCAATGTGTTTTACATTATTACCATGGCCAATTGCCTGCTAACTTGCAGCTGACAATCTGCGACACGGTGGGCTACGGCGACCAAGTTAACAAGGAGGACAGCTTCAAGGCGGTGGTGGACTACATTGACGCTCAGTTCGAGGCGTACCTGCAGGAGGAGCTGAAGATCAAGCGCTCGCTGCCCGCCTACCACGACAGCCGCCTGCATGTGTGCCTCTATTTCATCTGCCCCACTGGTGAGAGACTTTTTTCCGCAAAGATTGATGTGATGAGCGAGACATTCATTATGTTAAGATATATACCTACCCATGTCAGATGCAGTACATCCCAGGACTTCATCCCAAGCCCTTTTTATGTCCCACTGCTGAACAATGGTCTCCTCTCAGACAGAGGGGTTTGGCCATAGCCCACCACGCTAACCAAGTGCGGGTTAGCGGGCTTCATACATCTTGAGAACATTTTTGTGAACTCACAGGCATGCAGGTTTCCTCACGATGTTATCCTTCACCATTAAGCAAGTGATATTTAGTTTCCTAAAAACGCACAATTTGGAAAAGTCAGAGGTGCATGCCCAGGATTCGAACATGACCTCCTTATGAGAGGCAGAAGTCAGAACCACTGAGCTATCACTGCTTCCTTACCCAGGACTTACTGCAATGTTATACAACTCACTGCACTGTATGATGACCTTATTTTTCCCATCACATTGATGTGCCTTTCAAACTGAATCAGTGATGTATTACTGCTTTCTTGTAAAATAACCTGCGGTGGTACCAACTACCAACACAGCCCTACCGCCAGTAAGAGAGCTGCTCTGTCTCTGTTGTTAATTTTATTTGACTTACATATTATGCTAAAGTTATGACGGCAAGGTCTTCCAATAGTTTATTTATATTTGTAACTTCTATAATCTTTCACCATATGATATTTTCTGCCATTTGACTAAAATTGTTGTTTTTCAACACTCCAGTTGCAGATAGGAGGCAGACATTACACATGTTGCCATGTAGCCCGAAGTAGGCAGTAGCTTGTGTTATAAAATTAAGTAAAATTAAAATAATTGTTATAGTTTTATAATTGACCTATGAAATGTATAGTTGATACAAAGAAATCAAAAACTACAAGATGAAGTAAAGTGATATTTAACAGTTGGCTATAACAAAATTATTAACCTTAGGATCCTTGTCTACCAGATACAATTTCTATTTTTAGTTATGTTCAAACTGCACCAAAAAGAATCTCATTTTGATTATGAAAATCAAGCCAATTCTTTTGGTGCCTCTAACACTAAAATAGCATAGCAACGAAGCGTATCTCTGGTAGCAAGTACCCTTATGCTAGGCCATAGAAAGAAACCTTTCTAGTTCAATATGTCAGTGAATGTCTCATCGTACAATATCAGAATATTTTACAATTGTCCTTGACTTTCGGGGGAGTATAACAGAGTACAATATAAATAGGAACGCATTCAGAACGCGCGCGGACTATAATGCGATGACCATACACTGCGTTTTAGGTCGCCTGCACACTTGATGTATTTTATAATGTGATAATAAATGTTTCTATAATTTTATTCCCGGATTCTGATAGGGCTGATCTGAGTTAATAATAGTAGTTTATGAAACGGATGCATAATGGGGGGTATTAAAACATGAGTGTGAGTTTAAAAAACGAGCCGCAGGCGAGTTTTTTAATAGTATCACACGAGTGTTTTAATACCTAATTATGTAGAGTTTCATACACTACTTTATCTACGCTCAAATTATCATAAATCCAAACCATAAAATCTTGCTAACGTTTGTCGTAAATCCTTCACTTTGTTGGTAAAAGATTGTGGGTCATTTTTATTGCAATTACTAAAATGTCAGGTGGAGTTAAATTTCTTTAGTACGTTTCACTGCTAGACATTTTTCCGCGCTAAGTTTTGACTAAGTAACAAAAATAACACATTGAAATGTTAAAAGTTAGGTATGGTGCCAAAATTCAGTTGCAAACTTCGTATAGTCTGTTAAAAAAGTCATGAAACAAAAAAGAGTAGAAAAATATTTATACAAGTCAGATAAACTATATTTTTAGTGGATAATTAAATAATCAAAAATTATATACAATTCTTTTCAATATTCTGTATGAACACACTTTTTAATCAGTCATATAAGGCAGGGAAAAATTATTGTTTCCGTGAATTAATTGTTGTCTATGGTCGATCATGACTACCAACTAAATGTTGTCTGTGGACTCCTTATCTAAAAAAAAAAATTGAGGATTGGCTCTACACTCCCTTTTGGCTATGACGACCACAGAGAAAAGAAAGTTATTCCCTGGTCTGTGATGACGACACACAAAAATACAGGAACCCAGAGCCGCGTATCGTAATAGAAATTATTCAACTATCTAGAGATATTTCCATAGTACAGCAATGTTATAATGAATAACTTTTTAATAATTATACAAGTCTGTGAATAAAATAGGTCAATATGTGACACATTTTGATTTCATAATTCGAACTTTAAGCAATGAGCGTAGATAAACAGTATTTACTACATGAGGCGAAACTATAAACGTGTAATTATTAAATAGCGAACGCCTGCGACTCCGCCCGCGTGAAATTCGGTTTTACACAAATCACGCAGGGATTTTAAAGGGACATTAAGTAACGAAATTAATCCAGGGTATATACTATATTCTATCTCCATTCCTAACATCAAAATAGTTTCAGTAGTTCTCGCGTGAAGGAGTAACAAACATAAACACAAACTTTCGCTTTTATAGTATTAGTATGATGTGAACTTGATCAAAATGTCATCACTCACTTATAAATCCCAATATACACACATAAATTGATCGTAATAGAATGGATATTAATCTTTGAAATAGCCCACAACATTACGTAATTCATTTGTTACCTTTCCTTACCGTTTTTCTTATCATACGCGTTTTGCCGTAATAATATATAATCCAATATTAATCCTTATTTTTTGGTCAAGGACTCGTAGTATCTTATATGCGAGTATAAATGTATTCAAGTAATATTTACATCAATAATAAATTAGTACCTTCTCAGTGTAGGCGACCTTACAATCATTTCCGATAACGGTTTGTGCACTTTTCACTTAACGACTATCCTGTGCTCCTTTCCCAGTGAGGTACCATAATTCGACCTGAATAAATGTAACAAAACCTAACTGATTTCAAACAAAAACACATCAAAATCGGTTAAGGTGTTTCGGCCCTACCATCCCGCGAAATTAAAATTCGCAAATGTTAAACTAACTGCACATACTTAGTAGGTATATGGAAATCAATTTTGCGGGAATAATATTTGTGTATCTACATGTTTTTAATAGAAACTTTGCCTGAAAATATCGACTGACCTCATATTGGTTCTCGAAAGATAATTTTTTGCAGTTCCCGAGATTTCAGGCTATCGGGAATCAAAATGAAGTAAATGAGTATTGTTGAGAAGAGTTGTTATTACAAACATGCATAAACGTTGTGCCTGCAAAAACTCATTGACTTAAGCCTACGATGTAATAATTAGTAGCCCACTATTTGCGAAATTAAATAAAATTTCAATTTTCGCGCCCGCATGGTAGGTACTCATCTTTTTAGGGTTCCATACCAAAATGGTAAAAATGGAACCCTTATGGTGAGACTTTCTCCGTCCGTCCGTCTGTCACACTCGATTAATTCAGTAACTGTCGGAGCTATCGAACTGAAATTTGGAATAGTTGTAGGTAATTGCGGCGCGCCGCCATTGCAATCATAAAAAATTGAAAATCTATTTTATTTTTATTTAAAAAGGGGGGAAAATCGGGTCGTCAAAATTTCAAAATGAGATAACAATATTGAGTGGGGTATCATATGAAAGGGCATTACTTGTGTATTCTAAAAACAATTTTTATTTATTTTTATGCCTTATAGTTTTCGAGTTATTGAGCAAACTGTCGTCAAAAATACCGTTCCCCCCCCCTTATCTCCGAAGTTTACCAATCAAAAAACCTGAAATAATTATGATCAACAGAAATAAACGTATATTTTACAGGAAAAATAAAATCAACTCTCTTACTATTATACTTTTTTTGATAATAACAATAAACTGCCAAAAACAAAGTTACATTTGCGGTTTGCCAACAAAAGTACCTACATGTAAATTATACTCGTAAATTTATGAACAAAAGTGATTGATTTTTTGAATGTTTTACTTCTTTTATGGTATGGAACCCTCGGTGCGCGAGTCCGACTCGCACTTGGCCGGTTTTTTTTACATCTTGTGCCCATCAAGGATGACTTGGCAAAAAAAGCATGACAATTGAAAAGTTATAATAACTTGACAAGACAGTAATGATAGCACACTGTTGTCCCCAGGGCACGGGCTGAAGTCCATCGACCTGGTGTGCATGAAGAAGCTGGACACGAAGGTCAACATCATCCCCATCATCGCCAAGGCCGACACCATCTCCAAGACCGAGCTGCAGAAGTTCAAGGTACACACTACAAAAGTACCTACAAACATTTCTAATCGCTGAATCACTAAATTATATTGCTGCAATCTGCAATGTCAGATGAATCTAATAAATCGTTTCACCCAAACATTGTAGTATCGTCACTGTACCTAGACAGCAAATCTTTAAAAGTGTGAGGTGTCATTCAGAAATCAGATTCTTCATATTGCTACAGCAGATTTTTTTGGTTTCCATCGTTTCATCATCATCATCGCCAAAGACTAACGTCTGCATTTATCAAATACTGCGTCTTTACCATTTATTTATTTATTTTATTTTATTCTACCATTCTGTAGGAACTGAAAATTAGGCATCTTCTAGTTAAGCGCGCTCCATCTTCGACCACATCATCATTTTCCATCAGGTGAGATTGTGGGCAAGCGTTTAGGGCCCTCGCCCACGGCGACTTTTTGTAGCGATACAGTAGTGATGCTGTCGCTCATCCGCAACGATGTAGTCGCGAACCTATACAATTGCAAATATAGTTAGTAGTGATGCTGGCGTGCGTTTAGGAAACGCGCGACAGCATCGCTACAAAAAGTCCCCGTAGCCGAGGGCCCGAAACCTATTTCGATAAAAAAAAACTTGTATCGTGTAGATATGGGATTGATGTAAAAATGGTTGTTCTGTTTGCAGTCCAAGATAATGCAAGAGCTGCAGGCGAACGGCGTGGAGATCTACCAGTTCCCGGTGGACGACGAGTCGGTGTCGGAGGTGAACGGCAGCATGAACAGCCACATCCCCTTCGCGGTGGTGGGCAGCACGGACTTCGTGAAGATCGGCAACAAGACCGTGCGCGCGCGCCAGTACCCCTGGGGCACGGTGCAGGGTGAGGCCATTGCCACATTCATACTTATTCATAGCAAAATAACGACTTGTCAGGGAATAACTGAGTGCGATATATTACAGGAAAAAATCCTTTTTTTTTTTTTTTAAATAGTGGACAACATCACATACATTGCTCCGATCCCTTAGTAAGTAGCTTATGCACTTGTGTTAAGGAAATCAGAAACAACGAAGGTACCACAACACCTAGACCCGAGACAATGTAGAAAACTTATTTTTCTACATTGCCCCGACCGGGGATCGACCTGGAACCTCAGAGATAGCGGCGCCTTGAAAACCGGCACGCTAACCACTCAATCACGGAGGTTGTCAAATGTTTGAACTGTTGGTGTTGTATTTTCCAGTGGAGAACGAGTCGCACTGTGACTTCGTAAAGCTGCGCGAGATGCTGATCCGCACCAATATGGAAGACATGCGCGAGAAGACGCACGCGCGCCACTACGAGCTGTACCGGCGCCGCCGCCTCGCGCAGATGGGCTTCTCCGACGTGGACGCGGACAACAAACCGGTACGTCGCACGGCGCCACTACATGAGACACGCGCGAGAAGACGCACGCGCGCCACTACGAGCTGTACCGGCGCCGCCGCCTCGCGCAGATGGGCTTCTCCGACGTGGACGCGGACAACAAACCGGTACGTCGCACGGCGCCACTACATGAGACACGCGCGAGAAGACGCACGCGCGCCACTACGAGCTGTACCGGCGCCGCCGCCTCGCGCAGATGGGCTTCTCCGACGTGGACGCGGACAACAAACCGGTACGTCGCACGGCGCCACTACATGAGACACGCGCGAGAAGACGCACGCGCGCCACTACGAGCTGTACCGGCGCCGCCGCCTCGCGCAGATGGGCTTCTCCGACGTGGACGCGGACAACAAACCGGTACGTCGCACGGCGCCACTACATGAGACACGCGCGAGAAGACGCACGCGCGCCACTACGAGCTGTACCGGCGCCGCCGCCTCGCGCAGATGGGCTTCTCCGACGTGGACGCGGACAACAAACCGGTACGTCGCACGGCGCCACTACATGAGACACGCGCGAGAAGACGCACGCGCGCCACTACGAGCTGTACCGGCGCCGCCGCCTCGCGCAGATGGGCTTCTCCGACGTGGACGCGGACAACAAACCGGTACGTCGCACGGCGCCACTACATGAGACACGCGCGAGAAGACGCACGCGCGCCACTACGAGCTGTACCGGCGCCGCCGCCTCGCGCAGATGGGCTTCTCCGACGTGGACGCGGACAACAAACCGGTACGTCGCACGGCGCCACTACATGAGACACGCGCGAGAAGACGCACGCGCGCCACTACGAGCTGTACCGGCGCCGCCGCCTCGCGCAGATGGGCTTCTCCGACGTGGACGCGGACAACAAACCGGTACGTCGCACGGCGCCACTACATGAGACACGCGCGAGAAGACGCACGCGCGCCACTACGAGCTGTACCGGCGCCGCCGCCTCGCGTTTTGGAGCACCAATGCGCGGCTCGCGACGAGGGGCGAGTTAAACAGCCAAGCTTTTTATTACACCTTATTTGCACAGTGTAATATCATATGGAATCTTATTGTGGGGCAAAGCTGCTGATATACAAACTGTACTTGTATTGCAAAAAAGAGCAATTCTATTAATATCCATAACCCATCGAGATCTTCCTGTCCGTCCTTCCTTCCTGTAATACTTACATGGTCGCTGGTCGGCAGGTGTCGTTCCAGCAGACATTCGAGCAGAAGCGCAGCGCGCACCTGCTGCAGCTGCAGCAGAAGGAGGACGAGATGAAGCAGATGTTCGTGCAGCGCGTCAAGGAGAAGGAGGCCGAGCTCAAGGAGGCTGAGAAGGAGGTACGGTGTTCTTTATGTCGTCCGTCCACCTGGTAAAGGGTCTGCCTACACTGCGCTTTCCGGTGCGTGGCCAGCACCATCGGTCCCCGACGTCCGTACGTTCTATGAGCTTTATACCCCGCCTTTTGCCACTTCAGTTTTGCAATACGTTGAGCTATATCTGTCACTTTGGTGCTTTTGCGGATCTCCTCATTCCTGATTCGATTGTGCAAACATATTCTGAGCATAGCTCTTTGCATCTTGTCGGTGATATTGTATTACAATTAATATTCTCGCTTTCACAGCGGCCTTTGTTAAAAGAGAGCACTTCTCTTAATTGAGAATTAAAACAAAATAAGCATCATTGTCTCTCAAGTAAAAAAGAGTTATAGTCATTGACACCGATACTATAGACCCAGCGAACCGCGCGAAAAAATGTCGCCAGTATAGGTGTCATTAGTACCAACAGTATAAGGCCACGCGGTAGTTCGGTCAGCGGCGGCGGCGGGTATTTTGACAGATGACGCTACTGTTTACTTGTATGAAGAAGGTTTACGTAAAATGTTCGGATCGGCCTATCTTTATTATTTTTATCTATTGTTATAGTACGAAAGCTGGCATTTGATAGGTACTAACAATGACGAGCAAGATGTATCTGAAATGTCACTTAATAAATTCAAAGGGTTTGTCAAGCCTAAACTCATTCAAAAGGCATATTACAATATTAAGGACACAAACCCTTGGAATTGACTGATAAGTGGTAGATTGCTCTGTTGTCGTTGCTAGCCTATTTTTAGTATTTATACTTATTTTGTTAAATGGTGATAACATAAAAAAAATACCCGGCTGAGTTTGTTGTGGGCTTCTTCTAAGCGGCAGGGCGCGTTTGGAACCCTCGTAAACTTAGTTTTAAGTCGACTTGTAGTTATCACCATTATTATGCAAGAAATGTCATGCCGACGTTCGCAAGTGCCTGTATGTTAGGCCTATGTGAAATAAAGACTTTGACTTTGACTTTGATGTTCAACTGATTTTGAACATCCTGCTCGCCCTTTACTTTGTGCTGCAGTGTCAAACGACTGCACTTGAATAGTCTTTTCTTTTTTCTTTCCCTTACCTTTTGTCTGAAAAATACTGGAAAAGTCAAAATTGATCAATAATATGGCGCTATTTGTGGACTTAGGATAGTTTTGAAGAGTTGCAACGCTCTGCGCTGAGAAGAAGCACGCAACAAAATAAACTAGTTGTTACTGTTTAGTAGATATGAAATAAAATGGTTCTTCTATTCATTACAGTTGCACGCTAAATTCGAGAAGCTAAAGAAGGACCACACAGAAGAGAAGAAGCGCCTCGAAGAACTACGCAAGAAGATAGGTATGGAGTGTTAAATTCAGATTGTATTTTTTAGTTCGTTTACGTAATAGCTAATGCTTAAGACTGCGTTTGCGTGTATTGAATTCGGTTGCTTAAACCACAGAAACTTCTATACTTCTTTCCCTACCTGCTGCATATTATGAAAGTTTCGTCAAAATCAGTGTAGACTTTAGATAAGTCTGATTTGACTAAACTTTTATTATTTTAAACTAGTTTATTGTTTTTAAGACTGAATAGGCAACATTGGCAACTAGTCTAAGATGATTTATTTATAATTGACTATAGTTTTACAGGACTGTGTTTAGTGAAATAAAATAATTATTTTTAGTGTAAAATACTCACGTACGTACTTACGTATCTGCACAAAATAGAGTAACCAATCAGATTTCGTCATTTCGACATCTCCTCTCCCTCCCTCCCTCAGTTTTGGAGATGTCAAAATGAAGAAATCTGATTGGTTACTCAAACAGCTCCGCTCCGCTCTGATTTGGTGGAACCCGGGCCTAAAGATGGAGAGTAGGCGCTAATATTAGTTTGTTTGGTTACAGAGGACGACACCATCGAGTTCAACCGGCGCAAGCAGCAGACGGCGCAAGGGCATCACACACTCACGCTCGGCAAAAGCAAGAAGAAGTAACCAGCGACCACCCCAACATTTGACCAGCGAACAGACAGCAACAGTTGTCTAAAATGGGTGGGCGAGCAATGCATGCATCGCCAAATAACTTGTGCGCTGTATAACCCGGTTACAATACCTGTGGACCTCGCTGGAATGCGTACCCCCTTCCCGTTCTCCTTTCACCTCCCCGCGCTCGCCCGGCTTGATTGTTTTGCGCACCATATCAGAGCGCTGACACGACGTGACGTCATCGACGCCAGGTCCACAGATATTGTAACTGGGTTATAATTGTGTATGACAATTTTCTTTTTTTTTGATTTATTGTCTTTCCTAGAGTAGTAATTTAAAAGCGTGACAACAAGGAGTACTACCTGTTTAATTGGCGCCATCTGGGGGTCTAAACTTTCGTCGAAACCCCATTCTTCATGAGATAGAACATCTATAATGCGTTTTAAATGAGAATAGGACTGTTATTGTGTTTATATCTCTTACACACTATCAGCCTTTGTCATGTGTAAGCGGAAAACCAATAGAATCACGGTCCTATTCTTGTTTGAAACAAGGTGTATTTCAGTGTTTGTACCCCCCATAAGTGTTCCATTTTCAAAGAATCCCAAAAATAATGCCTGTATGGTGGTGCATACAGATGATACCTAGAGTCTAGAGTTACCGTAGGTAACTCGTGGCTTGCTTCAGTCGCCTGCCGTCGAAGAGGTATTTTGTAAACTAGGATTAACCATACGAAGGCCTTTTTGCCTAGGATCCCGCTATACAACGACCTTCACCGAGCTGCTTATTGGATGAAAACTATTTTATATCCAATTAAATATGTCAATAAATATATCGCAAGTGGATTGCCTAAAAAATTTCAGTCCAGGGTATTATTAATTAAGAATTTAAAAAAAAACCATTGTAACATGGACTCCTATTTGTTAAAGTTTAGTTGACATCGTAGTTCAAATTAGATTGGAGGTTATAAATAGTGCTTTTTGCCAGAAATACTTTCCTGGCTGAGGAAGTATTTCTGTTCTATATTTTTTGGCAAAAGAAAGTTAACGGATAATAAAATCGTAGGTTTTATGCACAATTATGCACAATTGCAATTTGCGACCTGAATCGCTCATCCAATCTAATTTGAACTAAGATGTCAACGGAACTCTAACAAATAGGAGTTCATGTTACAATGGATTTTTTTTTAATTCTTAATTAATCATATCCTGGACTGAAATTTTTTAGGCAACCCACTTGCGATATATTTATTGACATATTTAATTGGATATAAAATAGTTTTCATCCAATAACCAGCTCGGTGAAGGTCGTTGTATAGCGGGATCCTAGACCATTTGTGAACCTCGTTTTTCATGCCAACGTCATACTAGCAAACCGAAATGTAAGCCGCATGGCCTACAAAATACTTCTTAAAGAATTAAAGTAATACGTATCTTAATTCTTAATACTTCAAGGGTTATGAGAAAGTTTGTCCATTCGTTACTCCGTCGCGCTACAACCAATTAACCGATTTGGGTGAAATGGACAGAGAGACCTTATAATCTGAATTTTCAAAGGTGGAAATCTATCTGATTGAAAATTTGAAATAACTAAAATTTGCTATAGCAATCCATGGGTAGATTCCTACAGCAAACTTCCTTGAAAGTGTGTATAAAGATTGGTAATAGGAACTTGTTAAAAACCGAAATTCCCTGGGACAGAGTCGCGGGCAAAATCTAGTATATAATAATAATAATTGACAAGATCAGCCATATGTTGCTCCAAAAAGTCTGATTTTTGTTCATAGGTGATTTAATTGGATTGCATGTTTGAATGTCGATGAACAAATGAAGCAACGAAACACATTTCAATCTCTGAAACTAGGGAACATGATAGAATGGAGTAGACGGCTATTATTCAATATAATATCTTATTTATTCATAAGAGTGTATTTGTGTTACAAAGGTTTATTAGCTACTAAACTAATGCAAGTTACGATGACACCAATATTTTATAAATTATAAATAAGAAATGATCAAATTACCTTACTCTATAATAATATTACTCTAAATTATATTCCTCTAATTAACCGAATATTGAAACGCTTGTACGAATTTAAGAGCACCTAAAATATTTGTATCGAAAAGGATCCTTGGTTATGAATTGGATATTGATGGTATTTAGCTCATGGTTATACAGGTTTAATCACAAAAATACCATAATGCTCTCGGCCTGTGTTTACTATAATTGATAGTAACAACTTTCAGTATTATTTTCATTCATACAAAATAATTAGATTAATCTACATAATATTATGCCATTATCCTACTCGTATGTAACGAAATATGCGCGAGCGTAGGGTCACCTTTCACCGCAAGATAGTGTGTTACAGGATAATGGATAACGCTTTCATCTAAATAATTGATTTTGCACAAAATATAAAGAAAGCTACTAAAAATGTCGTAGAAGATAAGTAGTTAGTTTTAATGTTACTGTGGTCTGACACCAATCTAGCAATTTAATAACGTACTAAAATACAGGGTTATATAAATCATTATATTTTCTACGACTTCTCAAAATCAGTATTAATTTTTTGCATACGAAAAATGTTATTTCTGTAAAGTAACATTACACTGTTGCGGTTTCGCGCGGCGAATTCGCGCGCCGCGCCATTCCCACTTGCCGATGTAACATTACCGAGTAGGAACAAGTAGAGTATCTCTATAAAATTTAATGTAAGCAATAACAAGCTGAGAGCGATTTGGTAATTTTATAATTTATAGAAACCCTGTGTATCGAATAAGTATGGAGAATGTGCCACAATTTTGTCATGCGTTTCAATACTCGGCTGCGTGGTACTCGACTTTAGTTACTAGCTGCGCACTTAGCCATAAGTTATTATATAAAACGTTTTATACCAAAATTTATTTATGTATTAACCTCTAGATTTAATTAATTACTTTAATGCATTATTATTCTTTTGAATCATAATCGAATTTAATTTATTACAAGTTGTAATTTATACTCATCTGTGTTCTATTTGTGATTTTGTTGTTTTCGGCTGAACCTCTTCCACTATTGGCTAAAATACGGTTTTAGCAAGAGGCTTTATTAAGTCAGCTGATATATCGTAAATGTCGAGAATACAATCAATGCAGTAATAACCGACACCACAAATGTAGAGTTGCATGATGCTTTTAACGAAAATATTACAAGTTACGCACAAGTAATGTTGGTGGAATGGTGCCAAGAATATAGGCTGCATTACAAAACACAAAAACGTAAACTATAAAAACAGAAAAAAAACAACTAACTTAGTAAATCGATCAAATAGGTAAGGATATAAATTAAACATAGTTGTTATGTTTAAATAGTTTATTGAGAATAAACTTTGCTTTGCAAGAAAAAAATAAAAAAATATTAATTGGCAATGGAGTGATCATTTTCTGTAATACATGTAAGTTTTAACGTGAACTCAATGGGTCTGCCCGCGAAATTCAAAATTTTCATGGTTTTTTGCAATTTGTACGCTAATTAGACATAATAGGCTTATAGCCCAGTCATATTAGGTAAAAAAAGGGGTCAACCTCGGAATGAAAGATAATAAGCTGCAAATTGGTATGAACCTTTGTTTTGTCATTCTAAATGTTGTCTCAAAAGTCACAATCGTTATCGTGTCCGCGTCTCAAGATATTCAAGGTCAAAGGTCACAAAAATCGGTTTTTCGCGAATATCTGGCTTCCTATCGGTTAATTGAGATTTGCATTTATTATAAAAGTTGTAGGCTATAAAATTCCCTACAACTTTTGTTTAAACTTTTTTTTCATACGACCAACCGTTTTGAAGGTAGAGCGCGAAGTGTACATCGTACAGTCATATACGGCCTAATGCAAGGTCAAGCGTGAGTTATGGTTATCAGTACGTTATAAAGTCAATTATTTACTTGGAAATTATAATTATTAAACAATGCCTATTATTTATGTACTAACTATTAATTATTTATATTTAATTAAAGTAAGTAACTTGATTATTTATATATAATTATTCATATTTAACTATTTAAGTATAAAATATTATTTATTCTGGATTATATATTTTAGTTTTATTTTAGGTTAAAATGATAGTAAGAGTATATATTTTACACATATTTTTATTTATTATTAAATACGGCATAATATACATTTATCAAAATGTGACTTCAAATATCAAAAGTATCTTTGTTGATTTTAATTGTAATGAAATTGGAAATGGAAGCTAATTATCTTCTTCTTCTTCGTCGTCTTCTTCTTCTTCTCGTTAAAAAATGTTCGATTCATTGTCATCATCCTCATTATCTGTCATGTTCATCTCCAAACCTTCCAGAATATCGGGATCATATGTATTTTCTTCATCGGGATTACTTGGATACAGTGAAGCGTTGAGGCAAGCTTGTCCGTTGCACTGGCCGCAAGCTAAAGAACATTGTAGCCCTGATTTTCTGCATCCACAGCGGGAACCACAACCATTTTTGCAATTGCAAAATATTACGTTTAGTAGTTCGGCTGGTGCTGGAGGTAATAACGTTCGTATGGGCTCCAGGATTTCATTTTCAAGCATCCAGCCCCATTCTTGAGGTTCTATTATTAATAGTTAGTACATAAATAATAGGCATTGTTTAATAATTATAATTTCCAAGTAAATAATTGACTTTATAACGTACTGATAACCATAACTCACGCTTGACCTTGCATTAGGCCGTATATGACTGTACGATGTGCACTTCGCGCTCTACCTTCAAAACGGTTGGTCGTATGAAAAAAAAGTTTAAACAAAAGTTGTAGGGAATTTTATAGCCTACAACTTTTATAATAAATGCAAATCTCATTTAACCGATAGGAAGCCAGATATTCGCGAAAAACCGATTTTTGTGACCTTTGACCTTGAATATCTTGAGACGCGGACACGATAACGATTGTGACTTTTGAGACAACATTTAGAATGACAAAACAAAGGTTCATACCAATTTGCAGCTTATTATCTTTCATTCCGAGGTGAAAGCCCTAATATGACTGGGCTATTATGGCAATCAATTTGCGAGAATGGCAGTATCATCTTTACATGATTATATCAAAATATTTGCATAAAAATGTGTATCCTAGGATATTAGTCCGAGTATCGAGTTTTATGTGAGTAACTCGCAAATCTCGGACTAATTTCTTTAACTCGACACTTTCAAGCAGAGATTTTTATATGAACACATGAAGAAGATATTGGGATTATCGCAATTTGACAGCTATAAGCCTAGTATGTCTTATTAGCTTAAAAATCGCGAAAAACTACGAAAAATTTGAATTTCGCGGGCACACCCGTGGTGTGCTCCTTAAGGAGCACACCACGGATGTGTACACATTTTTATGCAAAGATTTTGATATAATCATGTAAAGATGATACTGCCATTCTCGCAAATTGATTGCCATAAGCCTATCATGTCTAATTAGCGTACAAATAGCAAAAAAACCACGAAAACTTTGAATTTCGCGGGCAGAGCCGTTGATTTCACGTTAACGTAAAAAATACTGTATCCATTATTTACACAGTCCGAAATGGCTAAGTAGATTTTTACTATTTTTTTTTTACAAATCCTATCACAATATTCAAATAACTAAGTAAGTAAAATATCTTATGAAAATATTTTCAACAATCGTAAAAATTAAAGAAGATACTAAATAGTATGTCTCTCTTATTTGATACAACTCATAACAAACATTTTACATAGAAAGTGCACGCGTGTAAAGAATCTTGCATTTAAATAATACCATTCCTTTCGGTTACATGATATTATATGTCGGCGCAAATCTGGCTACGAGTTCTTAAGGAGTAAAATATAACGATAATCGTACTTTGTACCAGCTCAATATTCCATAAATATTACGTAAAGATTTAAGCAACCATAATCTTAATGATTAACAGTTTAATAATTTATTAGTCAATGTAAAAAGTTTAACAGTTGAATGTGTCGGCGGAAGTCTGCCTATGACATTTGAATAAATTAAATATCGCGATAATTGCATTCTGTACCAACTAAACAATCTGTTAATATTATGTAGTGATTTAAGCACTTATATTTGTATGGTTAGGCAGTTAAGTAACTTAATGATGATTGTCAAATGATTAACAATTAATGTCAACAAACAGGGCGTCGGTGGACGACCTTCCTATAATTCTGAATTGGTAATAGTTAAATATTAATGTCATTGTACAACTTCAATAATCGGTAAAGATTAAAAGATGATTTAAGAAACAATAGATTTGCAATTAAATGATTTTCTAAGAATAATTAAACTATTACTGATTCAACCTGAACTGCCGGTACTGCGCGAAGGCTACCGAACTGTCAATATGCAATCTTTTATAGTGCTGAAAAAGAATGGTTATAAGTAGCTATGCGATTGTACAACACCAATAACTTGTAAATATTATAAGAGTAATTTAGCAATACCTAGAATAAGTTAAGATTATAATAAGCAATTAATAAGTAATTAAAAGTGTAAAACGTTAAGTTACGCTACCTGGAGCGCTAGAGGGCGCCAGGTAGTGTGGTTATAACCGTCTAGCTCGGAGACGAAAAGCTCTCTTTCGTTCCGGTGCTAAGCGGTGTCACCACGTAGCTGAAAATCTGAGCTAAGTATTCTGTTGTATTGTTTTATTGATAAAAATTAATTAATAATAATTAATTAATTAACAAGTGTAACCGTTGTGAGGAATACATGTGATCATTTTTGAGTGTGTGTGTGTGTTATTTTTGATACTCGTGTTCTAGTACAAAGATAGGTCATTAGAGCTACGTTCTGGTCTATAGGATAATTAATATGGGAAGTCAAAAGGGTGATGACGTCAGCTATGCTGACGTCAATCTTTTTAAAAACAGTGTAGGATCTTCTACTCCGTCATCAGAAGTGGGATCGAATGATCCCACAGCTGCGGTTCCCAGTACCCTCGGAAACGTAAGTTCCCAGCCCGCACAAATTGCAGCCGAGAACTCCTCACGCGACATCGCGGCTACATCCGAAAACGTGAGTACGCTACCGCTACAGTCAACCGCTGCATCCTCTAACATAGACATGCCAGCTAGTTTGATTATGAAAATGATGCAAACAATGAAGGAGATGTCTGAAAGATTGTCAGTACCGCCACCACCTGATAAGGTAAAAATTAATGACATATTCCTACCACCTTATGATCCCGACACTAACGTCGGCATTCGGGAATGGTGCAAACATGTCACGCAGGCGATTGAGTTGTATAACCTTAATGATTATGAGATCCGGATGAAGGTAGGTAGTCTTCTCAAAGGACGAGCCAAACTATGGGTTGATAACTGGCTCGTCACCACGTCAACATGGGCGGAACTCAGAGACAACCTCATTACGACGTTTGAGCCCGAGTCCAGGTATTCCCGTGATATAGTTAAATTCCGGGAACATAATTACGATGCTAATAAGGATATTGCTGAATTCATATCTCAAGCGTGGGTTCTCTGGAAACGGATAACCAGAGATAAACTTGACAATGAGGATGCTGTTGAGGCGGTAATCGGTTGTATTAACGATGAGCGTCTTAGGATTGAGTTGTTAAATGCTAGGGCAAAATCAGTACCAGAATTAATATCGGTAGCTTCTACAATACGCGTTAAACGACCTAATAGCGGTGGTATCACACAAGGGCAAAGTAAGCGTCCGCGGATTAATGAAACTCAACCTACCCCTTTTTGTCGCATATGTAAGCGAAACAATCACCTGACACGTGACTGTAGAGTTAAAAGAAGCGACACCCCACAAGCTTCGACTAGTGATACCAAAGACGTAACTAATAAAAACTTCGTACCCACTAATAAGTCGTGTACTTTTTGTGGTAAGACTAATCACACTTTTGAAACATGCTACCGACGTGAAAAGGCCGTTGTTTCTAATTTGTAAATAGGGAATACTAAAAACTAAACCACGGTAAAATCGTGATCTGTGATTTTAAGATCAAGGCTGTTTCAGATACCTGTTTGCTATTAATCTATGGGTAATAATAATAAATTAAAATTAAGCAGCTTTTAATTACTAAGTGTTACTTTTGATTCAATTTTATCTTTCTGAAATAGGGGTAACTAAAATTTACTTATTGTGAAAATTATTTCCGGGGCATTGGCTAAATTCAGGTACTAGTTACCGCTACTCAATTAATCATTGCGTGTATAATAAATGTCAATCAAACTCTCTTATGTTGTTCAAAAAGAAAAATGAATCTCATCCATTACTTTCGTAAGGATGAACTTAATTAACTCAACTCTATTTGATTCTGCCCGCAGTGTAACGGCAGAGGGTGTTTAACGGGAGTCATTTGTATGCAGTTTTAAAGTCAAACAAACTTCATTTTCTTTTTCTTTTTGTAGATTAAACAAAAGAAGAATAATTAATAAAATAAAAAGATTGGAATATTATTATTAGCTAATTAATGAGATGACTAAAGAAATAATTACATTTGATTCTTCTGGGCATAGTTCGGCATAAGTTAAAAAAAAAATCCGGGTGATAAATCGATGAAAATCGGAACTAATGGTTTTAGCACCAAGAACTAAACTCAGTCTCTTGGGGGTTACGCTGATAATTAATGAATATTCAGGCACTTAAAGAGGCTGGCTTTTCTATTAATGTAGAGAAGTCTGCGTCTTTCGAGCGTGTTATCACAACTGTTATATTTACAGTAAAACAATCGGGTTAACCTTAAACAACGCTCAAGAAATCAAAGGTCTTGTGAAACCTTCAAGAATGTGAAACAAATTAGACGATTTAGTAATTGTCTAGTTTGTTATTTGTTGTATATTGTTTGGTTTCGCCGTTTCATTCCGAACGATCCTGATATAAAATTAATTTTATTTGAATAACCTAAAACGGTGCACGTTGGGAATGGAACGAGCACGGATGCGCGTAATACTATAATTCAGTATACTACGTTAAACCTCATGGACTGTATTCCAGAAAGACGACCCCATCGAACCTCACACGGACTCAAATACATATATGGGAGTGTACTCACCTGGGCGGCTAACCTGTGCAGACACGTCGTGACTCACATGATCAAGCACACCTCAGATACTAAGAGCCGATATCATTCGTAAGGGCTGAAAACGCTTACTGTGTATACACGCTATAGCGTTAGAACTCAGGAGTAAGCCGAGCAAACTGGCAAGTCGAACGAGCCATGAGCATACTGAAGAATACCTTAAATAATTGCCTGTCAAAGAAAAGTTATGAAACTGTGTCATGACTCACGGCACATCATTAATAATAAGCGACTGATTGCAGCTGACCCTAAATGCACACTACTCAAACTACCCAGTAAGTGCAAATACCACAACCATCTGAGCTGATTGGTCTGTCGTCAATCTTACAAGGTGTATAGAGTCATGGAAAACGACCACTTCCTGGGAAAAGAGTGTGGTAGGACAGAGCTGCGCCCATAAAATACTTAGACCATGACCTGTCGCACCGAACAACGCAGCCTGGTCAACAGCTGTCCGTGTCGGCGAGATGACAACACTACATGAAGACGAGAACACTATGGAAGCGCTTAAAACCCTGCAGTGGTGTAGCAGCGTTCCACCAGCAATAGCGCGCCAGCGCACCACCAGCAGTGCGTCTGCGCACCACCAGCAGCGTGCCAGTACACCACCAGCAGCGCGCCTGCGCACCACCAGCAGCGCGCCTGCGCACCTCCACCAGCGCTCCTGCGCACAACCAGCAGCGCGCCTGCGCACAACCAGCAGCGCACCTGCGCACAACCAGCAGCGTGCCAGTGCATTACCAGCAGCGCGCCTGCGCACCACCAGCAGCGCGCCTGCGCACCACCAGCAGCGCGCCTGCGCACCAGCACCAGCGCGCTTGCGCACCACCAGCCGCGCGCCTGCGCACCACTACCAGCGCGCTTGCTGACCGCGAGATCGACGACGCCACGGCACTGGAGACTGGCAGCCACGAGCCCCAACCCTTGACGTCATATCACAGGGTATATGACTATGATGCCGAATGGATCCGCCCCATATCCGGTGAGTTCATTACATTACATTATCATGTTACATAACAGTTCATGTTTATAATTATCATGTTATTAAATACGCAAAAACTGGAGATGGTAAACGTGGCAATGGTTAATCACTACCTCCAATACTCTAAAGGATAATTATCATTTATTTTATAAACTACGGTTTCCTATTAACTCATACAATTATTATTTTTCAAATTAACATCCAGGTTACAAAGTTTTAACGAATAGACAAGTTGCATTTTATACTCAGTATGATAGGAAATATGTTTTGAACAAAAGTAACCTAAACTTGAAACCTAATTAGGTGCAACACAGTAAATATTTATGACTACCATAAGCATTAAAAAAATGATGACGTAAAGACTAGTACGGTATTACTTAACGGTAGTAAGCCTATTTAGATTCACTACTTTACGTTGTCCCTACGTTGGTGTTTTATTTCAGAGCCTCTGGGGACCACGGTCGTAAAAATAAGGCCTAGACCCCAGCATCGTCGTCCTTACCTAGTTCCTTTTAAATCATTTTATTTCAGAGCCTCTGGGGACCACGGTCATAACAATTTGGCCCAGACTCCAGCATCGCCCTTTCCATAATTCCTTTAGAGCCCCTGTGTACCACGGTGATATAACACCTAGAGCACAGCATCAACCTAATTGTTTCAGAGCCTCTGGGGACCACGGTCAATAAGGCCTAGACCCCAGCTTCGTCCTTGCCTATTCCTTTAGAGCCACTGTGTACCACGGCGCCAATACTGGTTAGCCTAGAGCACAGCATCGACCTTTCTACCTCTACAATATTGTCGTTGGCGTAGTGAGACGTACAGCGATATCAAAGACAAATAATAATAAAATAACACTAACTGTATGGCTGCGTATTGAGACGTTCAGTTATACACAACAAAAGGTTCCTATCCCTAACCTTACCTACGAATGTAATAACAATTTATCTATTACTTGCGTAGTGAGACGTAAAGTAATATCAATTACATATGAAATCATTAATTAACTTCAGTACCTACCAAGGTAACAATTATTATTGCTTGCGTAGTGAGACGTAAAGTAATATCAATACCAATTCTTCTCATATGAAACAATCAATTATTATTATTATTCTCTACAAAATACTATGAATATCAGCACCTATCAATGCAGTGATTATATTATTGCTTGCGTAGTGAGACGTAAAGTAATATCAACATCATAATATGGAACAATCAATTATTATTATTATTCTCTACAAAGTAATATCAATGTCAATGCTTCTCATATGAAACGAACAATTATTATTCTCCACAAAATATTATGAATATTAGCATATATCAAAGTAATGATCACTATTACTATCATAGTAAGATATAGAACAGTATTCATAACACAGTTCCACAAAGTAAATCGAAGCTCCTGGCTATACCTAAGCACTAATCCCTACGTGAATAAGTTTTATTCTCCATCCATCAGTCAGATAAAATTATTCGTCAGTAAATCTGACGACTATCTCAGTTGGACCTTTAAAGCTAATTTTAAGGCCCATCACGTATCTCAGATACGCATTTCAAAGTTTCTGTTTCTTTTCAGGATTGATTAAGTGCAGAGCGCGCACTTATCATCAAGACGGCCGTGTCGGCGCAAATCTGGCTACGAGTTCTTAAGGAGTAAAATATAACGATAATCGTACTTTGTACCAGCTCAATATTCCATAAATATTACGTAAAGATTTAAGCAACCATAATCTTAATGATTAACAGTTTAATAATTTATTAGTCAATGTAAAAAGTTTAACAGTTGAATGTGTCGGCGGAAGTCTGCCTATGACATTTGAATAAATTAAATATCGCGATAATTGCATTCTGTACCAACTAAACAATCTGTTAATATTATGTAGTGATTTAAGCACTTATATTTGTATGGTTAGGCAGTTAAGTAACTTAATGATGATTGTCAAATGATTAACAATTAATGTCAACAAACAGGGCGTCGGTGGACGACCTTCCTATAATTCTGAATTGGTAATAGTTAAATATTAATGTCATTGTACAACTTCAATAATCGGTAAAGATTAAAAGATGATTTAAGAAACAATAGATTTGCAATTAAATGATTTTCTAAGAATAATTAAACTATTACTGATTCAACCTGAACTGCCGGTACTGCGCGAAGGCTACCGAACTGTCAATATGCAATCTTTTATAGTGCTGAAAAAGAATGGTTATAAGTAGCTATGCGATTGTACAACACCAATAACTTGTAAATATTATAAGAGTAATTTAGCAATACCTAGAATAAGTTAAGATTATAATAAGCAATTAATAAGTAATTAAAAGTGTAAAACGTTAAGTTACGCTACCTGGAGCGCTAGAGGGCGCCAGGTAGTGTGGTTATAACCGTCTAGCTCGGAGACGAAAAGCTCTCTTTCGTTCCGGTGCTAAGCGGTGTCACCACGTAGCTGAAAATCTGAGCTAAGTATTCTGTTGTATTGTTTTATTGATAAAAATTAATTAATAATAATTAATTAATTAACAAGTGTAACCGTTGTGAGGAATACATGTGATCATTTTTGAGTGTGTGTGTGTGTTATTTTTGATACTCGTGTTCTAGTACAAAGATAGGTCATTAGAGCTACGTTCTGGTCTATAGGATAATTAATATGGGAAGTCAAAAGGGTGATGACGTCAGCTATGCTGACGTCAATCTTTTTAAAAACAGTGTAGGATCTTCTACTCCGTCATATATATATCATTTTATACATCCTAGTATTACTTATGTCGCATAATTATAATTTTGTATAATTTTATAGGTATTCAAATAAATAAATAAATAAATATCAATAAAATTGAGTTCCATTTCATTTACTAGTAACCTACTTACGGCCGTCGAGGACTGATTCAGAAAAACTGAAATCGGCAAAAAATAATGATGCTTAAATAAGCTACTTATTAGTTTTCAATTCAATTCATTTATTTTTTGCTAATATAGGTACAAGTTGGTTATTATAAAGGTGGATCTACGCTAGGCGAATCGAGCACGAGCGGAGCCGTTTCGGCTTTGTCATTGTTGGCCCCACAATTCCCTGGTCTGTGGTTGGCCCGGTTTCCACCGGTGCGGAGCGGAACGGTGAAGTCATTTCGACATCTCCTCTCCCCTCAGTTTGGGAGATGTCAAAAAATGGGAAATGCTTTCCAAAAAACCAACTTCAAATGCCACTACAAAGAGTGAAATAATTTTTATTTAAATTTTAGGTACCTACACCAATTCGAAGTCGGGCAATGTTTCATACAATCCCTAATAGTCCTTCTTACTTACTTGATGTGCGAAGAAATGACGAAGTCATAGACAATCGCCCGACTTTGAATTGGTGTAGGTACCTAAAATTTAAATAAAAATTATTTCACTCTTTGTAGTGGCATTTGAAATTGGTTTTTTGGAAAGCATTTCCCATTTTTATTTTATACTTTTTAGTGGAAAACAATAAAATGCACAAGGCGTTGTAAAAATACCCAAATCGCTTGAGGTGTGTTCATATAATCTGAAGAGATACCTCAAATTCACCAAGATCCCAAGATCCCATCATCAGACCCTGGCTTGATGACTTTAGTCATCAAATCAGTATCTGCTAGCATACGCACCAGTAACTATAAAAAATACCCAACTCGCTTCAAAATATACTAGCAAAATTTGAAGAGTTCCCTCGATTTCACCAAGATCCCATGATCAGATCCTGACCTGATGACCATAGGACAACTTGGAAAATATTACTCTTTCTAATAGTACTCAAATAGTTTCATGTGTCCATATAAAATTTGAAGAGTTCCCTCGATTTCTCCAGGATCCCATCATCAGATCCTGACCTGATTAAAATGGGACCATCTGGAAACAAAACCCTCTTAAACAAAAAAAGAATTTTTCAAATCGGTTCACGCGTCTTCGAGTAATCGGTGAACATACATAGAAAAAAAAAAAAAGATTCCGACGAATTGAGAACCTCCTCCTTTTTTTGAAGTCGGTTAAAAATGACGCAATCTGATTGGTTACTCAAACACAGCTCCGCACGCGCCGTTTGATACCGGACCGACGTTCGAGCAAGTAACTTGCGTTCGAGGCTTGTAAGTCGGTCCACACTAGACGAATAATTGTGTTCCGGCTCGTGCTCGGTTCGCCTAGCGTAGACCCACCTAGAAATATTGCATATGCACTGAATCACTCGTTCGATTTGTGCATTGTATTTTTCACTCGAGGACGTAAGTAAGTAGTTTGCCGATGAAAAGATTTCACGAACTGACAACTGTAGCCTATAACGAAACGATAGGTAACGGTGATGCCGGAAACAAGAGCCAGGGTGTTTCATCGGCAAACTACGCGCTCGAGTACCTACGTTGTGTCGTCGTGATAATAGGCCTCTAAATTGTTCTCATGCCTAAAAGTACAGCACACTGTGTGCTGTACGGACACTCGATACCCAATGGCATCCATTGGCTTGACAGTACTCGGGTCTGTCGAAGATTCAAGCCGGCTTCCGAGTTCAGATATACTTAAAATAAAAGTATTATACGAGTAGACTAATCCATCACGCTGCTGAGTGTCACAAGTTAGAGAACCTTAGAGTAGTCTAGAGACATGTATAGAAGGAATTAAGTACCTAACTGGCAAGGCAGCATTTTCAGGGTAATTTCAATTCGGACGAGTTTTATTCGTTCGTCTTCATTTCCGTTTCCGTTGTATAAAATTTCTCAAATGGAGTGATTATAATCTCTTAGTCACAGGCCGTCATCCGTTACGGTCTTGTCACACTACGATTACGTAAAGCTAGGCGCCACGTGAAGATGTTTTCGTAGTCGATCTAGCCTACACTAGCGACACGGTGAGCGGCCGCGCGGCGGGCAGCATGTAGGCGATGGGGCGGAACATCTTGTTGTAGTAGGTGTAGCGCCGCTTGTGGGGCGTCACCGACGCGCGCACCGGCACCTGCACGGGCGAGCTGGCGCGCGCGCGGAGCTGCCGCCTGCGACACTGGGGGACAACAGGCACAAGCTGCTCATAGTGCTCGTACCCTGTGTACTATGATGTAGCCTACACTAGCGACACGGTGAGCGGCCGCGCGGCGGGCAGCATGTAGGCGATGGGGCGGAACATCTTGTTGTAGTAGGTGTAGCGCCGCTTGTGGGGCGTCACCGACGCGCGCACCGGCACCTGCACGGGCGAGCTGGCGCGCGCGCGGAGCTGCCGCCTGCGACACTGGGGGACAACAGGCACAAGCTGCTCATAGTGCTCGTACCCTGTGTACTATGATGTAGCCTACACTAGCGACACGGTGAGCGGCCGCGCGGCGGGCAGCATGTAGGCGATGGGGCGGAACATCTTGTTGTAGTAGGTGTAGCGCCGCTTGTGGGGCGTCACCGACGCGCGCACCGGCACCTGCACGGGCGAGCTGGCGCGCGCGCGGAGCTGCCGCCTGCGACACTGGGGGACAACAGGCACAAGCTGCTCATAGTGCTCGTACCCTGTGTACTATGATGTAGCCTACACTAGCGACACGGTGAGCGGCCGCGCGGCGGGCAGCATGTAGGCGATGGGGCGGAACATCTTGTTGTAGTAGGTGTAGCGCCGCTTGTGGGGCGTCACCGACGCGCGCACCGGCACCTGCACGGGCGAGCTGGCGCGCGCGCGGAGCTGCCGCCTGCGACACTGGGGGACAACAGGCACAAGCTGCTCATAGTGCTCGTACCCTGTGTACTATGATGTAGCCTACACTAGCGACACGGTGAGCGGCCGCGCGGCGGGCAGCATGTAGGCGATGGGGCGGAACATCTTGTTGTAGTAGGTGTAGCGCCGCTTGTGGGGCGTCACCGACGCGCGCACCGGCACCTGCACGGGCGAGCTGGCGCGCGCGCGGAGCTGCCGCCTGCGACACTGGGGGACAACAGGCACAAGCTGCTCATAGTGCTCGTACCCTGTGTACTATGATCTAGCCTACACTAGCGACACGGTGAGCGGCCGCGCGGCGGGCAGCATGTAGGCGATGGGGCGGAACATCTTGTTGTAGTAGGTGTAGCGCCGCTTGTGGGGCGTCACCGACGCGCGCACCGGCACCTGCACGGGCGAGCTGGCGCGCGCGCGGAGCTGCCGCCTGCGACACTGGGGGACAACAGGCACAAGCTGCTCATAGTGCTCGTACCCTGTGTACTATGATCTAGCCTACACTAGCGACACGGTGAGCGGCCGCGCGGCGGGCAGCATGTAGGCGATGGGGCGGAACATCTTGTTGTAGTAGGTGTAGCGCCGCTTGTGGGGCGTCACCGACGCGCGCACCGGCACCTGCACGGGCGAGCTGGCGCGCGCGCGGAGCTGCCGCCTGCGACACTGGGGGACAACAGGCACAAGCTGCTCATAGTGCTCGTACCCTGTGTACTATGATCTAGCCTACACTAGCGACACGGTGAGCGGCCGCGCGGCGGGCAGCATGTAGGCGATGGGGCGGAACATCTTGTTGTAGTAGGTGTAGCGCCGCTTGTGGGGCGTCACCGACGCGCGCACCGGCACCTGCACGGGCGAGCTGGCGCGCGCGCGGAGCTGCCGCCTGCGACACTGGGGGACAACAGGCACAAGCTGCTCATAGTGCTCGTACCCTGTGTACTATGATGTAGCCTACACTAGCGACACGGTGAGCGGCCGCGCGGCGGGCAGCATGTAGGCGATGGGGCGGAACATCTTGTTGTAGTAGGTGTAGCGCCGCTTGTGGGGCGTCACCGACGCGCGCACCGGCACCTGCACGGGCGAGCTGGCGCGCGCGCGGAGCTGCCGCCTGCGACACTGGGGGACAACAGGCACAAGCTGCTCATAGTGCTCGTACCCTGTGTACTATGATGTAGCCTACACTAGCGACACGGTGAGCGGCCGCGCGGCGGGCAGCATGTAGGCGATGGGGCGGAACATCTTGTTGTAGTAGGTGTAGCGCCGCTTGTGGGGCGTCACCGACGCGCGCACCGGCACCTGCACGGGCGAGCTGGCGCGCGCGCGGAGCTGCCGCCTGCGACACTGGGGGACAACAGGCACAAGCTGCTCATAGTGCTCGTACCCTGTGTACTATGATGTAGCCTACACTAGCGACACGGTGAGCGGCCGCGCGGCGGGCAGCATGTAGGCGATGGGGCGGAACATCTTGTTGTAGTAGGTGTAGCGCCGCTTGTGGGGCGTCACCGACGCGCGCACCGGCACCTGCACGGGCGAGCTGGCGCGCGCGCGGAGCTGCCGCCTGCGACACTGGGGGACAACAGGCACAAGCTGCTCATAGTGCTCGTACCCTGTGTACTATGATGTAGCCTACACTAGCGACACGGTGAGCGGCCGCGCGGCGGGCAGCATGTAGGCGATGGGGCGGAACATCTTGTTGTAGTAGGTGTAGCGCCGCTTGTGGGGCGTCACCGACGCGCGCACCGGCACCTGCACGGGCGAGCTGGCGCGCGCGCGGAGCTGCCGCCTGCGACACTGGGGGACAACAGGCACAAGCTGCTCATAGTGCTCGTACCCTGTGTACTATGATGTAGCCTACACTAGCGACACGGTGAGCGGCCGCGCGGCGGGCAGCATGTAGGCGATGGGGCGGAACATCTTGTTGTAGTAGGTGTAGCGCCGCTTGTGGGGCGTCACCGACGCGCGCACCGGCACCTGCACGGGCGAGCTGGCGCGCGCGCGGAGCTGCCGCCTGCGACACTGGGGGACAACAGGCACAAGCTGCTCATAGTGCTCGTACCCTGTGTACTATGATGTAGCCTACACTAGCGACACGGTGAGCGGCCGCGCGGCGGGCAGCATGTAGGCGATGGGGCGGAACATCTTGTTGTAGTAGGTGTAGCGCCGCTTGTGGGGCGTCACCGACGCGCGCACCGGCACCTGCACGGGCGAGCTGGCGCGCGCGCGGAGCTGCCGCCTGCGACACTGGGGGACAACAGGCACAAGCTGCTCATAGTGCTCGTACCCTGTGTACTATGATGTAGCCTACACTAGCGACACGGTGAGCGGCCGCGCGGCGGGCAGCATGTAGGCGATGGGGCGGAACATCTTGTTGTAGTAGGTGTAGCGCCGCTTGTGGGGCGTCACCGACGCGCGCACCGGCACCTGCACGGGCGAGCTGGCGCGCGCGCGGAGCTGCCGCCTGCGACACTGGGGGACAACAGGCACAAGCTGCTCATAGTGCTCGTACCCTGTGTACTATGATGTAGCCTACACTAGCGACACGGTGAGCGGCCGCGCGGCGGGCAGCATGTAGGCGATGGGGCGGAACATCTTGTTGTAGTAGGTGTAGCGCCGCTTGTGGGGCGTCACCGACGCGCGCACCGGCACCTGCACGGGCGAGCTGGCGCGCGCGCGGAGCTGCCGCCTGCGACACTGGGGGACAACAGGCACAAGCTGCTCATAGTGCTCGTACCCTGTGTACTATGATGTAGCCTACACTAGCGACACGGTGAGCGGCCGCGCGGCGGGCAGCATGTAGGCGATGGGGCGGAACATCTTGTTGTAGTAGGTGTAGCGCCGCTTGTGGGGCGTCACCGACGCGCGCACCGGCACCTGCACGGGCGAGCTGGCGCGCGCGCGGAGCTGCCGCCTGCGACACTGGGGGACAACAGGCACAAGCTGCTCATAGTGCTCGTACCCTGTGTACTATGATGTAGCCTACACTAGCGACACGGTGAGCGGCCGCGCGGCGGGCAGCATGTAGGCGATGGGGCGGAACATCTTGTTGTAGTAGGTGTAGCGCCGCTTGTGGGGCGTCACCGACGCGCGCACCGGCACCTGCACGGGCGAGCTGGCGCGCGCGCGGAGCTGCCGCCTGCGACACTGGGGGACAACAGGCACAAGCTGCTCATAGTGCTCGTACCCTGTGTACTATGATGTAGCCTACACTAGCGACACGGTGAGCGGCCGCGCGGCGGGCAGCATGTAGGCGATGGGGCGGAACATCTTGTTGTAGTAGGTGTAGCGCCGCTTGTGGGGCGTCACCGACGCGCGCACCGGCACCTGCACGGGCGAGCTGGCGCGCGCGCGGAGCTGCCGCCTGCGACACTGGGGGACAACAGGCACAAGCTGCTCATAGTGCTCGTACCCTGTGTACTATGATCTAGCCTACACTAGCGACACTCACCGACCTCTATTATACTAAGTAGTAAGCTGGACCTCAGTCTGAACTGTCAATTGTAGGTATAGAATGTTTGATCCAGCGATCCTAATTGTACGAGTATAATTAGTGATCAGTGCAGTACACTCACTTGAGACGCTGTAAGCGACCGCGCGGGGAGCCAGCCATCTTTTATGATGAACAGCTGCCCCGCGATAGGTATAAGAAGTTAGTCAAGGCACAAAATAATAAACAATCCCAAATATAGGTACCTACCTACTTACTTAGGTCTTAGGTACTTACTTTTTATAAGTATTATTTGTTGCTTAAAAAGCGTTACATGAATTTCTAAATACAAAACTACACTAAAAGCTGTGTTTTGAAGCAGATAAGTATAGGTACGGATTCAACAGCAGCTCACAGCAAGTTTCTCTGTGTGTTCATAAGAACAATTGAGCACAATTTGTGGAAAGTATAGGCAATACTTTTTACAATCGTGCTGAATTCATTCAATCAATGTATTCGATCACAGTGGGTATGTAGGTACATTGCGACGCCAATCACAACTGTTTTACTGGGTTTACAAAATCTACGTACTTAATAGCCTTTGTACGTGGATATCGTGGGGTATCCACGTACGTACCTATCTCCAAGTTGTTACGATCCAACCTTGTTACTTAGATCCAATACAATAGGTAGCCTACCTAGCTAGTTTTTTTTTTTGCAAATTAAAGATTTGTGGCTGTTTATCTTATCAGTAGGTAGGTATTATTGACTAGAGCGACCTAGGTAATACTTACTTCCCTATAATAAGTAGAATAAAATGGTTGCTACGAATAAATCTAAAACCGGCTTATCATCTTAGATCTTCCAAAAATGTTGTATATTAATTAGCTTTTACTTTAAACCTCAGGTTTTCTGGTTACCTAGGTTGGTGAGGATTATTCTTGAACAAAGGTACCAAAGTTAAGCCACTGCTTAAGCCCTGATTCTGTGTAAGTGCCTAGGTACTTTTTAGTCATAGCCTACTTTTTAGCTGTGAAAATGTCGTAATTCTTTTAATTATGGTAAGTTAGAATTAATTTTTAGCATTAACATTAAAAAAATGCTTATTATGTATAATGGTGGTACCTATTAGACAGCGTGATGAAATCTATTAGGTAAGTAGGTACGTAAATACTTTATGTATATGTAGGTGATGACTGAATGATTAAATTATTATGATAAGTAAAACAACTTGAATGCAATGATATCAAAAAGTTTATTCCCAAACTTACAATAATAAAACTGTTGGCACAATATTGTAGTACGACGTTAGGCAGTATGTTTGTATATCACTAGCCTAAGTTAAGCTCTGTTCCAACTGGCTGGAAGATCGGGGTATGTGGTAACTGGTAGCCACCCACACTAGTCAATATTATACCATCAATTATTGAATTAGGTATCACAAGTTTTATAGTGATATTCGTGTTTACTTAACCAAAGTTGAAATCTCGCATAATTTTGAGTCGTTCAAAAGTTATGAAAATGGCAATGAAGACTAAAAACTTCCTTAGTTTCACTTCCGAAAATCATTAACACATCGGGACGTCACCAAAAACGAGATTACTGGCTGAGATCAGTATGATGTGCAGTGGCCACAAGGCCTGTAGGCCGCCACATACAAAGCGACAAGGCAATTTTGTCGCGTGGCTAAACTCGGAACTAACATCGCTACCTTGTGACACTGTTTAATAGTTCGCTCTGTCGGTATATATGTCGGTATGTTGTTAGTATTGTGCGTTGTTTTGGCTTATTTAGCTAATATTGAAAAAAAAAAAATACATATAGTTATTCGCTGGTTACCTTTCTTCACATTAGATCTACAACTACGCCCTCCTGTCAATGTCATTCAAGGGCCAAGAAAGCCTTTTCGGACTGTAGTTACATTAATTGACCGCTTCTTTGACGCTATCTACTCGTTTACGGTGACTCCAAGTTGACGGTAGCGGTGGACAAACAGCCAAGGTTAGACAGACGACATCCAAATCGCATTTCAACTTTAGTGACGCATGAATACCAACTGATTAATGAATTACTATACTGTGATTTGTTTGTCTAATTACATATTTAATCGATCAGAGTCTAGCTAGCTAGTGCTTCTCTATCTAAGTGCAAAAATACTCATTTTCACAAATGCTGTACCAAAATAGATGATGTATGAACATTGAACTTTGTACTGCTGAGGTCACTGGTGTGCTTAAGCCACAGTACTTTATTAATTACCAATACATGTTACGAAGACTAAAGGAAAAATATAGACCACGATTTATTTCAATGTAAGATGCGTTAGAACCTTCAGTTCCACATAAAATGTACCTACCGCAATAATGGAATTGAATTTTTCAGGCCAAAATTAGTAAAGATTGTGTTGGAATAACTGAGTTTCGTAATGAAAAATCTGTGACACGACACAATAATTTTCTTATATATTAATTTTTGAACGTGTATCTTTTTCCTTTAGTCTGTAAGTTAAAAATAGGCAACGCTACTACAATTTAAGTATTACTTAAGCTTGAAAGCGATTAAGTGACTTCAAATACATAATTTTATATTTATTCAGTAGGTATACTTGTTATAGTACCAAGTAATATTCAAATCAACTACGAAAATGATATTCTTAACACGATTCAGCTGCTGTCACAATTTAACACAATACATACAAACACATAACGCGTAAGTACCAACAAAACATTCGTAAAACATTACCCTCTTTCTGGTGTAATCGAGTAAAAATAATTATAACCTATACAAAGAAATAATAATTAGTTCTTAAATAAATGAATTCATACATTACAATTAATGAAATAATTATTGCAAATTGGAAGTGAATTAAATTATTATTATCATTATAATGTTATATTTTAATTAATAATGAATAATAATTACAAATTACATACGAAATTCATTATGACTAGTCCCCCCTTAATTGGACTCTTATTTTCTATGGCATTAAAATATCCATCTACTGATCTCTTGTCTCTTCATCTCCTATAGGATTTTCTTTCATTGGAAAATTCAGACTATTTCAATGTGTGATAGCGGACTGAAACGGCCATTGAAATGTTTAGAATTTCATAAAATTTCAAATACCAATGCTATGGCCTAGGTTCCTATTCTCCACCCGGGAGTCGAACCCTCACAATCTATATTTGAACTAACCCCTAGTTCAACCAAACCAAAATCATTACGAAGAAATCATTATTTTTTGAAACGTCACAGATGCCACTCCATAATCTAACACTGAAATTTCTGTGGTACAAAAACTCCCTTACCTTAAATTTAACTTGTTCAATAATTCAAATACGAATGTCATAGAAAATAAGAGCCCTGGAGTATTTTGATGAATGCTCGGTTTTTTGCGCTTACGTACTAAAAAGATGATAAATACGAGATTGCTTAGGAGATCTAAATAACGCGTAACTAAATTATCAGGACACCTATGAAATATGAATGCAGTAACTGAACTCTCCCGCGGGACCCTAAATAGTTCACAGCGTTTAACCCGCGAATTCGCTACTTGACTTCGGCTGATCGCATATCTGTAAGCGCCTGAAAAACGCACGATTGCGCACGCAACGAACTTTCGTATGAAATCCTATGCAACTCACTATTAAGGGTTACGTTACACCTTGCTTTAAAATCTTACAATTGTAACCAACTGTAGCAATTTTATCATTCATACGATTTTAACTTTTTACGTCTGGCTTTTTTGTAAGTTAATAGTTAAATACTTACAAAAGTTACCATTCATACTTAATACATGCGCATCTTATATTAGTTATTCACAAATCACAACTCAAAAGCATAGATTTATACGTAGAAAATGATCGGCGAACATACGGTGATTCTACTGCTTCTTAGTGACGAATTAATGAAATAAATGAAAGATTCGTTATGACACATGTGCGGTCAGCGGCGCGTACATAAGTGCGATCAACATTTGCATTTACATTGCTTGTTAAACTAATAAAATTAATGTCAAAGTTTAAAAACTAGTGGAATGAAGATATCAGCCGTGTTGCAATTATCTGGGGGGAACCTCCCTCGGCGGGGGACTTCGGTATTTGGCTTTTATGTGTAAGAATGGCTTTTTGGGGGACGTATGGTCCTCTATGCTCGCTTCTAGGGACCTCCTGATGCTGTCCTCTATAGCAGCTTGGGTTAGACCGGTGGTGGTGAGGGAAGCACTTTTATTTAACGGTCTACCGAATTCAATCGGCGTGGCCAAACTCATGCTTCTGGTTTTTTTGCCGTAACCATAACCGTTCGTTAAGGACTTTTTGGGTTCATTAACTGGAGTGGAAGCGAGGCTTTGGCTGCGGGTTTTTCTAGATATTGTATCCGTTGGAGTGGTAGGCATTGACGTCTTCTTTTTGATAACATTTTGGTTCAATCTGTCCGTACCACAAAATTGTTTCTTATCTACTGGTGTGTTAGCGAGGCTCATACTTCTCGATTTCTTTGGGTTCATCAAGGAGTTTGAAGTGAGTGATTTGCGAAGCTCTACGGGCGGGGTGCGAGTCGATCTGCCAGTTGGAGTACCGGGAGTGCTGAAACTAGCAGGAGCTGACTGCTTCCGCGCACGCAATGTGGACGTGACTGTCTCTTTGAGTGGCAAAGTTAGTGCAGATCTATTTTTGTTCAGTGCTGGCTTCGTCGGTGTAGACGTGCGTAAGGGAGAGGATTTTCCACTGGATTTGCGAAGCTTCACGCCGGGGTCTGGAGAAGTTTTGCCGCTTGCGGAAGACGCTTTGCTATCAATGGGAGACACGGTCCCAGCCACTGATGGTGCCTTAGTGGCAGCGCCAGAAGTTTTACGAGGTTTTAAACTTCCTATAAGTTCGGGGGACGTTTTGCCACTAACGGAGGAAGCTTTGCTGTCTACCGGGGAGATGGAGCCGGGGAGGGAAGAGTCTTTGGTGAGGGAGTTCTTGCTGCTGGCTGGTGAGGGTGAAGCCTTGCCGGTCATGGACGGCTCTTTGCTGAGGGAGGCTTTGCTGCCGGCGGGGGAGGGCGAGCTGCGAGGCGAGGTGGGCGGCAGGGCGACGGGCAGCACGTCCCGGCGGCCCTGCGTCACGAGGCGCACCTGGCAGGGCTCGTGCCGCGAGAGGAAGTGCTCCAGCGTGTCCCAGCCGCCACCCACGCGGACCATCATGTGACGCCCTTTCAGCAGCTGGAAACACAAAATAACATGTTTCAACTTACTGTTATGTGTTTGAAAATTGCAAGAATTTAAGACGGGCCAACTACATATATCTAGTCCTACAAGTTCTGAAGATGTATTACCCTGATGAAGACATTCCTGCCGGCGATATTGTATCTTCCTTCGCCCACTTTCTTCACCTTCAGCAGTTTGGAGCACTTTCCAGAGCCACAGTTGCAGCCGCGCTCCATCAGACGCGTCACCAGCTGCACCTGAACGTAATGCCACATTACAGTTAGATTGGAGTTAAACCATGAAGCCTTAGGGCAGCATAACATCTTCCTTATGAAAATGTTTATTCCTTATGAAAATAGTGGTTCCTTGTGGAAAAAAACCCCATTTAAACTACCCCAACATATTCGGCTGTTTCTTAAAGTATCAGGGAAATTAATGTAAAAACATCAAGAGTGGCAGACGTACCTAAGCTTATGCTAGTCTTGGAGGCAATAGGGCAATTTCTATCTTGGCAGGATTTATGTATCTTTTATTCTGATTCAAATTAACTCGCGGCTCACCCGCGTGAATTTCTGTTTTTTTACTAACTCCGAGGGGAACCCTGGAGCATGTTTATTTACGTATGTGCTGGCAAGGTATACTCACCCTCTTATCCAGATCGTTGGTGGGTTTGAGGGGCACGTCGGTGTCGGAACTGCTCTCCGTGCCGCCGGACTTGGTGCTCTCGGCGTCCGCGTTGTCCGGCACCAACTGCTGACCTGAAATTCAGATTACGATGAAGTTATCAAATTCATCGGGTGTGTTTTAGTTGTACCGTAGAAGAAAAAGATCCCACTTCTCTCTTAACTGAAAAGGTTTCAGAAGAGTTTAACTTTTCATAAGTGCGTGTACTCCTAAGATAGGATAGTCATATTTGAAATTAAGAACTTTAAAAATCGGTGTATTGGCAGACTTACTTTCATTGGGGTCATCTGGTGATGAAACCAAAGCTTCTGATTTAGACCTGTAAATACGAAAATACATTTTATTTAACGCTTCCTACACAGTTAAGAATTAGACGTTTGTCAAAATCAAAGGTCTACCATCGAAATTTAGATATTGACCGACTGTTGGTTGAAAACAGTGGAAGAGAAATCCCTTGCAATCTTTTCTATTAAGAGCTCATTGAATCGTGAGTTTCGTTAAGCATTATTAAGCTATGAACCTTCTTTTGCGCCAGAAATGATTGGATGCATGTAACTGTTGTGTTGAATTTATGTACAGAACTGCTGCCTCCAGAAATTCAAACTCCAAATCCCCTCGTCTTAGCGAGCGGCACTGCGGGCTGCGGCACTCACTTGTCCCGGTGCGGCGAGGGCGAGTTGTCGCGGAACTGCCAGGCGGCGCCGGACATGGCGGAGTCGAGGCCGGAGTCACGCTCCTCCAGCGCGATCTCCTTCTCCAGCTGCACCAGCCCCGGGGGCTCCACGTTGAACTTGGTGGCCAGCCGCGCCACCTCCAGCAGGCACAGGATCACCTGCCGCGGCTGGTTGTGCAGCACTGCAACACAAGGGGACAATTACTATCCACAAACAGATAGCTGTTTGGATATCCAGAGAACTTTCAGCCCTTCTTTTAGTTGGATACATTTTTCCAGCGATTTGTATTATCTATTCCGTGTTTATAAAATGATTGTGTGATGTGTCGATTGCTGGCATTTCATAAACACTCAATTTCCTGGGGAGAACTTTCTGGACACACTGGACAACGGCGCAGAGCTTAACAAGCACAAAGTGCTATCAGCAATACTTATGGGTCAGCGATTAACCCTGGTCTACCAGGTCAAAAAACTGTTTTCGAAATTCAACCAAAAGCACTCCGGAACGATGTAAATATGATTTTATTTGTAACGAGAAGAAGCTGTGAGGAAAATATGAGTAGTTACGATGCAACGTTACCCAGGTCATCACTCTCGAACAGCAGGTTCTCGTGCACGCCCAGCTCGCGGCAGAAGGTGATGAAGTTCTCGGCGTTGTCGCGCGAGAAGAAGCTGCGACGCGCCGCGCGCTGCCAGCAACGCCCGCGGATGGCCGGCACCGACTGCGAACAAGTAGTGGTGAGAGTGGTAACATTGCCACTTCAAGACATATGTTCATATGTCATGTGCCAAAAAGAGACAACAAATTACAATGTTTCAGATAAATAAGCAGCTATAGGCTTGGTGAACTCTTTGGTCTGTAGGATATCTTACTCCGACTATGAGCCCCTGGTCGAGTGCCTCCCTGGCGCGGTCGTGGATGACGGCGGCCAGCTGGCACAGGTCCGCGCCGTTGTCCAGCGCGTCCAGGAAGTTCTCCCCGGATAGGTAGCTGATGCCTGAGGACAAGTAAAAACCATCATCTTTATTTTATACATACGAGTACGAAATTAAAGAAAGAACTCCTGATAAATGAAACGAATACTTAGTCACAGTTCATCGAGAGAATCAAGACACTCTAGAAGTCGTCTCTGACTCTGCTATGTTATCGAGGAGATACAGAACAAACCGTAAACTCTCCAACTGGCTTGACAGAAGTGTGGAGGATTAAATCTCTCAATTTCTTTCACCTATTTGATAAATGGAGGTACAATTGCCGGCATGTGACTTGGCAAGGTTTGGCGTGGTAGGGGAAAGCTGGCGCATCGTACACTTCGTGCAACGACGTGCATAAGGGACAACAGTCGACTGACCTACCAACAAATGCACTCGGATCACGTTACCTTATTCCCCGCACCCCATAAATTACGCGTAAGCAAAAATACTTAAAAGCATCTTCTGCGAACTATTGCGAGCCATTCATCTAACGAATCTTGCCAAGTTATGTGCCAGCAACTTTAAGTAGGAACGATAAGACATGAACGTTTCAGTGGATGAACCATATCTACTAACTCCCTGCGCGAATTTTAGTTTCGAATTTCGATTCATACGAGTAGTAATCGCAGTCCACTGCTCATCTGTAACCAGCAATAAAAACTAGATCCAAGGAAGTCCGTTAACTAACGTATAAGCGTTTATCATCGCTAGCTGCTGCCGCGTTACTTCACGCGTAACTCACGCGACCCCTGAGACCGATCTGCAGCGTTATTTATGCGTAATGTGGCTGATATTGATAGCAGTGGGAACATTGCGTCACAGCAGACAGTATGTCTGAAAGAATGCGGTATATATTTGCCATTGAGATGCGGAACCCTAATTAAAAGGACGGATGGAGCTTGTCATGTTACCAAATCCAAATAGAACAAAGCTACTAAGACGGTGGGTAAAGGCTCTCGTTGGAAATTCTTGAAAATTGATCCTACTTAAATCTGTGGATTTGTGACATTCTGATCTCTTCATGCTGTCTGTCCTAAGCAGCTCTTATTTTTAGAAGAGATTAACACTTAAGATTTACAGCCGAAATTAATAACCTAGGTATGCTTCGATGACATAAGCTCCTTACAACTTACGAGTATGTCCTATCTCTGATAGAACAAATCTGGATAGGATAGCTTATTAATTCCTAAAATTTCTTCTCGTATTACCTACTTTGGTATCCATAATGGATTTTCGCACAACAAAGGTTATACTATAATGTCTGCCCTCAGATAATAACCATATCTGGTTGACCGAGCTTCGCTCGGTAGTTTAACTACTGGATAATAGATGGCAGCAGAAGTGCTTCGCTCGGTAGTTTAACTACTGGTAGTTTAACTACTGGCTAATAGATGGCAGCAGAAGTCATATTTTTATTATTTTTTTATTGGTAAATTCGACATTTTATAAAAATGAATCCTAGCTAGATCGATTTATCGCCCCCAAAACCCCCTGTATACTAAATTTCATGAAAATCGTTGGAGCCGTTGCCGAGATCCAGATTATATAGAAATATATATACAAGAATTGCTCGTTTAAAGGTATAGGATTAGAATAGAAATCAGTAGTTACTGGTGATAACAATGTTACAGGTAGGTAAGTAGATACCTAAACAGCACCCAAAACCTTCAATTTACGTTAGTCACTGTACAAATTAAGAATTTAATAGGTAGGGTACCAGAATTTGAACGGCGTAGAAAATAAATAACTTTACACTATACAAGTTAGTACTTGACTGCGATCTCACCTGATGGTAAGTGATGATGCAGCCGAAGATGTTAACGTACTAACTGTGAAGATGTAAGTAAAGTCACCCCAACAGTTTCTTCTTTCTTTGCTGGTAGGGTGGTAACTAGCCACGGCCGAAGCTTCCCATCAGACAAACTTCAAAGATTTTCAATACCTACTAAAAACTAACTAGGTAGCAGATGCTCAGATGTTCTGAATGTGTACCCGTAGAAACTCGCAAGTTACAATGGGACGGCTCGCTCAACCCTGGCACGCATACAGCTAGTATAGCGCTGTCCCCCGGCGCGCCGCGGTCGATCCTCCGTGCTCATGAATTATTGATCGCGGGTACCAGTCTGTGGCACCGCGTGCGCCCGATGGCTCGGGGCATTGATTTATAAACTAAGGATTTGGGGTCAGCGCTAAAAGGTGTCCGAACCGAATGACATACAAAACGCGAAGAGACATACAATCGCACTTGTCTCGTTTTTGGAAATTAGGCTGTATAGTAATGGTTTAAGACATAAATTACAATGTTTTACATAGTTTTTTTATAAAAATACTCACGTACCCTCGTTTAAGGTTTTCTCGGGACACTTTTTTCGTAAATTTTACGTTATTACACCCGTCGTCCATAGATTTATAAGCCTATGGCTCGGGGCGACACGTCGGTTTCTATAAGAAGATATTATGTAGGTACGAGATAAGGATTAAGGAGACCTCCGAAATGATCAGACTATGGGATTCTGGCAAGGCCTTCCGAATTTTCAGAGCGTCTGTAGGTACTTCTCCGACTCCGAAGTTTTGAGAGTTTCATCTGGTGACAAAAGGGCTAGTCCTTTTTTTGCGCAACGAATCAGCCTAGCTGTTCAACGCGGAAATGCAGCCAGGGTTCTTGGCAGTATAATAAAAACTTTAGTATACCTGAATTTAAAAAAAAAACTCAGTCCTAAATTATTTTCAATTTTTCTTTTAAGTTCAACCCCTACACTTTTGATTTCAACAATTCTCGCTTTAGACTTATTACGCTATTAGCCCTAATCTCACAGTGTAAATAATAAGGATTGTGTTGGCACGAATTGTCCTGGTATGCAGATTGTAGTAGGGCCAGTGCACTCCATCGTGTATTGTGCACTTACCCTTCCCTCTCTCTCCATACCCTCGACGCAGTAATATGCATGCCGCATGCAAGGACACGGCTATTTTTAAACCGATTCATGCTTTTATTCTGCTTTTACATAAACGATAACAACCGTCGTTTATGATAGCGAAACTCGAAAGTAAGATAGGATTTGTTACAGGCATAAAGTGAATTGCATACAACGATATCTTAGTAACAGACTACAATTTGACACGCAAATAAAATGAGTCTAGACTCTAGGATTGTTTAGTTTCCCTTTGTTTTTTAAAGCTAATAAATTGAGATTAATGCATGGAAAATTAAACACTTGTTGTTGGCACGTAGAATACTAGTTTCATCCATCATGCGTTCACCGCCACACCAGATCCACTCGCGTGAATTTAGATTTTTTACAATTCCCGCGAAAAACATGAATATTTCCAATAAAAGAAGTTACCATCTATCTACTTTCCGAATTTCACCAAAATCGTTTGAGTAGTTGTAGCGTGAAGGAGTAGGTATTAATTGTTTGGAAATAAACAAACTTTGGTACAGTACGCGCGGCGAGAGTTTGGCTTTGACCTTCGGGTGGAGGGGATTACTGCGCATGGGTACTGTCACGCGCGTGCCATCAGCCAATCAGATCACCGCGTCAATCAATCAGCGCCAATCAGAGCACCGCGTGCGCCTACATACCCAATTTCTGATTTCTGCGCAATAACGGTCAAAGCCAAACTTTCGCCGCGCGTACTGTACCCCATTCATTCACACAAGAAAGGTTTGTTCAAAAGATTGACCTATGATTTGGCCAATCATCGAGCAGAATTTGTTTACGATCACGATAGACATGAATGGGGTTTTCTTACGCAATTGCGTCATCCAAAAGTGTCATTGTTCTGGTGGGAGGCTTCGACCACGCTTCGACCGGCATCGCATCAGTGCGTTGCTGTGTAGAAACCGCTGTGGGTGACCTAACTTATTAGCACTTCTAAGTTAGTATGATAACACTTTAGGCTGCATTATTAGTTACCAGTTACCACCAGGTGAAATGCAGTCAAGTATTAAAGTATGTAGTGTAAAAAATACATGGTTTCATAGTGATAATTAGCATAATTATAGGCAGATAAGATATATGATTATGGCTCTTAATAAGCTCATAATCGCATTGATATGAAGTCTCAATGTCGGCATTGCGAAAGCTCTTCGACGTAACATCAGCGGGCTGGGAGGCACTAGGTAGGTACATGCGAGCATTATCGACAGTATCGATTAAATGGAAGGTCGATTACTTTTGCCCAAATCCAGTTGAACCGCACCCGGTCGCGTATACGCAAACTACCTAAGTATATCTACTAAGTTTTGAAATTCTTCGCCCGATCGATTATATTGTAGCTCCAATTGCGGGCATGCCTAATGAAAATTTACCCATACTAAACAGAATTATCATTTTAAGTGATTTTTTTTTAAATGGACGAGTTAATGTCTCAGTAATTCTCGGCAACATCATAGAGTAAAGTAATATTATCAGGAATATTTTCTTATGTTTAAATTGAGGTTTTTTAATTCCTCCCAGAAGCACTTGCATTCAGTATACGCTGTGGAAATTTAGGTTATCAACTAATCGTAGTTTTTTTATTCTACTTCAAGTTATTACTTATTCAACTTAAGTAGGTACTTATCAGTTGTTACTCGAGCGCAAATGACGATGCTAATGTAGTTGAAGGCGAAATTAAAAAGCTTTATCAATCGGTCCTGTTACTACACGGCATCTCACTGAAACACTTTACTTTTTAACTCAGTTTCAGGCAGTAGGATGATAACACCGCAGCCACAGCGTAAGCCTCACACCAAACCAGAGTTACGCAAGAAACAATAACCGCCCAACCGCGCCGGAATCGAACCCGGGACTCTCATTTAAGTACCAACTGCTACGGCATAATTTTAATATCTCAATGCACGGTCCAGACGTTATTAAAATTGTCAGGTAGATTTTGCATATATGCGGCCCCAAAATGCTAGTGGATTTCGTTTACTGGAGTCAGTGCCACAGCCTAAAAAACTGCACCAGCGAGGTGAGGATCAAGCAGCTGTAGTAACATGTGACATAACCGGCTATCCTTAACACACGAGTTTTTTAATGTTTCCTTTCGTATCTCTTTTGAAAAATTTATTATGAAAAATAGAAATCCAAGTGTGCTCTAAAAAAACGTGTAAAAGTCGAGTTCTCTTCTGCTCTTCTCTCTTTGATTGGGTTAAATCACGGATCGTAATTTGAAAAAAAACTCTTTACTTTATCTTTTTTTTAAGCAAGAGACAAAATTTATCCAGATCCAACTATGAATAGACCAGTAATATTATATTATTACAATAAATAAATTATTTAGATCAGCATTTTAATAAATGCTACTTGGGTATATTTGTTAAAACAAAATCGATCATTTCATGTCGATAGTTGCGACGGAGAGATAATATCTTAACTCATAAATATTCATTACATTTCATGGTCTATAATAATATTAATTGCGCATTCCTTGCGACGTGTAGCGATCCAGATCAAGAGTCAATAAATAAAACGTACAAAAGACTTGATTATCGGCACCTTCAATTAAATTACCACAGACCCACAGACGCGCCACGTGTCAGGACGGACAGTCGATTGTTACCTACACAGTACACAGGTTACCTACGCGTGTAAAAGTGTTCAAGTTAATAAGGCTACCAACAAACTATAATTAATTTAGTAACAAAAAAATCGACTTCAACTCTCATCAAACTACATACTGTTGAATACTTACTTAACTTACTTAATGGCGCACTTAGGGGACTACACTAGTCAGTGATTGAGCTGAGAAGTTGAGTATCTGTACCTAATGAAGTTGATAAGTAGGTACTTAATCTATGACGGTGCACCGCACTACCCGCCCGGTCCGAAGAATATTTATAGCCAATTTCCAAGAGTCAAGACCACCTTGCCTTCAGCCTTGCTCTTACACAGTGGCGTAGTAAATGCAAATAATGATTAATGACTTATTTACGTAGGCACTAACTAAAAATGTATGCAAATCATTTATTTATGCATGTAAGTAAAATTGATTTTTATGCACAAACACAGTTTTTATCGGTAGTAAAAAAGCGGTAATTTTTGCAAAATCGCAACAAATACAGTCTCAATAATATTTCATAGAAGGACGAGTAATTTGGTGCTGAGAATATCTATCACTCAACCTCCGCATGTTCTTGTGGTTCAGAAATAATAAAATTAGAAGATAATATGGTTTGCAAACTATAGAACTCTGAAATGAACCGTTTTAATTACACGGTACATCGACAGATGACAAATACGAGCAGATCTTTAGTTTATTAAGATGAAAAACCTGAAATAGCTCAAGAAAACTAGATTCGTACCTATGTGAAGTGCTTGAGTAATTGCATAATTATTTCAAACAGTTAACGGTGCTCGAACCTACATTATTGCAAATTGTGTCAATGCGAAAGCCTGCGCCTTGCGAGACGGGAAGCAACGGAACTCTTGCGTCGAAAATTATTATAATATCACAATAAGACCCGCATGGAGTGCGAATCATAAAGCGAAGCGGTTCTAACTTCTACATCGATCTAATTGAGTAATATGGAGGCAATTGCTGCTGTCGCTCTTTTGTCCACTTCTCTATATTAAATGAATCGGTCGTTAACTCTTGAGCACCCTTGCTTTGGCGAGATTTGCTTTGAGAAGATGAGAACCTACAAGCTATACGATTTATGTTATGTATGCTCCTATTCAAAAAATATGGACTTCCTCGGTAAAGAATACACATATTTTTCATCTTACGACAAGTAAAAATAGAAGAAGGAAAAGATTCGATAGAGGCCCATCTCCACCTTGTATAAGTGTAATGAATTATTTGACTCTACAGATTTATGTATTGTTTATATAGTGGGCAGTAATTATGGATGAAGATTATGATGATAAACCACAAAAGCAGCAAGAAAACTAAATTGTTCGATTTTATCAGCTATAGACTAGACTATAAAAGCAAAATGCTCTTGCAAAAATTACAAATCTCTGTACAAAAAAAAATTGGAAAATCTCTCAAAAACAGATCTCTTTATTTTTAAGCTTGGTACAGTTACAGTCTCCTCTTCTCTCTTGCACCCCAAACATTTTAATATTCATTGCGTGTGTTCGTTAAGGCAGGTAACCACCAGTACCGATATGCAGACTATTAATAGTTTTACGGTATACTATGAATGTGATTACTGATTACTATGTAATGACTCATCGCAGCCTTCCGCAATTTCTAGCGGCGTCGCTGCTTGGATTTGGTGTTAGAAATCAGGATGTGGATGGATAGTTCCTGTACTGTTTACTTTCATCTTACCACACGGGCTGATTGTAGAGGCATAGATTGCACTTGCAGGAGTTGATACCTCACAATACTCTAACATTTAGCAGTAATTCAAAAACAATTTTTAGAAATTATTTTGTTTTGTACTTCAAAAATGTGAATCCAGTTAATAATGCAAAGGTGTTTCGGCACCATGCCGAAAAAGCTAAAATTGTCGAGAAGTGATTATACACGCAACTAGGTGTTTATAAATTGTATTGATGTTATTTGGTGAGTCCAATACAAACTTTCTATCGGAAAATTGTGCATTGCAAAAATTATTAGGTATAAGCATTGCTGTATTAGTGGTAGCAACTTTCAATGATTTTAACAACATAATGATCGGCGATCAAGCACAGACAGAAATAGTTAAAAATAAAGTGAATACGATAAAGATACCGACAAGAAAAGATGCACGCTACAAGAATATTTTATCGATTTATCTCTTTTCTTTTGTAATTCATAGAAAAAGACAAACAAAGCGACAAAAGTCGACAAAAATTTGAATTTTAATTGAATAGAAATCAACTAAAAAATAGTCAGCGACAAATTTGAATTGAATTTTTGTCGAATTTTGTGAAATTTTGTCGAATTTTGGATTTTGTCGCTTTTCTTTTGTAATTCATGGAAATAGACAAACAAAGCGACAAAATTGAATTTGAATTGAATAGAAAAATTTTTCGTAGTCCTACAGGCCGGGAAGTTAATCCCACTTAGGGAGGAAACGACAAATGCCATATATTAAGGAAGCGCAATAAGTCGTCAAATTACCAATTTCATTTTGGCGTGGCCGGATGCAGCGTGATTATGTGTTTACGTCGTCAACTCTGGTCTCTGCATTTATCTTATTGTAGGATTTGTAGGATGCTCTACTTGCCGCCACTTATGCCTAAATTCCATGACCTATATATCGCTCTACATGCTCTATAAGCTATACGTATGTAATGAAATGAGTGACATTTCATTCATTTGAATTTGCCGCGCTTCGCGTATCAGCTGTCTGTCGCGTACCCATGATATTGATCTGTGTCTATGATTTAAAATGGCGTGTGACGCTCAGAATGTTTTGTGCATTTTATCGTTATAAAAACTTATAGAAAGAATGTGATTGAGGACTCGATAAATAGTGAACTTTAAATGTCGTTTCTTTGTTATTTCAGGTGAGATAGAAGTGTAATTGTCGTAACTTGATAATAACTTGATAATTGTAAATACTTGTTAAATAAAACAAATCTTTGTTATTTCAGAGAAACAATTTGTTGTTTGTTTTTGGAGATCCTCAATGTCTTATACGTATATGAGCGAATGTATATTAAAGTGTCATGTTTAGTGATGACGGCACACTTGGACACTCCATTTATCCCACTGTTTGATAAAGGCACAACGCCTGTAGGTTTTATCTTCATACCATAGACCATGAATCAGCCTGTTAACATCTTTCGCGCATTCCTACGGTTTAGTTTGCTCTCCCCGGTTCTGTATTTCCAGACAATTACAATCTTTAAGAAAAAAGTGAATATGCATATATTCTAGGCGTATCATTTTCGAGCACATCGTAACTTTCCATTAGGTGCGTTTGTGGTCAAGCTTAAGCCTAGCCCCATGACTCTTTTGTTTCTAATTTGGATTTAAAAATGAGATTTAAGTGCATACAGTAGTAGTGTCCTAACTTTTTACGATAGGCCATGCTGTGACCTATATGGTTGCGGTGGACTATTATCATATTACCATCAAAACACTTCTCATATTGAGAGGTGATTCTTTCGTTTCTATTGTCTGTATGTTAAGACGTTGATGATGATGATCATTTAAAACTATATCTACAACAATATTTTGGGGAGGGTCATTTGGGTAATTTACTTGCAAACGATATTTATATTCATTTATCACAGTAAGAAGCAGCAGAGACACCATAATCTCAGTAAATGCGAAAGTCTCACTAATTTGGTAAATACCTAGAGTCTTAAACTCCTGATCTAGTTCGTGGTACAAACTTGGATTTACCAGATTTCTCGTAACAAGAATGGCTATTATTACTCGAAATGGATCTCTCTAATTACATTCGAAACATTCGCCGCCAAATAAGTGTGTACTCTAACGATTTCATATCCGAGAATCGTAGACATTGTGGTCACGAACCATGTGATGCGTGAAAATAAGTAGAATAGTAAACAATGCACTAAAGCACGGGTTATTGTCTTATTAGTAACTTGATGCCGGATTACAGAGGCTATTTTCAATGTAATAAGACTTAAACTTTGGCCGTCGATAGTTTGTCCGGCTGAGATTAGGGTTACCTACGTCTGCTAAAGAATCAAGAATTTTCCTGTCAAATACCCATTTTTTTTATTTCTTGAAAGTCCATTTTATCAAAATGTTAAAAAAGCTCGTGATAGCAAACGATGAAATAAATCGAGCTTTGATAAAAGTGTCAACTTTTTCATCATCAAGACACTATTTTTTATAATTTTTAGTTTTCATAACATTTTTATTAAGATTTAATTTTTATCTTTCATCATGATTTTTACCTACTTGCGCTTTTTTATATATTGTCATGTTTTCATTCTATGAAGACTAACTTCAAACATTAAACTTCCTAAGTTTTTGTATCCGAAAGAAATTAATTATTTCTGTGATGATAAGAAACCTGGGCTTACGATTTAACAAAAATATTAGTACGTTACTCGCACAAGTTACCGTGTTGTCTTTATTTGTATCTGTTATAACGTGGAAAGGGCTAACCCTATGTCAATAAGCTGTGGGTAACTGAGGCTGTTCCATGACGTACAACGGCGCGTCGTGACTGCTCTTCTAGTTGTCTGTTGAGGCTACTCTACGCCTAAACAATAGCTCTCGTTTCAAATTTTCAACTATCTACCAACGAAAACTAACCGTTTGTTAAAACATCTGTGTCAAAGATTTACAAATAGTTGTAAATATTTTAAGAATCTATTGAATAACTAAATGTGAACTAAATTGTTTTGAACCACCTGTTGAAAATTATTGGCTCAGATGTTCTGTTTACCATAACAATGCTTGTCCGCTGCGAAATCTTCAGCTAACCTTTGACGTACACCAAAATTTCTATTCGAAATTTTATTGTATTGAATTTATAAATTTTTGCTTCGTCTTTAACATAATAATCACCATCATTTAACACACTACTTTCCAATTTGGAGAGCAAACATTTTTACTCAAAGAATAAATAGTAAAATATAATATGATTTGCCAGACCGATTAAAAGTAAAGAAATCAAACTACTTTTATTTGCTACATTTGATTAATTAGGTCAATCTAGTCCCTATTTTGAAACGAAAGGCCTAACTCACGAAATATCCCTCAGTCCAAACCCTAGTTCGTAGAAAGCTGCAATTTTGCCCAAAGTTAAAGATATAGAGACGACATCGATACAGCCAATTCAGTTAAGAAGCCCATAGAGGATTTACAAACATCCAAAGTCCGAGCATACAATCATACAATACAAACTGTAACAGTTTAATGAAATGAGTAATGACTAATTTGAGCTTATTCTCGATTCGATAGACTGTGTGGAAAGCCTTTGTGTTCATTTGATTCGGTGTTAGTATCAGAAGTCCTTGTATAATTTGATTAATATCAGCGGAACGTGGTTACGTTGGTTTGTTTACCAGCGCGGTCGTGATCGCGGTGGGCGTTGGCTGCACACAATACACAGTAGCGACATGCAAATTGACGCGTGGTAACTTATACAGCCTAATATTAGCTTGATTTGAGACACAAATAACGTCCGACTATTCGGTTTAACATTGAAAATGATAGTAATGTTGTATTGGTAACTCTATTTCTCTAGTTACTAGTACGTAGTTTTGTTTATTTCCTACGAAGTAGTTAACGATATTTTTATTGTTTAATGTCTTATTTGTCTCCTTTAATCATAACAAAAACGTATACAAATAGTTTCCATGGCCTACACATGGTATATCATGAGTGACTGTTTTTTTTTTTACAGTTTTGAATTTATAAAATCAACTTCAACAATTTATGTCGTGTTTAATTAGTAAATATGGCGACCATCAACATCATCGTCTTGTCAAAATATCAGAACAGCCATAAAACACTCAATTATTCATAGTCTGTCTGTCTCAATGACAATAACTAACTCGCGGCCTTGGCCAGTTCAGCGACAGCAGCAGTAAATCACAATAAAATATAGACAATAAAATAAAAGTATCTCCAAAATTGTTAGACAAAGCCGGATTGTGTGAATCAAGATATGCGTGTACCTAAAGGCTAGTCAGTTGATGAGTAAGAAAAATGAGTATAAAAAGAGCAAATATTATGTATCAAAACCACAATATAATTTTAAGGAAGTTAACGAGGCACCCTAACCGCGCCGGTAAGATATCAACATTCAAGAGCCAACCTAATACTAAAACACCCTCTCAAAAACATCTAAAAAAATTCTCAATAGACCATAACTCTTTAGAGGAAAAGGCATGTTTCCAGAATATCTCCAGTTGAAACAAGACTATTTCCCTACTTCCGACTGTTCTTGTCCCTATAGATTGCAGCTGTTGGTAGCTGTAGGTAGGTAAGGAGGTAAATAGCATAATAGACATTGTTGCAGCTCATCTGTGACGAATGTTGACATATCGGCTGCCGGTGGAGCGTTTAATTACTCCGGACGTGAGGCGCATTTGGAAACAACAATATACTCGTAGCACCGAATAGCATCTAGTAAGAATCAACCACAGTCCTAGTCCAGTCCTATTTAGAGGTTTACATTTCGTTCGTTCGTTGTAGCTGACAGACGTCCACTGCTGGACAAAGGTCTCCTGCAATGGTTTCCAATCGACACAAAACCAGCCTTATCTCTAAGAGAATCCAGACCTCAGCTAGCAAGTCACTCATGGAAAATTTCAAAACGTTCTTGTTTGACATTTTGAGAAAGCCCTTGCAGGTTTATTCAGAATTCAGAGCGATTGAATTTGAGTGAACCTAGCATTTCGGTACTGATTTTGTTAAACGTTTTTGCAAAGGGGATTTAAGCTTGAGATCTTCGACGGTCCTCCTTCTTTGCAAATATCTTATGTTCTAGTTTAACGGCCAATTTTGAAACTATTAAAAAATATGGTGGATTCTCTTTGATGACTAAAATATAATAGAAAATTCAATATACATGTACTTGAAGGTGTTATTATATATGTTTTATAACTTTGAAAGCCAGTATATTCCTAATCCTTTACGAGTATAATTAATTGAGTAGGATGTAAAACACTTCAAGAGCGCGTCGAATTGATAATTGTTAACAATTTGTAAGTAATATCCATCTAATACGCAGCAGCTCATTCATGAGGCCTCCCACACCGCCCGCGTCGTCTGTAAACACCGCGAATATGGAGCGACGATTATGTCACCACTCACCACCACGTGCCGCAAACGCCACGTCGCCAGTTGCCACACACGTAGTAGCAAAAAACGTAAAAAATATTGTTCTTACATCAAAAGCACTTAGAAGCCATCATGAGTAACTTGAATCACGCTTCATGTCATTGTCATAAATATCTTTCTGATACCATTCATTGATCAGACATTTCCCTAGTCTTTTTCTAAGATAGTGCCTAGTATTTCTATTTTACTACTTGTGTAGATTTTTCCTTTTAAGTTGTTATGATAATCATCTCTTATATTTCATTCAACAAGTTTTAAGTTTCTAAAGCATCTCTCCTTAATCTTAACTCTATCGCATTTCGTTTCTTTATTTATTTAACTCATGTCAATATTTTCCATTTTCCCCAATCCGTAGTTTAAGAAAAAAATCGTAATGTGCATGATTTTCTTTGATACTCGTGTCTAAAACTCAGATCGAGTATAACAAAGAAAGTTGATTACACCATATCGATACGATGCAGTTTGGACGTACTCGTATGTCTATTAGTAATTACACACGCGTAGCGGAGTTCCAGCGGCATCCTTTGAGAGGTCGTCGACATCGCTAATTATATTGTTGTGGTGAAGTTTGAACATCATGGTTTTCGTTATGGATGCAGGCTGTTGCATCATGCAGGAAAAGATGTTAATCTATTGTGAAGTGTATTTTTTGAAGAGATGAATTGGGGCCTTCCTATTTTCCATTGGTTAAAACTTCACCGCAGTCAAAATATGTTTCGAAAGAAATAGTATGTTGACTTGAAGTACGAGTGAGACATGGAAACAACACGTTTGCCTATAAAAATAGAGCAGCGTCATGGTACAATTACGAAACTGTTGCTTTAAAAAACGGTAATAAATTATGACGTTAAATGTTAGCAGTATAATTATTATAATCTCTAGGGTTACCATCTACTTCCACTATAATATTGAAAAAAACATTCCAATTATATATTATTAAGTTCTAGTTCGATTACATCGTCAGAGTTGGTATTTCTAGTAAAAAATATTGAAAAGTTTCTTTAACTCATTAAAATCAATAAACCTAAGCCTTAAAATTTGAAAATCTTAAGTTTTGTAGTTTCATTTGCATGTCTGACGTATTAACTTATTAAGCAATAGGTGCATATTTCGGTCTGATGAAATATGTAGTTGGCAAAAATACAGAGAGAGTATTCGAGTAATCAGATAGATGGACGCATTAAGTCGCACCATAAGAATTCCATTTATGTTCCATGTAACCGTGAAATCTGATAGCTACAAAATCAAAGTAAACTCTCAGGTCGAAAGAAAGGTAGAAACGGCAGCCCTACCATGCGTGATGTTGCAAAGTGTATACAAGCGAAGTTTGTTCACACTAATCAGGTTAATAGACCGAACTAACGTCGACTCATCAATTACGGCGCTCCAACAACTCCACAACACTATGTACTACAATAGTGCACGTTAACAGTTATTTATTAATTTATTGCTCACGTCTTCTTCGTTGAGCAATTCATTAAACGCCACAATTATTATTGTGCTCGAGACTTCTTGTTAATTCACATAATTCCTACACCATTAATACGAGTATAATTTAACTGTCTACAAATATGATTACGAGGTTCACTGCATCAGTTATTGATTAAGTTTTTGTTCGAAATAATAAAGGACTCTTTTTGAAAGGGAATGGTTTTGACATCAAGGGTAATAGTAATGAAGGTATGTGTGATTTTTCTTTTGGAGATAGTGAATTTAGTGAAGGCAAGTGACGGAACTCCTTGGCGGATAATCAAGTCGCGCATTTTAATCAAGCTGAAATAGTTTGTAATGCCCTCATGCTTTTCTTTTATATACGAGTATTTTTCCGGTCACACTAAAAAGGAAGAATTTATGCATTTGCATTTTAACAAGCGTGTATCAAAGTGTATCAAAATGAAAAAATAAACACATACCGATAGTTTTATTGATCCAGTCGGCCAGATCCTCCTGCAAGGGGAACAGCTGTCTCGCCTGCGAGTACAGAATCTTCTCCCTGTAGAACTCCTCGTCGTCGTCGCACGGGGTCTGGGCGGCGAGCGCGCAGTCCGCTCTCTCGAAGCTGCTGGACATCTTCCTGTTCACCACGATATCTTCATGACCGATCTGCCTCTCCTCAGGTTTGCCCTCGAAGGTGCTCCGGACGTATTCGAAGGCATTGGTCCGCTCGAAGGCGTTGAAGATCCTGTCGTAGTTGCCGCTGAGGGGACGGTCGAAGGTCTTGGAGTCCACGGGAGACGTCACCGACCAGGACGCCCGGCTGCCGATGGCAGTTGGCCCGCAGCGGTAGTAAGCCATGGGGGCGCGGTCTGTGGACAAGAATAATGCACCTGTTAACCTTTACTGCTAATTTGACACTGCAAAAATATGTTAAGGTTAAATTAAACAAGAAATATGCAGGTAAAAATTTTGAAACTTCAATAAATATAGAGTATTTCCATACAAGTAATATAGATGACTTTTGATGAAGCCCATATACGTCATATTCTATGCTCTTTAGGTGAAACTTTGAAACGAAATATTGGGGATAATGGGCGTCGTTCAAAGGTGGGTAGCCTGGTAGCATTCTAAGATGGGATTTGTTTTAACTAATTTACACTAATAAGAAGTCATATCCGCGAGACATCATGGATACATTTGCCTAGATTAGACTTACGGGAAAAATGCCTAAGTAAAACATATAACTTAATCCATATTAAAGTCAATCAGTGAACGATGTTTTTTTCTTCTTATCTAGAAAGGATCGGAACTCCTTATCGCTAGCAGTAAATCCTAATATTCAAATGGTATGCATCAATAAGTACATTAAACCAGAGTTAATATTCAAGCGGCTGCTTTAGGCAATTATTTTGATGGGTTCTGTGACATCAATTTTAATGACTTCTTCAACTTTAATGACAGTCATAGCCTGTTTGAGGATGTTGCAGCCTTGAGCGTCATGTCACTCATCATGACTAGTGATTTTGAACTAGTAATATAAGGGTCTCTACTGTCTAAAGACTTGAAAGACAAAAGAGTAGAGTAAAATTATTGTAGTTCGTGTTCTGAGCTTTAACGACTAATATAATGCTGGGATGAAACTATAGCAGTCTTGGACATTAATTGATTCAATTTTATATTTTAACTTAAGATAAGTCGCAGTTATTAAAGAAAACAACAGCAACAACTTATGTTACCTTGATCGACGTGTCCAATTGATGCGATCGATTTGATATAAAATTGAATATATACTTGATATTTGAGTACTTGATGAAAAAGCGATCGCTCAATTTGTCAAACTTGCTGATACTATATGACTGCTAAAATTATTTTTCATCTCACCCGCTCGGAAAAGCGTTTTTTAATGCCCGAAATGCGGGCGGGAAATGCTATTATATTCCCTAGGCCGCCAAAGCATTTTCATTTTTCCCAAGGGAGACAAAGTAGTATGAAAATCCCTTCCGGCCCTTGGGCCGAAAAGCATTTCCAACGTCAAACTCGAATTTAGTGTCATGTCAATGTCAAAGCTGAATACTTCTTTTTTTTCTAATAACACATACGTTCAGTAAAAAAGTTCAACCTTAGAGTTTGTATAGGTACATTAGTTTTTTTATTTTTACTTTTACTTAGAATATCAATAAATATAATAACTCCTATTTAGTTTTATTCATTATAAAAGAAATCTAATTAAATCCATGATTTTTCCTCGTAGTTCATGTAGGTAATTATTGTTAAAATATTTATAAAATTTTATATTATCTTTGGTTCTTAGAAATTCCTATTTCAGAACGCATTAAAAAAAAGTAAAAAAAAAAGTTTCTCATTTTTTTTTCTGGTCTAGTGTTGGTTGTCTATGTTCCCAATCGTGATTAAATGAAAATACCAATATTTTTATTACTTTATTCATTATTTTTTTGTTTTAACTTTGAAATAAGGTGAGTGATGATTGAAGATGGTTTCAGTAAGTGAAATTATTCAGAGTTATCAAAAACAACTTAACATAAATCGCAATACCGATCTAAATTAGTGTTCTTCTGGTGATTTTCCTCGCTGTGGTGAGATGAAAAATTTTGTGTTATGGACGGTCGCAAATTTTTTTGGGTCTCGTGTCTTTGAATGCCTCGCTATGCTCAGGATTCTATTCTTTGAACCCCTCGCTGCGCTCAGGGTTCAACCCTAGAATCCTTCGCCGCTCAGCATTCAAATTTGACACTCGGCCCAAAAATCCACTTTGCGCCCTTGCATAACAAATAACTATTGTAGTGGCATGATATAAATAAGTATATTGAACGGTAATAAAGCTGTCAGTTTACGGATGTATTTATTTGCATGTAAGTACAGGGATGTTTAAGTAACAAAAAGTAATGATCTTAGGAAGGTTACTCGTTTAAGCACGTAATTATAAATGCAAAGCTGTAATTTGGACTTGGTTTAGCAGACAATTGAGGCGGCGTTTGAATTTGAATTCGGTAAACGAGGAGCGATAAAAACTGAAATGCTAATGAGAATGATCATAACATTCTGTTCGGAGCACAATACGCAGTATTGTATTGTACTAATTCAACATTTAAATGTTCATATTATTACGAATTTTGTACTTGGTAGGTAGATTCGCCGTTTCTATTTCAATGTTAAAATCCCTTCTTTTCTCTTGCTAATATATTAAATTGAACCTCTGTTCGTTTAAGAAGTGTGCCCGAAGGCTTTGCTACAAAAATCTCGAACTGACAAAGTGAAAAAGAAGAGACACGAAGCACACCACTACTTACAAATCTGGGTTACTTCAATGGTAAAACCCAAATTCACCAAGCATTTGAATTACTTAAAATTATAATGTGCTTCCATATACGACATATTTTCATAATTTTCTTTTGAAAACGTAACAATTATATTTATTACTTGTTAAATAGGGTGTGTCATGAAAAGCAACGATGAGAGAGACCAATTATTTAATGGGCAAGATTATGTGACAATGTCATAATTAGTACCATAATATGCGGCATAAAAGAAATATTCAATTACTCAAATTACTAGGTAAGTACAAAGAAATGAAAGAGGTGAAGCCAGCGATGGTAAAAATTGAAATGATGTTACAGATACACTGATGAAAAGGGCGTAGCGCATAGTTCTTATGTTAGTTCTTATCTTGTTCTCCATGAATATCAGTTTAATTATGAGCAAAATACTGAGCGCCTTACTAACAAAATAAAAATAATGGAGGAGTTGTTGCGCCAAAAATGTGAAACAATCCAAATGTGCGAAGAAAAAAGTTCTAGCAGTAATGTGAACTCAGACATTGGTGATAGCACAGATATTTTAGTCTTTTCTGATAAGCTAGGTTCCGGTTTTGGTTCACTAAATTGGTATTGAAATCTGTCTGTGACCAAAAATAACATTTTTTTGATTTGATTAATTTTTATGTAGTAAGATTGTTATAAATTATTATTTTTTCCACTGTTTTTGTTAAAATTTTGTTCTTTAGAATGTCATATCAATTTTTATAATTATTTGTAATTTTTTATAATTTAATATTGTATAATATGTATGACTTTCAAAAAGTGTACTTGATATGTACCTACTTTGAAATAAATATTATTTGATTTGATTTGAAAGAAGACACTATCCTAGGATAGTCACGTACAATCTCACGTCGGGTCATATTCGGCGCGCTGTGATGTGCCGCCTCAGCGGTGGGCGCCCCCTTTGTTCGCCGCCGGGTTCAAGGCGCCGTGTAAGGAACCTGTTCCATTTCCTAACTGCCTGGTACCTCTGAGCAGACAGCGCGGAGATCATAAAATATTGCTGACATCAAAGAGTTGCTCGGTTACGAATTCGTATTTAAGTGATTGGGGAGTGAAGGAGAGTTCCAAACCAACTACCAAACCAAACGCCAAACCCCGCCAAACCAACCAACCGCCAACGGGAGGATGCCAAACGTACTACGTATAGCTACGAGTAGACACCTCTTAAGAGTAGATTACCTCTTGATGTTAAAGTACAGGGTAGGACGACGGAATAGACCCTAACAGGCTAAGGACATATACCTACCAGGATAACCTAGAACCAAGTTGATTGATATTCGCTTTGAAGATTCTATTGGATCATTTTTAACTTTGCATGATGTAACATAATGTAAAAGTTTCTTTTGCGCAAAGTTGAAATTGTTAAAGCCTATTAACTCAGAAGTAGATTTTTGGGTGCAAAGCTACTCGGGATTTCATCATTGAACAGCAAATGATACCGTTAAACGTTAATCCAATTATTAGGTATATCTGTGGCAATACCAACAACAGATTTCACCGTGGAGTATCAAATGATCGATTTACTTTAGATTACTTTAGAGGATTTAAGGAGTTCTAACCGATGATCTCGTGACGAATTCAGATGACAAAAGATGTAGTCCAATTACATGGTATCATCTCATTTATATTTCAAACGTGGCGAAACTAACTTTTCGTTGCCTACTCCAATAAAATGTTTAAACAGTTAATTCAAAGCTCGATCCGCTTTGCGCTCGATAATAAATCTGCCTTATAATCTGACAACACCACTAACGGGAGACAAATTGAGGTAAATAACTTTTGAACTATAAATTCAAAATTTAAAAAGCCCTCAACAACCACAATTCGCTACAAACGACTGATCGCTATAGTTACCTCACCCTGTACTTTCAGTATGATTGAAGTAACGCATTTGGAACATAGTCAGATCCCCTCATCAACTGTAAAGAGCTGATGATTTTCAAAAGGCTGATCAGGTGACTTCACCATATTCTGTCACTCCTTCGACATCGTTTTCAAGGTAAACCTTGTACGAAATTTTAGAATTCTAGGGCCAAAGTTTTACATTGGACAATGAATAATAAAATCAGTAAGTCAATGAATGAACTATTTCATTTCTTACAGATATTAAAGTTTTAGCCATCAAGTAAAGACACATCACCATATAGACACGAAATGATATAAAACATCGATCGACCCCAATTTGGTATTACAATTTTCTGCAAAGCGTCCCTTGTGGCGCAAGGAAATTTCATTTTCATGTCGACTTATCTATATTTCCCGAAAGCTTAAGCAATATCGGCACGCGAACAGACCAAATGAGACAAGACATACTTTTAAAGAAAACAAAAACATTATTTGTATACCTGGTTATTACATAAATTATGGGCGCTTGCAAGTTAAGGTAATAAACTAGTTTGTGTTTCTCCAAATTAGCATCAATCACGCAATGTCAGTGCACGCCCATGCCCACGCGTGGGACCGCCGCGCACATAAACCATCCACCAACTATGTGAAGGGACTGACGAATCACCAACGTCTTGTGTCACCAATGCTACTGCCAACTCTTCAACGTCAATCACTAATACAACCATCAACAAATATTATATCAGAAGTGGGATAAACTTACATGTAAATTGATACTTTTTCTTATGCCAATAAGGTCTGTTTCTGTTTAACTAATCACTAGTGCTATGCCCTATGTAAAGGGCGTAACCCACGCGGTCCTACAATGGGTCAAGATGATCAACCGCCAGTATAGGCTCGAGCCATATACGAGTACGCAAAAGTCTCAAACTGTCGCGTCTGTCCTTATGCAGCTAAATATAAAGGACGGGTACGAAGGGCTTAACAAACTATTCAAATTAGTGTCTAATTTAATAGAGATCAATGCGATTTAAGCCTATTAACTCAATCAAGAACGCGAGGGTTAATATTATGAGTGACGTAATGAGTTTGTGTAATTACAATAATTTAATTAATAAAATAAGTTCCGCGAAGTTCATTTAGAGTTCTTAGACTAATAGTAATAAAACATGAGAAATGAAAATGAAATGAAATGAAATGAACTTTATTTGCAAGAAACATTGTACATAAGATGTTCACATAAAATTAATAATCTGGTCTGCATGGTCTGCTAATTAATAATTAAGGTGGTGATAATGGAGGTCTAAAAATCCATAAGCCAGTATCTATTGTGTTAGCTATTGCATTCAAAGAGGGTTGCCAAAGAGGATTTAAGTTTTATATCCATATCCTCTTGACAAAGCAGGCATGTGATTCTGTATGGCCCCGAACAGACAGACCAGCCTACTTAACAATAATAATCATAAAATACCAAAGTGGTCGTGTGCTTAAATCCAAACCTGGATCCTCCCGCTTATGCTGATGCTACAGATGCTTTTTTTAATTATACTTAATTAAAGTAATTAAATGATATGAAACTTGGAACCATGTCAAAAACCATCTAAAAGTACCTACCTACATATTTATAAAAAAAATTACAATATTCAAACCTTTTGACACGACTGTAATTGCTAATAAGCAAGGCTTCGTTTCCTCATTCCATTCTCTACGCGTACTGAAAAATAAGTGCAACTAGCGGGGCAGGCATAACCCTTCATTCCTCGACCTTGTAAGGCAATAAAATTATATCGCACTGACATTCTGTTGACATGACATGCAAATGCCGGACGTAAAATTATATACTTAAGTTGGTCAAAACAACAAACCATGTACTAAGTATGTTATACATTTTAAATTCACTCATACGACTGAATGCTAAATGTTACTAACATACTCATACAATCCTGATTCGTTCTTGCACCGAAAATTCATAAACTCATGCTTATAGTGTTCGGATAGAATGTTACATAACTACAAACACAAATTCAAAGAACAATATTTCGGCGTCTCGACGAACCTTTTGCATGAGTAACTATGTAGTTAATAATAATGAAGAAAAGCATAACTATCAGCTTATTACATAACATTTCTGGATAAAAGTTACATTTCATAGAGCAGGCCACTCATCTGTTTCTTTTTCTTTCGGGCAGAGCTAGTATACACTGCGCTACACAGCTAGCCAGCGCGTGAGATTCATCTTTACGATACGTTTGTCGATGAAAACACGATGTGATGCACGAGATAGCGTCCTTGTGCTAGCGTGCAGGCGCAGGCGGCGAGTGGCAGACAAAAGGAGTGCGTTGCTCCCTCGCGGCGGCGACTAGCCTTAATTGGATAATCGCATTCGCTCCTGGAGGCACGGACCCTTAACACGGACCGTCTCAGGAGTTGCTTAGTTGTCACCCGCTCCTTCCTAGCTTCCTTTGTAATAAAAAGTAAAAGTAAAAATCCACTTTGCGTAGGTAGGTATCATGTTTTGCTAGAGACAGTATGCCATACTAATTATCACAAATGCTAATCAAATATTTTTATCACAAAGTGGCAGACTTATTTGTCGGAGTCACGGCTTATACTTCTTGCCTTCATGCTACACCATAGATTAAGAAAAATCCTGAAGGCGCAACTGAGCTCATATAACATATTGGACAATAGTCTTAATTTTAAAGCTTCATTTTCGGTCCGTGTATACCCGATCTATCTCTTTTTTTTCTTGTTATATCATAGTGCTACACATCACGTCTAATCTCCTCCTAACATCAGCACTAGTAAAGTGACTGTTTTACATGTCGGAGGATTTAATAATAAAATTTATATCGATTCATGTACATAGGTATTAATTACCATTCTTTACCATCGATTTACCATTTTTTCCATCAACAACTTAATATATTAACATTTACTAGGTGGTAAGCAGTCAGACTTCTTTGCATTCCTCCTAGATGGATGTCATCTTAGTACTTATCACATTGTCATATATTTTACTGTAAATCAGAAATTGCATTTAACTGTGTGTGTTGTGTGTGTGTGGTAAGAATAGCACTGTATGAACTGACAATAATCGGTAAAGTGCCGGTGGAGATGATGATTTAGAAGCCCCAATATTACTCTACTACGAGTAGGTATTAGTATGACTTAGCACTGCACAGTCTGAGTAGGCATATCACTTAACATCTTGTGAACGTCTTGTTATTATGTAGGTACCTATTTGCTAAAAAACATGTCATCAATAGAACCGGTAAATGCGTTCCGTCTTAACGAGATGATGTCGCGTCGTCAGCGGTCGTCAAGAGTGCTTAGTCCTTTATCCTCGTCCTAGATCGTATTAGCTCAATAGCCTGCGTCCTGCGAGCAGCGACACTTGCTGGGTCGATGAACTGGCTTATTGTGACAACATTATATACTAACACATAGAGCCTATTAAATATGTTGATAAATATTAGGTATAGTTGCGGAATGAAAAGCTTCGTCACCTTTATGTCGATTTTCGAACTAGAACTGCAAGAGTCTAGTATGTAAACATACCATAACAATTGACTAGTGCAAACGAATAATTTGAAAATTGACAAAACTTTTCATTCCGCGACTGTAAATATGCAGGTACATCTCGTTGAACGAAGATTTTGACTGATTTTGACAGGAGAATGTAATGAGTAACATAACTAATAACAGAACAACCAGAAATTTTTAAAGCGCAGGTAAATGCGGTGTTTATGTACGTAACCCAGGAATTGAACCCAGAACTTTACTTCTACCATCCCGTAATCTACAACATGCCAATGTAGGCAGTAGGTACAGACTACAGTAAGTACACATTCTCCAGCGAGTGAACAATACTGTCTAGAATCTAGATACACTAGATTTCTGACCACAGTTCGCTTTCATTCGAAGGATTGAGTTACTGTAACTTACCAATGTAATATCTAGATACCAGCTATATTATGGTGTTCTGTGATATATCAGTTTCCTAATTACTAAGAAATATTATACCAATCACAGTACAGTATACCTATAGTGTTTAAAATACAAGCTACAATCAAATTATCAACTTATGAATAACAAAATATTAAAGCCCCCGCCATTTGACAATGTTTGCATGAAGCACGTATAATCGTGTAATCATACGCAAAAAAGTCTTACGACAATTTTGGAAAAGAGCTGATACTCTTACACTGCTGATGCACAGCTAAAAGCGAGGAAACTGGCTTTCAATTGAAAAAAAAACTGCATCGAAATCGGTCCATCACTTTGAAAGCTACGATGCCACAGACAGACACAAACATATACATACACGTCATAACACCCCTCTTTTTTGCGTCAGGGGTTATAAATACAACGTAGCGCAACTTCCCTGTATTGGCACAGCGCGTCGGTAGTCCTAAAATAGTTAATTAGGCGCTAGTGTAAACACGGCGGCCGTGCTTTTAGTAAACATAGCGCGTAAACGAACACGCGTACACGATCATAAAATAAATGTGCAGTTGCTGCAATGTTCCCAGTAACGCAATGTTCGCTCATATCACTATAGTGAGTACGGTCAACTTCAAAAATTAATTAGTTTCAAAATATTTCTATTAAAATTCAAAAAAATCAAAATTAATAGGTACTTCTGTATACAAACATGAGTGGCACGCATGAGCTTTTATTTGCTAATTCCATACGGACGTTTGTATTTGACAGTTCATCTTCATCATCAGCCTATTACTGTCCCACAGCTGGACACAGGAACTTTTTATATGAGACATAGAACAAAGCTTTGACCTGCCGTCTTGCAATTCTCCAATCTTCTAGCATTTAGATTCTAGACCCAACGATTTAAGTTGTGCGTTGTACATCAGTGAAGTAGTTCAGTATTTAAGAGATATTTTATTCAGGAGGTTATCTTTAAGATCCACATTGGTTCGTTTAAAAATTGTACTTAGCTTAGGACCTATTGTGAAACACAATCACTGAGCAGACGATTATAATGTCTTATCATGGTAATTTGTATGGTTATTTGTCCTGTAAGTTGGGACAAGGGGGCGTAAGTACCGTTTCTTATTCCTACGGATAAGTTTCGGTACACGCGCAACTTCGCCGAACACAATACGCATTACGCATGGCATAACTATAACTTACACGCGAAAAGCAAAATCTGATAAAAAATACTGAAATATAACTCGTTATAACAAACAATATCTACCTTCTGTATTTCTTCATCTACTGAAACATTTTCTTCTATTGTAAAAAACACAGAATTTTTATTTAATTTACTTTGTTCGATTTTTAGTATTTGTTGTTATTATATAGCGGCAACAGAAATACATTATCTTAGCTATCATGATTCTAGAGATAAATATTGGTCGGACGGACGGACAGCGAAGTCTCAGAAAAAAGGTCCCGTTTTGTTCTTTAGGTACGGAACCGTTAAAAGCATCTCCCTTGCAGTATGAAAGCACGGATGGACGACGCAGCGCGGTGGTGCGCGACCGCGTCTCGTCGGGCGCTCGCAGGAAGCGATCGCTTCATTGACGGCTCTCATCAATGAATAATGATGCAGCCGCGCCGATGAGCCGATGAACTTACTGCGCCGGCACAATCAACACACACGCACACACACACACTAGACACAGCCCTGTGTGTGTATGTGTGACCAAGAACAATTTAATGTTCTCGCTATTTTGTTCAATCTGAAATATATGCCGAGAATACATATTTAAGGCAGAGATAAGGCTAAATTGCATCGTAAAAAAACAGATATAATAATAATGTTAACAGCTAGAAATGTTAGATGTCTACACTGAGATCAGAGGGAGTATTCTGTTTCTAATTGGCGCAGAGTATTTCAGTCCACGGTGCGATGCGATGTAGATAAGAGACAAAACACACGCATGTCGCGTGTCTATGTTAACGCTAGTCGAAAGAAAACAGCATCACTAATTAGAAGGCTGCTATTTTGGACAAGAACAGAGTATGTTTAATGCTTGTTAGTTGTTTCTATAGCGCACCGGTTAAGAGGCGAATGAAATTCGAAAATTGGTTCGGTCCTCGCTCGACTATTGTCCTATGCGATACTAACGCATGCAAAAAAGAGGATTTTCATGACATGTTTAATACGGCTGACATGATCAAAAAAAGAGTCCCGTCTAACTCATTCATTCACTCACTGACTCATCATCGCCAAACCTTGAAATGTTGAAAGTAACCTTGTAACTTTTGAAAGTAGACAAGGGATAAGTAAAGATTTCTGGATATTTATCTGGTATCACCCGATCACGGATGGTTAGATATAGTATTTATTACCTACAAAGCCAAGATAGATATCGCAATTAAAATTTCCCTAACAGCTGGCCAAAAATAACAACAATCAATTTTCTTTGATGGATAGAAGAAGCGCTTTCACAACTCATTTAGAATAAACAGCCGAACTAAAACGGCGCGCCTCGCCGCACGCGACCTAAAACTTTAATACCCAACTACTCATCGACAATGCGCAATAAAGAAGAGTATTGTCTACGTACAAATCCCCGCTCGTGCTCCATACGGCTCTATGATTCTCATAATTGTAAATTGTTTGCATCGGTCGAACAGCGTAGGCAATGATGGCATCGGTTGTATAGCGTGCATACTGATTGGTTGATATTTGTATCGATCAGACAGCATCGACACTGATTGTTTAATATGTTTGCATCGGTTGAACAGGGTAGACATTGATTAGTTAGTAATTTCATTTATTGGATAGTGTTGTCACTTTATTAATTTATTTATAACCAATGTTATAAATAAATTCAAATTAAGAACTTATGTTATAAACATCAGTTGCTTACATCTGTCGAACTGCATATACATAGTTTGTGTTTGCATCAGTCACTTTTTGGGTATACATATTTAAATAGTGTTTGCATCGTAAATCGTGGAACAGCGTAGGCGTCTGCTGTGAAGCTATGGCTATATGGAGGTTGTGACAGCAGAGTTGCGATGTTCGGCCGATGTAAGCGGATGTACTAAGAGAATCACTCGGAGTATGAACTCTGTGCCACTACACTAACTCAATGTATGTAAATCGGCCGATGCGATTACCCACAGCAGTCGGCACTCAATCGAGTCGTGACTCGAGTAACGATCAAGTGGTGAGCGTGCTACATGGTTGACAACTTTCTTCTTTTAAAATGACTTACGGAAGCTTCGCTTGGATTAGATGGGTACATCTAAGGTTGCGTATCCACCAAACGCTACGTTACTATGCTTCGTTTGTTCGAAGGAATCGCTCGATTTAAAATTAAAATCGAGTGATGCTATTGGTGCGTTTGACACAAATCGTAACACATCTCTGCTGTGCTATTCTACAAAATGAAATAGCTGCCAGACAGCTGCCAACCCGAATATGGCATGCAAAATTGTACTCTATTACAACTGACAAAATCATAGATGCAGAGATGTACGCTGGTCGCTGTTTTGCAGAATAGCACGGCTGGTGTACATGTACCCGTACGCTTGTGTCGTGCTGTGTACCAGAGACCATCCTGAATTTTGATTACCTGTGCTTAAGCAGCCGGAAATGGAAAAAAAGATTGCTATTTTCTTTTAGGTGGAGACAAAATATATGGATCTGTGTTGGTAACAAATTCCAGTTTTGGTTAACTCTGCGTTTTCAAAAGTTATTTTGAGCAACGAAGAGTTTATTTCCACTTGCCTTTTGAACACGTCGGATCTGGAAAGTTTTATAATTGCCACGCGCGACCGCGATGTAATGTTAAAATCCCAATAGATCCATACAGTTTACTGGCAAGTGGCAACCCTACATCACGAATTAATAAAGGTAACCAGACAGCTCGTCTGACCTCGCCTAGCATTTTATTAATAAAACTAATTAATTACAATTCTCGAGTGCAATAATTTGTGACTTGTATTAATTGACACTTATTGTTTAATGGTATTGATCAATTACGTTTCACACTGTTTACGATGATTATGGATATTCTCGAAACGTAATCAACAACCTAAGTCGGGACGATTAATTAATGTACTACTTACTTGTAATGGTAATTAACAAATATCAGTCATATCACAATATGTCTCTATCCCTTCTTCAGTGTTTACTCGTACCAAATTTTGTAAACGAATCTACTTTAACTGGTATTGAATGTTTCCTTTTTTTCCGTATTCCTTTATTTTTTTTCTGTATGGTTTTTTAGTGATCGATTATTGGCTGCAGATAACTTCTTCTCAGGTCAGGCGTTTGAACCCTTGTGAACTTAATTTTAAGTCGTTACATAGTTATCACTATTCCATAACTTTATTGACTATATTTTGTATTAACTGACTATTCACTTATGCTGTGAAAAAGCCTTTTCGAATTGGAGTGAAGATTTGAACTTAAGTATGCAATTTTAAAATTATGCATAGCATCATAGCATGATATACAAAACCAGTGCAATATTTCGATCTTCGTACATTTTTCTCGATATTACTTACTTATACTATAAGAACAGCTCGGGAGACATGTAAATAGTAAGGTGGGTGGACCATGGAAGGCCACTCTAACAATTGAACAGTTATTATTCGTTTATTTACTGAATAAATGATACGAACAAATAATAAAGTAATACTTTGTTTTATTACGTAACATATAAACCACTTTTTTTTATTTCAGATTTGATCAATATTGATTAAACTTAAGTTTTATTGAACGCTTCCAAATGGCGTTGCTAGGAACTAGGGCTCCCTAGAAGGCCATTATAATAAAGCAGTCATTTAACACTAAAAGTTAATAAATAGCGATTAAATCTACAATAAAAAGAATTGGTTTATATGTTAAGTAATAAAACAAAGTATTACTTAAATATTTGTTAGTTTCATTTATCCAGTAAATAGATGAATAATAACTATTTATCTTTTTCTTTTTTCTTTTTACACTATACAAGTTAGTACTTGACTGCGATCTCATCTGATGGTAAGTGATGATGCAGCCGAAGATGTTAGCGTACTAACTTGGAAGGGGTAAGTTATGTCACCCCAACGGTTTCTACACAGCATCATACCGGAACGCTAAATCGCTTGGCGGTACGTCTTTGCTGGTAGGGTGGTAACTAGCCACGGCCAAAGCCTCCCACCAGACCAGACCTGAGCCAATTTAGAAATTATAAAATTCCAAAGTGGCCCGTGGCAGGAATCGAACCCGCGACCTCCCACTCGAATCCGAGCGCGCGTCCCCTGCGCCACGGAGGTCGTCAAAATTTATTTATTTGTTACAGTGGCCTTCTATGGTACACCCACCTTATTTTAACGTCGTCGATTTCCGATATCAATGAAGCGAGGGACCGTACTGCCAAAATAGTGGCGCGAGCGATTCGTCGCCGCGTCTGTGATTTCTAGTTTGATGGATGATTATGTAGATAGAAGGAATTTGTCATCACATGGATAACTACGAAATTTTAATAGTTGGCCTTCGAAGGAGCATGGCTTTCCATGGTCCACCCACCTTAGTTAATTTTTTGTTTGACCATAGGTCCATATTTTCATACCTGACTATTTTAGGGTTACCGGAGACTAATGGAGTTATATCAGCGAGGCTATCGTTATTAACTCACTGTCTAATTAATTTAATTGAAAATTACTTAGCGTATCGCTTTTATTTTTTATAATTGCTTTTTGTTACGCTTGGCGATAGATGTGACCTTAAAACTTAATTCAGATAATTCGTTTCAAAATTACGATATATTAAAAAAAATTATATTATTTAGATTATGATTCTTCGGTAATCTACCTATATATATACTAATCGCCCCACCCAAACTTTAGGTTAGAAAGCTGGAATTTTACACATGGGTCTTGTCTGCAATGGAGGCAAGGATTTTACAAAAATCCCAGGTTATTTGATCTGACGAGGATTATCAGATCTATCAGGATTATCTGATCAGTTAGTATTTTCACCGTAGTAGCCCTATCGCTTCTCGTCTGATATAAGTAGCTAGGAAGAATTCCAGCAAACGCTGCACAACAACCAGTTAAACATCTAGATAACTGCAACTCGCCACTGCGCTGCGCGTCGCTTTCGCTTCCAGTTTCCACCCGGATAGCGGACACTGCTTTTTTACACATTTTATACATTAGAACCTCATTTGTAGCACTCTTGCATTATTTTTTTCAAAAATTACTCTTAGAAAAGCAGTGTAACCTGCAAAGAAGTCATTTACGAGTATTTGTTGGCTGTTATTAGCTGTAAGCCATCCTGGGCGGGGCCAGGAATTGTCCGATTTTCCGGAGAAAAAGTAGAGTAAGAAAAAAGCCAGCGTGGTGGGCTCCCCCTCACCCCCTACCCCCTCTTATTCTGAGAGGAGACCTGTGCCCAGATGTGGAACACATTTAAAGGGCTGAGACTTACTTACTTCAAGGATTCAGTAGGTACTGACTACTGTTCTAAATCAAACCTACGATAAATCAGTCCTGAAAATATTTGAAAGTAGCGCAAGATTGTTTCTCTCGGTCCGTAATCAGCACGCACTTTGTACTCGGAACAATTAGCATAGAGATAGGTGCGCGGCGCTCGCAGTTAGCACGGTATCAGCTATAAATCTGACAGCTAACGGCGGGCGTCGCGTGCGCGTGCGCGGGAAAGTGCGCGCCGCCACCGGAAAGCGGAACCGTTGCGTCACTGACCACCGACACTGACCATCTGCCATCTGAAGATGTTACTGTATTGACTCCGGTGCTACTTTGCAGAAGTACCTCCTATGATGGGTAACCAATCGACCACATAATAATTGTTATTGGTTGCCTAGAAAAGATGTATGTAGCGATAAGGCCGCGTTATAGGACTGTTACTTTTTAGTGTTTTTTCGTATCTGTATTTTCAGTATTAATATGCAGTGTGCAATACGAGTATAAGTAAACTACTCAAAACAAAATAGGGCCCACTCTGCATAATCTCAAATCTTGCATAAAAACTAAGTTGTACGGTAACTTACTCGTAAGTGCTTTAAATCATCCCTTTGCACAAGGTTCAGATCGCTTGTGTTTTTAGTCTAAAAGTCACTTTGTTTAGTTGTTTACTTTAGTTTCGGGACTAATACTAATATACTTTTTTTTAGAGATAGGCAGCTCTACACACGTGGCCTCTACGCCTGCTACGGTCTACGTATAACGTACGAGTATGTTAGTGGGTCAATACTCAACATCAATGAAAAAAATTTAAAATTATATTTATTTTTATTTAAAAAAGCAAGTAAATCGGTAAAGTTGTTCGGAAGTGTTTTGTTTTTTGAGGACACATCAATTTTATATATTATATTAAATTTTAAGTAGTTTAGGTAGTTCATTTACTTTTTCATATCAGTAGCAACTGGCAAGGTTAAATTAAATTCACAGTTTTATGTAAATAAAGTAAAAGTATCTAATGTATACCTATGCAGCAAAACTAAGTCAAGGAATTAAACGAAAAAAAAAACATACAAATCACTTTATGCCCTACTTACCTGCAATATGTGGCGCAGCTTGGTGTAATTAATTATTATTTGTAGTACTCTATACTTTATTGTATTCATGATCGCTGATCATCTGCATATCGGGGCTACTCAAGGCGTCAATTAGAGATAACATCTCCGTACATTTCCAGTTATCTGAGTGGATTTTGAAAGAAATGGAACAGCTAACGGACGCTTTAGCAGGCGAGTAGCTGCCACGGATAGTTGATTGCAGATAGGACAGGATGCTGCAGTAGCAATAAATAACTTGTGGTGATTGATTTATAGCTAGTACTTAAACACCTTCGGAGGTTTTACTTTTGGTATCTAAAGTATATTCGCTTGACGGAAGATTTCAGCTAAAAATTAAAATTAAACTGTTTAATATTTCACATCGGCGTAGCTCATGAGCGCTTATGAAATGTTAGGCTCTACCGCCATTTTATAACAGCTGTTTTACACCAAGAAGAACGGACAAAAAAAAACTCGGCACTTGCTCTTTAACAAGTTATCATTTAAAAAATATTTTTTAAAACAAGCTTTCATACTTTTTAGCCAATTTTTATCCCTATTTTTCTTAGCATCAAAACCTGGGGCCATACCACCATCTCTTAAAGCAGTACTATTCATGTTATTTTGATACAATGAAAATAACAAAAAAGTACTGCAACATTACTGCTTTAAAAGATGGTGGTACGTCTCCTGATTACCATCTAGCACCAAAGTACTAGTACCTAATCGTCAAGTCGAATCAAACGAGTCCAAACTCGATAGAGTTGTGTCGTTTGACTACCGAGTTCCTATGGCCACCTTTCGATTCCATCATCAGATCAACTCCATATTATAATAATTTTGCATCGTCACCAATTTACACATGCACGCAAAATTTGAGCTCAATCGGTAACCGGGAAGTGGATCAAACTTGCAAGATTTGAAAATAGACAAACAAACAAACATCAGAACAGATGAAACAAAATTTATAGTTGTAAAAAGGCTGAGATGAAGTAGGTTATTTGAAAAACATTGTGGGCGTATTGAGCTGAAATTTCGTATTTTGATCACGTTTCACCAATCTAGTACATATCCTATCATAACAGTCATAACATTGAGTCATAGCCGAATTATTAATTCCTAGGTCATGGCAATAAAAAGCGGGTTGTCACTATTCATATGCAACCCTAGTTGCAAGCCACAAGCCACAAGCGAAAAGTGGCTACCAAGCCATTTTTGGTTTCAAGCTACGAAGAGGCAGATTATCTGATAGCTCATTCAGAACGCGTGTAGAAAGTAACTCATTACAGAGTTATGCGATTTTAATCTTTATTCCATTGAGATATAGCACTTTTTATTCTTATTATGACACCATCGTAATGAGCCATTCCAGTGAAAGATTATGTGAGGTTGGTTACATAAAAGTTCCCTTACAAGAAGACGCGATTTATATGTTAATAGTTATACCTACTGAATAATGAGTTCCTACAAATAGATACTTATCCCCTGTGACTCCTCCTATCCCAATAAAGTTAAACTAGATCGCAAATGTCCCCAATTACATTCTCAAAGAAGGAAACCCACACACGACCGGCGTGGCTTCGGTTAACCATTCTCCTATATACCATGATCCAAAGGCCATGTAATTTATCGATTCTATGTCTACAATCGCTAACGCTTTATTAAACTGAGAATTATACACTTACACCACAAATACCACCCCCGTAGGTACATTTCTAGAGCGTTATCGATAGCTAAAGTACGATACTCTGAAAAATTAACCACTAACACTAACTGTTTTCATATTATATTAATCAACAGAAAAAAATATATACCTATAACTCTAAACCGGTCGCAGACTAAGAAAAATATTGTCGGTAAGTATACTTTAGTTGTATGCCGATCAAAAAGAGCAGAGCAAAAGAAAGTATACTTAAGGGGTTAGGCGAAGGCCCAAGTAGTTCGCAAAATTCATTAGTTTTTCGCTAATATAGGCTAATTATATCCATCGTAGGCTTATGGCAATGAGTTTTGAGAGCATAAGGTTGAGGCATCTAGGTGTTTTACCCAGCCTACGATATACAACGTGTAGATTAATTACCCTAATGGGCCGAAAGCCTAAAGTACACGGATGATACCCAACCACCTTCCTTCCGCGTCCCTTTGTCAACTTTTCTTCTTTGCAGTCTGCAATCAGCTTAAACAATTCACAACACTACAATCGAGGTTGCTGGCGAATCTTGCCTCATTAATTAATTAAATTAATTATCAACGATTTGTCTGTCACCTGAATATGTCATTGTATTTCTTACATATATTGAATTCATTTTTATTTATTTGCATATTTCGTAGCTCTTTAATATGCAATAATTGTAAATTACAACACATATAGTTATTGTGACATGTTTAAATACGATCGTAAACAAATCACATATTCGTATGTACTCGTAAGTACTTCATTGAATATGCAAGTAGAGTAGGTAACTAGATTAGCACCTAGGTGTCACTGACGATCTTACTAAATACCTAGGTAGTAGGTACCCATTAGCAAACGGCATAATAATTAATTAAAATGGAATGAATGCATTATTTCAAAATTTTATTACTGTAAGTACTACGAAATTATGGTTTACAAATTATACAAATTAAGGACGGCATTACTTTTCAACTAAAATAACGATTTTCAAATCAAAATAATTTATTTGACTTTCACTCCTACATAGTTGACGTACCAAAGACACGTACGAAGCGGTTTGATTCCTTGTTCCTGGCACGCAGTGCAAAGGTCTGGAATACACTTTTCAGGCACTGCCTTTCCCAACTTTACAACTTGGGCGCCTTCAAATCAAAAGTGAATAGGCATTCCCTAGGCAAACGCGTCCCACGTTTTAAAAATAATAATTGGTCAAGTGCGAGTTGGGCTCGCGCACTGAGGGTTCCGTACTATTATGACCCATTCTCAATAGTATTAAAGTAAACTACCTCCCCCCCCCCTCACCTGTCCACCAAATTCAAAAACGAGCAAAAAGTTTGTTGGATGGGTCCGTGGGATGTCCTTAAATATTTATTTTATTCATTTTTTTGTATTTTTTGTTATAGCGGCAACAGAAATACATCTGTGAAACTTTCAAGTGTTTTATTACGATTCAAGAGATACAACCTGGTGACAGACGAACGGACGGGCGGCAAAGTCTTAGTAATAGGGTCCCGTTTTACTCTTTGGGTACGGAAATCTAAAAATGATGGGAGCGCTCTTGTATACAAACGGGGGCAGTAAAATTAGTTTTTGGCAGGTATATCGTTAAAGTGAGCACGAAACTATATTGTTTCAATTGTTATTCCGAAATTGGTGATTTGCAGAGCTCCTAAATTCGCTGTAGTTTTTTCGAGTAGGCTGTGAGGTTCGGGGAACCGCTACAGTAGTGGTCCAGTTATGCAAATGGTCCGCCGTCACGCGCATAAGAATTGCGCATCTGCATATGCTTGTACTCTGTTACCGATATGGCGATATGTGGGCATTGTGCTTCGTTCCCAGCGCACGCGCAACCTACTGACCCTGCGTCTGCGCACTGCCAGCCGCTGCGCACTGGAGGCGGTGGGAACAACGGTAGACGATATTTACCTGCCTGGCTATAAACTTATCGATTCTCGTTTCGAAAACTAAATGCTGGAAGCTTGTTTAGAATTTCAATCCACGATGACGCGCCCCACTCTGTCAAACTCCACACGAATCTTTTTTCTTCCACGTTTCTGATACGAACCGCTAAGGTGTGGAACCCTTCCAGCTTCCGTGTTCCCAGCCAAGTACAATCTGGGTGCCTTCAAGAGAAGAGTGAATAGGCATTTTCTAGGCAAGCGCGCTCCATCCTAGACCTCATAATTTCTGCCCATCAGACATGATTGTGGTCAAGCGTAAGCCTATCTATCGTAAAAAAAAAAAGAATCGAATGAAACATAAGCAATTTTGAGAGAGTGGGGCGCGTTTTTATGGATTGAAATATCTATACATACAAGTAAGTTGTCACATTTTAGCATAATAACGGCATTCTACGATTATCTACCTATTTGTAAATTATTAAATATCTACATATCTGTAAAATCCTGTCAAAATATGAATCAATATATGCAATCTGTATCCAACACCTTAAGGAGCACACCACGGGTGTGCCCGCGAAATTCAAATTTTTCGTGGTTTTTCGCGATTTTTAAGCTAATAAGACATAATAGGCTTATGGCCGTCAAATGGCGATAATCCCAATATCTTCTTCACGTGTTTATATAAAAATCTCTGCTCGAAAGTGTCCAGTTAAAGAAATTAGTCCAAGATTTGCGAGTTACTCACATAAAACTCGATACTCGGACTAATTTCCTAAGATACACATTTTTATGCAAACATTTTGATATAATCATGTAAAGATGATACTGTCATTCTCGCAAATTGATTGCCATAAGCCTATCATGTCTAATTAGCGTAGAAATTGCAAAAAACCACGAAAATTTTGAATTTCGCGGGCAGACCCGTTGATTTCACGTTAATAAAGATTTAAAAAACTATACTCAATTAAAGACATATTGTCAACATATACGTAGCCTTATTCTAATTTTGATAGAGCTCTCACAGCTAGATAATTGATACAAAGATTGGTCTAGAAGACTTAGAAGTACGATGCGATATAAACACGATAAACCAGTAGTAATAAGTCTAACTGCTAATTACGAGTAGGTACTTACCAACAGTCAAAACGTGGAATAGTTCATCCTTCGCAAACAACGGGAAACTGTAACAAAGAAAATTCAATTAATCATTCAAGGAAGTAGAGATATCCAAAATAATAATGCATTCGGTAATCAAATTCGGACCAAGAAGAACCGGCAAATCGTCGCTACTTGCAAAGAGGGTGTATAAATTTGCTTGTAATTGTTCTCAAAGACAGAAAGGGTTACGTAAGAAATAAAATACCTACAACTCGATACTGCTACTACATCCTAGGTATACAAAAAAGAAAAACGCTAACTTATATCAAACTTATATTAGCTTTTAAGCCCATTGTTGAAATTATACAAAGACTTTATTTAATACATGGCTAGGAATACTTATTTATTCGATATTATCATAGAGATTTAATCATTTCTGCATGAGTTTTGTTTAGGTATTTGAGTATTGAATAATTCAAGTCTGTAATCTCAGATCAGCTATACAGCTTAGCGACGCCGGTGCCGCATCCATGGTGTAATGTGCATAATTTATGGCATAGGGAAATAGACCCCGGGTCATTTCCAATGTCAATGTGGTAAACAGTTTTCACTCTCGACAGCTTACAGTGAGGTCGGAGCTTTAAGTTATGCTTAGGTGTTATTATATGATGATTTTCATATCATAACATAACTTGATATCAAACCGATTACTTATTTGGCATTGTATCGTTTCCTCAGGAAACATATTTCCAATTTCTAATCTTTAAAATTATTGTGTTTGTAAGAATTCTCCTCCGAAACTGTTCTTGTTTGTCTCAAATCTCCTCCGAAACTTTTTGACGGATTTTTATGAATTTTGTATATTCCGTGGCTCTCTGAGAATAGGCCGTAAACTTTTTATCGTACTATACTTAAGTGAGAAATAATAAAAACATTAGCGGGCAAAACAACGGTAGCCGGGTCTGCCAGTGAGGTTCTCATATTTCTTTCTTGGTTCGACACCAAACAGAAAAAAACACCTGCAGTCCGTGGTTCCTCTGTATTTTCCTTATCTGTAGGTTGCCTGGCAGAGATCGCTACTTAGCGATAAGGCCGCCTTTTGTACTAATTAATTTTTACTTCTTAGTTGTAATATTGTTTTGTGGTGTACAAATAAAGTGTTAAATAAATAAAAAAATAGAACAATCTAGTCATAAATCAGTCAAGTCAGTTTCAGTATTCTAGTATACCAGGGTAGGTGAATACATGGAATACGCCAAGTTAAAAGTAAGTTTACTGACATGAAGTAAATTGCGCACGGTAAGTATCAGACGTGTCATGTGGTTCCCTCGCCAAGTTTTCTCATTTTCTTCCATCGCAAGCAATTTCAGGTTTCCACGCAACCGTGTCTTGCACGAATAAATACCAATAAATTCAGCTTTACCATCGCGCATCGACATCCAATTTATTTCATCCAAGAAATTCAAGCTACTGTGACAAGAAACAAAATCAAACAGACTTATAAAAGGCCTAGTGAAATAAGTATTTAGTATACCTATAAAAAACTCGTGTTTATATTTGAATTTTGCTGTCTCTTATTTCTATGGCAAAATAAGGCTGTTTGTCCACTATAACCGGAAACCGATAAACGACGCTTCGGTTATCGATTAGCTATGTCGGCAAAAGTTTGTCTGACGCACGGTCAATTAATACCTACATGCGAAACGAAGACGATTGATTGCGAGCAAATCGAACCGACAGCGTTATCGGACCTATCTAGTGACATTACCGACATAGCTTAAAATCGGTTACCGTGTCGGCAGCCCAATTGCTTTACCGGTTGTCGGCTGTTGGATGTCACATGTGAATAGACAATTATTTTAATGCATGAGCCGGCACATCGGACTGTCGTGTCGGTTGTTGTGAATAAAATAACGCACAAAGTTGTTTTGTCGATCGAAGTTCTCAGTTCTAAAGGTTTACTATCGTGTTTACGTTGCTTGGACGCGAGTGCGACGGAGGGTAGTAAATAGTAATTAAGTGATTACAGTAATTAGTAATTACAGGCGCGATGCCGTCGTTGCCGACACCGGGTTCCGATCATTAGCCATCAAAGCTGTTTGTGCAAACTGTTTCACTATAGGTACTGCATAAGTGCGAAGCAATACATAATTATATACCTATAGTGTTCTGAAACAGTAATTTTATACTTCTTATTTAGATTTACAGATTTTTTTATAAATAATAAAACTTATACTGAACTGAATGCTATATGTAACGACAAATGACCGACAACCGACATACATCACACTAATTTTATGATTGCTGGTTTTTTTGTGATGTATGATAACAGAGCAGAAGCAGTCAGATATAAGTATGTCGATACTGATTCAAATAACATAGAATTAACGTCTCCAAGTTACTGACCGCAACTTTACTTTACTTACTTTGCAACGGACTCGCCGCTAAAATACTATGAAATCAACCGATTCCATCGGTGTTTGGCACAAAACGTAACACATCTCTTATGGACACGCACCCTATGTCTCAAAAGCTTTTAATCTTAAAGGAAACGGCGTTTTACTTGTAGATATTAATTTATTATAAATTCACAGTACACAGTTCGTCTTGTAGCCATTACACACAGAAAAAAGTAAGTCACATGTCATCATAGACAAGATAGACAATTTTACTTATTTGATGTACACAGATAAAATATATCTATTTTACAACACCCCAACTACATCAAATAAACTCACATTAATTCAATTATTATCCTTTTATTATTTTAATTCCTGAACCCCCATTCCTTCTAAGCATGAATAATGTTTCACAGGATTCAGAGCTTTAGTTAAAACATCAGCAGGCATGGCAGTTGTTGGCAAATATTTTAAATCAATAATCTTATCATTTACTGCATCTTTTATAAAATGGTATCTTATATCTATATGCTTGCTCTTTCTATGACAGATATAGTTTGCCACCAACTTCTGCGCACTCTGACTATCATTATACAACAATACAGTGCTTGAACTACCTACTAGTTCAGATAACAAAGATCTCAAATATATAGCCTCTTTACAAGCCTCCGCTATGGACATATATTCGGCTTCCATAGATGACAAAGCCACAGTTCGCTGCTTTCTGCTCTCCCAAGAAATAGCAGAGCCTGACATTAGGAAACAAAAACCTGTGTATGACCTTCGGTCTATACAACTGCTTCCCCAATCTGAATCTACATAACCTTCAAGCTCAGCTTTTTCTTTTACATATTTTAAACAATAATTTTTAGTTTTCTTTAAATATCTAAGTATCCTTTTAGCATAATTCCAGTGTACATTAGTATAACAATTATTGAACTGACTAAGAAAACTCACACTAAATGAAATATCTGGCCTTGTAAGCACTGATAGATACATTAGACTTCCTATTAACTGTTGGTATGGAATTTCAGTATTACATGTCTCAGACTTTTCAATATCAAGCTTACATTCGATTGGAGTACTAGCAAATTTACAATTTTGCATGTTAAACTTAGTCAATAATTCCTCAACATACTGCTCCTGGTTTAAAGTGATAACATTACATTTTTTATCTATTTTAACTCTCATGCCAAGGCATTGCTGAACCTGACCTAGATTTTTTATCTTGAACTTAGAACTTAACACAGAAATTAAATTGTCTGTTTCAAATTTACTGTTAGAGAAAACAAAAAAATCATCAACATATAAGGCAATAATAATTTTTACATTTTCAGTTGTCTTTGAAAATAAACAAGGTTCTATTTTATTTTTTCTAAAACCTAATTCACATAAACATTGTTCTACTCTCTCATACCAGCGTCTAGAAGACTGTTTCAAGCCATAAATTGCTTTCTTTAATTTTACAATTTTATTTTTACTACTCTGATCACAATTTATGTCTGGCTGAATCATATAAATGTCCTCTTTTAAATAACCATTTAAAAATGCTGTTTTGACATCTAAATGAGTAACATCAAAATTTAACTGTACAGATAGTGCAAATAATAACTTAAGCGTAGAATGTCTAACTACGGGTGAGAATGTCTCTTGATAATCAATACCGAGCCTCTGCGTGAAGCCTTTTGCCACTAAACGCGCTCTGTATCGCACACTATTAGCACTGTTAAGCTTTCTTTTATACACTCACTTACACTGCACTAAGGTTTTATCTGGAGGTAACTCACTGACCTGAACCCACGCCTCATTCTCCTCGAATGCCTGCAGCTCGTCCTTCATAGCCTCGATCCATTTATCTCTATCCGAGCTATTCAGAGCTTCCTGGATAGTAATGGGGTCGCTGGTGAATCCTGGACTCGACGAAGTACAAAAGTTTGTATACCCATACCTCTCTGGCTGCTTCCTGGTGCGTTTCATAACTGGTTCCAGCGATGTTAACTTCTCCTCATCCTTATTTTGACGTTGAGGTGACATAGTATCCAAATCAGTCAAAGCGTTATGATACTCCGAGTCTGAAATGTTCAGATCTGGACTTGAAGTAGGTTCCTCTTTAATTTCCTCGTCTTTCATAACATGACTGCTCGACTCCTCTGTTTGGATAGTGTCCCCAACTGAAACTGATACACTTGTGTCCGTTATACAGTTCTTTTCTAAATTTTCATGGATAACTACATCTCTACTAATGTTCACACATCTCTTCGTAGGATCATATACTCTGTAGCCTTTAACATTCTCAGAAAAACCGACTAGAATATGCTTCTTAGACTTGGTGTCCCATTTCTGTCTTTTCTCCTTTGGAACATGGACCATGACTTCACTACCAAATATTCGGACATGACTTAAATCTGGTTTTCTTTTATGCCAGAGCTCATACGGTGTTTTATCATTCAAACCTGATGCAACTGACCTATTTCTAAGATAGACAGCGGTATTTGTGGCCTCTGCCCAAAACTTCTTATCAAGGCCTGCGTCAAACAATAAACAACGAGCTCTCTCAACAATGGTACGGTTAATGCGCTCGCTCATACCATTTTGCTCAGGGGTGTAAGGATTTGTCTTTTGATGGATAATACCAGCATCCTTCAAATAATCCTCAAACTCATTACTACAAAACTCTAAGCCATTATCAGTCCGTAATATTTTAATCTTTCTACTTTGCTGGTTTTCTACCAATGATTTAAATTCTTTAAAGTACTTGAAAACTTCACTTTTTGCTTTAAGAAAATATACAAAGGCCATACGAGTAAAATCGTCAACAAAAACAAGGAAATACCTGGCCATTCCTATCGAGGTGACCTCCATCGGCCCGCACACGTCTGCCCAAATGGTGTCCAGGGGTTCTCCGCTCCTTGTTCCTTGGCCAAACGGTAGACGTGTCTGCTTTCCCTCGCAGCAGACTCTGCAAGTATTCTTACTACTGACTGCCTTATCTGTATATAATATGCCTGTGACGGCTCCATTTCTCATTCTGTTCAGGTCACTTATGTTGATGTGACCTAACCTCCGGTGCCACACTTCACTGCTGGCCTCCACTGGAGATGTCAATAAACATGGTGGGGTTAGATGCTCCACTTCTAGTTTATAAACTCCGTCACACAACCTGGCTAATGCTACAAGACTGTTCTTTTTGTTATATATTTTACAGCAATCCTTTTCGAAATCCACTTTGTTACCATTCTTTATCAGTTGACTAACCGATATTAAATTCGTACTCAGGTCTGGTACACACAACACGTCCTTAAGCGTCACTTCGTACTTATACTTCGGCGTGACCGTCACTATATCAGCTTCGCCCGAGCACAGCACCGACATTATAGATTTGTTAGCTGCACTTATTTGTGTTATTGCGGGCGAATATGAAATATTTCTCAGCATATTTACGTCAGAAATGAAATGGCAGCTGCTTCCGCTATCTATGTAAAAGTCACACTTTTTGAAGTTTGCACTAAGGAATACTGCAGAAAATGCATTTGTCTTTTGATTTTCTTGCTTAGCCGGCATTTTACTCTTGCATTCGCTCCGAAAATGTCCACTTAATTTACACCGGTAACAAATAATTCTGGATTTGTCAGTTTTGACATTGCTGTTTGACTTTGACGTGTGGTTTGACGTACTGCCGCCATGTTGCTGTTGCTCAGAGACATCTTTTCTGCGGCTGTCAATACTACCAACTTTAGAATGTTGTCGTTGCCGCCGTCCTTTGCTAAAGAATGCACTTCCGGCTGATTCACTGTTGCCAGCCAAATCGATCAACTTGGTTTTTACGATATCGGCAGTAATGGCGATCCCCGAATGCTCTAATGCCATGATCATTGGATAGTATTTTTCGGGTAAACCCGCCAACATTATGCAGCCAATCCATTCGTCATTCACCGAAAAACCTGTTCCTTGCAGTTTATGGGCAGTCTCCATAATTTGAGTTACATAGCTCGTCATAGATTCACTAGTCTCAAGACGAATCGAAATTAAATTTCTGAGCAATGATATTCTTCTCGAAAATCCCGAGTCATCAAACATTGATTTGAGTTTAAGCCATAAACTTCTCGTAGACGTAGCGCCCTTGATATGCACGTATAACGATGGATCTATTGTCAAAATCAATTTAGCTTTCGCCTTCGCGTCTTCGGCAGCCGGTACACAGTCAATTTAGATCACGATCCGCGATCAAAATTAATGATCGCGGTCCAGATTGATAATGTACGAAGTAGATTGACGGATTGATGCATCTGATCACAAAATATCTAGATATTTTGAAATCAAGATCGCGATCCACTGATCGTGATCAAGATTGAATGTGTAACGCAGGATCGCGTCACACGTCAGTCTAAAATACATACATGTTTCCTGTTTTACTGTATATTGAGTTATGGAGTTATCATGTGTAGTAACTCGTTAAAAGATTTTTCATCCATTCTAAAGTAGCTTTTGTAATCATCATCTTCAGCAGTTAGTTGTATGAAATATTTTATTTTAAATTTTTGAAATATTTAGGATTGGATTAACCAGCGCCTTGTACGAATCCTCTTCTTCAAAGTTAGGGCTAAGACGAGAGATATTACAGCGTTAACCTTATGTAAATCCATGCTATCACGTGTTCACACGGCGACAGGATAACACGGACTGACGAAATCAAGATTGAACGTGTAATGTTGTAGCGCGATCCATCAATCTGTGATCGCGATCTGAGCTACTTGATCGTGATCTAGATTGACTGTGTACCGGCTGCCTTCCGCCGCTTCGGCTATAGGAGTTTCGTGTTTAATGCATTTCGCCATACCTTCGAGGACTAACAAACTCTCAGCTGCGAAAGCCCACTCATCGTAGTTTTCTCGCCCTTTGAGTTTCGGCACGTTGGTTAGGAATGAAGACGACGCCATTGTTCCGATGACCTTGACTGATGACCGGTCCCTGATTTTCTCAGTCCTATGCTAACTAAATTTTCCACTTTACTGCCTAACGGGCATAATCTGAGCCCATAACCTAATCTTAAAGGAAACGGCGTTTTACTTGTAGATATTAATTTATTATAAATTCACAGTACACAGTTCGTCTTGTAGCCATTACACACAGAAAAAAGTAAGTCACATGTCATCATAGACAAGATAGACAATTTTACTTATTTGATGTACACAGATAAAATATATCTATTTTACAACAGCTTTCCTAATTTAGACGCAGGTTTCCACTGTTACAATTATGTAAGACGTTTTTATGTAAGTATTTATTTACAACCACGAGTTTTTTATAAAGTGTCAACAACCAGGTATTCGAAGTTGAGTACCTAAGGAGCCGGCAGTGAGCTCTCAACACTCAACACCCCGGCGAGGGCCCGACGATTGTTAGCCGTGTAATAAGAGACAAGTACTCTTACAAGTGACAAACCGAAAATAAATAGGGGAAGGGAGTGAGCTGACTCTACGGTGTACCTTTACCTTACCCCTCCTGAAGGCATTCGACAATAGAAATAGCGGCTTTGTTTAGAAATGATAAGGACTTGATGAGAAATGAGAATGCTTAGGAAACAAACAAATGGAAGGATAAAAATGAAAGCACTCTGAAATATTAATCAAATGTCTCTTAGATGTTGATGGAGATGATGAAACGATTGTGAAAGAAATGTCTATGTGAATGAAATATGGAAAATAAGCGATCGACGGAGTGAATGTGATAGAAACCTCTATGGATGAAAACATAATTTTATTACGATTATGAACGCACGTAATACTTTAATTTGTAAACATTAAGTAGTTGACTTCAGTAATCAATCGTAGTATTGAATAACTTTGAATATTAAGATGCCATTTACGGTGGTAAGAGTCGTCATCCAACAAATATAAAGACCTAGATGTAAATAGACCGTAATACTAAAATATTTAGGATTAGAAATGAAAAACTATACATATACTTAGTGCAATCACCAATAACAACTCAACGATTGGTAAAGCATTGTTTATGTTGATAAGAGATCTGCGCAGCGCAAGAGCATTAATCGTGTGTGCAGGAATTATGAGATTGTTGTTTTATAGACTCAACAAGTACTTGACAGTCTCGCCTGATGGTAAGTGATAACCGAAGATTTAATCGTACTAACTTGGAAGAGGTAAATATCTCACTATTACTTTATATCACGATTTATAACACAGCTTCGCGCAGGAATGCTATTCATTGCCTCCTGTGCTAATTATAGCTAATACCCCCTTCGAGATATTCCTTGAAAGATTACTTATTTGTAAATGTAGTGAAATATGAAAATTGGAAAGAAAGGAATGTGGAATAATTTATATAAGATACCATTTCCTACACAGTTAAACAAATTATTCCGTTAAATGGTAACGATTTTATCCTATTCCAAAACAAATTTCATGGTTCGCGCCTACCTCGAGTTTCTATTTAATCGTTGAATCTAACCAGAATCATTTATTGCGGCATCAAATCGAATGCCAAGAAACAGTTTTATAATTTTCTAGCATCTTATTCCTTCGTTGTAAGCTAGGCTCTACATTAATCTGAGTTTTAATTCTAATTCACATCTTTAGGTCGCTTAGATTCCGTAGATAATTATTATCTCCTAAGTAAGTCTCTTCACAATATTCGATATTATTACAAAACCATGAAAAAAAAGTTCTGTAGGTGCCAGCTTCCAGCATAGAATATTTATATAATTTTAACCACCGTATAGATAATTTAGATTAGGCAATTATATTGTAATGGACGAAAATATTGTAAGGTACAAGTAAAAATAAACAGTAAACTTTTAGGTGGTTAAAATCAGAAATCGTTGGATTAGGTACCTTCTTATGAATTAATCAACCTCATGAGTTCTTCAAAATAAACTGAGGAATTCATATAGAGGAAGGAGACACAGATAAAAGGATAAATATCTAATTATCTAACGTAGCATTTGCATTACGATTGCTCAAAGCAGAAAAACTAAGGTACATAAACAAGATATTATACTTAGTAAGTTGTATGTTTACACCGATATAATGGGCGGTCATAAAAACGTCTATATTCCGACAAGCCCACTATTTCACTCCATCGATGAATAAAACATGGCGACACATGCATTTTTACTGCGTTTAACGGCACGTCGAGCATGCGCGGCGGACTACGACTTCTAAGGTATGGTCATTAGAAGGTACTATAAATCAGTCAGAAATTATTACGAACTTCATAGCTTGTCCTAGCCTAGAGTCTAATTTGGTTAGTAGTTAGTTTGTAGTAGCCTAGAGTTCTAGACTCTAGTCGACGTAATGATGGAATACTGATTAGATACTCGCCAATTGAAATTTTTACGTGATGCGAAAATCCTGGTATTGAAGGAAAATTCATTTTCTAATTTTCATCATGTTCACTATGTTTTTGTAAACCTACCCAGGCCATTAATTTCAATTAAAGCCAAAGCTTAAATGTTTGGGGTGACACAAGGCAGACTGCCTAGGACATCGTTATTTTTTATTTATGTAAAATGTAAATGATTGGGAAACTCCTGTCCTGCCAAATTTTTTTCACTTCTTTCCATTTTTGTATAAAAATATTCTAAAAATTATGATGCAGTGATCGTAAGATTCCGGCTAACTGGGTAGGATGTTATGCCAACACTGTCAAGTTTAGAATTGCGATGACTGTTTCGCAAATAACGATTGTCCGCCCCACTTGCACTGTATAGTTGTATACTTATTATGTGTTCAAGTGAACACAATCTCAAATATTAGCATTCAGGCACGCTCACCGGCGCAATCCTTCACTCCATTACGTTTAATTACTATATTAGGTGTTACTTCATAATATGTTTATTGCATTACTATTGACATTCTGTCATTTTACTAGTTAGTAGGCAGCAAGAAAATTGGTATTACACTTTTCTTCCTCCTCCGAACTATAGACTACCTATTTCTGTGAATAGCTGATCGTATTATAATCGAAATGGTCAGACTATATCTAATCACTTTCAGAAAGAGAAAGCAAGATTTTCACATTATGTTAAGTGACACGCATCCCAATGAAAGATACTGCATCTGTTCCAAGTGCGCTCATTCTTTCGCCAGCTATAGTGGCCTCTAAACCGAACACAAAGCTTCGCAATTACAGATTCATGGCAGAATATCTGATATTTCCCTTGTTGGTACCTATCTGGGTGGACTCTGTAAATATTTCAGTAAAATCTTACTTTAATTGAGAGTTTTACTCGACACAATATGATTATGAATCTTGGGGTTCAATTTGATATCAGAAATAAGAGTATCAAATGGAACCCCCAAGCAATTAAAATGTTGCAGCATTCAGTCAGGCATATGTTGACTTATGACCACGCTCATATTCATTATTAAATTATAACAATTCTCAATACATTATTGGTAGAAATCGCATTGCACGATTAAAACATAAACTGCTACTGATAAGCATGAAGCAATCGTTAAAACGCGTGCACATTGTACACAGATCCGGGCCGGAGCTTGTATATCATATCACGATATTACTGGTGTTATTTTGAAAGGCAAGGTCATTTCACTTTCTACATGGCATTATCGTGTATGTATTTATAACCGTGACTTACTTAGAAATAAATGCAGTTACTGAACGTGACATATCTATTATATCGATTTATATGTGGCACCCATTAAATTGTTTTGTTCGATAAAACTATCGGAACTTATAATACCATTACGTATTAACTCCGCTATATCATTACTTCAATCGAGATTACATTTGAGATAAGTTCAAGAATGTTATTAATTTACTGCATCTCTATAATAACTATGATCAGAAAGTGGATCCGTAAAAAAGGCGTCAAGTAACAGAATTTATTTTAGACATAAAAAATAAGAAGGCCCTGATCTGTCGTTAATCAACCTTGATATTTGATATCTTCATTACTGAAGCTAAAAGCCGTAACCGTACCAAAGCTATCGGATCACCGTCTCATTACATCTTAGTTCCCTGTGGATTTGTTACCATAAAGTCTCTCTTCCTTTTTGATTTTGAAAATTCAACCAGTTTAGAAGAAATCAAAGGAGCGCAAGGATGAGATTGCTTTCATCAGAATTCCATGACATCAAATGATCCAGAAATCCTCATTTTCATTAACTTAGTGATTATGAATGATGTAATGAAATTACGAACCGTTCAAAAATTATAATATTTGTAAAGGAGCTCAAGTCGGTCACCTGTCACTGAAAGATTTACACAATTTAGTAATTTTGTAATACGATATTTTGTAAGTTGTAATTTTGTTAATTATAATATCGAATACAAAAGGAACGTGTGTTAAATTGGAAATACTCTTATGAGCGGAAATAAAAACGCACCAGGGATGTCTAAAGGAAAATGTTGAAATGAAAAAAAGATGTAGAGCGCAAACTAAAAGCCTTCTTTCGGAACTTTTACCGGAGTGGGGTTTTAAAAATGTTGCAGCGATAATAATTAATAATAACAATTTCATGATAATGTTATCAGTATCACTGTTATAGCTGGTAGCAGGATACTGTGGTGGATTGGTACTGAGTAAAATATTTAATGAATTTGTACCACAAATAAATCATGACAATTATATAATTAAACGAGAAATATAAATGTGTTTTCATTTGCTACTCGTATTGCGTCCTTGGTAGCGAACAGACGCAATATTTTCAAAAACACACACATTAATCAAACTGCTGTCAATGCCGGCATTGTTCCGCCGTCGCCGGCTGAAGCCAGCACTACAGCAGTAATGGACGTGATAAATGGGCCTCAGTTTTCAGTGTCAACCGTGCGTGCTCCAAGCAGTCAACATGAGGAGGCCTTGAGGTTTCTGCGCACTTCGGTTATATTGTAATTTGTAACGAGTGTACAAAAGAACAGTGCGCAGTCAAAGTTGCGTAAAACAACAAAACAAGAAAAAAAAACCGGCCAAGTGCGAGTCGGACTCGCGCACCGAGGGTTCCATACTATCAAAGAAGTAAAACATTAAAAAGAATCACTTTAGTACACGTTTACGAGTACAATTTACTTATAGGTACTTTTGTTGGCGAACCGCAAACGTAACTTTGTTTTTGGCGAATTATTGTTATTATCAAAAAAAGTATATTAGTCAGCGAGTTGATTTTATTTTTTCTATAAAATATACGTTAACTTCTATTGATCATAATTATTTCAGATTTTTCGATTGGTAAACTTCGGAGATAAGGGGGGGAACGGTATTTTTTTCGACAGTTTGCCCAATAAATCAAAAACTATCAGGCATAAAAATAAATAAAAATTAGTTTTAGTATAAAGACTAAGCGGTAGCAGACAGGGCGTACGCCCTAGAAGAAAGATATGATCACAATTAATGTTTCTAAAAATTAAGTTTGATTTACGATCAAACCTAATTCCATCATCCTTTTTCAAGTAATATTAACCCTTAAAGTTCTCGTAAAGAGAACTCACAGCATTCAAAGAAATTACTATCCTGATTGACAGACAATTAATATGAAATGCACATCTGCAGGGGGGTTGGTACAAGTCGTTATGTGTGTGATATCAAAATCTAGCATTATTATATCTTGTACAAGCGTACGAGCAGTTATTTGTCTTCGTTGAACTAAGAAAGGTAGGTAGTGAAGGTACCTACTATGAAAGCATAGAGATCCCGCCAGCGACGACATTTATAAATCTATGTATGAAAGGATATTTTCAAAAATTATAAAGTACATAGAGTAGGACAGCCTTCTTCTAAACCGTTTAAACTTTAGAATCACAATGGCGAAAACTTCAGGTACATAAATAATTTAGATACATAAATAATGTATCTAAATTATACCTATGATGTAAAGCAAATATCCCTAAATTAGTATTTAAGTTAAATCTATTAATCCAGTGTAAGTAAGTAAGTACCTACCTATCCACATCGCTTTAGCGCCTTTAGCACTTTAGTAATCACATATGACAAATTCAACACAAATCTTAAAGCGCTTTATTTTAATACACCTCGATTCTCTGTTCTGTACCAGTTTCGCGATAAGATAAGCGTTATCAGCGGTGAGAGAAAATGAGTTTTCTTCCGTTTGCGGACGCTATCTCGCGCTAATGTTGTCGCTGTGTTTGACGTCGTGTTTGTTGAGTTATGTAACCTCGTGATGAATAACACGAACATTGCCTTCTAAATATGCACTGTTTCTCAAGTTAATGTACAGTAGGAAGTACCTACATGTTGACATGACAATATGCCGCTGAGCTTATGAATACAAGCCCGCTTGGTTTCGTAACTATCTGGCATATTCTGACTATAATATTCTCTATAGTCATGGAAAAGTAAGAGTGTATACTGTATAGGCATTTCTTTTTGCGGTAATAAAGGAAAAACATCGTCAGCGTCTGAGTTCTCATTAAGGAGCACACCACGGCTGTGCCCGCGAAATTCAAATTTTTCGTGGTTTTTCGCGATTTTTAAGCTAATAAGACATAATAGGCTTATGGCCGTCAAATTGCGATAATATCAATATGTTCTTCACGTGTTTATATAAAGATCTCTGCTCGAAAGTGTCGAGTTAAAGAAATTAATCAGAGATTTGCGAGTTACTCACATAAAACTCGATACTTGGACTAATTTCCTAGGATACACATTTTAATGCAAAGATTTTGATATAATCATGTAAAGATGATACTGCCATTCTCGCAAATTGATTGCCATAAGCCTATCATCTCTAATTAGCGTATAAATTGCAAAAAACCACGAAAATTTTGAATTTCGCGGGCAGACCCGTTGAGTTCACGTTAACTGCAACAATTTCCATCGTGCATATTGTGTTTTGTATCATACATGTAGCAAACAGTAGCTGCCCGTGAGGCCATAAAGTAGAGAAATAGGCCGCTTGTTGCGATCTCTGTCGCACTTATGGGCCTTACGGAAGGCTTGCCGGGCAAATTCCGAATTATGTTACTTATATCACTATTTGCAAAAAATGAGTGTGTAATATGACTACTATTTTTCGTCAAAAATCACGACAAAATTTACCTTTGTTGTGTGCTGTTGCTGTCTGACACTAGCAAGCAATCAAATAAATACTATGCCTCATGGATAGCAATAGTGACATGTATGTGACAGCATTGTTTGAACAATGCTCAAGTGCTCAATGCCTAATAAGAAACAATGAGGATAAACGTTATTAAATAAGTAGGATTTCGAATTATCTTTACAAATAATTTACATTATTATCATCAGTAAATATATATTTATTTACTTAGATATAGTAGTAGGTCAACGGTCAATCATTAATAGGAACTAAATAAGTAAATAGCAACAAATAATAAACCACTCTGATGTTTGAAACAAATTGTATCTTTATTACGCTTCCATGAGGACAATTTTCAAAAGGGATGCTTTTATATTGATATTTAATGTTCCTTATTTACTTATACGAAAGCATAATGTCGAACGACGGGACGAACAAGAAGTTCATCTAATGTTAAATGATACGCCTGCCCAAGTAGCAGTCCGTCCCACGATTTTCCATTGCAATATAACAATTAACAACGCACTGCCTTCGTCACCCTGAGACAAGCTCTCATTTTGCTCCCTCTATCAGTAATCTCGTCAACTACAATGCTTTTCAAAACAAAACACAGTAAATAATGTACATAACTGCCCCACAGTTTTAGTTTTCCTTATCAACGTAAACAAAGCAATACTGAACTTTATACTTTCAACCCATTGTAACGATTAGTTCGAGTCTGGAGGATATTCCAATCGGTCTATTTGTGGTTATCCGTATCCTGAACCGAACTGCGATAAAGTAAAAAGTAAAAATATTACCGGCGCCCGCCTTGCCGCCCTACCGCCCCGCCGCCCTGCCGCCCTACGAGCGTGCGGTATAACTTTTACTGCGCGACTAATGGGGAAATCGGGACTCCTGATAAAAAATACGGCGCTATAGATAATTTTCACATTTAAAGTTAGGTACCTGTTACTTATGAAAAGTGACTTAAGTGTTCCTACTTAAGTGTAAGATATTAGTACCGTTATTAACTTTTAACGACTTTAAATGTTGGACTAACAACGCTTCTCCAGTCTCAAACTGACTTCAAGACAGGTAGTAATGAGTAAGATATTAGTAGTAATAAGGACCTATAGAATTTTTATCAAACCGAAGAATTTCATTGGTTTAAAGAAGAAAACTTTGTGTTTATTATTTGCTTAGTGAAAATATAAATACATTTATTTAGGCTTTCCTATTTAATTTTAATCTATACCTATTACTAATTTAAGCGTTACTATTTTAAGTGCTACTTATTGATTTCAATTACAGAAAAACAATAAATAATTTACTTACCACTTGGATGAATATTAATTACAGCTTGTACAGAATATGACAGTGGTCATATCACCGCCTCAAAAACAATAGATTAAAAGTCCAATACATATCAAAACCAGCACAATAAGAAACACAATCATCATGTTAAATTCTAATAACTAGCAAAAGCGTGTGATCGTACCGGCACGTGCGCCCACTGAGAAACTAGCCTTGTGTGTACGAATTGTTGAAGAACATGGCTCATACGATAATCGTGTTTGACTACGATAAATCATCCATTCTGGAGCAGCCCGTGAAGACTAACTACAATAGAAATAACCCGTTCTGTCATTCGTCTTTATCAACATAGAGTCAACTATGGTCCTCGCAACACTAGTACCGGAATCTAGGGAGAGGCGCTTTCACCTGGTTTTATCGTAATATAAAGAAAACAGACTTTTCGAGTGTACACATTAAAGTTTCTTGGACATATCGCCTTTGCAACAGCACCGGGCTCCAGAATTCGGGAAAATGTTTGAAAGTGCTTAATACCGTTAAGAATAGAAAACTGGAGTGTTTCGGGCATGTGATTTGTATTGTGTACACACAAATAAAGCTCCTTCGATTAATGCGGCGGAAGGTGGCAGTAGGAAGTTTGGCCAAAGAAGGATATCTTGGCTTAGAAGCTTACAGCAATGGTTTGGGAAGAACGCCCGTGGATTTGTTTTGAGAAAGTGGTGTCCAAAATACAAATCGCTTTGATGATTACCCTTATCTACCTTTAAAAGGAGAGCACTCTAAGTAAAAACAACTATACTTAGTCCATGTGTCAAAATATGATTGTCATGTTGTATCCACTCTGCTGTACAAAGCTTGATTTATGTCTGACTACTGTTAACTATTTATGAAATCACAAAAACACAACCGTTTTACATCCACCATGGTCCATGTGACACAGGTGTTCGGAGCGTACCGGTACGTCGTGTACACTACCTGGACGCGATCATACTGGTCCATCTCCACAGGCCACAGCCAGCCTCTCTCGTCTCGTTAATTCGTAGTGTACGTGTAGTGCAGTACTCTGTGGCGCGCTCCGGGCGGCGGGAAAGTGGACGGGCTTATGCAACGCGTCGTCGCGAAGGTCAAGTTCAGTGAACGACTGTAGAGTTCACATCTTACGAGTTACGACTCACGGGCTACTCTCGCTTGTTACGACTTACGAGTTGCTAAGTTGCTGTTACGCAACGTGCGTGTTTGTGTTTGTATTGCGAACGAAATTGAAAACTTTAAAAGTTGAGTCGTAAACTCGTGATAGTTTGCAAGTTTTCAAAATTAAATATTGATTTTTAGATAATGTAGCATACTACAACAGCTAGAAATTCGTTAAAGGGTTATTTTTCGATGGCGCACTAAGAACAGAGCGAGTTGAAATCTTTTCTCTCTAAAAAATTTTAAATCATTTCATCTCCTAATTATTCCCACCATAATATTATCTCCTACTTAGCCCTTAAGCTACGAAAGGAACCAACCAAGCAATCCAGTCTTCAACATGTCATAAAAATATCGTTGATAGGTTAAAATAAAACATATACACGAACCTAATTATATATCTACTACAATATTATTATCATAATATTAATCTGCAATATTATTAATCTGCAATTAAAGCGTCCTATCAAAAAGGTTAAATAAGAATTGCAAACTAATCAAACTCACACTCAAACTCTTATATATCAAAATATCTTTATTTCACATAGGCCTAACGATAAACGAACAGGCTCGTGTAAAACTTTAATATGATATTTTTCGCATATTGTGATAAGTCTATTAAAGCTAAGTTTATGAAGGTCGAACGCGCCCTGAAGAAGTCCACGATAATCGTTCCAAAAATTAAGTTTACATTAATTAAGTTTACTTACTATACGGCAGAAAAAACGTAAAATAAATAATGGTTCCAAGTTGGTGATTCATAGCTGCATAAAGCCGCACCCAGCATCCGCAGCAAATGAATCAATTGCGCCGCTCCCTCCCTCTCATCCCCTAAGCGCTTTCTAAGCGCCAGAGAGGGAGGGGAGATACACTCGCCCTAACTTGGAAATAATGCGGGGCTCACTCTCCGACCAGACGCTATGATCGGGACACTACTGCGATCAATAACACTTGTACGCGCGTGTGAAAGCGCCTTAATTTGATTGAAATTTATATGACGGGGATGGTCGATAAATTAAGTAATTTGGAGATTATATTGTTAGTTGTGTTGACAGTACGGTCTTTTTATGTTATTGGTGTACGTTAAGGTTAATAAAACATTACTAGTTAACGTTACCCCTATTAGGGGGTAGTTTACTGACTCACAATTTCCTCATAAAATCGTTTAAGGGCGATGGGTACCATCCGGGCGCGAAAATTCAAATTTTATTTAGTTTTTCGCTCATAGTGGGCTAATTATACATCGAAGGCTAATGGCAATGAGTTTTGCGGGCACAACATTTATGCATCTACATGTTTTTAATAAAAACTCTGCTCAACAATACTCATTTACTTCATATTGGTTCCCGATAGCTCGAAATTTGGGAAACTGCAAAAAATTATATTTCGGGAACCAATATGAGATGAGTGGGAACTTTCGAGCAAAGTTTCTATTAAAAATATGTAGATGCATGAAAAGTTGGCCCGCAAAATGCATTGCCATAAATCTACGATGCGTAGTTAGTCTAATATTTGCGAAAAACTAAATAAATTTGAATTTCGCGGGCTGGTAGGGCCGCAACACCTTAATGACCATCATGGACTTTTAAATTACTTCGAAGGGACTTCAGAAAATAAATGATATTCATTTACATAAAATTCTATTCATACACCAAATACATCCTTTTAGACGTATTTAAAGGTATCCTAGTCCTACCTAGGTTTAAGGCATTTTAGACAGTAAGTTTTCTTTAGCTTTCAGCATACTTTCTTCGTATATATTCTACCCTCCTTTTAACCTTCCGTTTTACCTTTAACGGGGAATAAAATTTTCTTTTCACATTTGTTTACCTATATACCCCTGTATCCATACATCACCTACTTATAAGTCCTCATAAATACTAGAAGTGGCCGCCGATTCCCACGCTCTCTCAAAACTAGTCGGCGTTGTTATGAGACCGGCGGTGACGGCGAGGAGTTCCATATGAAACTCGACACTTAGGAAACTTCGTGTGACTCACACACATACTGGCGACCAAGTGTGAACGCACATTAGTCTGCGAACGAATGGGACGAACGGAACGCATTAAATTCTTCTTTATGTGACATTTGGTGGAAAATATCGAAATGACACAAGAATTATGAAACTTTTTTGGATGCAACCAAACTCTACCGACTGTTTTCACCAACATTTTAGGCGACACATAACTCATAAGCCCTTAGGTAACAGTTGTTGTAAGTGAAAACTGTCACCTATCGTCTTAGGCGTTTCCTAAAGTTTTAGTGAAAACGAGCAGACTCATAATGTGACAGCCCTACCCCTGAAAAACTTATGTATACAGTATAACCATCCTAGGTTATACTTTTATCGGGGACTAAGAAGAGGTTAAAAAATGCAAGGGATCACCTGAGCGGAAGATCAAGCCGCAGGCGAGTCTGCTATTTCAAGCGAAAGAAAACATTTGTCGAGCCAAATAAGCGTCAATTAATGTAGGTAAATAATATAATATTTGACATTTGTCAGCGGGCCACGAAATAGGGCACACCGCACAGGGCAGTTTATGCTGCGCAGGCTGCGCTCAACCCTTACATCATATTTTTCATAAAGATTGCAAATCCCTAGCTTTAAATATAGTCACGTTGCGTATTGGTGGATAGTCTTTGTATAACTAGCACGAATTTTTCATTTGGCGCGAACAGTGTGCGTTCATCTTAAAGATTTATAGTGTACTCTGTGCCAGAGCAGTAGCCCTATTCTGTAACTCGGTGCCTATCAAAGAATGATAGCCACTAGCAAATGTTTTTCATCCATTGAAGTTTTGCTAAGGAAATGTTATTTTTATTTCATAGCAAACTTTCAATGGATAAAAAACATATGCCAGTGGCTATCATTCTTTGATAGGCACCGAGATACAGAATACGGGCGCAGGATATATCCTATGGTTCGCGTTTGTTTGATTCATTCATTCATGTGTGGAGATGGAGATCAAGTTTTTTTTATTTTTTTGTTGATCTTATCTCGTTATGCTCAAGCCCAAGATTCCATTCCGCCTACGGCCTATTTAAGCTATAAATATATTTCAATGCTAACTTTGTTTGATCTATGGGTAAAAAATACACATCGGTTTTTTCACAGTGACTTCACCAAAGAAATACCTAAACGACGAATTCAAGATCAAATCCACGTATTTTTCATTTTCTCTATTTCACACACATAGACCTACCTTACAGGTACTTACTGAATGTGAATAGGTATAGTTATAATCATTATCATGATAATCGAATTGTGAAATTCCTCCTTTTGTAAAGTCGTTCGCCCAAACCAATAGTCAATTAATTAATTAATGATACTTAATGCAATAATTATGGAATTTAGTGAATGATTCCACATCTCAAAGTACCTACCATCACCAATCGCTGAGGTTCATAAAGTACTTATACCTAACGATATATTATTATATCGTGACAGATTGTAATCGGAGTAAGTATATCGCACCGTGGCCAATTTCCGTGATATAAATCTCACTTTTCACATTCATCACGTCTGCAGCAATAATTCAGATCACTTGCAGCTGCATCAATTGAGATACTCGTACATCGCCGCCGCGTGACTCCGTGCGCCGAGATGATGTCGACTCGTTTGTCATCATCAAATGTGTTCATTTGTCATTGAAGTAGGTATCTGTACCCACTTAGGTAAATTTCGAGTGATCTTTTCCTTAGAAAGGCAAGACGTTTGTTTATCGATAAGGCGATACCTATCGTCGTCGTTACAGCTGATGGACGTCCGATGGAGGCAAATGGAGGACATAGGACTCCTGAAGTGAACGCCAAATACCACGACTTGTGCCGCCTGAAGTCAGAGTCTCTCTATGATTCTTTTGATGTGTTCTATCGACCTAGTGGGGGTTCTACCAATACTGCGCTTTCGGGTGCGTGGCCGCCATTTAAACACCAGGAGCACGCGAAATTCAACTTTTTGTGATTTTTCACGATTTTTAAGCTAATAAGACATAATAGGCTTATGGCAGTCAAATTGCGATAATCCCAATATCTTCTTCACGTGTTTATATAAAAATCTCTGCTCGAAAGTGTCGAGTTATAGAAATTAGTCCGAGATTTGCGAGTTACTCACATAAACCATAAAAAATTTGAATTTCGCGGGCACAGTCGTTGATTTCGCCTTAAGCACCAACAAACGCCCCTAACGTAGGTATATCTATGTGTCTATAGTAACACTTGTCAGTTCACTACTATTTCTGTTGTACTGGTTTTCTTCTTAAATCGAACTCTGTATATACGTACTATAGAATAGATACATAGTACATACTGTCTTCAAACTCGAGATAACAAGATAAAAATAATCAAATTTTTGAGTAGGTATAATAGCGACTACTTATAGTAGAGTCGTTCGAACTTCGAACCCCGTAAGTAATATTTTTCCTAAAACAACAAGTAAACAATACTTTGAACAGCAAGAACAAGAGGACTATACACATCATAAGGCTCATTCGTCATACATTAAGCTAGATAGACTCATGTTCCGTGAAGTTATCCCAATCTGCGATGTGACTAAACGATTTTCAACTCCCGTCTCATCCGCCGCAGCCCGCACTGCGACAAACACCTGTTAAACTAATTCAGGATCAATTTACTGAAGTTTTAATTAATTGCCCCGCCATGCATGCCACATAGCCCAACCGCGAATAGAAACACAACTTGGAGTAGACACAGACTTATTCTTTTATATTAATTTTCATTAAAGATGACACTCAAATTCGATGATGAGGTCTAGGTTAGTAATAATATTTGATACGCGCTTACCTAGAAAATAGCTATTCGCATTTGCCTTAAATGGCATGCCTGCAACTATAGCTTACTAAGATAGTTCTGGATTTTTCATGTATTATGTCCTAAATCATCCCACAAGTAGGTTGTACATGTTCTAAAGTAAACAGAAAACTGTTAAAATAAGTGGCGCAACTTTCTTGACTAATGGAAAGCTCGAAAAATAATACTAATTAAATTAACACTAAAATAATACTAATACATACTAATTACTTTTGTTAGAAATTTCCGTAAGAAATACCAACATTTAGGCCTAGTGGTCTGGTATTCGTATATTATATCCTCTCGTTAAAGCAAAATTGCTTTTAGTGCTACCCGCACTCAACATCAGGCGAATAAATACTGTGCAAAATGGAAAATTCATTACGCATTTAGTTAATGAAAACGATGCATAACGTATTAAGCTGAAAAGCGAATAGGAAGCAGAGCGCTTTTAATGCTCCTTCAATTTTTAATGCTCCAGTATTTTTACTGAAGGTATCCGGTTCTCTTTCAGGAAATCTTTCGGATGAAGCGACTGAAAAACTTGAGAAGGGCTTTTCATAGAAATTCAACTCTTGAAGGCGATTTGCTAATGTTAAGAAGACATTTGGAACTAATGGAAATAGCTCTAACTCTCTAACTCTGAAGTAACTTTTTTTACAGTCATAGATCCACTTGCGCGAAAGTGGGGTTAAATATTTACATTTGCGCAAGTGGGCCTTACAAGTTATTTGACGGCGATCTCATAAATTCAACCTCAATGGTGCTACACAGCATTGCGCTGGAACGCTAAATCGCTTGGCGGTATTGCTTTGATGGTAAAGTGATTTGATGGATTCTAACTAGCGACCTACCACTCGAATCCTAGGTCTAGTAACAACAGCTACAGCCGTGCTATTCTGCAAAACAGCGACGAGCGTACATCTATGCATCTATGAATTTTTCAGTTGTAATAGTGTACAATTTTGCATGCCATATTCGGGTTGGCAGCTGTCTGGTAGCTATTTCATTTTGTAGAATAGCACAGCTGAAGTGATCTAGAAAGGATGTTTGTTATAGGCGAATAAGTGTTTATTTGCTGCTACATCTATCTTTCTCTGCAGTCCGTGTATACGAGGTGAGAGAGGTTAAACCGAAGCAGGCTAAAGATAGACGTGCGCCGGTGGGATGCTGTGTGACGGTCACTGACAGACAACATGCTTTACGAGCGATGCTGAGTATTTCCATAACAATTAGGTACCTGTATTCTGTAGAGATGTTATGACATCCATAAAATGCTTCAATAGATGATGCCAAGGGCCATTCCTGGTGGAATGTTGTATCTAGTTGTTTAAGAAAAACTGCACAAGTCACAACTACTACAAACTAGCACAAAAGAAAAAGGCTACTTAGAATAATTGTTATTGTCGCTTAGACTATTTTACTGGGAAATTTACATTTTCCACAGGATATTTTAGAACCTGAAATCAACTCGAACGCTTTTAACAATACTTGTGACAGTTACCATGTAGACATTTACTTCTTTTTCAGATAATCTGCTTATAACTCTGAAAAATATCAAATGGAGCATGTATTATATTTGCCTTGCATTTTCTTGACCTACTTACTTAGCTATAATATTCATTAATACAGGCAAACACAGAAGTTAAAATAATAAGACGTCATACAAAACTTGTTGATGCGACACTAGCAGCATGTATTACACAGATGTCAATTTACGCAAATAGATAATTCTTTTATAATACAAAAGCTATTACTTACATTAAAATAATTACAAGAAATTATTGAATTCGACACAGTTTTGTGTCAAGAGCGAACAGAGCACTTGCGTAAATAAATACCAGGGTTACACGACACTACAAGAGTACCTATGACCTACAAGATACAAGACAATATTAATGGTTGGTCACAGTGCAGAGGCTATATGCTATATACAGACCTTGATCCTCGATACCATCTTTAACTTGGCGGTCACAGCAATTATCGAGATAATATTGGCATCTACCTTTTAAGTATATACCTACCTCGTAATTTGGGTTAACATAATAATATTAAGTGTTTGGGGAAAAAATTTGATGACTTACAGAGAACAGTACCAAGGGATACCATACATTTGGATTGTGCTGTAGGTTTGAATCAACTCTTTATTTAAGTAGGTTCAAAGGGTTTCTGCAAAATGCAAAAGAGTAAGAGATTTTAATTGCAATAGAATTGATACAATTATTTTGTTCCAATTAACCACATTAGAACGCGAAATAAACCGGTTTGCTAAAGTACACCATTTTATTGTAATCGCTGTTTTTCTGTAGGTACAGGAAGTGTGATAAATACTATAATGGTCTAACTAATTACTAGTTATTCAGGTTTTTTTGCATGCAGTGCATTTCATTTTGTCCACAGTCATAAGACATACCTACATTTCTTAGTTTTCTAAAACTAGCGATTGTAGAAATAAAATCTAGAGTGACTGATAATATTAAATAAAAATTCAAAAAGAGTTGTTTATACGTTGTTTTTCAAACAAAGTTTCTTTTCGGATGATGTTGCGCAGGGAGCTAGAGGTGGAAGAAAATGGATTTTTTTCATAACGGAAATCCCGTCTCGAAGAAAATCTACTAAAATCTTTGAAAATCTAGAAAGTTTATCTTAGTAGTCAACAGAATTGGCAAGCATGCAATCACAAATAGGGATTTGGTATGCCGGACTCGTTAGCGCAAGCTAACTTAAGATAAGTATATCGAGCTATATGGGTGAAATCACACATGAAAATATAAAACTGAGTTTTGTTTTTTTATTAAAACTTCATAAACGCATGAGTGGCTTGCGTCGTAGAGTGTAGTGTAGAGCGACTCGTAACAGTGAGCCGAATATATACCACTTCCTTTTGAGGTTAATTCCGTGAGTGGTTTACGAGTATGGAGCGGATTTGTAAACGGGAAGTGCGAGTCGCCGATACATCGTTGTTAGGCGACGACCACACCGAGACCGGTTGCCTTAAGCCGCAGCTGTGTACGGTCCGGTTCAAAGCAGACAAAAATATGCTAGCGAGACCATTCCCGACTTGAAATCCCAAAGTGGTAATTAAAGATCTACCAACGTGACGCTATGAGAGTTTCTTGATGTCAATTATTATTACCAACACTGCATATGCCGGTTCAGCATTTCACCTGCTACAGCATTCGTCCTACAAACTAAGCGCCTCAATAAAAATTACATATCGAATGTATTATATTATTTATAAACGCATTTTTACGGCTACAAAAGGGCGCTTTTCTCCTCAATTAATGAGATTCGCTTATCACGCCGGCTAGGCTGTGCGAATTAGCAGGCTTCACGTGCCTTTGGAAACATTATGGAAAATTATTACGAGTAGATACGCAGGTCACCTTATGATAATTTGAAAGTTCAGTTGAGGCTCTATGATGGTTGAGGTGCCCTGATTTGAGATCTTATTCTTAAGCACTAGGCTCTCTGCATACAGTATACACATACAGTAAAGTAGGTACAAAACAAAACCGGAATGCAACCGGATAGTGTGCGGTCCGAGCCTTCAGTTGATGCAACACCGCAGTCAATCATCGCGCGCCGGAGTGGCAGATCAAAGTTACCAAACTTATACAACAGCACCAACATCTTGGAATGCGCTCTTTTTAATTATGAAGCCCTGGTAGCGGCTCCTCGTAAACACTGGCGCGGCAGTCTGTCGAGATGGTGCGCTGGCTGCCGGGTGGTCCGATTTATTTGCTAGTGATTGATGTTGGGTGCGCGCGATATGGTAATCTGTTGCTACATTTGGGCTATATCTTTACAAATCAAACTGGATCAATTCACGTGTTTCCCGTATTATATAAAAAGAACAATGCAATCTGTAGCGCAATGCGGATGTGTTTCGGGAGCCACGGGCAGGCGGGTACAGGGAGCAGACACTGGTGGGGGGTACGTTGGCTCATTTGCTGGGCCCCCAGACCGTCTGCAGTTACGCATGTCTAGACAATGCCCGAGCACTGTTCTCTAGCTGACTAGAATTAGGTTGTTAAATAAATAAGAATGTATGGCTAATACCGTAATACTTTACGTAGCATGGGTGGAATTCCTACAGGTATTTGACTCAGGTAGAATCAAATTACTTACATACTTTTCATTCGATTTAAGTTTCATTTTCGGAGGCTAACTGAAAGAAAATGGATTTTTAGCGTACCTAACGAATAAAATCTATGAAAATCTTCGAAAATCTAGAATTAAAGTATCTCTTAGGTACTAGTCAACAGAATGGGCACGAATGCAATCACGTATACAGATTTGGTACCTATTGAGCTCCTTAGCGCGAGGTAACTGAAGACAGCGTTATTTATCGAGCGATGGGTAAAATCACATATGAAAATATAAAATGGAGTTTTGTTTTAGGTGTTATTGCAAACTTTGTTTCAACCAACGACACTCACGTCTGAAAGCCTTGTTGCTTTGTTAATGAACCCTGATTAGGCGCCATGTGTCCTTGAGTGTTGATGTAGCATCATCTAGCTCGAGTCTCGCCAGTCGTCCTAGAACAACACCGAGGCGCTCTGAGACTAGCCTCAGTCAGACGGCTCCACTCCAGACCCCGCTGTGCTCTTTGCCTCGCCGTTGCCACTTGCCAGACTCACTTCTAGCGCCTAAGTGTTTCTTATTACAGACTTAGCAACTATTCGTAGCAAGGACATTATAAGATAGTGCAGGGACAACACGCTCTGAGCTGATTCTAGCTTTTATACTATCTCCTTTGGAACATTCTTTACAATAAGAACAGCTAAAGGTATTATTGTATATCTAATGTAAGTTTTAGACTTCGCAGTAAAATGAATGTATGAAGATCAAGCATTATGCACTATACAATCATTTCTACACAGTATACCGCCCTCGGCACTGCGTCTTTGCTCATAGGGTGGTAGCTACGGCCGAAGTCAGACCAAATCTGAACGTCTGCACAATCACCACTCAATCCCGATTTCAAAAGTTCAGGTGTATGTCTGTATGTCATGCTCACGGAAACAATCACATCATCAATCTTTTTGTCCACTTCCCTAATTGTTATCGTCAATATCGTAGGATACCGCTTCATTGACGGATGCGGGCTTTGTCGAGTGCCCTCCATGCTTCCCGGCGGGCTCTCAACAGCCTGGTACGATCACACAAAAGAAGGGTACCTAATAAGTAGAAACAATAAGGAGCATACTATGTTCCGTGCGTTGATCGCGGTGGTTGGAGCCTAGGAGGTTACATTTAGATATTTCAAACGGAATATTAAGACCCCATCTCATCTTTATAGCCTCTACAAAAAAAAATCTGGTCACAAGAAATTAAATTCGTCCATTAGAAACGTTCCTCAAGCAGTTGTAAAACTGAGAAAATCCAGACGTAAGCTGAGGAAAAACGATTATGTGCCGATGTTTTGTAATTGTTTTGACTCGTATACTTTTTTTTATTATAGATAGGCTTGCGCTTGACTACAATAATATCTGATGGACAGAAATGATGAGGTCTAGGATCGAGCGCGCTTGCTTTGAAAATGCCTATTCACTCTTCTCTTGAAGGCAGCCAGGTTGTACTTGGCAGGGAACACAGAATTTGGAAGGGTACTTACTTCCTCCATTATTTAAAATTGCAGGACGGAGTTATTTGATATATTTTCTACTCCATGTACATGGCGCATGGCCTGCTATATGTAGATATAGCACAGCATGTCACGAGCGCCATTGTGAACGCAGAACGAGTCGTAATGAGCCGGCGCGAGGGCGCACCCTGCACTAATTGCCACATATCCCTTTTGTTCGCATTAACCCTGTGACACGCAGAACAAACGAAAGGTCCTAGTTGGGTAGAAGAATGAGGATTTTTAAGTATCCAAGACAAATACGTGAATAAATAATAGAAAGTATTTTGAGAACTATTCCCTCTCTGACAACAGTCTAGGTACTAAATTAAGTTATGATTAATTTTATAATTATGTTGACTTAACAGTAGGATAGGTGGTTTAATTTTATGAACTCAAATGTTATTGAAGTGTGGTAGTGTTTAGAAGTTGTCGAATAGAATATTCGTTTGAGATAATAATATAATAGGTATGTGCTTAAATTGCTTTTAATTTATTCCGTTCACATTCAAATAAGCAGTTATTTTATTAATTAATGGAAATTTACAGATAAAATATTAATTTATATCAAATACATGGTTATAATCAAGTTGATTAGGTATTTCTATTTTTTGTTGATATCTAACAATTAATATAATTGAAAGATTAATTAACTTTTGTTATTTTAGCATCAAGCCAGAACCAGGTTTCGTTATTTGTTATTCGTTATGCGCCTTATTTGGCCGCATACGACCAAGTGTGGGCGGTTCATTCGTCTATATTTGCACGAATAATGCAAAAGCGCGAATAGCAAATATGCTTATCCGTCCTCTTGTCGGTTCTTAGCATAGTTCAAAGGACACGTAATGGCAATATTTGGCACATAGCACCAAGTGTGGATAGTAAGTAAATTCGACAATTTCTAAAAATGAATCCTAGCTAGATCGATTTATCGCCCCCAAAACCCCCTATATACTAAATTTCATGAAAATCGTAAGAGCCGTTTTCGAGATCCAGATTATATAGAAATATATAGATATATATACAAGAATTGTTCGTTTAAAGGTATAAGATAAGATTTGGACAAATACAGCGTAGTCGCATAACGAATAACAAATAACGAAGTCTGGTTCCGCCATCACGGTCACGGAAAAAAGCAATAAGTGGCCCACGACGGACTGATAATAAACAGATGGACTTCAAACGTTTTCCTCCTGAGGTATGGAACCCTTGTGCCTTGGCGATGGGCACTAGGCAGGTACGAACTATGAATGCAAAGTAAATAAATCGCAGAGATGCATCTCGTGACGAGGTGTTTACAGGCGCCGCTGAGGGCGTTAACCTCGCCACACACACACAATACTTCGGCGTCAAAACATTATTCACTGTCGGTTTGTGTATCACTCAAAAATCTCACAATTACACCAAGTTTGTTTCTCCAAAAGTTCACAAAAATCTGTCTAGCATTTCCTAAACTTCGCAAATTTTAATGAAATTTGACACGGATAAATAAAATGGAAATGTTACCTACATAGCTAGAAGAAATCTACGAGTAGTGTAGTATGAACTGATATGGTGAACGTGAGAGACTATGAGTTGATGATTATCTGATGATGCACGTGTATCGGGGCGAATATAGTATTCATCCGATTAAGTACCTATACAAGATAGTGGAGAGTGTTGAATAGAAGCAGGATATATTATTTATTTTGCGGCAATCTATAATTTGTTTCACTATATTTAATTAATTTGTTTTTTATTTGTTTTGTTTTAATTTATTTGTTTGTTTTTTATTTAATTAATTTGTTTCACTATAATCCGCTACTTGAAAAGATTCTGTATGGTACAATATGCAGGAACATTGCCCACATTAAACACTTTACACTACACACAATTATTTTCCAATACTTTCTTCGATACACGTTTCGTCCCGACTCCGGGTAATCCTCAGGAGATGTTGACTTCACAATGAAATCGTAGAGTTGAGTAGAGTCCACGATTTCGCATTGTGAAGTCAACATCTATGAACAACGTTGAGAATCCACACTGAATCAGCAAAATAGCTTATACTTAGGTACTAACTACCTTAAAACCAAAAAGCTATTCAAACAGTTCGTTCAAAAAAATGCAGTTCTGTAGAATGGGAATACCTACCTACGAGTAGGTATAATAAGGTAAGGCTATACGTTTTTAAATAAACACTCGTTTTATTTCGGTCATCAAAACACGTATAATCGAGTAATTTAAGTAAAAGCTTTTAGGATCGCATTTCTGTTTACCTGACGCCGTGTTTACTTTTGAATAGCGGTAGGTATAGAGAAAACAGCATCTTTAATTAGTAATCCTACTAATATTATAAACGCGAAAGTTTGTGAGTGCGGATAGATGGATCTTTGTCACTCTTTCACGCCGCAACTACTGAACCGATTTGGCTGATATTTGGAATATAGATAGCGTATAACCCGGACTACTTTTTATTCCGGAAAATCCGTCGTTCCCACGGTATTAGCGAAAAATTGAAATTCACGCGGGAGGAGCCGCGGGCAACAGCTAGTATAATATAACGAGACCAGCGAAGGAGAGAAGGACTTAAAAATCCTTACGATCGATTTTGTCTACTACTAAATGTAAATGCATCATACATGCATGATATACTTAGTGTATTTCATGCAGCGATAAAGTATATGATATTAGATACAGCTATTACCTACTTTAAACTTCTTTAGTGTATGTCTAAAGATTTATTCGTAGTTCTCGCTAAACGGCTAGCAGTTTTTTAATATTATGATAATATTTTTTCACAGATTTTTTTAGCAAATTTTTTTAAAGGGATTTGAAAGTACAACCATCTTACTAATAAAACTAATAGGCTAGCTGTATATCTTAATGTTTACTTACATCAGCGATATTTTGGTGTAATTATTATAAGGGATGCGTAGCCAATAGCAACGCTGTACTGGTTCAACTCGTACCTAGCTACCTACATTCTGCAATGCTACTGGTATGTTTAGTTTATGTTAATCTATTCTCTTGCGGTCGGCAAATCTCTCCGACCGCAAACATAGGTACAAACACACAACACGACATCCGTGTGATCCATATTATCTCGCGGCTGAACGACACAGATACCCAGCCTTTCTGTTATTACTGGGTACAAACAAACACTAGTTTTCTACATAATATAAACAAAATATAGATATTAAATTAATCAGAGTCGTAACTTCCTCAGTACTTAGGTACCAGCCCGCGAAAATTAAAATTTTATATAGTTTTTCGCAAATATTAGACTAACACATTGTACGTTTATGGCAATGAATTTTGCGGGCATCATAATATTCATGCATTTATATACTGCATTTTAAATTTAAATAGACGAAAATTTTATAACCATTTACCCAAATAGGCAGTGCTCCAGTGAACAGCGAAAAAAATATAAAGTGCGACTCGTGTTATTTTTAGTTCTGTCGACTTGATATTTAATTTAGCTGTTGCATTTACCATTGCAGTTTATAGCGCAGTCCACGCTCGTGGTTTATATCTGTGGTTTATACGCTCGTAAACCCTTTCTAGGGAATCTCGGTATCGGGTTTACTCACAGGATAATGACCGACCGCGACCGCCGTGGCTTTATGCTCGCCTAGTAGGTAGATACCTAGATTGTTGGTGACCAGGATTTAATTAATAGTTAAAAGTAACTTTGACCGGTTTTTCCTTTCGACTCCGGTATGGGTGCGTATCAATAAAAGTCATAAACAAACCACAATTATCTACAAGTTTCAGTAACAAACATTTTTACACAAACTTTATGTAGGTAAAGCATTTCTTTCTCTTTATAATGGATACTATGATGTTTGTCACGGAATACATAATAATATGTTTTGTGGAAAGCAATCTATATTCTAATTAAAATAATTGAAACGGTATAGATGAAACTTTATTTCAGAAAGCTTCCAATCTAAGCACCCTACGGTTGAAACAGAGTTGGTTACCTCTATCCTCAACCTCTCGAACGAGTATAGATCCTGTGAGCCCATCGCACCACAAAGCACTTCAAAGCACTCCAAACTTCGCAGCGTGCCAACCGCCCACGCCCTCCCACTCGATACACCCTATTGTCTCCTTTTACAAAGAAAATTAACTTTTAAACCACACGAATGATCACCCGTATCACGACTGCATAAGATCTAAAATGCCCCTTTTATATTAACAAAACAAACCTAAGCTGCACGCATATTTGATAGCTGACGCTGACGCCGCAACGCGCCGAAAAAATACCACTTATCAACACCACCACGTCTGACAGCAGGGATGGGAATTGAGAAATTGAGAATGAATAATAAACCTCATACCGAATACTAGTTTTCGAGTATTCATAAGTGTTAGTCCTAATGATTGGGATTAGGGCGTACCTATAGCCTAGACTCTACGATTTTGCATTGTGAAGTCAACATCTCCTGAGGGTGTCCTGGTTTCGGGACGAAACGTGCGTCGAAGAAAGTGTTGGAAAATTGTGTGTGGTATTCATGTAGGCAGTGTTTCTACATATTATACCATACAGTATACGTTATACGTTAATTTGAACCGTTTGGCAAATTGTGAAGCATACCGTTGCGGTCCAAGCGGCGCGGGTGTCGCTCGATATGCGATCACCTTTAAATGCATGCATTGTGTTTGGAGGCAGATTTGTTTATTGTCTACGTAATGTCGAAACTTAATTGAGGTAATGTACCACCATTCTGAAACACGATGTGTTGAGCAATTCGATTAGCAATATTATATCGGTAGTCGTTTTGTAATAAATAAAAGATTTCTTTAGGAATTAATTAAGGATCATAATCATAGGTATTCCAGTGGTTTTGAGGTTGTCACGTCCGTTTCCAAATCGAAGGTTCAAAATTCGAATCCCATAAATAGATCTCTGACTTTTAGAAGTTATTATTTTAAGGTTATTAGATATTATTCGCGCTTTATAAAATCTGTAGTGAAAGTCATACCGAATAACAAAAATGTTGTTTTTACTCAAGCTTTTACTATTTAGTATTTACTGATGAACAAGTAAGTCTGAGATAAGCCTCAACGAATGAACCCATTAAATGTTATCTGTGTCCAAGTAAGTTTTTTACGTCGCGGTACGGTTATTACTAGCAGATAACCCACGAATAGGATCAGCTTTTTAAACAAAGAGAACTGACAAAAAAAAACATTTTATCAAAAAAAAAATTTTACTGGTTTGGCCACAGGATCAAAAATACCCGGCTGAGTTGGTTGTGTGGTCTCCAAGTGCAACCTGCCTTGAAACCCATCGACCCGATCTTTACAACCATTTTCTTTAAAAATCAATAGTTGTATATTTCAGTAATCCACGTAAGTAACATTCCACGTTAATAGGTAAAAAATTTTCGTGACAATTCTGTTTTTTGTCTGAACTACATTATTTGAACTTCGGACCTCAGAAAGCTAAACATTTTCACCACTAGTTTATTAGTTATTCATGCTCTTGTTTATAATATGCACGCAGTCGAAGTAAATTGTTGTTTTAAAAATAAAAAATAAAACGCTATCATATCGTAAAAGCGAAAAAAAAATCGTTAAGTTTGGGGTCACAAGTGGGTTATCACCGACAACTAAAATATTTGGGTGAGCACTTAAATTAAAGAGAAAGTAAAGAATTTACTTAAAAATACTTTAAACAAATAAGTGATAGGCTTGTCCAGTGTCCGTGTATGACGTGAGTATAAAGCAATCAACTAATGTCTTTTCCGTTGGCAAATCACTATCAAGTTCTTCGTTTAAAACAAGCTAGTACATACGTATTTGTTTATTATATTTATGCTACAAAGTTACGAGTACGTTTAACAGCGCGTAGCTTATGTTTTGTTAGACAAGAATTTGAGAAAGTCCTGGAATTTTATAACTTGTTTATAATTTTTATATTGGGTCAGGTTAGGTCTGGTAGGAAGCTTCGGTCGCGACTAGTCAACACTCACTTGTGAATAACAAAATTATTATCTACCTTTTCTATAATTCTACGCCAACATCTCGTGTGGTCCAACTCCCACGTCAGTATAATAATATATTGAGTTGACGCGATTGTAACAACAATAAAACGCGATAGAAATAACACTTATCTACGCCCTTATACAACGGCTAGGGAATCTTAAATCCGATATTTAATGTTTCTATTCAGAGTTCAGACCTGCAGCGTCACACTCTCTATTATTCAGGGTTGATTTTGTACTTTTTTATCTCCGCCTACGTGAAAAAATTCTTAGAGTTCATAATTTAGAAGGAGTAGATTGATTTTTTTAAATATAAAGACATTTTTAAAGGAATATTTAGTCTCGGAAATACTTAATTCATTAGTAAGTATAAGCAGCTACTTTTATGCTAATCCTGCGCCCCCTGGGATGAATTCAAGATATTTAACCAATACCCAATACTTTTACACATGCTCTCCGAAGTACTTGTAATTACTAATCTTATGACAATTCCTACTTATCTTTTGATCTCAACCAGAGAAGTCAGTAACTATTCTGAACTCAACCAGAGAAACGAACTCAGTAGGTAACTATTCTGTACTCAACCTGAGAAACGAACTCATTAACTATTCTGAACTCAACCAGAGAAACGAACTCAGTAACTATTCTGAACTCAACCAGAGAAACGAACTCAGTAACTATTCTGAACTCAACCAGAGAAACGAACTCAGTAACTATTCTGAACTCAACCAGAGAAACGAACTCCGTAGGTAGGTAAGTCGTCGTAATCAACGAACTTATATGGCCTGGACTTTACAGGAAAACAACGACCACGGTACAAAAAATTCAGTACCCCGACCCGAGAACCGAACCCAAGCCCTCATTGGTCAAGACAGGAACGTCGTTAACGCGTTCGATATACCAGTAGCTCATAACTATACAGGAGGTGAGTGATAATCCAGGAAGTGTCAGTAACACACGACACTTGTCAGCGGCGCGTCAATTTTTCTATTCCGCAGTTTTGTGGAGCGGGCGCCGTCGGCGAGTTTTTCCACCGCAAAGTTGACGGACGGAAGGGTGACCCAAATGTGCCCAAGTGGGACAATGTACTGCAGTCGTTTTTTCAGTAGTTCTGAGAAGAGACAGGAAAACGCATCGACAAGTATACAGTATAGACGTGCCAACAAGCCTTTCAGTTTAAATAAACATCTAAAGTAGGCACATCAGAGGAATTTATTCTGAAATCAATAACGATACAATACATATTCATAATCATTTTTTTCGTATTATTAATGTTATGTTGAGCCTGAAGAGACATTTACTAACATCTACACACTAAATGTTTGGTATCGAAAAACGGATCATAGAACAGTGTTTCGACATTCAGTCGCGCTCCAGCCCTTTTTGAAGCTTTGTTTTCACAGATTTATCCACTCTTATGCAGTTATTTCATTTTCATTCGATTGACTCCATCATTCTATATAGGTTCTAGGCTCTAGCCTAGCCCTAGATTTGTAGTAGGTAGTTAATAGTGTCTAACTATTATCTACTACACATATAGGGCTTATCAAACGATCATAAATCAACAAACTTAACGGCTGAACCTCCAACTGTTCCTTGCTATCCCAGTAAATCAATCAAACTAACTGAGACTTTGAACAAAACTTCATTGAATAGCATCAAGTATTAGATTGTAACATGAAGCCGGTTTTTGTTTGGCAACAAGCCGAAACGTGGATGGGTGTCAGGTGGTGCGGAACCGCCGCTTAATAATGACTTCCTGCGGCGCGTGCGCAGCGCATACATTATACCGGGGACTCACTCTACTCTCTGCATACTTGTGACCAATACTAGCTTTGAACTCGCTTAACATAAATTGATTAAGATAAAGATTTACTGGTGACAGAGCCGGATGGAGGGACAGGTATAATAGAACTAATATTAGACGGCGTAAGTTGTACAAATATCGACTCTATTACTTCATTAAACGCAAAAATTCAACAAACATCTTGCAGGCTACTTAGAGGAATAGTATATTACAAAAAAAAGAATTATGGTCGAAGATAACATAACAAGCCAAACTTGGTTGTCAACTTGTCACTCCCCATTGTTCTTGTATCTTGAAAAGCGAAGGTAAATAAAAATCATCAAAATTCACTATTGCTTAACCGGAGGCTTTTTCTTTAATTAGGTACTCTATTCATTTGAAATAATGATCAAGGTAACAGCTAACTAAATATTTTAAGGAAATGACAAAGTAAGTGAGCAATTAAAGCATTATGTAACTTAACAGGTTATAAAAAAAAATCAAGGAAAGGAACTGACGAATTTAAAAATAAACCGATAGTGATTAACCTAATTGCGCGCCAAAGGAAGGAAGTAATTATAAAATGATGTCCTGCATATTATCATTACCAACCGATTACTAATGTCATGAGATATGCCCCTGAAAAATAATTGCCCACCGACACAATGGTACAGTAATATGAAGACGCTCAACAAACAAACAGGCATAAATAACCATTACAATTCACAAAACGATTATAGATAATACGAGATTCCCACGAGACAAGGCCGTTCGCCGATGTTACTGCGATGTTACATAAGTCATAAAACAATACATAATGTAACTTATGTCACTAACTGAGACGTACATTGCATAGAAAATGTCTATACTCGTATTTTACATCTTCCGAAACACTGGTCAATAAACGTAAGATTGTGTTTGCAATTAGGAACTTTTTGAGCTAGGTATGAATTTTTTGAATATTGATTTTTGAAAAAAGATTGGCTTGGCTTTTTGGAAAAAATGACAACGAAGTAAAACAAACCCAAAATTAGACATTGACCAGAATAACATTACCGCTGCCACCCCATGGCTTACCATAGACAAGTAACATAAACGAAATCCCACCTCTCCCGCTGGGCTCGAAGTGTTGACAAGCGCTCTTAATATAGACAACAGACAGACGCTGACTTACTTGTTACAATGTATGAATGAATAGATCACACTTTATACAAAGTTATAAGTTGGCGTAGGTCGCACTATACGAGTATGTCCCAGTACAGGATCTCTGATAAAACATGGAAAGAGGTAAAGAAGAAGAATCAAATTCTTTGATAGCATACAATGTAAAATACCTCGTCTGGCATCATCGGAATCAGAAAGGTCATTTGGATTAACCTTAGTTGGCCATGAAAGATATATTTATAAAGCTTACTCTAAAAGTTCTTTTGATATATTTATTTGAGGAATTCAGTATCCCTTGGATCCGATAACTAATTGCAAACTGCGATAAAAAAGAAAAGTTTTAATTCTTCGATCTTTAATCCAACGATAATAATTTTAAACATTAACGTAAATATAATTGATGATTAAACGAACTTACCTGTAAGTGAAGTTCTATCACAATTGTATGAGTATATTTAATTCGAAGATATAAGTATAACACACTTGTAGTATACTTTCATTGTATACAGCAACTTCGCACTTTCAGATATTCAGTTTATTATCTATTTTTAAAACTTACCGCCCGACACACCCACGTTGGAACACGTCGTCCGAGCGAGCCTCATTCTTTAGAGTACATTTAACAAAATTTTCGTAATACTTATGGGCTTTGGGTATGGGAGGGACCTTATATCTTCGAATTAAATATACTCATACAATTGTGATAGAACTTCACTTACAGGTAAGTTCGTTTAATCATCAATTGCATTTTGTATATTTAATCTATACTTATAATAAAACTGTAAAGGGTCGAATTCTGTACATTGAAGATATTTTGAAAATTTTTGTTGGAGGACACTATTTAGTGGATACTGAAGCCAAAACTGTAATTTGTTTAATTTTTGTCTGTCTGTCTGTCTGTCTGTCTGTCTGTCTGTCTGTCTGTCTGTTTCACGACCGCGCATCACGGCTAATCCGCTGGATGGATTTAAATGAAACTTGACATGATTATAGTTCATACTCCGAGGTAGGACATAGGATACTTTTTGTCCCGGATTTCATCATGGTTTCCCTGGAAGACGGCATCAAAGTCAAAATGTATATTTAGTTATAATTCAGTAACCCGTTGTCCGATTTCATCCATTCTTTTTTTGTTAGAAAGGAGGTTTTTTAAAGATTATTCCGTATAAATTTCATCATCATCACTGTTGTAGTTCAGAAATTATACACATCATAACCTTTATCGATGAGTTCAAGTAGGTGACTTGAAACTCGGAATGGACAAGCACATAAGGCTAGGACGTAAGGGCTCAAGTCAGGCTGGAGTACCCTTACAGCCGTAAATAAATATGCTTAGCAGAAGATTTTGTATGGTTTAAGATTTTTTACTTTAAGGGTGAACAAAAATCATGAATTTATCACCACGTTATAGCGTATCGCGCCATCTCTACAAATTATGTGGAACTTGAATGTAAAACTTGGAGATAGGTACTACCGAATTTTTGTTAATAATAATTAATTGTCAAGTAATGTACTGTTCCTTGACTTTATATTAAGATGGCACTGTTGACACATGAACAGATTAAAGTTTTCACTTTTGTGGACATTCCCAGAGTGCCACGTCTTTTTTTATCATTCGCACTATGGAAAGAGTAAAATAATGGTTCACAAATATTTTTAACTCTCAGGTCTTAACTGGTCCTAACCGATTGACCGTCATAGGTCTTTTTATACGTAAAGAAATATATAGCCATTGCCCATTCTGATACTTGGGATTGTATTGAGATGAAGCAAAGATTTTTAACAGACTCTTATGTTGGGCTGGGGAATATTGTTAGTAGAGTATTTATCCCTTTGGTACCTACCCGGCCGAACTCTGAAAGAAGATTTCTACCACCAGTACAACTTTTCACATGATTTAATAATTTTTGACATATTTCGTGGTTTCAGAATAAAAATCACAATGAAAAGGACGATTTTAACTGTGGCCCAATGGCACAGGTCGTGGTCACTACGTGACCACGACTTGTACCAATGTATCGAAATATCGACAGTTAAAATCGTCCTTTTAATCTTTTAACTACGTATTAATGAAACTTTATATTTTTTATTAAAAAAAAGGAGTTTTCAAAATCACCACAAGATAACCTGTGCGAAGTAAGAACAGGTTTCTGTACAACATCACACCAGAATCCCGCGAAAATCAAGGAATTCTACGGTACCTATATGTAAGAAAAATCGTAATTCACGCGGGCGGAGCCGCGGGCAACAGCTAGTTCTCAATATAAGTATAACACACTTGTAGATGTTTAGAGATGAAAATTTTTGTTAAATTGTGGACATAAATAGATTGTAAATTGTTTTCTATTATAATATGTCCTCTTTATACCACAGAAGAATTTAATTAACCAATCTTTACGTTTAATTCACTGGATTAATAAAACAGTCACATTATTTAAATAATGATTAATGATTAGAAAGCAAAATAGCTTTTGTGAATGAAGCATCATCGCTCACTGGGCGGTTATAAAACTTAGCAAAAGTCTGCAATAATTGTGACCTACCGACTGTCTTTCTGATGAGGTCAAGCAACAAACTACGTGCTCACCTCGAAAGTGTTGCGTACCTGGTTCTGAGTGAACTGAAACGCAGACCCCTCTCGTGAGAGAGCATATTCCTCGGCAGACACGTTCTTATACTGACCGCCGCCAGCACCTGTTTGCAGGCGACCTTATGACGTCGCTTAAACGTTATCAGGAGTTTGTCTATCGTATGTTTTAGTCTAAGATTTTATAACCAACATATCGATTTGTTTTTCAAAGCTGTGGCATATTTTTATAATTTCGTTAAAGTATGTTATGAGTTACACTAAATTTATAATTAAAAAAAATATTAATTTAGTTACGTTTTATATTATTGATTGCATAGGTTATTGTTCATCTTGCTTTTAATTAATATTAAGAAATTTAATCAAAGAATAAAAAAGGCTTTTTGTATTATTTATTTACTCATACTTATATTACATACTCATACCATAAATGAGTAAAACTGGTTGGCCACGAGTAGTAGCCGACGTTGTATAAATTCAATAATTTTCTTGATTTATACAATAATGCTAACTTTTACTGATATTAATGTTTTCATTATATGTAATGTGCATACTGCCTAAGGCTAATAAAGTTACAGGATCAATTAACTCTTATTAAGACCCATTGAGCAATGTGTTAGCATACGATCTTAGGATCCTATGTAGTATTTGACGATAATTTATTTATTCCTTTAGCATTGTTTTAATTTGTTAATTTGACCCAAAATCATCAGCAAAAAATTAAACTCAATGCCGACGTCACAATGCTACGTCGTCAACAAGTTGTTCTGTTGGAAATTACGAGGTTGACTTATAATTTACGGATTGTACGGGTCTCTGTCGTTATTAAAGCAGTATTGCCACAAAACTTTGTAAATAACACAAAAGTTTTGAAACATATAAATTATTAAAAATTCCAACAAAATGTCCTTCTTTTTTCTTTAATGCCTTCAGAGAACTTCCCACAGTAATTCCTATGAATTGTGGTTCTCTACGAAAAGACCATATTTATTTATTTATTATCAATAAATATACTATAAGAAGTAAGTCTTTTGACACTTTATGTAAAAGGAGAAGACCCTAAGTTGTAAAGGCCCTTAGACGATGTATGCCTTAAGCATTGTCTATAATAGTATCTTTAAGCATTCTAACTCTAGAAGAATGGATAGAAAAGCAAAGGTAAACTTGGTGTTCCAAAATGTTCAGAATGCGTCTGTTTCTAAGACGTCTGGGTTCAGACATCATTCGTATTGATAACATTTCGCATTTTTGCAAGAAGCGATAAATTCAATAACTGGATTGAACTCTTTGAATAACTTTAAAGTGAATTGGAATAAATTCTTTGAATTACTTTGAAGTATATAATTTTACAGCGATAGCTTAATCCCATTAACTGGATGTAACTCTTGGTCAGCTTTTTGATTATCTTTAATTTCAATATAAGAAACAATTAACCCAATCGTTTAAATGAGGATATTTGATATCCCCTAAGCAACTGATGTAAATCATATGTATCAAAATAAATGTATCGAAAAATATGGCCATCAACTCTGTAAAGAGGTATTTCGATTCATCTTAACGTTAATTATTACAAAAACAAAAATCTCTCTAATTAAAAGAATTACTTTTCATCTAGACCGGGAAATCGTGTGAATCACTAATTCAATCTTTTAGGTTTAAGGGAGTTAGATGACTTAAAAAAAAATGTTTTGTAACCACTGGCCATCTGATAGAATAACCGATGATGGACTAACAGCTGCGTCTAAAGTCTAATTTTTCATACGGACTAGGACTTTTAATCGGAATTAAGCTTAACTCTTAGGTGATACAACGCGTTAAGCGTATAAAATTCTTTACAGAATTTGAATTGTTACATCATTCACGTCATAGTTTGCGGTAACGATACTGCCATATCGTCAGAAATTAAACTAAAACCAGGAAACTGAGCTTGTTTTGAGGGTAGTAAATAACTTTAACACTCTAACACCTAACAAATCTTCATGAAAAAACCGCGGTAAGTATCTGAGATGAGTCACAACTTCTTTATGTATTTTGCCAAGGATGAATCGGTACTTTAAAATAAGATTCTTCAGTTCATAGCCATAAAACCCTTTTTAGGTATTCGCTTGTAAGCTGTTCTATGAACTATCAATTTCAAAAGATTTTGAACTACAAATTCATTCAACGCCTTTAAATTTAGAATGTATCTTTTACCACGTAAGATTTTGAGGTGAGACACATCTTAACTATAATCGAACATGCGTGACTCACTCCCACATTATCTCACCCAAAAATGAAATGTCGATTGTCAAAGATATTTGTCGCTTTTTCTTTGTTGTGAACGTGTAAGGCAGTACACTGTGTTAGTGTACGATTTTTAAAATGGTATTATGTAGTAATAATTTTTTGGAGCTAGTTCCTTAATTTGTTCAATTCATTAAAATATTTTATTGAATGTAGGTACGTACATTTGTACACCTAGTGAAAGTCAAAAAATAGTCTTCACTTATTATAACTCCCGAAATTCTAGATCATGTTATAGATCATGACGGATTCCTTGTCAGTGATATGTAACCAATAAACTTCAAAATGTTGAAGACAACTGGCATAGGTACCTTAATGTCTAGCGTCGTCGATGAACCTGGTATTTGTTGTGGCTGCTGCTGGAAACATGCTGTCACGTTGCATCTTCCTCGCGGCTGATCGCCAATACTCAAGTGTGTCACGCCCCCCTGTTGGCCGAGCCGTAACGAGAAGGGGCCAGCTAGTTTCTCGAGAAACGAGATTGCGCTATCCCAGCGGTGGATGTCGATAGCAAAGTCGCCCGTCGCGCCCTGCTGGTTTCTTTATTTACAACACCTGACGATCAGTAACCATTGAAACTAGTATAATGCCCGAAACTATTTCTCCGAAAAAACATCTGGTCCCGTTCGTGAACTTTAATTACTTATCATTTGTCGAAACAAAATGTCATTTGTCAATACTTAAGCTTCTTCTCAGTTTAAGATTTTTATTAGTTTCAGAAAGAATTTAACAATTCACTTCAATGAAACTTTCAGACTAATGGTACATTATACATAATATTGTTAACTGATTGAGTTTTGAGCTAACAGTTAAATTATCATCCATTACACAATCTGAACATTAATTTTCGAAAGTAAGTAAAATTATTTTCCACCACAAAATCTAAACATTATTGTTGTAGGTAGTTAGAAAAGTTCGACGCGTTGGTACCCTCGTGGAATTAGTTTTTAAGTCGTGAAATAGTTATCACTGATAAAAGGCTATAACATTTAACTGGCTATTCATAAGCCAGGCAAGTATATCAAATAAACTATTTGATTCTTTGCAATGAAGGTCGGCTAGAATTTTACAACTGTCGGGACTAACCATTAATATAGTTCTTGTGACTGAGCGCCGATAGCAATTCGGGATCAAAGTCCGGGAGGTCATGCGGAGCCACTTGTAGTGAAGCCGAGAACAGCGCCACACCGACATCGTCCCCCGTTGGTATCCGCAAAGTCCTTTGAGTTTTTTTAAAATCCTTCGTGTTGACCCGCAGTCAACCTCCAGGAGCATTGACGCATCATGCTATGCTTTCGTGGTACCCTCGACGTGATACCCTCCAAGCTAGCTTAGAGATGCCTGGACTATTTCGCGCATCATGCTATACTTTCGTGATAACCTCAATGTGATACCCTCCAAGTTAGCTTAGAGATGCCTTAGGATTTCAATTTTTGGACACACTTTCGTCAGCATTGATATTTGAGTTGATGTGATATCTGGGAAAAAAGGTTAATTTTCACTTACCCTCTTTCCTCGGAGTCTGACGAAGATGAATGCACAATTATATGATTTGATTTTATTTTATTTTTGTTATAATAATAATTTTTACTAGCGTCTTAGACGCTCAGTATTATCAGCTCTCTATTATCAGTATAGAAAATTAAGCAAGTTTTAACACTGAACACTTAATTTTTTTTCACTTTGAACCTAAATTAACAAAAACGAGACGTGTTTTTGTAGTCGAGTGCTCGTTGCCGCGCACAATAAAAGAATGAGGCTCGCTCGGACGACGTGTTCCAACGTGGGTGTGTCGGGCGGTAAGTTTTAAAAATAGATAATAAACTGAATATCTGAAAGTGCGAAGTTGCTGTATACAATGAAAGTATACTACAAGTGTGTTATACTTATATTGAGAATTAAATATACAAAATGCAAATAAAATTCGATCACTTTCTCTGATTTTTAATGTACAATTATATTTTTTGGTTGTCAAATTAATATCTTGCTTAGCATTATAAAAGATCTTCCAAAAAAAATAACAAAATGTTAAAGCTCATTACATTTGTAGATCCGTGACATATACCTACTTACATAATGTAACAGGTAGATACTTAAAAATCAGAAAATGCCTAAATAGGACCTGGAAAATAAGTACCAGCTCAGACCCAACCGCATTGAAAAGAACAGGTTCCACGAGCGACCTGCAAATATCATAACGAGACTGATAAATAAATCAGGGTGCGTGCACTTTTTGCGCTAAAATAGTATCAGGCAGCAGTTACTTGACAAAAAATGTAAATGTTAGACAAACAGGTAGTCCTTTGGTTATAGAAAATGATTGATGAAATATATACGAAGATCATTTTAAGGATAGAAACAATCACAACAGGTCGGATCACTCACATAAATAATGAAAAAGAGCTTATAATTTCAGAGACATTTTATATTTATGGATGATGAATATATATTTTTTTCTTTTTTCGATCGTCCATATTTGTGTTTTGAATTGATTGGTTTTAAAGAGGGTTAGAGGCCGAAAACCACGATACTCTGAGAGTTAGCCAGAATATTTCACTGTGACAACAATTCCTAGGAGTTCTGTTCAAGGGTGTGCTTTTAAAGTAACATAACTAGTGGAACCGGTGGTCCTATCAACAGAGCTGTTCAATAAAACTACTGATATAAAGGAGTTCATAAATAAATACATACCTACTCGGACATAGATAGCTCATAAATAGGATCAAATAAGCACATTACAAAACCATTTGATACGCATGCATAATGCACATACTATTTATGAAATTGTTTTCGAAATACTTACTTACTGTAAAATCTACGCGAAATAGATTTTTAGTTCTTTCCATACAGATTTCACAACGTCTGAAGGTAACACCTATCTGTCCAACGTATGGACTCAATTTAATGCTGCAGCATGCTAAATACAAGCAAAAACCAAATATCTTGATACAGACAAAATGCAATCAATGTCTGCCCGATAAATAAAATACACAAACGTACGAGCAATCGCCGCGTTGCGCTTCATAAATAAAGATCGTAATTCAACGTTAATTAACACTAGTACGAAATTCCTGCGCACAGTTTCTCGATCCGAACTGGCTATAATATAGTGCATAATCCTCAAGAGAAAACTTGAAACCTATAAAAGTAACCATACTACCAAGGGATTTAACTTTCGTAACAAGCAGTTATGTATCTCATTGGTACAGTTCCGGGTTCATAACACTAGGATGCTATAACAACGAGGAGGCCATTTATTTTGTCATGTCTTTGCTTGCAAGTACCAGGACCATCGCCACAAAAGGAGATGGCATTCGGCGACGGTAAAAACTGCTATCCGTGTATGGCTGGTTGGATCAGGGATGTGCGATGCTTCTTTTATTTAGACCTGTATTCCCAAGAAATAAGATCTACGGTTAGTTTAAAAGAGGTCGTTTAAAGGCAGATAATTTTCGTTCGTTTGACGTAATATCTAATCAAGCATCTTAAGTATTTGTTTACCGTATACCGAACAGCAATGCAACCTATTACGTATTGGATTATGGGAAAATTCCAATCAATGGGAGCATCCTGGATTTCTTGTACTAAGGTGGCGCCAGACGTGGTGATAACTTTTGCTAATGATTAAGGGTGAGATTCTAGACAAGTAAGTCGCTTTCGATGGTTACAGTTAAATAAATAAGGACATCTATAGTGTAGTAACCTGCGTTACTATCTACTCGTGTTTTTAACGACCTATTACTGTGATAACAGATTATCCAGAGAAACACCTAAAGCCTCTCTGGCCAATCACGTGCCTACTGTCTTATAATTATTGTCCTTATCCTATACCTTTAAACGAGCAATTCTTGTATATATATATATTTCTATATAATCCGAATCTCGAAAACGGCTACAACAATTTTCATGAAATTTAGTATACAGGGGGTTTTGGGGGCGATAAATCGATCTAGCTAGGATTCATTTTTGGATAATATCAAATTTACCAAAAAAAAAGTGACTACTGCTGCCATCTATTGGCCGATAGATATACTACCGAGCAAAGCTCGGTCACCCAGATATTCGTTACTTAAGATGGATGAAAAAGAAAAGAAGATTTAAAGTGAAGAGACCTAGTCGACAATTCAAAATTAGAACAATTAAGTTCATCCAATCACCTAGCGGATTGTTAATTACACACTTATAAACAAAATTGGTTCCTTAGTAAACAGCATTACGCCAATTACTAACCACGGCTTAAGATTCTTTCTTAATTTATTGGATATCAAAATCATAATTAAGTTTTTGTGGTAGCGACCGTGGGTACTGAGTAGGTACTAACTTTGATGGAGGTCCGATACAGTATTTATCCCTTTATATACCACAATGATATTTATAGAAATAGGTACATAGCCAAGTTTCCCTTTTGAAAATCATTTATAGGTACATATTATACGACGATATCATTTATACGTACATATGTACACAAATAGGTATAGTTTTTTTCTGGAAAAACGTGGAAAAGTGACACTTTTTGATTGAAAATACTCTGTATACAAGTGTGATGTAGAATGTAGATGCAGGTTAGTAGTAGTAACTTCGTACCTACCTAAGTAAGGAGGTACCTACTCACTACTCAGGTACCCGTACCGTAGATATCAGAACAATGGAGCCGTTAAGCAATGTTATCAACAACTGACAAGAGCAATCCGCGAGCTTATGGCATTTACCTCATTACTAGGTAGGTAAGTATTTCTTTCTGAGAATTTCTGCTTAGTACCATAAGGCAGGTAGTATCTATTTCTATGGTATCTACAGATTTTTTTTTTTTTTGTGAAAGTTCCTTTTTCAATGTTCTAATTATTATTTTTAAAGATTACGTACAATGTACATTACTATAGAGTACCTAACTAGGTACCACAGAGTTCATTATTTTATTAACGTAGGTATCAATATCTCGGTCCTATCTCTCCAATGTGTATTGAGCATCGAATTTCGACTGCACATCGCAAAAGCTGGTTTTGATCCCCGCATCTGGCCAGCAAGTAGGTACCAGTAGCTGTGATTAGGTACTACTGATATACTGATATAGCCGTATTTACCCCCGTGCCTCGTAGAGTACGTTTAGCTATCGGTCTTGCGATTAATCTCCCTCCTTTGCGATATAATGTTCGAGCTGCCGATTTATCGTACTTACTTACCACGAGAGAAAGGAAAATTAGTGCACCTTTTCTTGAGGACTGCTTGATTGAGTAAATCTCGAATTACCGAGTCCAGGGGGCCTACCACCGTGACTTAAAGCAATATTATTGTAATATTGTTTTGACATTTCCATACTGACATTGTATGGAAATGTCAAAACAATATTACAATAATATTACTTTAGGTCACGGTGGTATAGGCCCCCAGGAGAGCATTATCAGCCAGACTAATAGGCATATAGATAAACACCCTAATTATAATTATTTCTAGGTAGGTACTTAATGTTTATAATAGGTACCTATTTTATAAACTGAAATAGGTAAATATTTCATTCATTTTATAAAGCGATAATAATCCAATTCATTATATTCACAGTACCGCCAATTAAAATAATACCCGTTAAAATAAAAATAACGACGATAAAAACAATATGCGATTACCGTCCCGCTCCGTGAAGACCGAAAAAAAATTAAAGCACTCACCGAATTAATTCAACTCAGGTATTGTTTCCACTCACAAGTCATAACTGGTGTTCCAGCACAGTGCGTCGCCGTCACCACAACCAACTCTCACTCACTAATTAATTTGAAACTTTAAGATTAGCGTAAATTATTACGATACGGCTCCACGGCTCCAGTTGGCACCGACCGCGGCGTTAACCACACGAGCGCTCCGCGACGCGTCTGCGTGCAATATGAAGCCGTCAAATGGACTAGCATGCACTGAGACCAGGCGTATAGGCGCAGACTGCATTCAGACAAAGCCGAACGAAAACACAAAGTAAGTACGTTTTAACTCAGTACAGGCTGCCTGGGTCAAAATGACCAGGGATAGTATAATAGGTAATCCGGCATTTGCTTTGCGCGGCTTTTTGTATACCAGTGAATGACTAGAAGAGCAAGACTTTCACTTATGAGTTATGTGATACGCCTGCACAGCACGCACAGCAATGCAGTACGTCCCAAGTAAAATCTGTGGTCCCAGGACTCTGCCCTCGTTATCCTGGGACGTCAATCGTCATGTCCTGCAATTTCGCTGGCTACAGTACCTGACGATCGTCAAACCAAAATAGTTATTGCAAATAATGCCTGAAATATACATATATAACTAATTAAATTAAAAATTAAAAAACCCCCTACGCTTGTCATTTTACTACAACAATGTACCTGGGACCTGTTACATAGTACTTATTAATTAATTAATTATCTACATTACTCTTTGTCAATGTCTGGCATGAGTCTATCGGGACCGAAGATACTTTCCCGCCCTAGGGAGAAAAGAAAATGCTTTTGTGGCCTATTGAATAAAAGACCTGCATACCCCACCCGCATTTTGGACATTAAAAATCTCTTATCCGAACGGGTGAGATGAAAAAGTATTAATTATACTAGGTGTTAGATTAATCCTTCTCAAAGAAAACGTAGCACGTCTTTACATCGGGATCCACGGGTTGACAAACCCGGTGCACGAGTACACTGTTGACATGTACTACAGCTACAAAGCGCATACGACAGTAAAAGCCGGCTAACTATTGAAAGCCGAGCCTTCGCTTTTACCGAAAGGAAAAACAATATGCAATGCCAATGCAGTACTAGATTTTATACTACATAGGTATTTAATATTAGGCGTGGGCAATTACAAAATCACTACATTCTCGTATCATCACCAAAATCCTCCGCAACATCTGTCTGTCTGTCTATTCGCGTAAAACTCAAAAACTGCATAAAAGATTTCCAAGGTTTTTTTTTTATAAATATAGGTAAATATATAATGGACACCATCACATACATTGCTCCGATCCCTTAGTAAGTAGCTTATGCACTTGTGTTAAGGAAATCAGAAACAACGAAGGTACCACAACACCCAGACCCGAGACAATGTAGAAATTGTTCTGCATTGCCCCGACCGGGGATCGAACCCGGAACCTCAGAGATGGCGGCGCCTTGAAAACCGGCACGCTAACCACTCAGCCACGGAGGTCGTCATAGGAGTCATAGGATAGGATGTCATAGGATAGGTCGTCGGAGGAGGATAAGGAAGGAAGATTTAAGTATATATATAAATTGACATGTTTTTGTGTAAACTGGTTAAAATACGAGATAACGATAGAAATAAGTAGATAGATAGGATATAAACTGGCCTGCAAAAGTAAGTACCTGTCACACTTTTCAAATTATTTTTTTTACTTTTGCAGGCCAGACGCCAGTGTCAACGAATATAATATAATATTCAGTGTAATAAAGTTTCGGAAAAAGCAGCCTGGGAACTTTCATCGAAATCCCTTTGAGAAGTGATAGATATAATGTGTGGTGGGATACTTATGCATCGTTTATGTGGATGTATCTACCAAAAACTACGCGACAACATATATCGATCTATGGATAGACATTATACACCTATTCGATCTTATTACAGCGATCCGGGTCCCTTGTATACTACTAAGATTACCTATAAAGAAAAAACTTTGTATTGTATGTTTATTACTCCTTCACGCTGTAACTAGGGAAACTATTTGACTGGAATGGAGATAGATGGATGATGGATCAACACATGACTACTCTATATCCAAGATAAATCTAAAGGAAAGGAAAGTGGAAAAATCTAGATTGGTGTTAATCCGAATTTTACGCAGATGGATCCGCGGATATAACTAGTTTTACCATTTAAATAGAGGAGACTATCACTATAGGGTACCGATACAAATGCACGGATCGTGAATGCCATTGCCATAACTAACGCACTTTACGATTCGATCGTTGAAATAAAATCCTCTGCACTGAGCCGGGTTTTTTATGTTCACGTCTTTTGCTTTTTTTGATGCTATTTGTGAGGTATAATTTTCATACATTGGTCACCGGAAAAATAAAATTCGTTACCGGAAAAAACTGCTAAGTAACGATAACACCCAACTAAATGTTCATCCATATTTTTCTTCCGTTCCTCCTTCCTTCTTTCGGAACCATAGTCTTCGAATTTCGGTATCTTTGGTTTGGTACCCCCTTGCACGTCATGAGGTCTCATATGTAAAATCGTAGATCGACCAAATTTTTGAGTTATGCAAGTTAAATTACTTCAGTTCTTACTTATTGTGCCATTATACCTATGGATCAATGTAGATTTGATTCCGATCACGTAAAATTACCGCCCTTTCAGATTATAATAGGTATGCGTTTATAAAACAAGAAACACGGTTGTAACGAAATAATAAATATAATATATTAATATGTAATATGTAATATTAAATATTAATAAAATGTGTAACGTTTCGTTACACGGTGAACAAAAATACCATCCTCTCTTGTTGCAAAAAAAAGTAACTCCTTATGATACTCGTATTGCGTACCTCCTTACTACCCTTATTGTGCCAAATTCTATATAAGAGTGCCAAGAAAACTGGCTTAATTTACGCACTGAACAGCCAAGCTGATTCGTTTTTTAATTAAAAATTGTTTATTCACGTTTCTCACTTTTATTTAAGGCGTTTTAAACGAAGGATGCTCACCTCGTGTGCTCTTTGCTCGTGTGAAATGAAAAAGAGAAAACGTAGCGTTTACATCAAAATATGACATAATTAATGACTGCAGCTGAATGCCGAGTCGCATTCATTCGGAGCATTAAAACAGTAAGATTCACTTTTCGCGTTCACGAATATGTATTTACCTACCTGTCGCAATGTGAAGTTGTATAAAACACTATTAAATACCGGCCAAGTGCGAGTCACGCTCGCGCACTAAGGGTTTTGTACCACAGTTAAGCCACAAACAAAACAATAATAATATAGGTAGACCTACTTACTTAATGCGGGCCATACATTACTGCACTATCCTTCCTATTGTCCAATATTATACCGATCATGGACGGATGGTATATAGCCGGCGTTGAAAATACAAGTCTCATAAAAAATAGGACCATGGATTTGCCAAATCCTTACATAATTACGTTTTCGTAAATATTTTACAGAAACACCTTATTTTACAAAACATAAAGCGCAAAGTCTTAGAACAGCTATATGCACACGTTGGAGGTCTGTCTAATTTAATTTATCGGCAACTTTGGCGGCGGATTTAGATAGAATTTGACAGATTGTGTTCGAAGCACGTAATCCAATATTTCAATACACATACAGCGCATGTGAGGTCCCGCATTCGGTCTCCTAAAATTAACTTTATCTCGAAAAGCGTAAGGTCGAAATGAGTGCCCAATCGTTTAAACAGCGTGTGGATGGAGCCTAACTTTTCAAGTGGAGCCGCGTGGGAGCGGAAGCGTAAAACAAAACCTCACTTGTTTTGCAGTCAGTCATCTTGAGACAATACTAACTGCGCAAACACATGTGGAAAAAGGGAAAAAGGAGTCCACCTCTCCGCCAACGGTTAAAGGTGACAGCTACACGAATAAAAAGACAATTGCACTCTCAACGCGATAAAAGAAGTTATCACTTCAAAAACCAGCTAAGTAAGTGCGTGCTTATTCTTATCGAACTATGACGTATTGAGTAACATGCATGTCCGCACAATAAATCATAAAATTAGCCAAAATTCGCAACGCCATATTGTTTTATCTCTTTCCTTTTGTTGAACAAAAGTTAACTTTCGCCGGCGAGTGAATTGTGATGTTTTATGAAGTTTTTTTAATTTCTTCCATTTCATAATCGTTGCGCATCGTTTAATTTTTTGTTATGAAAGAGAAAATATTGCATAACATAATATGAAGTACTCAGTTATAATAAATATTTTTATCAATTAAATGATTAAGATTTTTCACCACCTTTAACTTAACTTAACTTTGGTTTAACGGGTGTCCTAGGTGCCTTTATCAAATGCATTGTAGCTTTCTAAATCGTCGTCTTAGCCATCAGACGTTCACTAGGAAGTAGGTTTCCTACGATCCTGAAGAGTTAAGTAATCATCCTGCTGCCTGCATCATGCATCGTTTATCGAAATATCACATAGAATTCTAGCTCAAGCTCATTTATAAAGCTTACTATAGTATTAAGGATAACTTACATGAATCAAATCCTTGGGAATGAGTGAACTGCTGTAATTATACTAGCTCAATAAGTTTTTAAGAGCCTTTGTGAATTTGTTGGTGATAACAGAAAACAAAACCCGGCTGAGTTTGTTGTGGGCTTCTTCTTAGTGCAGGACGCGTTGGAACCCTCGTAAACTTAGTTTTAAGTCGACTTGGAGTTATCGCCATACATATGTGACAAATACATACTGACGTTTTACAAGAGCCTGTATACTAAGCCTATGTGAAATAACGATATTTTGAGTTTTTGAGTTTTGAGACTGGGTAAAGAAACCGTAGTAGCGTCCGCCGTAGATAAAAGTTTTACTCTTTGCAACAACGTCAATTTTACATATCAATGAATAAACATTCATTAGCTTTAGCTAGTTCTAATGAACTGCATATAAGAATCAGGTGAGATTGTTGTCTAGTATTAACATTGTTAACATTAACATACATGTTAGGTAAATACAACGTTACGGATTATAACACGTTATCCGCATTTACTAATTCGGATTACAACCGAATCCGTAAACATATCCCATCCTTTTAAAAATACTCGAGTACATCGTTATGACGAAATAGCTGTAATTTAGTATGAGTGAAGTTTTTATTGCATTTAAAGTGAAATATATTGTAATGTATACCTACCTACCGGACAAAGCTAACTGCTTCACGTTGCTCGCCAATCTTTATAATGGCTTGCATAACATGCTAACTGCTGTAATGCTGCAGGCACACTTGCGACGGTCGCCGTAACTTTTGTAACGCGAGCGATTCGATTCAATTTTTTAGGACGCCAGAATTCAGATAAATTCGCTAAAAGCAAAAGCTAAAAGTGTCTTAATCTTTCTAAAATGGTTATTTGGTTTTAATTCGTTAGCAACATACGTTTTACACAAATCTACAATCTAAATTGAAAGGGTTGAGCTTGCAACATTGCAAATAATCGAGTTCTGCTGTCAGTTTTCTACGAATTATCCACTTTTTGCAGTATTAAGTTTGAGTCTTAATTTTTTTGAAATGTGAATGTAAGGGAATCGAATTGTCCGCAAGAACCGATGCTCGTGGAACATGGTAATCATGGCTTGACGCTCACGTTCGGTCGTTTGCTAGCTACATCAGCAGGGTGATCGTCTAAAAATGTATCAATCATTAAAGAACTGTCAATGTCAAAACGTGATTTTTCAAGCGCTGTGATTGGTCAACACACGTGTTTTGACATTGATACAGTTATTTGATGATTGATACATTTTTAGCTGATCCCTGCTGAGTCGCAGATCTGGTCGCGGTGTAACGTCCACAGGTGTGGCCGGCGGCGGTCGCGTGAGGGCGCGGCGGAAGCTCCTGCAGGCTGCGCCACACCCCTGCGCCCTGTCCGCTGTCGCTTGTCTACCTACAACGTACAACCCACCCTCCACCTGGCCACAACAGGTGCGGGTACTGTTATTTGTAGAAACACAAACCCTCTTACAGGAGATATAAGCGAAACTGAGTCTCCTATGGCGCCATACTTTCTGGTGGTTTAGATATTGTGAAAACAGGGATTTGATCAAATCGAGGTATAAGTCTATAACCACCTCTAATTGAATTGAGTTATATAGTGAGAAGTTTAAGTGCTCAGTTATTGTTACCTTGTTGTATTATAGTAGCAAAAACTGAACTGATTCAACCGTTTAGAATGAAAATAGATTATACCCTGGGTTAACATATCGCCTATATCTACTTTTTATTCCAAAAATTCCATAGCTTTTGCATGATTTGCGAAAACCGAAATATTGGCACCATGGTAAACAGCTAGTTAACTGAAAAGATAACAAAACCCACACGCAGTTTGTATTTTTGTTACAATCCAATGTCCAACAGGACATGATCTTTAAAATGTGACATTTCTCACGACGTTAGTAAGTAATACATCTCAATATTTCCGCTCACATTTCTAATCCCGCATGAGAAATATTAGTTCTGATCCCGCATGAGCAATATCGCTACTAAATTGATGGCGGGGCTACTTGAACATGGCTAACAGCTACAGTCCAGGGTTGCCTGAACAAAGTTAGCTTGGCAAGAAAAAAATAATTAGGTATACTTTTGTTAAGACACGCACTATAAATGACATAATTTTTGTTCTCAAGAGAACAAAGTGGAAGAAATAGTAATACTCTTTATTGAAACAGAGGGTATTTGGGAGGATATCGCACAGGGGGCTGTCGCTTCACGAAGAAAATCTATTTCAAACTTACTTACTTTACATAAAATGTTCGAAAACGTGGAATGGGCACGTATGCAATCACGTGCATACATGTGGTAATGAACTCGTAAGCGCGAGCTAGCTAAAAGTAGCGCCATCTATTGAGCGATGGGTGAAACTTTATTTCTACGGAGAGTCCCACTAAACTTGCGTTTTGTTTTTTACATAGGCCTTAATTAAGAATAGTCAATACCCTACGGCTAAGTTCGGAAAGCAAGTTTGCACCGAAAAGAAGAATAATTGGCATGTAATGGTGTCGATTCTGTTGGCGTTTCTCTAAACTAATAATCGCTAAAATTAGAGTTAGAGAGGTGTGCTATTCAGAAGACACCCTTAATGACAGATCTAACTTAAAATTTAGTTTGACAGCTCCAAACTATTCAATTTAGATTTTAGAGAGCAAAAGCTATTCCGTTGTACGCGCTAACTTTCTAAGTTAAGAAAAGTCAACCTAAAATTCTTTAAATTAAGAGAGGACCTCAGGAGGTGCCGACTAAATTTAACTCGTCAGCCGTAAAGTCGAAAACCACGGATTTTTTAATTTGCAATAAATATTTTTAATATGATTCAAATTTAATATTAGTAAGTGACAAAATTGGAAAAAAACTAGTAATTTTATTTATTAATTTTTACTTGCTGGTGTGATAACCTCAAAATCATAAATTTAAAAATTTAAATCGTCTCAAAAGCTCCTCTTGCTTTTTGTTTGCCCTTTTCCTAATGTTATTCATCTATTATTCATCTTTACGAAGTTTTTAAATCTTTACTATTATTTTCTAATGATAAATACATTCCGATATGCAAAGAGGTAAGAGTGATAAGGCTCACTTGGCACTTGAATGACATTTGTCAGGTTTCGCTGTTTTATAACAAAAGCAGCTGGAAAAAAAACTCTTCAATTTTACTTTAATTTTAGTTAACATTAAGCAATAACAACACAACACATAATAGCGACATACCGACAGAGCAGACTGTTTACAGCACAAGATAGCGACGTTAGTTCCGATTTTGGCCACGCGCCAAAATAGCCTTGTCGCACTGTACGTGGAATACCCTTGAAATACCCAACTGACAATTATTGACAAATGACAACCGTGATATGACTATAGACAAGGTATAGACAATTAATCAAAGATAATAGGCGTACTTAATTCACGTGATGAACTAAACAAAATATCAATTTTCGGCACTTTGTAAGGTGATTAGACAAAAACAAATCAATAAAATGATTACTTTTGTATTTTGAGTAACTTATTTTGATACTTTTAGCTCAAATTATTTTAAAAATTAATAGGAAAAATAAAAAACAACATTTGTAGAGTTTCTTTATCATAAATGGCAACACTACACTAATCACGTGTAACTAAATTTAAACGTTAGTTTAGCGAGCCTTTTAGAGATTCTTAATTTAGTTGAAGCTGCCAAGCGAATGTCACTTAGAGATACAGACACCTAAATTAAAATATTTTAGTTTAGTTTAGGTTTAGAGATTTTGCACAACAGAATCGACAGCATTTATCTTAAAATCAGACATCATGCCCGTAGCTGACAGCCCTAAGTCAGCCGCAGACTCTCCGAGTCCCGCATTGCAGTCTCCGGAGCGCTGTCCATAGTTAATGCGCTCTACTCTGATACCTATTGAACACTGTAGGTACACTGTCGGTTCAAAGCTTTGTTCACAGAAATATTATTTTACTAATATCACAAACGGAAAACCTTGTTCATTCGATATATTAGTAATGTTCATCGAATTGCATTTGACCGCGCATCGCCAAATACAGTCGACTCTTGCAACCGATTTTACTCGCAACTTCAGTAACATTGCAATTTATTGATGTGTTTAATAGCCTTTAGGTCATTATGGGTCATTTTTCAAGTTGATAGGGGAATTCGGTACCAAAGGTGCCTTCAAAATTACGTACTTAGTAACCTAACCCACATCGTTTTTCTCTGGTAAAAGCGTATAAAAGCTTATAAATGTTTTCACAGCGCAAAGGAGTCCTTATACAAATCTTTCGACTTTCTCACGACTGTTGGCAAAAACAACAGAAAAATAAACACAAGTCGAGGCTCTCCTTGCATTTCTATTTTCGTTCATGCAAACAAAATAAATGCGAAATTGCGCGCTGCATTGCGGGGTAAATAAATAATACGAAAGCTTTTATAAAAGTACCTACCTACAGCGAAGTGTTTATACCTGAAACGTTCGCATTTTCAGTTTTATAGACGCAGCCTGAGGACGCAGCTTTGTGGAATTTCAAAAGTTTTTTTTTTGAAGAGCACAATGTTTATAGCACTGCTACCTACTTATAAAAGGAATACGCCTTCCTATGCCGACATATTATAGTTGTACTTGTACAATCATAATTTACAAAATTGTGTACCAGTTTATCTTGTTGCTAAATCAATTGTTCACAATCTAGAATCTCTTTTCGAAGTAAATGCTCCGTGTAGCACATTGACTTTTTACTCGAAGTCGCTATTATAGTATTCACTGCTTTTGCTGTGGAGCGTAGGCCATGAAAATGTGAAAATTAAAAATGAAAATCTTTATTTTCACAGTGTTCTTTTTAAGCTTTATTTAGAAAAGCGTGTGCGTTTAGGTCGCGAGTCGTTAGCTGAAGCCGCCCCTTTATGCCTCTAGGCCTCCTGAGCCAAAGCTCTACAAGTCTAGAATCCCTCATTAGATGCCAATCTTGAGTCTTTTCACTCCGCACGTGAGGGCAGTGGGGCACTGCTGACTGCATAGAGTATATATTGAAGGCAGCTGCTTTCAGTTTCATTTTAGGTACTTAACCTTCTACCTATTCCACGTTTCATGAATGTTTTTATTTTGCAAGCTTCTACGTTCCTACATACCTACATAATTACCTTCATATCGGTATACGTCGGTGCTTCATATACTTTTACCTGAAATATTAATAGATTTGGTCGTTGGTAGTAGGAGTTCTAAGTTCTACCATCCGCCATGGCGGATGGTAGAACTTAGAACTCCTAGGCTGTGGTTACTGCATGCAGTAACCACAGCCCACACTAAGTACATAATTGAGTTTTCTTGGGTAGGTATATAAAAGTGTGGTACCTAAGTAGGTATACCTAACGTATCTTCATACTTACATACTAGTAAAATATGAAAAGTGTAGATACGTAATAAGTACGAGTAGGTATACCGTGGAAATAAAACGCAATTGAAACTTTGACAAATGGACAAATAAGATTATTATAATCACCATAATAATATGATGCATAGCTGCAGTTCCTTCTGTTTACGCGGGGGAGGCGTAGGATTGTTTACTTCGCAAGTTATTTTATTGTAATATTTAATTCGTATCTATTAGCTTGTCATTTATCAAGGTCAGTTGATGGCGTTTTTTACCTAGATGTTAGGTACAAAGTACAGTGTAATTATTTAGGTATGCCATTTATTGCAGCTTCATTTTCGTCGGCATCCAGAAATTAAATACCTATATCTGTGTCTATATCGTCATCAGAGGTCCAGGGTTCGTGTCTCCGCCCCTCACCTCTGACTAAGGACAGCACATGGGGACAGGTGGCCCCCGAAGAGCACGTTATACTTTGTGATTACTAATTATCTTCTTGTTAAAGTTCATCAACGTACCTATTTTATTGAAGTTCATCAAAGTCGCGTAAAAATCCTTCGCATTATTGACACTTCCTTTCCTAGTAGGCTTAGGTATAGCTTTTTTAATGTACCTAAGCTTATCGTTTACTAAACCACTCTCAGGTATTTGAATCGAAACGATCTTATCAACGGTTTTATGATTCCGATGGATTCCGCGTTCCAATTTAGTTTAACCACCGCCGCCTTGCACTGCCTGGCGCTGGGCGGCGGGTGATCCCCGCCCTCACAAATCACAATATTTGACCTGATTATGTCTTTAACATGTTACAAAAACGCAAACTCTATCGATAAAACGAATTTCCGCCTCTCTTCTACAAACGAAAAATATAGAAACGCCTGATATTTTAAAATAGAAACACGCAGTAAAATGAAATCACTGTAGAATTTCTATTTTTCTTGCATGTGCACGTGCACGTGCAAGGGTTCCGTACCATTATCTATTATTCGACTAAAAATTACGATTCTTGTATGGGAGGTCCTCTTTATTCACATTTTACTCTATGTTTTAGTACTTGTTATAGCGGCAACAGAATTTATACATCATCTGTGACAATTTTAGCTGTCTAGCTAGGCACTGTTCAAGAGATACAGTCTGGTGATAGACGGACGGACGTACGGGTGGACGGCGAAGTCTCAGTAATAGCATAGAGTCCCGATTTTACCTCTTGGGTACGGAACTGCAATAATGAAAATAAAATAAAAAATGCGTTACTAGAAATTGAGAATATACCTCAGATTACTTTAAAGTTTAAACACAGAAATATATACATTATAAGAGCAGCAATTCGTTTTTTGATTCTTTCATCCATATAATACTTATTCCACTTTTATTTATCAAATTCAAAAACTTCAAGATAAAATTGAAATCTTATTTCCGAACGTTCGTAAGTTATTTTTGACATTGACAAATGACAACACTGACACTCAGCTGTTTGATGGCTGTTTGGCAAAGACAAAGTAAATATAAGGACAGGAAATTGTCAGTCTTATTGGGTGGGTATATCCGCCATCTTCTGTAGAATTGAAATAGCCAATCACAGCCATCGGCCAATCACAGATAGGCACCAGACAGCTGATCAGAAGGGCTGCTCTAACTATCTATCGATATGGAAATATTATCGATGTAGTAAGTAGTTCGTGGTTAGTCATTAAAGATTTGAGAGAGCAAAAATGAATGAACATAACCTACCGTTAAAAACCTACTGATAAAAATTAATGGCTAACGGTTTTGAAATCGGTCGCCTTGATGCGAAGTAATGATTATCTTAAGAACATACAGTATTACGAGTCGTATACATTTTTCTCCGGAGATGCAAAATTATTTTTTTGTGGAATAAATACCTACCTACCTTAAAAATAAAAAAATATTGCTATCCACATGTCACCAACTAACAATAATTATTATCTGACGTAACCATGACACACATACACATTAAATATACTGTATCTGACGTATAATTCAAATAACATACTATCTAGTATAATATTGTAGTAAAACACAAATTAGTTACTTACAGTAGTTTCAGATAATTTACATGTAATAGTAGTATTATGATTAATACACGACGTGATGAATTAGGCTCTTCGTTAGATATCGAGAAATATTCTTTTTTTTTAATCTTGAGGTTACAACTCCTCTTTAATCCTCAGTTTCTCTCACCCATTTCAAAGCTCGGTCAACGAAGTTTTGCGGGACTCCTATTTCTGGGTGGTCATGATAATAACTACCAATAAAGATCCTATTCGTCACCTAATTTGTCGGGGTTCTCCAAGTCCCGAGCTCGCATCGGTCGCTCCCGGATCCTAATATTTGTAACAAACATCTAATCTGCAAATAGCGTAGATCTGTAGTAGCTGAGACTTCCAGTTCAAATGTTCAAAGTTCAATGTGGCAGCCATTTTTTAAATTTTGACCACAAATTACATGTCTTTGCTTGCTGCAATGGTTTTTGTAATTTAGTCATTTCGAGATATGAACAATTATTTTCTTAAAATACAGTCCCGCCAAACTGACTTACAGTTGTTACTTAAAAGTTGTCAAACATCGATTTTAAAGAAATTCATAATTCATGAAAAACCTTTAGAATTTTTCACTCCTTACAATTTGAATTTCGAAAATTCCCGTCTTTGTACAGAATATACAAATATTCTGTAGATTCATGACCTAATAATATGAACCTGAGTACTAAATTTTACATCTCTACGACTTTTAGTTTTACCGGAGTCCGTGGAACAACGAAAATGCCTCACTCCTTTATTTATATTATTATATAAAATTTACGGAACCCTTCATGCACGAGTCCGACTCGTACTTGTTTGTCTTTGGCCTACTCTCTGTTTCTTTTTTATAACTTTAATCTATAATATTATTGTCTATTGCGTGTTAGTATTGTCTATGTTTTTATGTCAGTTATTAGGTTTTGTGGGTTGTGGTCAGCATTATTATAATATTTACCTGATGTGCTGAAAATTTTATTTAATTCATACAAAATAAATTCACATCTCCGGGAAAAAATAAGTATGCGTGGGTCTTCTCGTTCTACTGAATCTCCCTTAATTCATCGTAACTTCAAACTAAGGCGACCGGATTTAAACCAACAGCCAATACTTTAACAAATCCCGCGAGACCAAACTATATCTATTCCTGAAGCCCTTTCCTCTATTATAAAAGTTTGCAATAGATAATAGCTATAGAAAAGCTTTAGTTTCTGTAAAACCCCGAGATTTTTTCCTATCTACTCAGCTATCACAAGCATAGTATGAAATTTATCGATAACGGTATAATAGTAGTCACATCATTAGTACTTTGACATGAAGCAATGCGCATGTCAAAGTGCTACAGTTTATGGCGGTTTTTGCCACCCCGACACATATAGTGATAAGTAAACTATGGTAAACTAACTATAAGTAAACTAACTATATAACTAACTAATATAAACTATATATATATATATATATATATGTTTAAATTCTCTAAGCTGTTTGGTAATTTGCCAGTGATATAAGTAATCTGTGGTAATTTGGTTCGATTTGTCAAAAATATGTCAAAAATCACAAAAATTACCGCCACCGCCGGTCAAAGAATGGAAAGTATCCATTAAATTCCGTGTTTATTTTAGTTTTAATTGCTAAAGTTAAGCAAACATCACCTAGCAATCATGTTCGCCAAACCATATAGGTTAAAATCCAACAAAACCTTGAAAAACTCTGAGAAGTAAGTTGTTTATCCCATATGCAATGGTATGATGACTTCTTCATGCAGAAAAGTAAGAACGTTCTGATTTTGCAGAAAATGCTTGACTCAACGGATACAGAGTGAGTTCCCAGCGGCTTCGGACGAGAAAGTCAAGGAGTTAGTCCCTGCCAAGGCGACCACCAGTTGCATGAAGGTTGTGCTATATTCGGGGGAGACCGTGAGCGTTTTCGTGGTCGACGGAGTGCCCATGATGATGGAAGTTGGCGATAAGCTCGTGCCCACGGTCTGCGCGCTGTGGAAAGTTCCAGATCTAGTGCCTACTATTAGAATTCATACACCAGTGCTCAGCAAAGTAAGCGTGCATATGTGTTTATTAATATATTGATACCTATATACCCTTTTTCTCCCCATACGAGTGCAAGATTTGTGCTAGGAGTTCTTGTACAGTCTTTAACTCAGTGCGTGCGTCCGATAAAGAGTCAACCTTAGTATGTCGAAAGAGATACACTCACGCAAAAGAAAGTGACCACAACTTTAGAAGCATAGCAGGGCATCTAGGCGCTATTGCGAACTGCACTTTTTCGTGTCAGAGCTAGGGTTGCTATTTCTTTAAATCATCGTGCGGAGTGAGCCTTCTGCACCGTTAGGTACTATTCCTATTGCTGTGTTCCAACAATTTTTATATGGACCCATGCCATAAATGTTTCAGATGCAAGGTGGGGCGCCCCTGTATGCCCCTGGGGTGGTAACAGAAGGCAACTTCCCCCAGTTCCAACGAGGCGCCGTGGTTGCGGCCTGCACCAGTGATAATGCTGCTGCAGGAGTCGTTGGCCAGGCAATGATGTCCTCAGCTGACCTGGTCAGAGCTCCTATGTATGTACTGTATCCCACTCTGCTTTTGTTGTAAGCTATGCTGCATAGTGTGGAAATTAGTTCAGACTTCAGATCTTGAGCTGGGGATAACTAACAGATAAATAAACCTGACACCCTTTGTTAATTTGATTATACATACATAATTTATATGAGAACTTAATGATAATCGACACATTGTCATTGTATTTATCCTGTTAAAATGGATGATTCCCATGGGTTTTGTGTACAACCGAAATTAAGGTGGGTTAGCGTTAAGACCCCAATCTCTCGCTGGCCACTCTGTACATACACTATGTATTAAAAGTAGTATACATTACTACTTGTATTTTATATTATAGTGTTTTCACACACTTAGGAATTATTCCTATAAATTTAAATATGCATCAAAATTTCACTCGCGGTGGGACTCGAACCCATTTTATTTAAATTTATAGTAGTATACATTGTTTAATTTCAGGGGAGTATGCTTAGAGACCCTGCATGTGTACGGCGACCAGCTGTGCAAAGAGGAGAAGTTCTCCAAGATTGAGCGGCCCAAGCTGGGGCCTGGCTCCTATGACGATGCGGCTAACAACATTGCTGTTGATATGAACCAGGTACATTTATTGTTGACTACACTTTGCACACCACTTTGTCCACAATGACTTTGGCATTTAGAAATTCAACAGGAGTGATTTGCAGACCTTCCTCTATGGCACAATTGGTTATATTGAGACGTATTGGAACACAATGGGACTTTCATTTTTTTATATTTCTCAATTGGCCTGAGCTGGTGGGAAGCTTTGGTCACAGCTAGTTACCATCTTACCAACAAATATGTATTGCCAAGCAATTGAGTGCTCCTGTGCAGTGCAATGTAGAAACCATTGAGGGTTGCTTTGAGGGTTCCATATTTGTATAATAAACTCTTCAGTTGCATAGTCACCTACCATCAGTGGAGATTGAAATCAAGTACTAACTTGTACTTGGTAAAACTTGGTAGCCCATGTTATTTTACAGTCCTTCAACACATTCGTTGAGAATGAAAAATCTGAAAGTAACAAAATTCATCAAACATAGTTAAAAATATTAGAATAGAATAGAATAGAATAGAAAAATTCTTTATTATATCTTGCAAGTTGGTACACTGATTTCCGATACCTTGCAAGTTTCGCTTTTGACAAATAATTTTATCTGTTCCTTTATGAACAGGACAAACTATGAAACTGTGGATTTGATTATTTTATTTTATTCGTAATGTAAAACTTGCAAACTCGTTGTAAAGCTAGTGAACTTATAGCTAACAACTAGACAGGTAGATTAATCTTACTATCCTCAGCTTAGCATCCAGCCAGTGAGAGAAGAGTGGCCGAGCCTGGTGAAGGAAGCCCCCGTCCCTGCAGCCAACCAGCCGGAGACCATTCCTGCTGAGCCGTTGGAGGTTGACCGGCAACCAGCTGAGCTGGACTCGCAACCCAATGAGGATGAAGTAAACGAGGATTTAAATGAATCCTGTGCTACAGGTAAGATGGTTGAAGATGGCCAAACCTGGGGTCTGATCGCGTAAGAAAATCGTTATCGATTAAGTTGATTAAGTTACTTGATCGATATAGAGATAGCTTTGTTATTAACTCTGGACTTAAAACTAAGTTTCAAGAGGGTTCCCACCCACTGTGCACTGAGAAGAAGCCCGCGACAAGTCAGTCAGTCAGTCTGCCTTAACTATTAATTGAAATAAAAATTTAATGATTTCGCAGACAATTCAGAAACAGAGAACCAAATCCCAGAAGACATGGACGGGTTGCTTCGGTGGTGCCTGCTGTCCTTCCTCAAGACGCAGGGCAAGCACGTGGAGTTGCCGCTCAAAACCAACCTGCTGTACAAGTTAGTGCCACGCTCATTAGCTTACCCTGCCATCACAGTTTAATGTATATTAGTCCGTGGGGACTGATAAGGCTGCAATAGTTGAGCATTAGTTCCAGTCCTTTCACAAAACGCTAGTGTCGCAAATGGGTACCACTTCGCTGTTTGAAATTAAGTTCCAGGAAAATTCACGGGATTGGTGAAAAACCTAATTGATGAATTGATGAACAATGACCTCGTTCTGTATTACTCTTAATAGATTATTATTTAACATTTTAGAAACCACCTAATGCCCTTCTGTCCAGAGGACAGAACACTAGAAGTAAAGAAGTCTAGTTATAAGAAGATGGGCAAGTTCCTTGAAGCCATGCAGAGGGTAATGTCAAATTCAAGTTATATTTAACTAATTAGAAACCTAGTGGACTTATGTACCATAAAATATAACAATCTTTTTCAAAACAGTTAATGTGAAAAGAATAACACTCAACAATCTGAGCGAAATAAATAAGTGAAGCGAAACCGGAAAAGCCTTTAACATTTATTCTGTCATCTCTACAAACTAGACAGACCAACCAATCCATCCAACATCAACCAATTTAGCTGAAATTTGTTACAGTAGCTGAGTTTGTCATATAAAAGCTTTTTTTAATAATAACCTATTCCCCATAGTTTAACACCCACACTTCGTATTGTTCAAGGAAGGCCTGGTCGAAGTGCGAGAGATAGACAAAGGCGTGGACGCGCTGGTGGCGGTGAACGCGGCGCACCCGCTCGTGCGCGCACACCACGCGCGCGCGCCGCCCAGCGCGCCGCCCGAGCGCGACGAGCACGAGTACGTGCCGCCGCAGATCCGCGAGCTGTACTGCGTCACCGCCAACGTGCTCGAGCTGTTCGCGCCGCTCAAGTGAGTCTCAGCGCGACGAGCACGAGTACGTGCCGCCGCAGATCCGCGAGCTGTACTGCGTCACCGCCAACGTGCTCGAGCTGTTCGCGCCGCTCAAGTGAGTCTCAGCGCGACGAGCACGAGTACGTGCCGCCGCAGATCCGCGAGCTGTACTGCGTCACCGCCAACGTGCTCGAGCTGTTCGCGCCGCTCAAGTGAGTCTCAGCGCGACGAGCACGAGTACGTGCCGCCGCAGATCCGCGAGCTGTACTGCGTCACCGCCAACGTGCTCGAGCTGTTCGCGCCGCTCAAGTGAGTCTCAGCGCGACGAGCACGAGTACGTGCCGCCGCAGATCCGCGAGCTGTACTGCGTCACCGCCAACGTGCTCGAGCTGTTCGCGCCGCTCAAGTGAGTCTCAGCGCGACGAGCACGAGTACGTGCCGCCGCAGATCCGCGAGCTGTACTGCGTCACCGCCAACGTGCTCGAGCTGTTCGCGCCGCTCAAGTGAGTCTCAGCGCGACGAGCACGAGTACGTGCCGCCGCAGATCCGCGAGCTGTACTGCGTCACCGCCAACGTGCTCGAGCTGTTCGCGCCGCTCAAGTGAGTCTCAGCGCGACGAGCACGAGTACGTGCCGCCGCAGATCCGCGAGCTGTACTGCGTCACCGCCAACGTGCTCGAGCTGTTCGCGCCGCTCAAGTGAGTCTCAGCGCGACGAGCACGAGTACGTGCCGCCGCAGATCCGCGAGCTGTACTGCGTCACCGCCAACGTGCTCGAGCTGTTCGCGCCGCTCAAGTGAGTCTCAGCGCGACGAGCACGAGTACGTGCCGCCGCAGATCCGCGAGCTGTACTGCGTCACCGCCAACGTGCTCGAGCTGTTCGCGCCGCTCAAGTGAGTCTCAGCGCGACGAGCACGAGTACGTGCCGCCGCAGATCCGCGAGCTGTACTGCGTCACCGCCAACGTGCTCGAGCTGTTCGCGCCGCTCAAGTGAGTCTCAGCGCGACGAGCACGAGTACGTGCCGCCGCAGATCCGCGAGCTGTACTGCGTCACCGCCAACGTGCTCGAGCTGTTCGCGCCGCTCAAGTGAGTCTCAGCGCGACGAGCACGAGTACGTGCCGCCGCAGATCCGCGAGCTGTACTGCGTCACCGCCAACGTGCTCGAGCTGTTCGCGCCGCTCAAGTGAGTCTCAGCGCGACGAGCACGAGTACGTGCCGCCGCAGATCCGCGAGCTGTACTGCGTCACCGCCAACGTGCTCGAGCTGTTCGCGCCGCTCAAGTGAGTCTCAGCGCGACGAGCACGAGTACGTGCCGCCGCAGATCCGCGAGCTGTACTGCGTCACCGCCAACGTGCTCGAGCTGTTCGCGCCGCTCAAGTGAGTCTCAGCGCGACGAGCACGAGTACGTGCCGCCGCAGATCCGCGAGCTGTACTGCGTCACCGCCAACGTGCTCGAGCTGTTCGCGCCGCTCAAGTGAGTCTCAGCGCGACGAGCACGAGTACGTGCCGCCGCAGATCCGCGAGCTGTACTGCGTCACCGCCAACGTGCTCGAGCTGTTCGCGCCGCTCAAGTGAGTCTCAGCGCGACGAGCACGAGTACGTGCCGCCGCAGATCCGCGAGCTGTACTGCGTCACCGCCAACGTGCTCGAGCTGTTCGCGCCGCTCAAGTGAGTCTCAGCGCGACGAGCACGAGTACGTGCCGCCGCAGATCCGCGAGCTGTACTGCGTCACCGCCAACGTGCTCGAGCTGTTCGCGCCGCTCAAGTGAGTCTCAGCGCGACGAGCACGAGTACGTGCCGCCGCAGATCCGCGAGCTGTACTGCGTCACCGCCAACGTGCTCGAGCTGTTCGCGCCGCTCAAGTGAGTCTCAGCGCGACGAGCACGAGTACGTGCCGCCGCAGATCCGCGAGCTGTACTGCGTCACCGCCAACGTGCTCGAGCTGTTCGCGCCGCTCAAGTGAGTCTCAGCGCGACGAGCACGAGTACGTGCCGCCGCAGATCCGCGAGCTGTACTGCGTCACCGCCAACGTGCTCGAGCTGTTCGCGCCGCTCAAGTGAGTCTCAGCGCGACGAGCACGAGTACGTGCCGCCGCAGATCCGCGAGCTGTACTGCGTCACCGCCAACGTGCTCGAGCTGTTCGCGCCGCTCAAGTGAGTCTCAGCGCGACGAGCACGAGTACGTGCCGCCGCAGATCCGCGAGCTGTACTGCGTCACCGCCAACGTGCTCGAGCTGTTCGCGCCGCTCAAGTGAGTCTCAGCGCGACGAGCACGAGTACGTGCCGCCGCAGATCCGCGAGCTGTACTGCGTCACCGCCAACGTGCTCGAGCTGTTCGCGCCGCTCAAGTGAGTCTCAGCGCGACGAGCACGAGTACGTGCCGCCGCAGATCCGCGAGCTGTACTGCGTCACCGCCAACGTGCTCGAGCTGTTCGCGCCGCTCAAGTGAGTCTCAGCGCGACGAGCACGAGTACGTGCCGCCGCAGATCCGCGAGCTGTACTGCGTCACCGCCAACGTGCTCGAGCTGTTCGCGCCGCTCAAGTGAGTCTCAGCGCGACGAGCACGAGTACGTGCCGCCGCAGATCCGCGAGCTGTACTGCGTCACCGCCAACGTGCTCGAGCTGTTCGCGCCGCTCAAGTGAGTCTCAGCGCGACGAGCACGAGTACGTGCCGCCGCAGATCCGCGAGCTGTACTGCGTCACCGCCAACGTGCTCGAGCTGTTCGCGCCGCTCAAGTGAGTCTCAGCGCGACGAGCACGAGTACGTGCCGCCGCAGATCCGCGAGCTGTACTGCGTCACCGCCAACGTGCTCGAGCTGTTCGCGCCGCTCAAGTGAGTCTCAGCGCGACGAGCACGAGTACGTGCCGCCGCAGATCCGCGAGCTGTACTGCGTCACCGCCAACGTGCTCGAGCTGTTCGCGCCGCTCAAGTGAGTGCACTCACTCACCTAGTGAAAGATGAATGGCCACACAAGCGTCATCTCTACTATTTGTATGGTATTTGAATGACAGTCTGTGGTACCTACTTTCATTGTTATAACAATTTGTCTTCAAGTAATCAACTGTTGCCTGAAATTTTTTTGTGATGGCGCTGATATGATAATTGCTTTCCATCCGAACACATGATAGCATTGCGCTTTCAATAGACCCAAACACATATTGCGACTATCGTATAAATTAATGAATTAATTGTTTTATTAAGGCAGCTAAAAAAAGTAACAGTGAACGCACCTTTGAAAAATACTTACAGGGAATTACAAACCTGGGTTGGGTAGAGATGGTAGTGACCGTTGGTGTTGTGTTCAGGAAGGGCACGGCGCTGTCGGCGGCGGACGTGCGGCAGGCGGTGGTGCAGCACGTGACGGCGCGCGGCTTGGCGCACCCGCAGCGCCGCGGCTGCGTGCAGCTGGACGCCGTGCTCGCGAGCGTCACCGCGCAGCAGCCGCAGGTCAGCTCGACTGCTGGAAAATAACCAGCTGAACCAGCTCGAATCTTTCACTGAGATAATTACGAATCTGTCACCAGGAGCTCATGAAGTGGGAGGAGCTGACGGCGGCCGTGCTGAGCCGCATGACGCCGAGCACGGAGATGCGCTTCGCAGACGGCTCCGTCAAGCTGACCAAGTCGAGGCTCGAGCCCGTCAAGATGCAGGTCGTCACACGCAGCGGCAACAAAAAGGTACTACCAGGCGCTACTACCAGGACATGATAGGATAGGAGGCAATAAACATCTGACTCTACAAATGTACCCCCTTCCCGTTCTCCTTTCACCTCCCCGCGCTCGCCTAGTGATGCTTGTTTTGCGCACCATATCAGAGCGCTGACACGACGTGACGTCATCGACGCCAGGTCCGCAGATATTGTAACCGGGTTATACATTGTACACTCTCCAGGTGACGCTGGTGTCCAACCTGGAGTCGTTCGGCTTCAGCCTGCGGCCGCTCGCGCACGCGTGCCAGCTGCGCGCGGGCGCGGCGTGCGGCGTCACGCGCAGCGCCGCCGCCAAGGCCGATCAGCTCATGCTGCAGGGGGACCAGGTATACACTCATACTCATATACACAACCTGGAGTCTTTACCGCACTTAGTATAGTCCTTTCCACAAAAGAAGTCCCGCAGATGCGGCGCTGTGATCGCATTATTAAATGTTGCTCTCTCACTCGCACTTGTTGCTTGTAAACAGGTGTCAATTGCAGTACATGTTTTTGCCGCGGGACTTCTATTGTGGAAAGGACTTTACTTTGATTGATCTTGCAAAATATCTGCTGCAATATTTTCAAGTGGTCTAGAATAGATGATATATGAAATATACAGATATAAAAATTAGTCCTCACTTAAACATAATGCATGGACACCACGGTCATTAACCCCAACCGCGTCTCGTCAGCTGAGCTCAGGATCTGTTGTCTTTATAGATAAGACTTAATAGGCTTAAAAGACTTAAACTTAAAATACACTGCAGATATTACACTCTTCTGACCTATTACAGAATAATGGATCAGCAAAGGGGTAAATTGTGCAGTCTGTATGTGGTAATAATACTTACCAGAAAGATTACTAGAGGTCTCTACTCTGCCAGAGTTCATTGCCCCCCTAACTTATACCCTCAAATAAATTGTGATCAAGTTACATTCATCTTTACAGACACATCTCGTAGCCAAACTGCTGATAGAAAAGTACGGGCTGCCCAAGAAGTTTGTAGAGGGGGCAGACAAGGCTCTCAACAAGAAGAAATAAAAATAACCCAAGTAATATTTGTGTAATATTTGAAGTTATGTTGAAATAAAACTGCCTGATGTTTTCCATAACCATTTACTGTTTTTATTGAACCCTATTTATTTCACATTGTTTTCACATTGTTTCTGCTTATTTATAATTTAAACTCCACAATTTTACATTGCACATTTAATTTTATTATTCAAAATTACAATAATGTTTTTAAAATTAAACTTAAAACTAGGTACTATTTGTTCACATAGTTGAAAAAAAGCTTGGAAGACTAAAGACTAAGAATTGTTATTTATTATTTCAGTGACATTTCACACACATAAAACATTTAATTAATATATCTAAAGATTTAATATGTAATCTTATAAAATTTGTTTAATATTTCCATAATACTATACAAATATAATAATCGTTGAGAAAAATATTCACTAATCGCTACAATTCAGGTGGGCTGTGTCCGTATTTATCTTATTCATAACATAAAATTAAAATCATAATATAAAATTCACAACTGGAGTGTTCCAAATTTTTTTGGAACTACAAAATATTAGAAGCTCACTAGAGTAAGAAATAGAAGCACAAAAAATCCACAACCAAAAAATTATAACTTAAGACTAATATGACACCAAATCTTAATACTATAGTAATATAAAATTGCTTTGTTTGTATAAAAATTATGATTGATGCATTTTGTAGAGAATTTTCACACTTTAGTAGAAGTTTTAAACTTGAATGGAGTTTTAAATGGCAGGAGAGACTTTCTTTTGGACTTTTTGAGTTCTGGGGGAGCCTTAGGTGTCTGAGGGTAAGATGGTTTGCTGTTTGCATTGGTTGTTTCTTTTGAAGTATCCCCACAAACTTTCAAGTCACTGCCCCACTGGCTGTTAGTACACATCATGGATTTTCGAGAGCCATTGGAAGAGAGGCTGGTTTTAGAAGGTGTCTGTCTCAAATTCTTGTTTGTAATATCTGTAAACACTTTACCTGAAATCTTCGCTTGTTTGGAAGGCGAGGATTGGCTCCAGTTCATGGCAGATCTTTTCTCTGACGTCACCTTTTCCAAATCCAAGTATTTGAACCTGCTGATGTCCTTGAGCTTTTCTTCAGTTTTGAGCACTTTGTTATCACTTTTCACATTCTCTAACTCATAAAATGTTAGCGTCACACTTTCATCACTCTCTGCGAAGGGGTTGGTGGATGTGAAATGCACTTTTCTGGAAGAAGTCTCAGGGAATATGTTTCTGCGAGGCATATTCTCTTTTGTGATCTTTGTAGCTGTTATTATCATGCTGCTGTCCCCGTTGTCTGCTGAGAGGGAGCTGTCGAGGTCCTCGTAAGCATAGCTCTTCCTTCGTGGTCTGTTCCTCACTGAGCTGGACCTCCTGTGGCGCCGACGCGACACCCACTTGTTAGTCTCGTCGCTGGCTTGATTCAACACTTGTGGCAATGTTATGCCGTTTACTTGACTACCACTTTGCTCTGTGTTTGAGTCATCTAAAGAAATAACATCTACTGCAGGGCTGTTAAGGATCTCCTTAGCTATCAAGTCTCTCTCCCTTCTGTTGAGCGATTCTTCTCTTTGCCTCAAAGCAATGAGGCGAGACATCCATTGGTGGCTCAAAGTCTCCTCAGATACCTTCTGTGGGCCGTTGTATCTCTCCAGTGCTTCGCTGTAAGGCTTCCTGCTGCAAGGTACATAGCCAGGCAGCTCTAGAGCCAATGCGGCAATGACCGGGGACACCGGCTGCCATGGAGAGTTACTCTCTTCGATGTACTCTTTCATTTGGCGTTTAGGGCTGATGTTGCAGTAAATAGGACTGTCGACTGTGACGTGTTTTCTTGGTAAAGGTTCTATGCTCCTGCATTGCTCCACCGCCTTCTCCGAATCGCACTTGTTGGCATCTGAAGTCAGTATTTTACTTTCGGTTGAAGCGAGTATGTTTGAAGAGCGAAACGGTCCAGACAGGCTGCCCGTGTTAGCGAGGACTGTGGGGTGGTAGATCACGACGTCGGCTCGGAGGGTGTCGGTTCTAGCGTCTGCGAGGAAGCCGATGACGTCGCGCAGGTCGTCGCTGTACAGGAACTCCTTGATCTTGTCGTCGCACGCGCCGGGCAGGTAGGCAAGCGTGCAGATCACTTCGCCGAGCTGCTGCAGCAGATCTGTCGTGTCCGAGACTTCCGCGCTGAGCGTGAAACAGTTGACGCGGAGCTCGCCGCTCGGGCCCACGAAGATCGCTTCCGGAGCGAGACATTTCTTCAGAGCGACGAAGTTGAGAGCTTCCACGGCCTTGCAGACGCGCGCGAGCTCTAGTAGCGTGTACCAGATGAACTCCTCGGTGAAATGCTTGTCGCTGCCTTTACACAGCGCGATCAACTCCTGCACGCTCTGCCAAGACACATACTCGAGCACAAAGTACAGCGTCTTGGTCGGACCGTGCAGTATCGTGTCGTAGTAGCGCAGGAAGCTCCCAGATAACGCCGCGCTCAACGTTTTCACTTCATTGTCGACGTTTTGTATTTGTTCGTCGGAGAACGCGGAGCAGTCGTACGCCTTCCACGCAAATATGCTGTTTGTGACCTTGTGCCTCACTTTGTACAGCGTGCCGCCGCAAAACACGTCGAGAACTTGATAGGCCTTCAATTTTTCCGTCATTGCGGCGTTGTTAAAGATTTTCTTTCGTGAACTTTACATTTTGCAACCGAAACAAAGCGCCCAAACTTTTGAAGTCAAACGACCGTTACGCGCCTAGTGTTGTGCGTAAGCCGACTCACAGAGTATATTTATTTGGATAATATATCGGTAAATTCAATATTTGAAAATCGCAATTTTATCGATATTAATCTATTTAATAATAATAATTTTATATTTTTGGATTGCTGTTTTACATCCAAATCAAAATATCTTTATTTCATATTTTTTTATGTTTGTTGATAACTATTTGTAGGTTAAAAAAATTACAACGCTCCATGCACTGAGAAAAAACACAGTTTTTAAAGTAAGTATACATGTAAAAGTTTGGAGTTAATGAATAAGCTACACGATCCGGGCGCAGATTTTAGATTTGGTAACTTAATATGATGATTTTTATTATGTAAAGGCCAACTGCAGTACCCTAGTGTAAGAAAACAGTTTTTTCTTAAAAAAATTCTATAACACTAACGATAGAAAGAAAGAAAGAAAGAAATACTTTTTACGATAGAATGATAGCTTAGGTTATCATTAGACTTCACTGTAGCTACATCGTGCTAAGCAACTTTGAGATTGATTCTACAAAAATAAGTATGAACCCTACTAGAAATGTACTCCTTCACACCACAATTAAAATAGAGATCATTAAAACTTAGATTAGTACAGAATGATTATTCAAGAAAAAATATGATTTCCATGGTATTAAAAAAAATGGAAAACAACGTGGGTTAAGCTGCAGTTTAAAGTTAACCATCTATATCTTTTTGAATGAAGCATCTCTACCAACACAATGTGGGCACCAAGAAATTAGCAATTAACAAATTATCTACGATACTTAAACAAAGTAAAGCTGGGCAAAAATGTTTTGAAACAAAGCCAATTTTATAATACGAAATACATTCAATAAAACTTTAATGCTTCTATGTCTATTTTAAAATCATAAATACTGTTATTTTTGCGTTCAATGACTAAAAGTTCAAAGAAAAGTTTAATGGTTGATTTTATTAGACAGAAACCCTTTCATAGTTTTTACTCTTTTTGAAAGACTATATTTCTTTTTTGAAAATCGATGAGGACTTCACTAAACCTTACGATTATTAATATTCCAATATCCTTATAAAATATCTTTCTTAGTTTCCTAATAAATCATATAAGTAATAGTAAATTACATTAGTTGATATTTCCTTATTTTAGATTTTTTAAGAGTATATATTTTTCAAATATTATGACCGTTATAAAAAATACTATTACATTTCAGAACGTTTCAAAAAAAATAAAAATCACTGCCATATTCTGCTTTTTGGCGTATTAGCTCCGCATGCTGAGTAATTGAGCCAGAAATCTGTGGATAGATCCAGTATAACACTGTACATACATTGAATAGTCCAACTCTCGAAAGAGAGCATTGTTTGTAAATCTTGATGACTGTCACGGTTTTACCAGATCTGTGTAGTATCCATAGACAACTTTTCCTTTTTCAGGGCGGTTTGGCAAAATTAGCCCGCGAACACAAATTTTACCCGCGAAATTCAAATTTTGTTTTTCGTGAATACTCACTACTCAGTAGAATTTAGAAAAGATTTTGCGCAAACAGTATTTTCGCAGAACATTTTTCATGAAAACATTGCTCAAATATTAGAAGAATGGGAATTCACCTCATATTGGTCCCCCAAAAACCATTTCTGCAGTTAGCCATTGGGAACCAATATGTAGTAAAACATAGTGTATGTTATTTACGAAAGACCTATGACCACAGATTTTAAAATCTGTGCCTACGACTTACAAGTTACGACAGAGATATTTTCACAGGAAAAAGAGGTACAAAATTTTCGTGTTTTCTCTTCATAAATTAATTTAGGGAAAATGTATGGATGGTATTACTGTAAAATAAAACAAAGGTGAAAAATTAAAAATGTTTATTTAGTGAGTATAAGCGTGTACGCGGCACAGCTGACTAGCGGTTTCCAAAATACATATCACATGATTACTGTCTCCGTACAGAACGATCCCTTTACAAAAATCAACATCTCGCGTGTTTGGCGAGTTTAATAAATACAATACTCGTGTTTATTTCATTTTTTATTTAAAAAAACACAAACAAAACACGGACCTTTGCGTATAAATAAATAATCTGAAATATCAAACAACACTTCACTGGGGCCATCAGTTTCGGAGCGGCGTCGGCGTTGTGCGAACAAAAGCCCTACTTACATAACTATGTCTATTTACTTTAAATACCTACAATAAAATATTTATTTACAGATTATTTGTAAAGAATCATTGACTAGAAACCGTGTCTTGGAAATTAAACAATAACAAATACTATATTATACCGACAATAATGAAATTTACAAGTTGAGGAACATGAGGAAGGCTAGCATAACACCTGCGACTAATGGAATGGACAGTTCCCGTCTTTGGTAACACATTTGAACACTCGCACATCGCATCTCGACGCGACAGTCGCAACACGCGACGCGAAAGTCGCAGCCGACACAATCTAATATCACGCGCTTCCAACACAGCGTAAGAAGCCAAAATAAAATTTACTAAAAACAACAACCGTAAAATATAAAATACGCATACAAAACAAAATGACAACTAAAACTGACTTAAACAAACGGAAATTCGGATAAAAACTTTTAAATGTATAATAAATTCATGCTTAAATCAATCTCTTCACTGGATTTAGAACAATTTCATTAGTACAATGACTATAAAAACAAAAACAATACTTGTAAATACAGCGTTTTTCTTTGACGGCGTTATAATACTGAGATCATTTGCGTCCACCGCCAGCTTGGTACGCGACGAAGGACGCTAACATTCACCGCTCTCCAGAATAGTGCGAAAATCTGGTCGGAGATTTGGCCTTATTTCTCAAAATGTACACAAAGTAGGCAATTTTCACTCAAATTTCGACCGAATTCGATAACTACTTAGGACATGTTACCGTATAGAGGTACATATATTTACATACCTGTTAATATTATAGCTATATTTAATTTAGATACTTTAACATAACGACACTGAGCGAAGCGAGCAGCGCACCACTGGTGGCGAGTCTATATTTAGCGCGTCCAAAAATAATAATATTTTAACACGCGCTAAATGTAGAGGCTCTAAAAGTGAATTGCTACCAGTGTAAGTACAAACTTGGACTTATCTGGGCCGTTACATTACTTGGTATAAAATTCGTAAAACACAAAATTCATGTAACATTGAATTTGACCCTTATCATGAGAGCCATGGCAAGTAGATCATAACCTCATGACGTCACAAGTTCCTGCCATTCAATGTATCCGTAAATTATGGTCAGTTCAAACATATCCATACGTAAACAATCGTATCTGTGTTCAGATTTGTTTCAGATCGCCACTCACTCGGAGCATGGATATGTATGAACAGACTCAAAGGCCCAGCAGTGTATAAAGCCTAACAAGCCATCGCGCTTAACAATAACATCTTTTACCTTCATGACGTATAAAAATATTTTAATAATAAATTAATGCGTCGCACTTTACCAGGACGTTTGAGTCTGTTTTAAAACTGCAACTTGCAACTAAATTTTAAATTTGTAATTAATTGTAACTATGTAACATAGAACGCAACATATTATGTTACACATTATGTAACTTAAGTTTAACGAAATGGTCTGGAAGTTTCGTTAACTTCAGTTACATAATGTGTAACAGTTAGATTTGATTTGATTTATCGAAATGTAATATTATAATGTAAACTCTACTTGGGTGGTGGGAAATGGCTAAACTCGCCATCTTTTGCGAGACCCATGCCCAACAGTGGGACAAACGTTGGAGTGTAGACTAGTTGCAGTTTAAAAACGAGCGTCAGTAGTCGAGTATAAATAACTACACAAATAGCCAATAAGGTCGACACACAGTTTATAAATCGTTTGTAGTTGTTTTGTAACTACTTACACTTCGAAATAATTCGCGATTTAACATTTCAAATTTACAACTTTGTAACATTATTTGCTATGGACATTAAATATTCATTACTTACTATGTTTTGTGTTTGTTTGATAATTTTTTTGTCAACGCTTGGCTTCCTCGCACGCCGGTCGCTAGTGTTACATTATTATTTATTTATAGAATGTTAAAGTTAAGTGGTATGTATCAGACAACGTCGACCGAGGACCTCTCGTCACTGCAAGACAGGAAAAAATACACTTTGGGAGCTTCTTGATTCGAATAAAAATATGATAAAACATAAATTGTTCGATTAATTGTATTGAACAGAAGTAGAAATATATTACCGCTATCATTATAGCGATTGAAATGTCTCCGAATCAATAACATCACACGGATTCGACAACCAAAGTAATTACTGGACATGAGACTTAACAACAGTGGGGCAAACACGAAATAAATTACTTTCGAATTGTTATCGCTAACTAGAATTTTATATGAGAAACTGAGCAGCGTCTCACGTAATTTCTCATTAGCGGTAATTATTTGAAAGTAATTTTTGTTTGGTGTATGAAAAGCGCATTGCAGTGCTTCGTACGACACTGTAATGTAGTTTTGGGACGCACTGCATCTGTCATATGCAAGCGTATCACTCCACATCAGGTGAGAGTGTTTGCTGTAAAAGTAGGATCGCGAGCGAGGTCCGGCGTTGCAGTGACGTGGGGCGCGGTGCGCGGGGCGGGGGCGCGCGGGGCGCAGGCCTACCGCACGCCGGCGGTGCCGAGGCGGTGGTGCGCGGAGGGCGCGCGGGTGCGTGCGCTCATGCGCCGGTTCTCTGCGGGCAGCTCCTTCTTCACAGGGACTGGGGCCGGCTCAATTGCCTGGAAGTACACAACAGTCGATTAATTTAAATTCTATCATTTTAAAACTATGTTACTATGCGTTGATAGTACAATTCGCTATTGGTTCCAAACATAACTCTCGGCTTTTGAACACCTTAAAAGAAAGTTCAGAAGACTATAGTAGTGACGGGAACTTTAATGTAACCGCATAATGTTTATCATTTGAGAATGTGAGTAACGCCTTCAAGCGTCACTTATAGTGGCCTCCAACCTCATCATCAAGCATGCTTTTCATCAAGAGTTATAAGCCTGCTATAAATAAAAAACCTACAAACCTTGGTCCTGGCGGGCGGCGGCGGCGGCGGCACGTAGCGGCGCGCGGTGGGCGGCAGCGGCAGCGGGCGCAGGTCCAGCAGTTGGTGCGAGCGGCGCCGCGGCTCCGCGCTGTGCAGCGCCAGCGCGCACGTGGGCCGCCGCGTGCCCGCGTGCGCCAGGGGCCGCGTTGTCAGCGGTTCCGCACCACTGAAACATATATCCCACGCGTAAATATATATTTTTAAGCACGAAAAACGAGCTGGAGACGCTTGTTTCAGCAGAAAGCAGTTGTCGAAATGGCTGGTATTGTATCCCACCTTATGGTCCACAATCTGGTGAGTTATGGGAGGCAGTAATCAAAAATAACCATCAACCAGTAATTGACAGCTCAAACTGGTGACAATACAGCACACAAGTCCCCGCCAGCGCTCACCTGTGCTCGGGCAGCTCCCACGTGTCGGTGTCGTCGTTGTACCGCAGCCGCAGCACCGTGGAGCGGCCGGCCTCGGGCACGAAGCTGTCCGCCACCAGCAGCCGCCGCCGCAGCTCGGCGATGAGCGCGGCCTGCAGCGCCTCGTTCAGCGCTCACCTGTGCTCGGGCAGCTCCCACGTGTCGGTGTCGTCGTTGTACCGCAGCCGCAGCACCGTGGAGCGGCCGGCCTCGGGCACGAAGCTGTCCGCCACCAGCAGCCGCCGCCGCAGCTCGGCGATGAGCGCGGCCTGCAGCGCCTCGTTCAGCGCTCACCTGTGCTCGGGCAGCTCCCACGTGTCGGTGTCGTCGTTGTACCGCAGCCGCAGCACCGTGGAGCGGCCGGCCTCGGGCACGAAGCTGTCCGCCACCAGCAGCCGCCGCCGCAGCTCGGCGATGAGCGCGGCCTGCAGCGCCTCGTTCAGCGCTCACCTGTGCTCGGGCAGCTCCCACGTGTCGGTGTCGTCGTTGTACCGCAGCCGCAGCACCGTGGAGCGGCCGGCCTCGGGCACGAAGCTGTCCGCCACCAGCAGCCGCCGCCGCAGCTCGGCGATGAGCGCGGCCTGCAGCGCCTCGTTCAGCGCTCACCTGTGCTCGGGCAGCTCCCACGTGTCGGTGTCGTCGTTGTACCGCAGCCGCAGCACCGTGGAGCGGCCGGCCTCGGGCACGAAGCTGTCCGCCACCAGCAGCCGCCGCCGCAGCTCGGCGATGAGCGCGGCCTGCAGCGCCTCGTTCAGCGCTCACCTGTGCTCGGGCAGCTCCCACGTGTCGGTGTCGTCGTTGTACCGCAGCCGCAGCACCGTGGAGCGGCCGGCCTCGGGCACGAAGCTGTCCGCCACCAGCAGCCGCCGCCGCAGCTCGGCGATGAGCGCGGCCTGCAGCGCCTCGTTCAGCGCTCACCTGTGCTCGGGCAGCTCCCACGTGTCGGTGTCGTCGTTGTACCGCAGCCGCAGCACCGTGGAGCGGCCGGCCTCGGGCACGAAGCTGTCCGCCACCAGCAGCCGCCGCCGCAGCTCGGCGATGAGCGCGGCCTGCAGCGCCTCGTTCAGCGCTCACCTGTGCTCGGGCAGCTCCCACGTGTCGGTGTCGTCGTTGTACCGCAGCCGCAGCACCGTGGAGCGGCCGGCCTCGGGCACGAAGCTGTCCGCCACCAGCAGCCGCCGCCGCAGCTCGGCGATGAGCGCGGCCTGCAGCGCCTCGTTCAGCGCTCACCTGTGCTCGGGCAGCTCCCACGTGTCGGTGTCGTCGTTGTACCGCAGCCGCAGCACCGTGGAGCGGCCGGCCTCGGGCACGAAGCTGTCCGCCACCAGCAGCCGCCGCCGCAGCTCGGCGATGAGCGCGGCCTGCAGCGCCTCGTTCAGCGCTCACCTGTGCTCGGGCAGCTCCCACGTGTCGGTGTCGTCGTTGTACCGCAGCCGCAGCACCGTGGAGCGGCCGGCCTCGGGCACGAAGCTGTCCGCCACCAGCAGCCGCCGCCGCAGCTCGGCGATGAGCGCGGCCTGCAGCGCCTCGTTCAGCGCTCACCTGTGCTCGGGCAGCTCCCACGTGTCGGTGTCGTCGTTGTACCGCAGCCGCAGCACCGTGGAGCGGCCGGCCTCGGGCACGAAGCTGTCCGCCACCAGCAGCCGCCGCCGCAGCTCGGCGATGAGCGCGGCCTGCAGCGCCTCGTTCAGCGCTCACCTGTGCTCGGGCAGCTCCCACGTGTCGGTGTCGTCGTTGTACCGCAGCCGCAGCACCGTGGAGCGGCCGGCCTCGGGCACGAAGCTGTCCGCCACCAGCAGCCGCCGCCGCAGCTCGGCGATGAGCGCGGCCTGCAGCGCCTCGTTCAGCGCTCACCTGTGCTCGGGCAGCTCCCACGTGTCGGTGTCGTCGTTGTACCGCAGCCGCAGCACCGTGGAGCGGCCGGCCTCGGGCACGAAGCTGTCCGCCACCAGCAGCCGCCGCCGCAGCTCGGCGATGAGCGCGGCCTGCAGCGCCTCGTTCAGCGCTCACCTGTGCTCGGGCAGCTCCCACGTGTCGGTGTCGTCGTTGTACCGCAGCCGCAGCACCGTGGAGCGGCCGGCCTCGGGCACGAAGCTGTCCGCCACCAGCAGCCGCCGCCGCAGCTCGGCGATGAGCGCGGCCTGCAGCGCCTCGTTCAGCGCTCACCTGTGCTCGGGCAGCTCCCACGTGTCGGTGTCGTCGTTGTACCGCAGCCGCAGCACCGTGGAGCGGCCGGCCTCGGGCACGAAGCTGTCCGCCACCAGCAGCCGCCGCCGCAGCTCGGCGATGAGCGCGGCCTGCAGCGCCTCGTTCAGCGCTCACCTGTGCTCGGGCAGCTCCCACGTGTCGGTGTCGTCGTTGTACCGCAGCCGCAGCACCGTGGAGCGGCCGGCCTCGGGCACGAAGCTGTCCGCCACCAGCAGCCGCCGCCGCAGCTCGGCGATGAGCGCGGCCTGCAGCGCCTCGTTCAGCGCTCACCTGTGCTCGGGCAGCTCCCACGTGTCGGTGTCGTCGTTGTACCGCAGCCGCAGCACCGTGGAGCGGCCGGCCTCGGGCACGAAGCTGTCCGCCACCAGCAGCCGCCGCCGCAGCTCGGCGATGAGCGCGGCCTGCAGCGCCTCGTTCAGCGCTCACCTGTGCTCGGGCAGCTCCCACGTGTCGGTGTCGTCGTTGTACCGCAGCCGCAGCACCGTGGAGCGGCCGGCCTCGGGCACGAAGCTGTCCGCCACCAGCAGCCGCCGCCGCAGCTCGGCGATGAGCGCGGCCTGCAGCGCCTCGTTCAGCGCTCACCTGTGCTCGGGCAGCTCCCACGTGTCGGTGTCGTCGTTGTACCGCAGCCGCAGCACCGTGGAGCGGCCGGCCTCGGGCACGAAGCTGTCCGCCACCAGCAGCCGCCGCCGCAGCTCGGCGATGAGCGCGGCCTGCAGCGCCTCGTTCAGCGCTCACCTGTGCTCGGGCAGCTCCCACGTGTCGGTGTCGTCGTTGTACCGCAGCCGCAGCACCGTGGAGCGGCCGGCCTCGGGCACGAAGCTGTCCGCCACCAGCAGCCGCCGCCGCAGCTCGGCGATGAGCGCGGCCTGCAGCGCCTCGTTCAGCGCTCACCTGTGCTCGGGCAGCTCCCACGTGTCGGTGTCGTCGTTGTACCGCAGCCGCAGCACCGTGGAGCGGCCGGCCTCGGGCACGAAGCTGTCCGCCACCAGCAGCCGCCGCCGCAGCTCGGCGATGAGCGCGGCCTGCAGCGCCTCGTTCAGCGCTCACCTGTGCTCGGGCAGCTCCCACGTGTCGGTGTCGTCGTTGTACCGCAGCCGCAGCACCGTGGAGCGGCCGGCCTCGGGCACGAAGCTGTCCGCCACCAGCAGCCGCCGCCGCAGCTCGGCGATGAGCGCGGCCTGCAGCGCCTCGTTCAGCGCTCACCTGTGCTCGGGCAGCTCCCACGTGTCGGTGTCGTCGTTGTACCGCAGCCGCAGCACCGTGGAGCGGCCGGCCTCGGGCACGAAGCTGTCCGCCACCAGCAGCCGCCGCCGCAGCTCGGCGATGAGCGCGGCCTGCAGCGCCTCGTTCAGCGCTCACCTGTGCTCGGGCAGCTCCCACGTGTCGGTGTCGTCGTTGTACCGCAGCCGCAGCACCGTGGAGCGGCCGGCCTCGGGCACGAAGCTGTCCGCCACCAGCAGCCGCCGCCGCAGCTCGGCGATGAGCGCGGCCTGCAGCGCCTCGTTCAGCGCTCACCTGTGCTCGGGCAGCTCCCACGTGTCGGTGTCGTCGTTGTACCGCAGCCGCAGCACCGTGGAGCGGCCGGCCTCGGGCACGAAGCTGTCCGCCACCAGCAGCCGCCGCCGCAGCTCGGCGATGAGCGCGGCCTGCAGCGCCTCGTTCAGCGCTCACCTGTGCTCGGGCAGCTCCCACGTGTCGGTGTCGTCGTTGTACCGCAGCCGCAGCACCGTGGAGCGGCCGGCCTCGGGCACGAAGCTGTCCGCCACCAGCAGCCGCCGCCGCAGCTCGGCGATGAGCGCGGCCTGCAGCGCCTCGTTCAGCGCTCACCTGTGCTCGGGCAGCTCCCACGTGTCGGTGTCGTCGTTGTACCGCAGCCGCAGCACCGTGGAGCGGCCGGCCTCGGGCACGAAGCTGTCCGCCACCAGCAGCCGCCGCCGCAGCTCGGCGATGAGCGCGGCCTGCAGCGCCTCGTTCAGCGCTCACCTGTGCTCGGGCAGCTCCCACGTGTCGGTGTCGTCGTTGTACCGCAGCCGCAGCACCGTGGAGCGGCCGGCCTCGGGCACGAAGCTGTCCGCCACCAGCAGCCGCCGCCGCAGCTCGGCGATGAGCGCGGCCTGCAGCGCCTCGTTCAGCGCTCACCTGTGCTCGGGCAGCTCCCACGTGTCGGTGTCGTCGTTGTACCGCAGCCGCAGCACCGTGGAGCGGCCGGCCTCGGGCACGAAGCTGTCCGCCACCAGCAGCCGCCGCCGCAGCTCGGCGATGAGCGCGGCCTGCAGCGCCTCGTTCAGCGCTCACCTGTGCTCGGGCAGCTCCCACGTGTCGGTGTCGTCGTTGTACCGCAGCCGCAGCACCGTGGAGCGGCCGGCCTCGGGCACGAAGCTGTCCGCCACCAGCAGCCGCCGCCGCAGCTCGGCGATGAGCGCGGCCTGCAGCGCCTCGTTCTCGCGCCGCTCCGCGTCGTGCGCCTCGCGCTGCTCCACCATCTCCTCGCGGAGACACGCGTACTTCGACAGGCACTTCTTTAACCTGCAACACAAAAATCAAAAGCCATCCATAAATAAGGTTGAAGACGTGTCTGTGAGTACGATGGTAGTTTCCTCCTTCGAGCCTATTATCTACCGCGTCTCTCCTGCTCACTTCCAGCAGCTCGCCACTGACTCACCTCTGCGTCTTGTGGTCGACCTCCTGCTGCAGCGTCGCGAACGTGTTGGTGACGATGGTGGTGGTCTCCTCCTCCAGGTCTATCTTCTGCTGCATCTCCACCTCCCTCTTCTTCCTCTCCGCGATCTCCGTGTTGCGCTGCTCCAGGATGAGCTGGCTCTCGTTCAGGTTGTTGATGAGGTCCTTGCCGCCGCCGCCCTGCACCAGCCTCTCCTCCAGGGACTTGATCTGCTGTTCTAGTTCTTCAGTCTTGGTTTTCTCTTGCTCTATCGTGGATTCTGCTAGGATGTGCTCGCTCTCGATGCTCGCCGTCTCTTCTTCCGCTGCAATAATATCATACAAAATGATTAAACAAATTTTAATTTATTGCAAGTTATGTTTATTAATATCTTACAGACGTTTTATTTGTTCAGAGAATAAACACTGTATGTTAACCGATGTGTGGTGGAGGGAACTCGATATGGTTATTGATATTGTGTCAAGTTACAGGCGTGTACTTCCCGAGCATGTCGGAAGCGTAACGTAAACATTATTTTTTAAAGCAATATTACATGAGTTTAAGAGGACGACAATGAAAAGACGAATGGTTATTGTAAATCAGCAACACATTTACGATTCGGAATGTTACAGAACAGAGACTAAAGGAGCAAGTTCTTGTAGCTCTATCTCTCTCTCTCCAAAGAGGACGACAATGAAAAGACGAATGGTTATTGTAAATCAGCAACACATTTACGATTCGGAATGTTACAGAACAGAGACTAAAGGAGCAAGTTCTTGTAGCTCTATCTCTCTCTCTCCAAAGAGGACGACAATGAAAAGACGAATGGTTATTGTAAATCAGCAACACATTTACGATTCGGAATGTTACAGAACAGAGACTAAAGGAGCAAGTTCTTGTAGCTCTATCTCTCTCTCTCCAAAGAGGACGACAATGAAAAGACGAATTGTTATAATTGTGAATCAGCAACACATTTACGATTCGGAATGTTACAGAACAGAGACTAAGGGAGCATATTCTTGTAGCTCTCTCTCTCTCTCTCCAGTGGGAGAGCCCCGTGTGCGCGGTGTGGTGCTGTGTACGTACGCTCGTCGGGCAGCGGCGCGCGCGGCTTGGGGCGCGGCGCGCGCTTGCGCCGCTCCTGCGCGCGCCGCAGCTCGATGAGCGCGCGCAGGCGCTCGATCTCCGCCTGGTACTCGCGCAGCTTGGCGTCCTTCGGGTCTTCGTTGCGCACCGGCTTGTTCTTTATCGCTGGAATCATACAGACGATCTGTTTAGAAATTTCGCCCTCGTAGAATTAAAAATCATTACTTAAAAGCTCTCTGTCATCAGACAAGGACATTATTTATGAGAAATATTCTAGAGGTTTAGGCTCTTTATATTTCTACTGATACACATACCTCCGGAAAGGCCGAGGTTTCTTTAGGTCCAAGATTAAAGTTAACTAACAAGCTGAACAATAACTACTGAGAACTGGGGAGTGGGCGCACCATAATCTCTTATAGCAGTAACGCTGCAGTATTATTTAGACATTTTCATACAAGTATTGGCTGCCCCCGCGCGGCGCGAGCTCACCTTTCGCTCGGTGCGCGTACCGCAGCGTGGTGATGGTCTCGTCGTAGTTGTAGGAGGCGGGGCCGATGTTCGCGATCATGATGGTCTTGCTGTTGCCGCCCAGCGAGTCCTGCAGGATGCGCGTCAGCTTGGAGTCCCTGCAACACGCACAGTGGCCGTCAGCTCGCGGTGCAGCGCGCCAGCGGGTGGGGGGGCGCGCGGTACCTGTAGGGCACGTGCGGACTGTTCTCGGCGAGCGCGGAGATGACGTTGCCCAGCGAGGACAGCGCCTGGTTGATGCGCGCCGCCTCGCGCAGCCGCTCGCCGCCCGCGCCCGTCTTGCGCTGCCGCTCGCTGCCCGCCAGGTCCACCAGGTTCAGCTTGCCCACGCTGCCGACACAAAAAATTGTTTAGCATCACAAAAATAATCGAATGTGACAGACGTCTCAACCTACGAGTTCCATTTTCACCTGCATTTTGGTATGGAACCGTAAAAAGCCGTGAGTGTCGTGGAACTCTTGGTAGAAACAACGTTCACCCATTGCTCGATAGATGACGCTTCTTCAGTTAACGAGTTCGTCATACCAATCTGTGTACGTATTCTACATAATTACATACATCCAATATCTGTTGATTGCAAGAGAAACTTGCCTTCTAGATTTTCGAAGACTTTTCGAAGATTTTCTTCGAGATGGGATTTTCGTCACGCAATAATTCCTTTTATTCGCATAGCTCCCTGCGCAATATCAGCCAAAAAGTTAAGTTTACACAGTTCATGAATATAAAAAGGGATTATGGATGATGATACCTACCTAAGTCAAACAAAACAATGCATCTGGTACTCTATTCCAGTGTGATGAATGCAAAGCAATGATTGAACAGTTTATGCGATGCGCACGCACGAGCCCGAGAGCAAATTATCATTGTTGTTGGTGCTTCCGCCGCAACACGGAGCACCCAGCACCCACAGACCCCAACACTCGGCAGGCCTTCGCATTCAGAGCAGAACGCACGCATTAGCACGCTCGCTGCAATAATAGCCTGACACTCAACCGGATATCATTCCCCTGTACATCCGGTATGCTGACACTTAGAAATCCACAGATTGATCGCCAATGTAGAAGCATGACTTAACACTGCATTATGTCACATAGCATGCACTCGTCATCTGACATAAATCATTTGACGACCGAATGGCCAAGCGGTAGCTAACCTGCCGTCTGCGTCGGAGGTCGCGGGTTCAATTCATGTTTTAAACATTAAGTATGTATATTTATCTGTTCTCTAGTAACCATGGAATTGCAATATTATGTCATATGCTCAGGTTCTAAGTAGTTCTCATGATGCTCAATAATCATATATCCTAATGAAGGAGTGAGTCCAAGTAAGTCTAGTCTTTTTGTTTTTCTAATAACTGCAGGACTTTCGAAAGTTAAATTATCAATAGCTTTTAATCTTTTAATATTTCGATTTACTTACAATATTAGTATTCATCGTACGAAACATATTTAGAAGGTATTGTCGTAGAATGTAGTAGGTACGAAGCTGACGTATGTCCTATGTCTGAGCATGGGGACATCCATAGTTGCCGTGGTACGTCAACCAACGTATCGATTATGAGTTATAACGTCAATGATCCACGCCATTTAAGTGGCCATGGCGTAAATACATACTGTGCGAGCGATGTTCTAGTAGCCAAGAAACGTTGTAGCCAAGTACCTATATGTGATAATCACCATTTTGGATTCTAGATAACGATCTGTTAATACCTATTTGACCATTACCTTTAGAATCTAGTCTGAATCAACTTTGTCCACCCTTGCAAGATAAGTCAATTATAATTGTGATGAGGGTAGCGAATACCGCTGACACGATAATTTTGATACACATTGCCCATATTACGAATGGAGCGAACTTTGAACGAGAGAACTTGGGTTGGGAACTTTGAGTTGGTGAAACCGTAGTTTCCCAATAGATGGCTCCGCGGTCGGCCTATGACTGGAAAACAATGTATATCGAAATTATCGTGTCAGCGGTATTCGCTACCATAGCTCAGTTGTAAGAGCGTCCACTCGCTACAGGTGGTGGTCACGGGTTCGAATCCCGTTGGCAGCGTTAATTTTGATACACTTTTCATTTATAATTACATTAGTAACTAATTTTATCATCAACGATTTTACGAAATGCGCGCACGTACAAATAAGTAACTATTAAACATATTTACAAACAGCAGAGAATACACTGATCGCTCGATGAGCGAAGGTCGCGGTGACATAATTTGTGTGTAAAATAAAGTGCAAACATCAATATTGACACGCGAGGCGACCAAACAAATCTCCCGCCACCGGTACAGTCGCCCGGGAAAGCTGCTGTTACACATAAACTTAAATAAATACCTTTTTATAAGGATATCTTTAGGCGTTTAGGTTTGTATCTATTTTTAGGGATTTCGCATCAAAATTCAATCAAAACTCGTAAAATTCACACGACAACCTTAACTTAACGTGAAATCAACGGGTCTGCCCGCGAAATTCAAAATTTTCGTGGTTTTTTGCAATGTGTACGCTAATTAGACATGATAGGCTTATGGCAATCAATTTGCGAGAATGGCAGTATCATCTTTACATGATTATATCAAAATCTTTGCATAAAAATGTGTATCCTAGGAAATTAGTCCGAGTATCGAGTTTTATATGAGTAACTCGCAAATCTCGGACTAATTTCTTTAACTCGACACTTTCGAGCAGAGATTTTTATATAAACACGTGAAGAAGATATTGAAATTTTCGCAATTTTACGGCCATAAGCCTATTATATCTTATTAGCTTAAAAATCGCGAAAAACCACGAAAAATTTGAATTTCGCGGGCACACCCGTGGTGTGCTCCTTAACATCAAACAATTAAATATGTTAATAATTATTATACTGGCGCGTTAGTCATGCACTTTACGACTTTATTGTTTGAAAGTTTATATTTTTGCTCAATCCTTGTTCCACGCCTCGTCGAACTCTGTAGTCAATTTATGAAGTTCACCCGAATGTTTATTGTTTAAAAGTCGATACTGGTAGTGCAGCAGACCCTGATACAATTATTACAACATCGTTTTATATTAAACAAGCTTTTTATAACGCCTTTAGCCTTTAATTAGCAATTGAACCTCTCCAATTAACTTCACTGAACAATTAGTTATTTTCAAAAATACTATCGTGCTCATACCATTTACATTTTATAATCTAGACTCAGAACCACAGATATAGAACGGTCTACGCTCAGATCACTGTGGGTGTATGTTGTCAGTCAGTCAGCTATTAGAAGTTTATAAATAAGTAAATTAATATCTAAATTAATTTTCAGTAGTAATACTTGTGTGCTCAGGTATACGACAACAGATGTTAAAATCTAGTTTTGGAGGAAGTATCGACATTATGTCATCTTGATCATTGATCATTTTCACACTCGGCGCAAGTGGGCGATGTTCTCTGGTCGCTGAGTATATCCGTAAAACTAGCTATTACCCACAGCTTCAGTCACATGGAATTATAATATTATTGTTTTTAATAGCACACTAAGTTATCCGCAAAAATAGTTACTAGCCTGGTAGGATATGCGCTGGGGACCATTTCCCAATGTTTTCATCCTCCTAAAACTATAGGATCATTTATTACTCATGCTATATGGGGAATAAGTACTGTTATCCTATTCAAAGTTCGCATTAAAAAGGTCCATATAGCAGAGAATAACTAAGTGCGATATACATTAATAAAATAAACTATTATCCTACGTGGATAAAACGGGGGAAAGTAATCATTAATAATTTAATCGTTTAATTAATATTTTAATCGTGGTAGGTATGTACCCGGAAAATATTATTATATCATGTCAAACCACGAGGGAAGTCTAAAATCATTATTATTATAACGCGGGAAAGACTTCTCCTTTTGCCGTGTTTTAGCTGATAAAGAATCATTTTACCCCCTGTCAGAGTTTATAATCGGAGAATACATTTTTTATCCCCTGCCCGTATCTACTAGGGGTCTGAACTTTTTTACTGATTCGTCCGGATGGAGGGCCCTATATTTTCAGATATTCGGCCGTAAAGCAATTTGACAAGACACTTGTCTTTCAAACTGCCGGCGAAATTATAGGACGACGGAATCAGCATACCTAGCAGCGCATCAGGTGACATTGCAATCTAAAATGTGCACTGCATCTGACATGGGCACTGTACAAGCACCTATATTACAAAGCTACAAAAAATATGTTCTTGTCACACTTCTTCATCTTGCATTCTCTCTCTCTCTCCAGTCGTTCCTTCAATTCATGTCTTTGATTTACAGATCTGTTTGGCCAGGTTGACCATGAGTACGATGACGCACGGCTCTCCCACGCACGTGAGTGACTACAACTGCATGTGTAGTGGCAGTGGCAGTGGCCATGGTGTTGGCGACGGTCAATGAAGCGTCGTCGTCGGCCCACGCGTTATCGAAATACTCGTACATTTGCTGACCGAGACAGATTTATCTCTGCGGTCATCGACAGGCTCAAATTAGATTACGACGATAGAGCGCTTCTGTAGTAGACAGTAGGGTACTTTGATAATAAAAGAACATGCATGCGTGATGCATGCGACAGCAGGACGGTGGACGGGAGGAAGGCGAGTTACAAATTACAAGTCCGATAACGCAGAATCACGTACGCAGAGCCTAGAAAATTATTGAAAGATTTCAGAAACGCTGAAAAGCCAAAACAAATAATTGATGCTCGTCCGGTAAAGCAGTAGATCTCTGATCTATGACGCGGTGGACCGCCAGGAAGTGTCGCCAGTTTACCTTTAGTAAAATCTGTGACCTTTAATTTGTCAGTAGCAATTTGACCGCAGTAGTGCCTCCACGGTCCCAGCCACAGATCACTATACTTATCAATACTCTCCATACTTGTTTCTATTGACATGCGTATTAGTGGGAAATTTTGATAGACCGCCACTGATCTTAACTCGGGATATGGATATGCGAACGATTTACGTAAACCATTTTCGTAAAAGCAAATAGTAACGCCATCTGTCAAAATTCTATAGGTGGCTGCTGAGCGAACTACAGTGTGCCTTACTGTTGGCATAAGAAGCATTTTTGGCACCGCTAAACTGGCGACATTTTTTAGCACCATCCGCCCTGTCCAGGGTTTATCTCTATTTAAACGGCGCTATACTATGCTAGTAAAATTACGAGCGAGTATGTAGTTGTTTATTTCATCTTGCTGTGTGTTCATTGTTACTCATACAGAAGTCTTCGATTCTTTTGATCCAAATTGTGGAAAAACACCGTAACAAATTGGCATCAATAAAATTAATGACTTGTAATTCGTATCACTGATTACTACAACAATAATATGCTTATCGATTTTATAATGACCTCAGATAAAAAATAAGTACCTGCAATCTACAAAGTTAATGTATTGAAATTCGCAGTTTTTTCGACGATAAAACTCTCATATCTGATATAGTTCAATTTTATATCACTTATAATCAAATTATATGTATATTTTATCCAAGTAATCATGTGGCTAAGAAAATGGTAATTGACTGAAGAATCAACACATTATAGCATTAAACACAACAATATTTAATTGTTATTATCAATTAACCATTTATAGACTTTCTTTACTTTTATTGTGCTAGTTCTGCATTAGAAGTGACGTAAAGTAAAAGTAAAAAAGTAAAATATGCTTTATTGTACACCAAAACAAAAACAACAGACATATAGTAGATACAGCATGTACAATAGGCGGCCTTATCGCTAAAATAGCGATCTCTTCCAGGCAACCTTAGGGTAGAGGATATTATAAAAAATTAAAGAAAGCGGAAGGGGTGTACTAATTAAATAAAGTAAATACACATAATATACGTATGTTTATATATAAAAATGAAAATACAACAGTAAATAAGAGAGGAATAGACGACAGATAAGTGGAATAAAAAGTAAAAATAAATAAACACATCAAATGGAGGATAGATAAAATAGCTTCAATTTTGTTTTAAAAATTGATAGTGATTGAGACTGTTTGATATCCAAGGGGAGAGAATTCCATAGCAGTATAGCGGTAACAGTAAATGAATTAGCACAATAAGACGAGGAGTGACCTTTCCTTTTCAGTATGTTGCAGGTTGCTATATAGAAATAGGAAAAAAAAACGTAAATTAATGACTGCGACGGAGTATCAATGAAATGAGTGCAAAGTGCAGTAACCAGGCAGTAACCCACTATTCGTAAAAACTGTAAGAGCGTCTCGACGTGTTTTCAGTAACATTCTAACTTTCTTCGCTCGTATAATATTTTATTTAATAATTGCAACAATAACTCTCAGGGGTATTCGAAAATTGAAAGTTTTTGAGGCCATAACATAAGTAATATGTAAGTATATGTTTAATAAGTAATTACAACGGCAGTAATGTACGATGATCAATTAAATGTCCCCAGAATGTCTTCCAGATCGAATCTACTCCATCGAATAAGTCAAGGGCGCCTTCAGTTGGATGGATTTTGGGTATTACTAACAGAAAGTAGTAAAAGTCAGAGAGACTAAAATTTTATTATTATTGTGCATAAGACTTCATCATTTCACTGGCATATCACGTTCAAAAATATTTAGGGCACATATACTCGTAGGTACAATACACATTATACCTCTCTCGACTAAGAAGCGAAATTTATATGGACAGAAATTGTGACATGTTTCAGAAGAAACTATCTGCATTAAGATAAATAAGTCATGATTCACAAACCAAAACAACAATGTAATTACATTACTTATCCACTAACTATAAGAACGCTTGTAAATATAATAACGTCGCGTGTCCAATTTACTTATTTCTTGGAAATAGTAATTTAGCTGTATAAGTATAAAAACCTAAACCAAATGGACTTTTCTAGAACAACTCACTGACTCACTCTGGTGTATAGATTCAATTTGGAACTGTTGTTGGTTTTGGTATAGTATCATATACCTACTTAAACAATTTCAAAGGTAAAACAATATTAAAATGGAATATATCTTTCTCCCGAAGGCATATTGTGTACATCAATTTTTGTTTTTTTTTTTTGCAAAAGTGCGCTGAAACGATAATAAAGTATCGCTATCACTGCCGCGGCCAGCAAAAGAGGCATTGATGAACGAACGTGTTGATAGGCCGAGCCGAGCAAAAGAAGCAAAAACTGTAACTTCTATGATGTGCATATAAAAAGCAAATGAAGTAAGTATAAGAAGACCAGCAGCCTATGTTAATAAATTCAAAACTGCCAACAATACCTAAGTGTTCATCGATATTCAAATCGGTAATGCGGACCCGGACACCACAAAAGCGAGTCAAATAGAAAATGGTACAGTCACATTGGGTACACGGTTGTATAGGCTTCATGAAAAACATCAGCCTTCACGCTCGGCCGCCTGCGAGTGAGGCTGAAAAACTGCGGCACAACTTTCCACTTCTATTATAGGGCTATTCTATAAAATGACCACTCGATAATCGATATTGAAACTTCACATAGGTGCATTAAATAATCAGCGGATAGGAAAATGTTCAATGAATAGGTGCATTAAATACTCAGCGGGTAGGAAAAGTTTGTTCTTAAATAGACAGACTCGCGCAGACACAGATTTTGTCTGCAAAATGTTTCGCGACCGGGACAATTCAAAAGCGGGCTTTTTTTGCAAAATCCCCCATACCCATCCCATTAAAAAGTGATCCATTCCCCATCGGCCGCGGCATCGGGTAACGGCTAAAATTATCCTATCTTACCCAGATTTCTTCAATCAAAGATAGAAATTTGTCATACAATTTATGTCTAATGTCTCAGTCTGGCTGTGGAAATCTGGATAGAAGAGTTTATTATTTCGACCGTAAGTGTTTGAAGATAATGAGACATATTTTGAAACAGTTACCCATTTGGTGAAACAATCGAATTCGAAACTGTTGAGTTACAATTTTTTGTAACTTACAAAAACATTGTTTCAGAATAGCTGCGCTGGAGCACGGCTCGCTGACCGCGCTGGCCAGTGAGTGAATTGCGGAGTGTTGGGGTAGCCTTAGTTAGGGCTTCCTTTCTTCTACTGGGTTTGAGGAGATAAATTAAAGCACTTCACAAAGCTCATTGTTTTTATTGTGCCACGCGGCCGAGTCGAGCCGCGGGCGGAGACAAACTGTATAAAGTGACTACCGTTACATAAAACTGCATATAGTGCAATATGTAACCCCTACAAATATTCCCCCCTTTAAACGAAAATTTTAAACAAACAAAGATTTAAAATTTTTGTATAAATAATTAAAATTAAAAAAAATTTGAACAAATTATAAACATTAAAAAAAAAATTGTACGAATCTTAGATAATATTATGTATATAAAAATTTTTGAACAGAGATTAAAAATTATGTAAAGAAAATGTTAGAAAAACAACGAACAAAATGCTCTTAATCTAATGTTTACATATTATGAGTACAAGCTTACGTTACACAATTATTTACCTACTCTATATTACGTATAAGTAGGTTGACCGCTGCCTTGCACTGGTTGTGCTTTTTCCATTTGCGACACTATGTTCTTTGCAATAGAGTTTCTTATTCGCCTTCCAACTCGTTTGCAGGCGAATCCGATGACGCCTGCGCCGATACAGCATAGCAACAGGATCATTACGATAAAATATATTTCCAATTTGTATTCGACATCTTGGTGTGTTGTTTCCGCGTTATTTGCCCCTGATTGAGCTATTATAACTTCGGAATTCTTGCTTTGTCCTTTTCCCATGTTTACGAAAATGCTCATTTACTGGACTGAATTCACTGATAAACGATTACTTGGATGTCTCTCGTGAGATTAAAATTTTGTTCTGCGGTCAATCTACTTATATTTTCTTACAATAATTCTTAAAATATGCTTACATGCTAAACCTAGTTAAATTACATTTACTTCTCGCATCATAATGCTGCGTCTGCGAAACGTACTGGCCTCTTTATCGCGCGACCTGAGCGTGAGGTTTTGTTAACGAGCGTTGGCGATTCTGAACCGCTACCGCCCGTGGCAGTACTCGATTGTTCGATTTGTTTTTCCGGCTCTTTAGCGTTTGGTTCACCCGATAAAATGTATGCCGGTTTTAAGCGATCTATAGAAATACGAGCTTGCCGGTTAGGGAATTGAATCAGGAACACTTTAGGGTTCCGTTCTATAATTTTGAAAGGTCCATCATACGGCGGTTTAAAAGTCTTGTGAACCGCGTCGTCTCTAACAAATACGAACTCACATGTTTTCAGGTCGGGGAAAACGAACATATTCTTATTGTTGCTACTTTGCCGGGTGGGACGGTAACTACTAATGGTTTTCCTAATTTTTTCGACGAGATACGGCTCTGATGCGTCTGTGTCTACCGAAGTGTCATAGAAATCACCTGGCAACCGCATAGGCTTGCCAAACGCTAATTCTGCTGCGCTAACTCCACTGTCGCTACGTATCGCGGCTCTTAAACCTAACATAACTGTGGGCAATTCGTCTACCCAATTCTTATTATCTGATAATTTAGCAGATAAAGCCGCTTTAAGACTACGATGCCATCTTTCAACGCAAGCGTTCGCTTGAGGGTGATAAGGGGTCGTACGTATTCTACGAACTCCGAGAAGCTTCATCAGTTTTGCAAAGAGATTCGACTCAAATTGTTTCCCAAGGTCACTGGTCAAAAAGATGGGAAGGCCATAGCGAGTTGACCATTCCTCATAAACAATCCTGGCTACAACGTCAGCAGTAATTTCTCGCACAGGGAAAGCTTCGGGCCAGCGCGTCGCCCTGTCTACTATCGTTACACAAAAGCGATGTCCCTGAGAAGATGTCGGCAAAACGCCGATTATGTCCACGTGTATATGCTCGAATCTATCTACGTCAGCGAATTTTCCTAAAGGGGACTTAACATGTCTACTTACTTTTGCTCTTTGGCATGATATACAAGTTTTGGCCCATAAGCCTACATCTTTGTTCATGCCTGGCCAAAAGAATTTATCACTTACCATCTTACGAGTTGTACGTACGCCTGGATGGCTCAAGTTGTGTATGCTTTCATATGCTATTCTTCGAAATTCAGGTGTTAAATACGGTCGAATCGATTTGGTTGAAACCTCGCAATATATTTCTTTATTACAAGTAGGTATAGTTACTTTCTTTAAATTACAATGCATATTGCTCGACTGCGATTGCGTCAGTTGCAACAACGACTCATCTTTCAATTGCGCGTCAGCAAGTAGCTCGTAATCTAAAACCGTGGGGCAGGCAATTGTTTCTATGCGCGATAATGTGTCTGCCACCACGTTGTCGTTTCCACGAACATACCTGATGTCTGTACTATATTCACTTATGAATGCTAACTGGCAAATGCGCCTAGGTGTTTCTTTTTCGCATCTTGTTTTAGTAAATGCGAATGTTAATGGTTTATGGTCCGTGTATATAATTAATTCTCGACCCTCAATTAAATCTTTAAAGTATCTTACTGCCAAAAAAATGCCTAAAAGCTCGCGGTCATATGTGCTATAAAATTTTTGCGTATCCGTAATTCTTTGACTATGATAACCTAAAGGTTTCCACATGCCATCTACATGTTGTTGAAGTACCGATCCAACTGATGATGATGAAGCATCGCAAAAAAGTGCTAACTTTGCATTACTGCGCGGATGCGATAAAGTTACTGCGTCCTGTAGGCTAAGCTTGCATTGCAAAAACGCTTTGCTAGCCTCAGGTGTCCACGCGATGCATGTCTTATCGCGTTTCTTTGCGTTGTGTAAATAGGAATTTAATATGACCTGATGTTCAACTGCCCTAGGTATGTGAGCGCGATAAAAATTAACCATACCCAGAAATCGTCGTAATTCCTCGACTGTTTTAGGTTTTGGAAAATCTTTAATGACTTGAACTTTGGTATCTAAGGGTCGAATACCGTCTTTGGACACTTCAAAACCTAGAAACTCTAATTTTGATACTCCAAAACTGCATTTATTCAAATTTATTGCAATACCATATTCGTTAAATCTCTGAAAAACTATATCAAGGTGTTTTTTGTGCTCTTCTATCGATGAGCTTGCTATAATAATGTCGTCAATATACACGAATAAAAAATCTAAACCGCGTAGCACTGTCTGATCCATAAACCGTTGATATGTTTGCGCCGCGTTGCGCAATCCGAACGTCATTCTAGGAAACTCAAATAAGCCAAAAGGTGTTGTTATCGCCGTTTTTTCAATGTCGTCAGGGAAAACAGGTATACAATGATATGCGCGTATAACATCGAGTCGCGACAAAACCGTTTTACCGTCTAATATGTACGTAAAGTCGCGTATCCGCGGTAAGGAATACCTATCTGGCTTAGTAACAGCGTTCAGTCGCCGGTAATCTCCACACGGCCGAATTTCCCCGTTTTTCTTGGGTACCACGTGTAGAGGGCTAGACCATGGACTCTTGGAAGGTCTACAGATACCTACTTCTTGCATCGACATGAACTCCTCTTTAACTCTCTTATATTTGTCTGGTGGTAACTGCCGCGCTCTCGCGTGTAAAGGAGGTCCAGTCGTTTCTATATGGTGAAAAATGTTATGTTTAGGTGTATCCTTATAATTAACAGGTCTAGTAATGTCTGGGTACTTACTTATGACGTCCCAGTATGGGTGATTCTTATCTAAAGTGTAAATTGATTGATCATTGCATTTACTGATAGTTGCTATTACGTTTAAATTTGTAACCTGATCAATTAATTTACGCGCTCTTAAATCTACTAATAGTCCATATTTACTTAAAAAATCGGCGCCTAAAATAGGGTATCTTACGTCCGCTATAATAAAGTCCCATTTAAAAGAACGTCTTAAACCTAAATTTAATGTCAAAGTTTTAATGCCATAGGTTTTAATTTCTGAGCCATTGGCGGCATATAGTTTATATTGCGTACACTTAACACTGTCACGTTTTTTTGGCACCGGAAGTACCGAGACCTGGGCTCCTGTGTCCACTAAAAGGCGAAGTCCTGTACTTACATCCGTGACGAGGAGGCGATGTGCTGGAGTGATCGCACAGGTATCCGCCTCCTTTACCTGCGCTACTCCTAGTTTTCCGGTTTAGACTTCCATGCGCAGGGTTCCGTGCATTTGCGGGCTCTGGCGCGGAAACGATGATGGTAGTAACAGAGCCACCCTGGTGAATCCGGAGTACGCCGTGGAATGGGTGAATCGCGGTTGCGACTCTGTGATGCCGAACGCGAGCGGTTGGTGCTCCAGCGTTGCCGTGACCTGGTTCTTGCTCTTTCCAAGTTGGCCACTTTGATGCTCAGTTTGGAGATCTCTGCCATGATCATCTCGGTTTCCTTCGTTGTGGTGGCTGGCTGTGAATGTGACACCTCGTTCAGTACCTGTGTGCTGCGCGTAGTTTCAAATACGTTGTCGGCGATGACCGCCAAGTTCTCTAAATCCTTGGAGTCGGATACGGCCAACACTGCGCGGACTGCGCTAGGTAAATGTCCCTGCCATAAGATCCTCAACGTGTCGTCCGGGATTTTGTCCTTAGCCAGTTCCCTCATACGTCTGAGCAGTTGAGACGGCTTCTGATCTCCGAGCTCCATTTCACTCATTAATTTCTGAAGCTGCCTGTTTTTGGATTCTTCGAAAATAGTAAGTAACCGTGCTTTAAGAGTCTCGAACTTCTTTGTTGCTGGTGGTTCTATGAGGAGGTCTGTTACCTGTTGTATTGCCTCCTTGTTCAATTTGGAAACCACGATGTCGTATTTGGCTTCATCTGATAACTTCTGAGGGGCGAGCATGGCTTCCGTCCTGATGAACCACACCCTGGGCTGGTCTACCCAGAAGTCTGGAATTTTGGAGGTGAGCGTGATGGCGGCTATGTCCGTGGTGGTCGCGTGCCCGCCATGTGGTGCCGGTGACGTGGCCATTTTCTTTTAATAGTTTAAATTTGGTACCTGGTTTACCTTCGTGTTGCTGACGGGGTCACCAATGTTGGGGTAGCCTTAGTTAGGGCTTCCTTTCTTCTACTGGGTTTGAGGAGATAAATTAAAGCACTTCACAAAGCTCATTGTTTTTATTGTGCCACGCGGCCGAGTCGAGCCGCGGGCGGAGACAAACTGTATAAAGTGACTACCGTTACATAAAACTGCATATAGTGCAATATGTAACCCCTACACGGAGTTATGTTATGATATGAGCCTAACTATGTAACGCACAGACACACTGACACATATCGACGCACGCGCAGCCGCGGCCTCTACCGCGTGTGAACAACAAAATGCCTTAAAGTTCCTGTGACCTCCACCTAAGAATACGTATCGTGCACTTAGACCGTTTGTCCATTATTTGCATCTATGACAGGCACGAGCATTTATCGCTCCGAAGTGGCGATTTTATGCGAACAGCGCATCCGTTATTTCACATAAATTTCAGGCAGAAATAATAATCTCGTTCTCGGTAAGGATCCGGCGACGGCTGCAGTGGACAAAAGGTCTTTATTTAATGCCTTAGTAGGTAATTAGGTTTCTCCTCGAAACTTCATTTATATTTATACCATTCAACTATTGTACACAATAAAATCTATTAAGTTTCAAATTGAAAAGAACAACGGTAATACGAGTATGTACACTGTACAAGTCATACCACTCCACGAAATACTCGTAGTATCAGACGTTAAATTCCCTGCCCCAGTTTATTTGCTGGTATCCAGCCATTGCCACCAGATCAAAACCAAACGCTAAATACGAAAAACCCCAATAAAGGCTTGCAACCCATAGCTTTTTATTCTAAGCACCCAACTCAACGAGCAAGGATAGATGCAACTCCATGAGAAGGAGATGCAAAGGTATGTCATCAAAACTGTATTTGAACCTTGATTAAAATGGTTAGATCTTTTTAGCATCATACGCCGTAGTACGCGTAAGGTCAGCTAACCACGATTAACCTAGTTTAGGTAAACCACTCCAGCCTCGGATTCAATATTAAAATAGGTTGGTCATCACTGCTTATAGAATGAATTACGAAGTGGTGTTTGTTTGTCCTTTAATAGCTCAGGACTCGCGTGTGTCCACCGCGCGAAATCGAGCCATTTTAGGATTTTAACACATTTTAACAAAGATTTTAGCCCTGGATACTAACTAAAACAGCAAAAAATCACTAAAACAAATGGCAAGCTAACCTCTAACTACGAGTCTGCCGCTGACATTGAGACCTCGTTACACCGCATGTGTCAGCAGCTTCCTTCATTACATTAGAATCTGGATGACCACATCGGCCTGGCCACCGCGAGCTCTAAACAAACTCGACAGTGTAAAGTGAGTCATGTCACATGATAGACAATTACTGCATTCTGTCGAGGTTTTTATAAAGAAGAGAATGACGAGACTGACCATGTCAGATGGAGTATGTACGAAGGCTTTGTTTTGCAATATCATACGACGCCCCGCACTGTCCTTCAAATCGGAACACAGTAATTACATTACCTACTACTTCAGCTTCACCGTAGACTACCTGACACTGCAGTAGATTGTGTGGTGGGACTTTCAAGTTACAAAAGTTCCAACAGGTCAGCTCTACTGTACTGCGGTGTGGTCAGTGTGGGGGTAACGTCAGCGGGTGGGCGTGGGACGGCGCGGCTGTGTCTAGTGGAGGCAGTGGGCCAGTGGGCAGGGCGGGTCAAGTACGAGCCGCCAAGGGTAAGGGTCAAGCTATAATTGCTTTTATTGGCGTACAACATGCTAGCTGCCTAGCTCACAGGAGGTAGGTTCACACGTTTCTGTTACTCGATATTTCGAATTCGATTCTAGTTCTAATCTTTCTAGCATAACAAAGAAACAAAATCTATTGATATGAAGACAAATCTTCACAGAAGTAGAGCTATTTCTATATACTTTAAATAGCTTGATAATCATTTTTGCTTTCTAAAAAAACTGAACGATATAGCGAGTAAAAATCAAAATTAAAAATCTAATTACTAACTGACACAAAATGAATTACTTACTTCATCCAGAGATCGTGGTCCAACCAGCAATTCGAATAGGAGTCCATTTTAGAGATTTTCTGCACACCGAACTAACCGAAAACTACGAAGGTTATTGCAAGATCACTTGCAGGCTTTTCATTAGGCACATTATTTGCTTTTCGTATCGTGGCAATTTGACTATTAATTAGGAACTTGGAAGCTAGGAAGGATATTCACGTATTGAGAGTCGGAAGGTCGCGCGAGCATTGCGAGACTCGAAGACGCCGGGGACGGAGGCTGCGATGCGTCACCAACCAGCGCCTAATGGGGTCAGGAATTCAGGAGCGGACTTCGCCCACGCGCACTACATCACTTCACTTTACTAGGAACACAGGAACGCTGAGGACGTTCATTAAGTGAATCGACATCAAAAATCAGAATATAAACTGTGTGGCATCAAAACTAGACCACGTGAGTAGTACACACTTCACACAGAGAGCAGAGTTGTAAGGCTTTACGTAAACAAACGTTAAGCGTCTGCGTACAGCGCGACCTTGAGGGTGACCTTGACGCGTCCAATCGAAGAAGACGGATTTTTCTTAAACAGATGATAATAATTACGAAGCCCAAATCAACTTGAATGGAGATTATATTTCACAGAACTGTGAAGAGAAGGGCATGTTGAAGAAGAAGGAAACCATAATAGGGTAAACAATATTTAACGAGTATTTAGTTTTCACTTTTTATCCGGTATTTAGTTGGAATCGATAGGTAAAATGTTCAATTATTTACTTCAACGGTAGCGTGCTGCTTTCTTCGAAAAACTTTTTACTTGAAGCGAATATAAAGTTGAATTGAGTACACGAATTACTATTAAAAGTTCAAAGCTCGTTTTGCTATACACAAAGTGTTTTTAAAAACTTCACACATTTAACTAAAAATAAAACTACGATTTAGAGAATGTAAACAATCCATGTTACACGCACAACTATTTGAACTTCAACACCAAATTGTATGGAAGTGACATTCGCAGTCACGCAAGTTGCCAGGCGAATCACAAGGTAGAATTTACAAATTTTGTGTTGGTACGATTTGCTAAAGGGATTGGGAGTTGGAATCCGGATCAAGTCGATCTGATCCCAATTGTAGAGCCGCGCTGTAAAATAATTCCCACACATGCGCCCTCAGCAACGCCCACTATCGACTTTCATGTCCTCAGCACAGAAAGCTACTACCCGAAGTATCTAAAGCCTTCAATATCGCCGATGGCTGCCAAATACTTAAATTACGGCCCTACCGGCCTACTGGCATAGACCAAGCTATATATAGCGTTCAGGTGCAATGCTGTGAATTTGTACACATCACTTACCATCAGTCAGTTAGTTGAGATTGCAGCCAAGCAAATAAATAACTAGGCACACAATAAAACAAAAACTCAGTTATTTACTATTAAATTGCAAATTTAAATAAAGCCAAACAAAGAATAATAAAATAATAGAGCCAAGAATAAGATAAACAAAGAAAATAACAGGTAAATAAATATATGTCAAACCTAACCGAACCTTATGATTCAGTTACTTTGCCTTGGGCAGTGTGTGATAATACAATATTGTGTCTCTTTTCATTGTAACAAATTACTACAAAAAACATATTTCTTGAAACATTATCATATAGTATGAATAATCTTAGTTTTAACGAGGGTAACATCAACGCAGGTACCTAACACATCACGTACAGAGGAAACATTTTTAGTTTCAACGACACAACAAAAGATTACATGAATATTATACAAGTAGCAACCCTTTGTTTTGCTTTAGCGCGCATAATATTTGTACTCCTGTACACATTTCCATACAGCAGTATAGAAAAGGCTTATAAAGAGGAGGGCCTGCAGAAAATACAGTTCATTTGAATGATAACGCAGAAGTTACCGACTGCTTTAAACGTGATCTACATCAGATACAATAGGGTATTTGACTCCAATTTTTTTATTACTTTATTATAAAGTAGAATTTAAATAATGACGTGCACTGAAAGAACTAATTAAATCGATCAAATAACAAAAAAGTTATAAGCATTTAAAGATTTGTGATTAGACAGAGATAGCAACATGACATTGTGACGTCACAAAGTACCAATGCCATAGTAGCTTCGTGCGGCTTCATACAAATTTTCGTTTTGCGAGAAAGGGATAGAAGATCCCCCCACTCCTAAGTTTAAACGCCTGTAACTTAGTAAATCTTCATTGGATTTTAATATTTCTTTCACTGCACGTTATTATTTTTATCCTAGTTTATAATAAAGTAATATTTTTTATCAAATTCAAAAGTAGTGTAAGACCCCATTGAAAGGTGGGCTTGTCAGAGCTGGGCGAGTCAAGTCAAATAACTTATTAACAAACTGTTTAAAAGTTTGGTCTATGTGAAATACAGAAACTTTAATGTTCAGAATTTGATTTATTAATGTTTACAACTACAAAAAATAAACGAGATGTTAAAAAGTTACTACAAAGACTTAAGTGAGCTCTAAGCTTTCATTTTATTGAACTCTGATTTTAATATCTGATCAAACGCCTCTACCTTTTCTTCTAAAAAGTGCCTATTACATTGAATGAATACGTACATAATCTATCCATGATTTGCCCTACTAAAGATAAGCATAAAGCCATAATTTTATGACGTGTCTGTATTCTGTAGTAAGGCGAATGGTGGATAGATAGGTTGGTCGCCGTGGATTGCGGGGAGTTTATGCCAGCGGCACTGCGCCCAAAGCATAAAACAATTGCTTTGACAAGGGGTATGTTGGGTTTTATGCTTAATCTGTTTCCAATTCGACAGGAAGTGGGTCAGAGTTCAGCCGCGACGACCTGTTAGATAACAGCCGATGCCGACCCGTGTCACGCCGATCTAGTTCCCATCGAGATTGAACACGACACGATAAACTGAACAAAAGAGGATCGCGAGTCGTATAAATCGTGCAAAATGACGATGGAACTCCTTTTACAGATATGATAAACGTTGCTCCCTAATAGCTGTGGCATTTGAATCAATAACAAATGCGTTCTTGCGGTAACTTTACATTCGAGGATAAAAAATTAATAACTATCCAGGTGATTATCCACGTCTAATGTACTCCCGGGGTATCTGTTTAAAAAGCTGAAATAATTGTTTTTGTATTCACGTTCTTCACGTCATAGGAATTGAAAAGACGACATCATCATCCCGAAATATATTGTCTATAAACATCGATCTTTCTATAGCCACAAAGGTCCTTTGACTTAATTCCTCCAGCAAACGACATGACACGAATTGTTTCAGTCTTTACGTGACATATTTGACTTCCTATCCAATTATAACAATATTATCTTATTGCCAATGGAACAATTTTTACCTTCATCCGCATTATCTGAATTCACATAAGAATATCTCGATGAAACTGATTCATCAATTATTGTACCAAGCAAGTCCAAGGGTTTGGAATACCCTGCTACTTTTAAACTAAGTATGTTTCGTCTTCGTCTCAATCACAATTATCGATCTAGGCAGATTGTGGTCTAGTAAACAAAAATGTGTCTTTTATTTCAGTAAAATCTAGAGACAAAGAATGGAGTATTACCCAGTGAAATGACGCACGGAGCGAAATGCTGTTTCACGGCAGACAAAGGCAACGCGGGCATTGGCCGAATGAGCAACCCTCCACAGAACAATTTACCGCGTTTAGACGAAAAGCTTTGTAGAACAGCCATCTCTATAACTAACATACTTGGCCACATCTTCCCGGTCTGGTAACATACCTCTGTCTGCTATTTCACCTGGCCACTGCGAGGGCAAACCTTAAAGCACCACCAGATAGTTTTCGGTAACTCTAAGTTAACTTATCTCTACGTAAGTCTCTACGTAAATCTCTTCTTTTGTTTAATACGATCTGTAGGTCCGATACAACTGCAAACCAAGTGGTTTTACTCACCGTATGCGGTTGGTGTCGCGGTGCGCCGTCTCCACGGTGACGAGGAAGACGGCGTGGCTCCTGGAGGAGTGCTCGTTCATGTCGGTGCGGCCGGCCGCGCGGTTCTTGTTGCCGGCGCGCATGACGCGCACCATGTCCGCCGCGGACTTGCACACCACCGACGTCATCTCCGGGATGTAGAAGCCGTTCAGCTCCTGTACAAACAGAATCCATGATAGCGATTAAGCCGTACATATACTTATTTCATGAAAATAAGATGGATCCGTACATGGATGGATCGCAAAAACTGCATCGTCCTCTTAACCAAGAGTATGGTGCAGTTTTTGAGTTCGACAAGACCAAGTAAAATGGAATCTGAGTTTTAGTCTCGTGTGTACAGATTTGAATGACACAAAGAACACATCGACTTCTCCAGCTACACTCCAGAAAGCGTCTGGTCCAATTGTGTCTCACCAGGGCTCACACAAGGGGCAAATCTCACCTCGAAATTGACCCACGATAACATGAAGAAAAAGAAGTATGTGATTTCCTATAACTGGTTTGTAATATTTGTGTATAGTTAAGTGAAAACGTGTTTATTTTTCCAAGATTGGCAGCCTCTCCCTCTATGCACGAATTCCATTTTATAAAAGGGCCTAGAGTATTTGAAACATATTACAACATCACGAGTAATACGAGAACATTAATAATGACTGAAATTGTACAAAGAACCCAAGGTTTTAAAGCCAAGGACTCGTCTATAAACTTGATTGTGTAAACCGTATTGTACTCGTAATAAATGTGCTGCTATGAACTCTATTGAAGTGCGATCATCTGTGCGTGCATCAGTCAGCGAACAGTTAACCAACTCGTTCTGCTCAAGGAGACATAATCAAGTTAGGAGTTCATCCGTCAAGTGCCTTAGCTATGGCCACACATCTCGCATTGGCTCGTGTTTACCCATATATGGTGAATGAGGAATGTATTTACCTTGCCACGTAAATGTTCAATGAATAAACATGTCATGCTTATATAGATTTCAATGTGTTTTTATTACTGGTCAATTAATGTTTAACGAATGTTTTTAGTGCACATACACTTTTGATAATAGCTTGGCGGTTAATAGATCCGAAGCTCAAAAACCAAGTGTGCATTTCCAATCTGCGTTATTTGCCTACATCCGTAAGGAAACCTACATGGCAGAAAGTTTGTTATCTTACATGACAAAGAATAGTTTTTACTACCTTAAAATTAAGCTTAACAGCATCCACATCATATCACACAATCAATCACACGAAAGTTTAAGAATTAAGAAGGCCCGCGGGCAGGTGATAAAAATATTATTTATCCTCCGATTACATCCTGTAACCTACGGGATAAAATAATTTTCTTCAAAAAGGAAAAGAAGAATACTTTTTGTTAATTTTATCAACTGTGGATAGTAAATTCACCCGTGCGCCAATTGCTTAGACAGTGGAAAAAGCTGTAGAAGGGAAAAACATGTTAGCCTGGGCGGTTTTCTTATTCTGAGAGGCGTATCATGCTCAATAGGTCCAGTCCTTAATAAAATAGATACTTTGGCCCTCGGTACCCACTCTTAAAATTGTGCGGTTTGAGCAAGGCATCGGAAACGGTATTGGTTTAAAAAGAGTAAATTATAAAACCAGGGTCTTCGGAGCCAGCAGGCATGAGGCACTATACCATAAGTTCGTGTTGGGGTCTTCGTGAGAAGCGTGATGTAGTTTGCATTGTATTCACGTAAAAGCCGGCGCCAGGCGTTTTTGCCTTACAAGGAGGACGGAATTGAATACCTATTGAGAAAAACTGCTCATACTAGTCGTACTATAAATCAATGCGTAATGAGACACTGTATAATCAGTCAATACTAATCGTTCCATTATTGAGTCCATTAGCACTAGATGCAATACGAGTAGGAGGTATGTTGTTATAATGTCACAGTTTAGTGAAACCTTAGGTTCTGACGATTGGGTCAGAATCGGTATCATTGCATCAATTTACGATTAACTATAGCTGTTGTCTGCAATTTTTTTGCGTGGATTTTTGCTTTCATATATATATAAAACGTATTATGAAAAAAAATAGTTGTTAAGGATTGTTTGTTGTTTTGGTCAACGTGGGAACTAAACGCAAACACTACGCGGGATCAATGGCAAAGGCTGTAGCTTACAACTACACTTTTTCAATCTATCATATTTGATAGATGTCTTTAAATTAAGGAATCCGTAGTGACAAAAAAAAACCGGCCAAGTGCGAGTCGGACTCGCGCACCGAGGGTTCCATACCATAAAAGAAGTAAAACATTGAAAGAATCACTTTTGTTCATGAATTTACGAGTATAATTGACATGTAGGTACTTTTGTTGGCGAACCGCAAACGTAACTTTGTTTTTGGTGGTTTATTGTTATTATCAAAAAAAGTATAATAGTTAGGGAGTTGATTTTATTTTTCCTGTAAAATATACATTAATGTCTATTGATCATAATTATTTCAGATTTTTCGATTGATAAGCTTCGGAGATAAGGGGGGGGGGAACGGTATTTTTTTCGACAGTTTGCTCAATAAATCCAAAACTATCAGGCATAAAAATAATCAGTTTTAGAATACACAAGTAACGCCCTTTCATATGATACCCCACTGAATATTGTTATTTCATTTTGAAAATTCGAAGCCGCGGTTTCCCCCCTTTTTAAATAAAAATAAAAACAATTTTCAATGTTTTATGATTGCAATGGCGTTGGGTCGCTATTACCTAAAACTATTCTAAATTTCAAGTCGATAGCTTCGATAGTTACTGAAATAATCGAGTGTGACAGACGGACGGACGGACGGAGAAAGTCTCACTATAAGGGTTCCATTTTTACCAAATTGGTATGGAATCCTAAGAACAACAACTGTTGTACCACACCCTGAGCCAGTATTATTGGAGCCCGTTTTAGGATTCACCGAGTATTGGTTTACAGTTTACGCTCAGTTGTTTTGTTGTACATTAGAACCAAAAATTGGATTTCAAAACTGTAAGCTACTAATTACATGGATTTTGTGAAACAGTAATTTGGGATGATTTAGGCGAGGCTCGCAGCGTGTAATTGCTGCCACGTCACACACAACGCGCTGTACCAATCGTTACACAATCAAACCGCTACCAACAGCCGGAACGGTTGCCACGTATCCTCTATGTGCTTTTATACCTTTCCAGGGAGGTGGATATAACAATAGCAAAATGCAGCACCCGGAAAAGAGATTTTAACATGTAATGAAAAAAGATTCTTGACTGATCATCATCATCTTTCTGTTCATTTCTATGTCTTTCAGAAGATTAATAAGCTAACATTCAAAAATGTGTTTATCCACATTCTTCTCAGAACTAGACTCCGGTTACCATCTAGCACCAAAGTACTCGTCAAGACGGATCAAACGAGGCCAAATTCGATGGGGTTGTGTCGTTAGACTACCGAGTACTTATGGCCACCTTCCGGTTCCATCATTAGATCAGTTCCATGTCATTATCATCCAGTTTACACATGCACGCAAAATTTAGGCCCAATCTATAAACGGGAAGTGAATCAAATTTAACTTGCAAGATTTGATTACAGACTATATAAAAGCTTGTAAAATGTTAAAATATAAAATTTTAAAGAAAAGCTGTATGTACAAATTACAATGTACATGTTGGCTGCTTAGCATTTTAAAAGTTATAGTAACCATAGCGAAGGGGTAAATAATTTGCGGGCGCGCGCCGGCGCATCCGCGTCTTGCACAAGGCTGCGTGCATTAGCCCAAATTGTTCTTATTGTTACACATAATATGACTCACCTTGTTTCCTGCATACTTAATAAAATGCACTGCCTCTCACTATTACCTGTTCAACATATTGCCTTTTTCCCCTGAAGTATTTCCTATATTCATGCATCATCATCATCATCATCATCCGAGACCTGCTCCCATTTATTTGGGGTCGGCCTTCCTTACTTCCATTCAGCACGATTTTGTGCCAGGTCTTTATTTAATTGAGCATTTTTGAGGTCTTTTTCGACCGCTGTCAGCCAAATGGCAGGTGGTCTTCCACGCGAGCGTTTCGTCACTGGCAAGTCGAGGGCAAGCTTCACCATATGGTCGTCAGTATTTCCTATATTCATGCAAAGAATAATATTCATAATAATACCTGATATTTATCTCCTTTCAAGCTAAGCATACTTTGTACTTGAAACTTAATTCTCTACGTCTTGTTCATTGACACAAATTGACTGAAAACGGTGTTTTCAACATGTTTCACGTTTATGTTTCGTCGGTGGAAATCCGAGTGTATGGTGGGGGGGACAAACAGAAACAAGGTGGTATCTATGGAGTCGTCCTAAAAAGTTTAACCGCCATGATTGTGTGTGAATGTTGTTTGTGAACTTCGAAATTTGCATAGGAACCACTCCAATGAATAAGACAAATATTCACTTTTCTGTTTAATTACAATTTACACTTTTGTTTCCAGCACCGGCTATTGTAAAGCTCTGTCAAAAGTTGTCAAAAAGTAAACATTACCTTGCAATTCGTCCGCCGAAAATAATTGGAAATCACTAGTTAATCAGTGCTATTACATCAACTGTTGCAATAAACATAAACATCAAGTGACACCGAACATCTTGGGAAATAGACACCGTGAAGATACAAGTAAATACGCTTATAATAACATCATTTTATACTCCATTAATTTGAGGTTATAAGAAAGTGAGTCATACCTTACTGACATTGACATCACTGACATTCCGAAGACGTTGACATTCAACGAAAGCATAGACTACTAAAACGGAAGTGCTGAGTGACTACAGAATAGATATACCACAGAGTGACAATAACATCAAAACACAAATATACATCAGTGTTGCCAGTTTAAAAAAAAAATGGAGGGTCAATTCAAACTACTTTTTGACCAAATGAAAATAGAAATGGAAAAGCAAACAAATATTATATTCGAGAAAATGGACGAAAAACTTGAACCACTAATAAATGAAAATAAAATTTTGAAGAATAAAATAGAAATATTAGAAAAGAAAATTGAGCAGTTGGAGAAGGAGAAAAAGAAAAATAACATCTTGTATTTTGGATTGGACGAGAAGAGAGAATCTTCCTTTGAGTTGCTCCAGAGAGTCCAAGGAATTTTTAAGCAAGATTTAGGAATAACTTTGGAAGCTAGCGATGTATCAAAAATCCACCGCATTGGTCCTAGCAAAGAAAATAAAATAAGACCGGTTCTCATTAGTTTTGCAAACAACTGGAAGAAAATCGAGATACTAAAAATGAAAAGGAGCCTGAAAGATGGTTACATCACTGAAGATTTTACTAAAGATGTGCTAGAAAAAAGAAGGGAACTAAAGCCAAAACTAATAGAAGAACGTGCGAAAGGAAATACTGCTTACATTAAATACGATCAACTGATAGTAAAAGAGGGAAACCCAATCAAAGAAAAAAGGAAAAGAGACCAACTAACTTCGCCAGATAACCAAAATCAAGCCAAAAAGATAACAGTAACCAACAGTTCTACAATAAAGGAAAGCAGAAGGAACGCATTTGATTTGATGAGGCCTAGATCAAGCTCAGTTACTAATATTTCTCATAAATCTAAGTAGCAATTAAACATTAATCAAAGACAGAACAACCCCAATCCGGCTGGTCCCCGTGGGGTTGCACGACCACCACCCCCCCATAGAAGTACATCCCTACATCAAAATAGAAACTACAATGAGATCTACGTTGCAACGTTAAACGTTAGAACGTTAATGTCGGACAGCAGACTACAAGAATTGGAAGTAGCTCTAACACCCATAAAATGGGATGTCATAGGCCTTTGTGAAGTAAGAAGAGCGGGAGAAGAAATAAGAGAATATGAGAAATACATATTTTATTCTTATGGCAAACAAAAAGGTTTATATGGAGTAGGATTCCTAGTAAAAAAATTTTTAAAAGAAAAAATAATTAGCTTCAAAGGAATATCAGAAAGAATCGCCATACTCAACATTCATTTAAAAGAATCTAAACAACCATGGTCGATTATTCAAGTACATGCACCCACAGAAAATGATACGAAATTAGCGAAAGATAAATTCTACAAGGACATGACAGAGTTGATTCACAAGAAGAACATAATCATCATGGGAGATTTTAACGCCAAGGTTGGTAAGAAATCAAACAAAGATGAATTTGTCTTGGGAGAGTACAGTAGTGGTGACAGAAATGAAAACGGACAAAGACTAATAGATTTTTCTTTTGCCTACAATTTTAAAATAATGAATAGTTTCTTCAAAAAACGAAAGTCGAGAAAGTGGACGTGGTTAGCACCTAATGGCATAGATAGAAACGAAATTGATTTTATACTAACAAGAAAAAAACATATATTTAAGGATATTGAAGTACTTAATAAGCTAAATTTTAATACTGATCATAGAATGGTGAGAGGAGTTATACAAGACAAAAATAACAAATCAAGAAAACATATTATACACTCAAATATGAACAAGACAATAACATTACCGATACCACAAAATATATTGAATGATCTAGAGACAAAATTAAATGCAATGAAAGACATTGGAACATTGCAAGAGAAGTATAATTTTTTGGAAAAAGAACTTACAAATATAAACAAATCAAGCACGAAAAAAGTGACGAAAAATAAGCTAGGAGAAGAAACATTAAAACTGATGGAAGAGAGGAATAAAATGTTAGATAAACGAAAAGATAACAAACAAAATATCGCAAGTATTAGCAAGAAAATTCAGGAAACGATAAGAAAACATAAAAAAGCAGAAAGACTGGATATTTTGAAAAAACAAATAGAAAAAACAGGCGGAATTAAAAGAGGTCTAAAACAGTTGAAAGAATATACACAATGGATACCCACCGTTAAAACTAAAAACAAGAAGAAAAATGAGAAAATTACGACAAAGAGATTAGCAATAACGAAAACAGCGACAGATTTCTACAAAAACCTATACATGGAGACAGATATAACAACGCCAGAAGAAGAGGAAAATGAAGCTTACAAAGAAGAAGAAATACCTTATATACTAGAGTCTGAGGTCACAAAGGCTATAAAATCACAAAAAAGTGGAAAGGCTCCTGGAGATGATAAAATATCTAACGAACTAATAAAACAGTCCCTACCCGCGATATCCAAATATGTAACCCATCTTTTTAATGAAATAATAACAACAGAGCAAATACCGATTCAATGGACAAAATCCACCATCATCCTACTACACAAAAAAGGTGACAAAAATGAAATAAATAATTATAGACCTATAAGCCTTATGCCCAATCTATATAAAGTGTTCTCTAAAATAATACTGGGGCGAATATCGAAACGGCTAGAAGAAAACCAACCGAGAGAGCAAGCTGGATTTCGAGCTGATTATTCTACCATCGACCATATTCATGTTGTGAAACAAGTAATTGAAAAGCTCAATGAATACGGGCAGCTGTATTACATGGCATTCATTGATTACAATAAGGCTTTTGATTCGTTGAGTCATACTTATATATGGAAAACGCTAGAAAACCAAGGAATAGAAAGAAAATATATACAAATCATAAAACAAATTTATAGAAACACCACAGCAACAGTTCAACTCGAAAGAAAAGGGGAAGAATTCAAAGTTCAAAAAGGAGTAAGGCAAGGCGACCCACTTTCCCCAAAACTCTTCACAGCAGTGCTAGAAAATATATTTAGAAACTTAGACTGGGGAAATTTGGGAATCAATATTAACGGATTGAAACTAAATCACTTAAGATTTGCCGACGACATCGTTATTTTCGCTAAGGAATCAAGCATACTACAAACTATGTTACAACAATTAGATGTTGAAAGCAGGAAAGCAGGATTAACAATGAACCCAACGAAAACTAAAGTAATGACGAATGCCGTAAAAGAAAATATAGTAATAGGACATGAAATTATAGAATACGTAGAGGAGTATGTATATTTAGGACAACTAATTTCAATAAAAGACCAGTATTCTAAAGAAATAGATAGACGAATATGCAACACTTGGAAACGGTACTGGTCTCTAAAAGAAATAGTAAAGAATGAAACAATTCCAATAACAATGAAAAGCAAGTTATATAACACATGCATTCTACCATGTCTTATTTATGGATGCCAAACTTGGCCAGAGACGAGCAAGAACAACCAAAAGCTAATAGTTTGTCAACGCAACATGGAACGAAGCATGCTTAACATAAGACTACGGGATCGATGGACAACTTCAAAAATAAGAAAAAGAACGAAGGTCAGTGACGTGTTACAAAAAATAAGAAAGCTGAAATGGAGTTGGACTGGACATATAATGAGGACTAATAAAGAAAAATGGACTAAGGATGTAATAGAATGGTATCCGAGGAACGGGAAAAGACAAAGAGGAGGTCAAATTAAAAGATGGGAGGACGATTTACCAAAAGGATGGAGAAGGACTGCTAAGGATAGAGAGATGTGGAAACAATTGGGGGAGGCCTATGTCGATAGACAACCTGACCAGAGCTGCAGTTAAGTTACTAATACAATTTTTGCTAAGGGAAATAGATTCAATAATAATATTGTTTTTATAAGAATAGCATGTATAGTTTAAAGGTCAGTGAATAAAGGCTTTTATTATTATTATTATTATTATTATTGTAAAGCTGGCCATGATTTCAAATTTCACTTACAAAGCTCCAAAAGATTACAATAAAGCACTCATTTGGTGGTTAAAATTTTGCATGAACGTGGAAAAAAAATATTCAGTGTAGCTACTGCTTACCTTTTAGTATTTTTTTTCCGGTTAAAATAAGAAAACAGTGTCTCTCGTAACATGGAAAATGATCTACGTAAATGAACACAGTCACGTAGAGAGTCCACCAATAACCACTTTGCGTGGAATAAAGAGAGTTACAATAAAGAACTGCATTTCTTTGTAAATGTCTAAAATGAAAAGCGAAACTCTATTATTGCAAGCGACTGTTTTTGAATTCTTTATTCACCTTCTAACTATAATACTTATAGAAGTTACTTTATTTTCATCTTTAAAAAAACTACGTGTAAAACAGAGAATGGTTTGGACTGGGCACCGGGTTCTACTTAGTCGCTTAAAAGCTTTATACGAACGTTAAAAAAGTTTTATACGATTTTTAATATGTCACGCCCGTAAGGCGAGTAACAGGACAGTCTTATCTTAGCAATCATTCGTGGTAAGCCTATTTGTCCTCACACAAGATAATTGCGTGTTGTAAATGTGTGCTCACTATTTGTTTTAAGTATAGTGATTGTATATTTATGAACGTATGAGCTTGTATACTTAACTATTCTATGGCATTATTATTACCTATCATACGTATTTTTGAACAAGGAATTGACATATATGTGTATTCTTTAACTAGGTAGGTACTAGGTACGTCCTATTTCTATATCACTCAAATCAATCTTTTAGAAAATATAAAAATCTTTTTCATAATTATTTCTGCTAGGTAGGTACTCTAGATAAACCTATATTCTTGGAACTTTACATTACTGACAAATAGTTGCCAGCATAGCATAAGGATAAAGATCGCGAGAATACAGTGGGCTGGATATGGCAGAAAGACACAGAGGTGGTCGGACAAAGCATCATTAGGCATTCGACATATTGGTAATAGAATACGAGTGCTAATGATAGAAATCGATGGATATTATCGGTCCTGTTCTACAAAGGGCTGCATACAGGGCAAGGGGAATGGCATAGGATAGATGCGTTCAAGGTGTGGTGCTGGAGATGCAATTTAAAATTCCATGGACAGCCAAGCGCACAAACGCGTCTATCCTGTCACTCCATATGTCTTCCTCCTGTCACTTCTGCTCTCCTACTTTGGACATATTATGCGACGTGGAAACGGTAGCTTGGAAAAGCTAATTGTGACGGGCAACACCGAGAGGTTGCTCACAAACTAGATAGTCAGACCAGCTGATGAGGTACTCCAAATGCAGAATTTACACAATTGCAAGACTGGCCTCCGATAAATCCGGTAGAAGAATATAATTCGCACGAGGTTACAACCCCTGTACCGCAATCTTCAGCAATAAAGGAGTGACTGGAGACAGTATGAGCACGAAGAACTGCCACTGATCATATTCTGGTTGGGTACGGCGTTGCGGAAGTTTGAATGACTGGGTTATTCCTGTCCCTTAATAAGGAAGAAATGTCAGCCGGTGTATCGATCCGCGCGAAGCAAGTGGCCTGTGAAAAGTGGGATAGCAACGAGGCTGAAGCGCGGGGAAGTGTGTCCCACAAGCACAACAAAAGGGTATTCAACCGCGATACTACTATATTGCAGTTTGTGGATCTACATATACGTAGAATAACCGATTGTTAAACCGATTTCACAAACATCATAATAGAAAAAATAAATTCATATTTATAAGTTACGTTATACAGTTTATCATGTGAGTTGTGACGTTATGACGGAAATCGTGCCAATTCAATCATCGTACTGATTGCTGAGTAAATTAATTTGGCTAAAATTGGCCATAAGCGAAAATAAATACGGAAAATAAACCACGTTTCTTGTATCTTTGAGACCACTTTATGGATCTAATTTCTAATTCTTTTACTTTTATAGAGTTCCAAAGTCGATGCACACAGGCATAGCTCATAAGGATCGGAATAGTCTGTAAGTGCTCGGTGTTGTGGAAAGTGGTACCTGCCACAATTAGCGCGTGTAATTTCCACGTTCGCAGTTTCCAATAGGTAGTTCAAGACAGAAGGTCATTATCACATTTACTTCTACTACGCGGCCAATGGTCATTCGAGCACTAGCCTGCTCGATTGCCACCCGCAACGGTCTAACACTTTGCTAATCTTCCTAAAAACCGACTGTTGCCAAACTGCAGTTTTTCCTTTGACCTTACCGTTACTAAACTCTTGATAATAACGTTGAGAAATCGAGCTATTTTAACCTTTTAATCAGGTCCTATAAATGTAATGAATTGCTAAGTTGCACCATGGAAAGAAATAATGACCACGTATCATGCGGTGATGTGACAAAAGGGGACGACAGATATTTTGAGTACAATATAAGTACATACGTCATACTTATTACATAATTATTATATCCACGAGTGCCAAAAAGTATAACAAAGCCAGACACGGGAATCAGGAATGGAACAAGAATTTTGTAATTAACAGTTGAACATACTCGTAGCATTAGGACCAATATACTAAGATAGAAAAGTAAAGGTCAATTTAGATAGGTGTAGAGAACAGTATTAAAAGCTAAATCAATATTCTCGCTCGAACAAACGGAAGACCTGAATAACCAATAATCGTTAAGCCATTGGAGTCAATAAATATTTCAGGGTTATGATTTTTTTCTACACTAAAAATTCTGTTTATAGTTACTTATTTTTATCCGTTTTATGATCAAACACTTGAAGTGTGAGCTATAACAGTTTGTTTATAATCAAATGAAATCAAGTATTGACGTAGTTTTGCCTGACTACGAATAGACCGTGATGGGTACTTCATCCTTTTATTTACGTTCCATAAATATAATAAGCCATTACTTGTGTTTGCGCTTTACGCTAGCATTCCGGTTTATGCTAGGCCTATCGCGTCGACGGCCTGCACGCCCCTCTCCCGCGAGCGGTTTGCGGCCAGCGCCCGCGCGCGCCCCGGCCGCGTTGGCTCGCCCAGTCCGGTGCAAAATCCCGACGGAGTCGATTGACTGTGCGTGCCGCGTTCGCCCGCGTGAAGTCGCCCGCCACGCCGCATCTCGCCTTCTTACGAGCCCGATTTCTTGTGCTACTTCGTTTGCTGTGTTGTCCGCCGCGTCATTCTAACGCCGCGGGCCCCTTTGGCTATCCGGAATACTGTTTTTTGTGCTCCCGCGCCACCTGGAAATCACGCCGCCGCGGAGCCGCTTCGCTACCCGCGAATTCGTACCGCCGCCGCGAAAGATCCCTCAAGGAGGGCGAGTGTGTTCCTATTTGCATTTAACACAGCAGGCACCACACACCACATTTCATCCTACACGAACACACTCCCCGGATTCCACGTGCTGGCTGTCTCCATGCGCCGGTAAGTACCTAGTAGTAAGTCACTCTGTGCCGCGGGATTAAACCCAGTGCAAAACGCCTAATAAAATTTTTTGGCGGGCCTTTTTCGACCCGCCACCGCCGCTGCCTGTGAGAATCCGCTGGACTGCTCTGATGGGCCCGGCAGTTGCCCGCTGATTCATCGTGCACAGGCGCGGTGCGTAATCATTCTTGGTAGCAACGAGCGCGGTTTGTCTACACCTCGCTTTGCGTTTTGCGCTGGTTTTGCCCGCCGCGCCGTTCATTTTCTGCGCCGCTGGCATAAATCCCGCTTTCCGCCACGCGCCGCGTCGTTCGCCGCGCTGTTAGCGGAAATTCCGCAATCGCCGCCAGTTCCGCTGCGTCAACGCCGCGTTTCGGCCGCGTTCCGATTATTATAATTATAAGTTTAATCTTTATTTTAAGTTTTGCTTGCGTGCCGGTACCGCCCGCTCGCCGTAATTTAACACGCGTATCTACTACGGTCGCGCCGCTTTGTTCATTGCGACTACGATACGACCGCGTCCGCGATACGACTTGTTTACTATTGCTTTAATTTTATTATTGCTTGCACTCGCGCCGCCCGCCGACTTGCCGGCCGCCTTTTCAATTTATTATTGTTGCTTTATTTTTACATTTTGTTTACATTTAATTTGTTAGAATGTCCGCGAACATAAAAAAGCTAGCTGTACAGATACAGTCTGAGCTTCGCTGGGCGACGTCCGCCGCGGGTTTGATAGGCCGCGAAGATAGATCCGCCGCCCTATTACACCGAGCGGACCAGGTGCGGACTCGGCAGGCCTCTGTGGAGCAGGCCTTCCAAGACCTGCTCACCCTCGGTCCCGAACAGGAGGTACTGAGGACGGCTCAGGCCGATTACGACCAGTTCTTCGAACTGTTGGACTCGGTGGTGGAGGCCGCCCATGGGATCCGGACCGCCGCTGATGAAAGGCGTCGAAGTGGCGCTTTTAGGGACTCCCCCAGCCGACCGCCCACACAGCCGGCATTACTCGGGAAACTGCCCACGATCGAGCTGCCCAAATTCGGTGGGCAGCTTCAAGAGTGGATGGGCTTCCTGGCGTTATTTGACAGTCTGGTCCACGCCAGGAAGGACCTGTCCCCCACCCAGAAGCTGACATACTTACTGTCTTCGCTACAGGGCGAGGCCCTGGATTTGGTGCGGCACCTCGACCTCTCGGAGGAGAGCTACACCACGGCCCGGGAATTGCTGGCCAGGCGCTACGAAAATGTGCGCCGGTTGGCCGACGCACATGTAGCCCAGCTACTCGCCTTGCCCGCCGTCACCGGGGTGGCCGGCCTCAGAGAGGCCTTGCTAAACCCCTGCATTGTGGCCACCAACGCTCTCCGTCGATTGGATCTCCCCGTCGACCAGTGGTCCTTCTTGTTGTTGCACATAGTGCTCTCCCGCCTGCCGTCGGAGCTTAAGCTCCGCTTCGAGCAGCGCTTCGGAGGGGACGGTGCAACCTACCTGCCCCCTTTCTCCGACCTCCTGAAGTTTCTGGAGCAGGAGTGCCTCCAGGCCGATAACTCTGGAGTTACCGGCCCTCGAGTGGCCCCTGGGAGGTCCGAGCATGTCCGAGGGGGTGGGGCAAGGACTGGCCCTTCGACGGGGACCGGCCCCAACCGGCGAGGCCGTGGAGCCGACGCCAGAGAAGGTCGCCGGGTGTCGCAGTACAGCGGGGCCGTGGCAACGAAGCCCCCCCCTGTGCCTATTGTCGGCACCCCGGCCACCAGGTCTCCTCGTGTCCGCACTTCCTGGCCAAACCGGTTGCGGCCCGGAGAGAATACGTGTCGACACGCCAGTGGTGCTTCTCGTGCCTGGGCCAGCATCTCGTAAGAGACTGCCCGCGCCAGCGGCCCTGCCCACATTGCGGCGGTGCCCATTCGGCCATCTTGTGCGCTAACCGGAGTGGTTCCGGTCGCCTGGACGTTGGGTCGCGCACCCCCCCATGGGCGGGGGCGCTCGATCGCGCACCCCCCCATGGGCGGGGGCGCTAGTCCTGGCCACCCGGCCAGTCCCGTTAGGCGTTCTCCGGTGGACCACCAACCTCCTAGTGGAGGTAGGGGTTCCGCCCCCCGGAGGAGGGCTTCACCACCCCGCGTCACGGTCACATCCCCCTCGCGTCACTACGACGGGGATATCGCGGCTGCCCCATTGAGCGTCGTCCCGCGTCGGTTTTCGCCGCCACTACACGAGTGGCCGCGACTGGAGCGCCATCCACCCACCATAGGTCGAGGCAATCCCTACCGGGTGCCGGACGCTAGCCGCATGGTGCGGCCCCGGATGGGGGCATGGTCTCCGTACGGCATGTTCGTCACCTCTCCGTACGGAATGCCCTCCACCTCTCTAGCGCCGCCCCAGCCGGAGCACCCCCGTCAGTGGGATCCCGCTGGTGAACCCTCGCCGCGCTAGGTATCCGCCACCCTAGCTCCCACCGTAGCCACCTCCCCTGAGACTCTGAACCTACAGCAGACAGTATGTCAGACCATACTTTTGCCGACGGCCTCAGTGAAGGTGTATAACCCTAATGGTGAATCTATGACCGTTCGTTGCCTTTTGGACCTGGGTAGCCAACGCTCCATAGCTTCGTCTTACTTGGTGGGAAGGCTAGGGCTCCCTTGGAGACCGCGCGAGTGTCGTGTCATCGGTGTCGGTGGCGCCACGCCCGCATCGCACAAGGGAGAGGCTGAGTTAATGTTTAGTCCTATTAGTGGAAACCTGCGGGTTTTGATTATGGTGACCGTCATGGATAACATTTTAGGTCCCCTTCCGCAAGTTCGGGTAACCGACGCCGCAGTGCGCTGTACGTCAGGTTTAGCCCCCGCTGACCCCCACTGGTCCGAACCCGGTCCTATGGACCTTCTTTTGGGTTCCGACGTGCTGGGTCTTATCATAACTGGGGGAGCTAGGGCCCTGCAGACCAATGGCCTTTGCGCTTTGCCCACTATATTTGGCAATAGCTTCTTCGGTCCGGTTTTATGGTCTAGCCCCTCCCCGGAGCCTGACCCCATCCAGGTCGCAGGCTTGTCGCTGACCGATGTTGTCCAGCGATTTTGGGAGGTTGAAGAGCCGCCTCAGGCCGCTCGGGTTAGCCCCCTTGAACAGGAGTGTGAGTCCTTTTACAGGAATAACACGGGGCGCCGTACGGACGGACGCTTTGTAACCCGTTTGCCACTCCTGGCGGCACGACCCCACCTAGGTCAATCGCGGGCCCTCGCTGAGAAGAGGCTCCTATCAATGGAACGGCGCATGAAACGGGACCCGGTCTTCCGTAGCAAGTATGTGGCCTTCATGCGGGAATATGAAGACCTTGGTCACATGTCGCCGTCCAACTTTGATTGGCGTTCGAACGAGCATTACTTCCTTTGCCACCACGCCGTTTTGAAAAACCCGAATGGGAAAATCCGTGTGGTTTTTGATGGCTCTGTTCCAACGTCCAACGGAGTGTCTCTCAACCAGTGCCTACACTCCGGTCCCAAGTTGATCAAGGATATCTCCGACATCCTCACGACGTTTCGGCAGCACCAGGTGGTCTTTGTGGCCGACATCCGCATGATGTTCCGCCAAACCGTGGTGCATCGTGATGATCGGAGGTACCAGCTGATATTATGGCGCGAGAGTCCGAGTGACCCCATACGAGTGTTCGAGCTGAATACGACCACCTATGGCCTTCGGTCCAGCCCCTACATTGCCATCCGGTCATTACTGGAGTTGGCCGACCGGGAACGACTGAAGTATCCTCGCGCCTCAGCCATTTTGGAGTCGTCAGTCTACATGGACGACATTTGTACTGGAGCTTCCAGTGTTGAGGAAGCCTTGATTTTGCGGGATGAGTTGATTGCCATCCTGAAGTCGGGTGGATACGAGCTGAGTAAATGGCTCTCGAGCTCCCCGCTTGTCTTAAGGGACTTGCCGGGAGAAGATCAGCAGGATCCACACATTTTCGAAAATCCCGAAAATCCTAATTTGCTGACAGTATTGGGTATACAATACCAGCCCGTGCAGGACATTTTTACTTACCGGGTCAAACTGGATCCCCCCTAAGACTTGGACCAAACGTACGGTCTTGTCCACGGTGGCACGTACCTTTGATCCAAATGGGTGGATCACCCCCGTAATATTTTTGGCCAAATGCTTCCTGCAGAAGCTCTGGTTGGCTGAAGTCAGCTGGGACGAGCCCCTTCAAGGGAGGTTATTACAGGAGTGGCTCTCCCTCGTGGCCTCACTTCCGAATGTTAATCGGATTTCGATGCCTCGTTGCTTCCTACCGCCCGGAAGGTGCCACGCCAGTCTCCACGGCTTTTGTGATGCGTCCGAAAAAGGGTACGCAGCCGTGGTCTATTTGCGAACTGTCAGTGACACCGGCGAGGTCGCAACCCATCTTGTCTTGGCGAAAAGTAAAGTGGCCCCAATTCGGTCACGCTTGACGATACCCAAATTGGAGTTGTCTGGAGCCGCTCTTTTGGTGCGCCTTCTCAACCATGTGCGTACGTCCCTCCTATCGATCGTTGACCTGACGGACGTGTACGCCTGGTCGGACAGCGAAATTGTCCTTTGTTGGTTGCGAGCCGCTCCCCACAACTTGGAAGTCTTTGTTGCCAACCGGGTTTCCCAAATCCAGAATTCGGAAACCCCGTTGACCTGGAGACATGTGCCAGGGGACCTGAACCCTGCAGATTGTGCTTCCCGCGGATGTGAAGCTTCCGACCTTGTCAACCACTCTCTTTGGTGGGGCCCTGACTGGCTGACTCGGAATGAGTCCGCCTGGCCTCAGAGTAGGTTCTCCGAGCCCGATGTGTTACCTGGCTTGCGAGTCGGAGTTGTGGAAGATAAGCCAGCCAATTCGCTGAGCTATCTTCAGGAACGCTACAGTTCCCTTGATAAATTGATTGGGGTGACGGCTTGGATTCAGCGCTTCACCCACAACGCTCGGAACCCACGCGACAAAATGTCGAACCCGGTCTTGTCGCCCCTGGAGAGACAGGAGGCCCGGACCTTTTGGATACGTTTGGTTCAACTGGAGCATTTTGAGTCCGCTATTGAGACACTGAAGCGAGGTTTACCTTTGAAGGGCTCGCTCGCCCGCTTAAACCTCTTCCTGGATGACGCCGGATTGATACGCGTTGGTGGACGCCTCCGGAATTCTGACTTACCCTATGGGGCACGTCATCCCTTATTGCTTCCGAACAATAGCGCTTTTGTAAAATTGTTGGTGACGCATTACCACGTCAAAAATGCCCACGCTGGCTGCAACGCCCTTTCGGCCATATTGCAGCGCGAATTTTGGATTTTATCGGGACGACGCTCCATCCGAAGCGTCATTTTTAAGTGCATTCCGTGCTACCGCCTGAAGGCCAGCACCATGCAGCCCATTATGGGGGACCTCCCCACCGACCGTGTCGTGGCCTCGCGCCCTTTTTCGGCGGTCGGGACGGATTTTGCGGGGCCGTTCTTCGTCAAGAGCTCCAGCCTCCGCAATGCTCGTTCCCTCAAGGCCTACCTTTGCGTTTTTGTTTGCCTGGCTACCAAGGCCGTACACTTAGAACTGGTGAGTGCCCTCAGCACCGAAGCCTTTGTAGCCACGCTAGGCCGCTTCGTTTCACGCCGAGGATATCCGCACCTGATCCGATCGGATTGTGGGACCAACTATAAGGGTGCCGATAGATATTTGAAGGAAGTCGTCCAATTTTTGAATGAAAATAAGATAGGCCTCGGCACGGCAATGTCCAAGATGGGGATAACTTGGACCTTTGACCCGCCAGCTTGTCCCCACTGGGGCGGGATCTTTGAAGCCGTCGTCAAGGTCTCAAAGACGCATCTCCGACGCGTGATAGGTGAAACTATTTTGACTTTTGAAGAGCTCGCTACCGTTTTTTGTAAGATTGAGGCTGTCCTCAATTCTCGGCCACTCTGCCCCTTATCGTCCGATCCCAATGACCTGGAAGTTTTAACCCCCGGTCATTTCCTAATTGGTGAACCCCTTAACGCCCTGCCCGAGTACCCCTTCAGGGACGTGAAGGTCTCACGGTTGTCTCGTTTCGAATTGCTACAGCAGATGACCCAAAATTTCTGGCATCGTTGGTATTTAGAATATTTGCATCTCTTGCAGCAGCGCGTTAAGTGGTCCGACAGGACCGACCCACCTAAGGTTGGTGATCTTGTCCTAGTTAAGGAGTCTAATTTGTTGCCTTTGTGCTGGCGTCGTGGACGCATTCTTAAATTGATATATGGATCCGATGGGGTTCCCAGAGTTGCCGAGGTAATGGTCGGAGATTCGGTTTTGCAGCGAGCCGTCTCTTCCTTATCCCGCTTGCCCATTGGTTAGTGGACCCCAAATCCTTGGGTCCACTGGCGGGGGTGTTTGCGCTTTACGCTAGCATTCCGGTTTATGCTAGGCCTATCGCGTCGACGGCCTGCACGCCCCTCTCCCGCGAGCGGTTTGCGGCCAGCGCCCGCGCGCGCCCCGGCCGCGTTGGCTCGCCCAGTCCGGTGCAAAATCCCGACGGAGTCGATTGACTGTGCGTGCCGCGTTCGCCCGCGTGAAGTCGCCCGCCACGCCGCATCTCGCCTTCTTACGAGCCCGATTTCTTGTGCTACTTCGTTTGCTGTGTTGTCCGCCGCGTCATTCTAACGCCGCGGGCCCCTTTGGCTATCCGGAATACTGTTTTTTGTGCTCCCGCGCCACCTGGAAATCACGCCGCCGCGGAGCCGCTTCGCTACCCGCGAATTCGTACCGCCGCCGCGAAAGATCCCTCAAGGAGGGCGAGTGTGTTCCTATTTGCATTTAACACAGCAGGCACCACACACCACATTTCATCCTACACGAACACACTCCCCGGATTCCACGTGCTGGCTGTCTCCATGCGCCGGTAAGTACCTAGTAGTAAGTCACTCTGTGCCGCGGGATTAAACCCAGTGCAAAACGCCTAATAAAATTTTTTGGCGGGCCTTTTTCGACCCGCCACCGCCGCTGCCTGTGAGAATCCGCTGGACTGCTCTGATGGGCCCGGCAGTTGCCCGCTGATTCATCGTGCACAGGCGCGGTGCGTAATCAACTTGGTTACCTAGTTTTACAATAACCAATAAATATACTCGTACAAAATATTTTGTAATTTTATTGTAGTTAGCAGTAGAGCTAGAACGCGCAACGACTTCTAGGTAGTAGGTACATAATTTTGCTGTACTCTAGGAATCGAACTCAGAATCCCGATCATTCTAATTAGGTGAAGGCTGGGACAAATTGCTGCTTACAACTTACAAGTGGATTTTACGAGGGAAGCCGGACGCTTATTAACCGTCACGCAACATTGGAGTATGAATGAAGCTAAGTACCCAATTATAACTGCATTGTTTGTAAATTAATTAATTCATGCATTGAAGCCCGAATTCACTATCAAGTTGCGAGTTGGATGAGAGCCAATGATAAGGCTGAGTATCCACTGTCGCGGCGGAGCGGAGAAGATAAGTGGAGGCAAGCGGAACCTCAGGGCTGGCAAAGGGTGGGTACTCTCAGTGATGCGGACAAATATAGAGGTAATCGCGGATTTTCCATTCCTTTTCCAATTTTTGTATCTACATTCAAGGAAGTTTACTATAATCTACTAAAGATATTAATAGCAATAACTACGATATTTTCTACCCCACTCTTTGTCACTACGCTTAAGCGACGCTACTACGGTGCTACGTGAAAAGGAACCATAGGCAGTAGACACTAGAGTAGACATTATAGAGTAGTTTAATGTAGTAGAGTTGTAATATAGCGGTTTTTATTTGAGTTACAAAGTCCCTTGACTACTTACAAGTCGAACTTTTTTGTTTCGCCCGTTCGTTCCAGTGGAAACGTGACCTTATTGTTGTCGTCATTATGAATACGTATATGCTCGTACTTAACTACGATTATTTATAAGTGCTATCTCCGATATATTATCGTCTTTCTAAATTATTATTACCGATGAAAGACCGACAAATACCAAATATAAAACAAATTTAAATGTTTGAATCTAGAACCAGAGGGATGGAAAGGCAAAGGCTAGTAAGAAAAGAGAAATATAATAATTGTCAGACTGAACACAATTTATTTGACGAATAAGCACGATAAGCGATATGCGTTGTTAAGACTGGCCGTGTTATTAGATCGATAAAGGCAAATTTTCCCATAATGTCATGGTGTGATGGTAATGACATGACATATTATATGTTTCGAGGGGAATAAGCGAATTCACTAAATCTGCAATAAAGAGGGGCTTTTACCCAACGAAATATCTAATCTAATATGAAGTTTGCAACATTCAATTTAGACGACATAGGGGACATACACAGATGGACGTTCCCGTAGTTCATAAGACAAAAGATTTTTTCGTGGTAGAAATTGTATACATATAATGTAGTCTCTGTTTTCATGTTCTCCAGTCCGTAGATAAATGAAAAACCCTCAGATACGACACGGCTAAAGAAAATATAGAAGCTTTAACGCGTTTACGAAATGCTCGGAGTCTAAGACCTGTTACAAATCTAGAACCAGGTAGGACCTATTATCTCAGTGCTTCATATTTCAAAACCCTCAGAGTCCTTTTGTCTTCTCTTGATTCCATTCGTCCACCTGTAATGAAATATTAGCAACACTGCGCTTCCAGGTCCCTTATTCTGTATCTCAGTGGTGATCACTCTATGACCTTAAATTAGCTTTTTATGACCTTTTTTTTAATCCATTGAAGATTTGCCACAAAACCTTATTTTCGTTTCACTTACTAAAGCAGCAATGCGTAACGAACCATAGACGACAGTGAATATCACTGGAAGTGTCAATTTTACAGAATACGCGCCGGATTCCCGGATTTCTGACAACATCCACTACTCAAATCCAGGAGTCATCAATACCAACGTTATGGTAGGGAGGATAAATAGACCTTGCAATGTGAATGCGTCTGAGTAGGAAAGCTGACCTTGGGGAATTGGGCCTCGCTTATGCCGGATAAAACTTAGTAGGAAGAAGTGGCAAATTGTTTGAAGGCTCGGTTATTTACCACTAACTTATATCATTTTCTTTAGTTGAGTAGATTAGTTGGCAAGCAACCAAAATGCTAGAAAAAAATTGAAATCACGTGAAACCTAATTTGCTACCAAGAATAACTCCGTAAATCTGTTTTTTTTTGTTCGGCCATCACCAACTTTCTATAAATAAGAACTACCTAATACAATCCCAGAAAATCTTCGTAAAGTCTTATTATATAATAAAGTTTTTATTAATAGGTTCTCCACTGTACTTTGACCGTAATACAAGTATGTTCATGATGTTGCGGCTCTAGTCTGTCCCATGAACATATAGCAAATGATCACCCTCCTAGAACAGCACAATCAGTCATAAGTATGACCGAAGGCGCAGGTTTGAGCGCAAACAGCATCTCTGCTATGGAGTGAGGACGCAGTGTTATGTCACTGTTGACACTTATTGTTTGCCTTCGCTTTGGCGAGGAAGTGGCTATAGCCATTAAAGTACATGTTTGCATTATTTGGTATTTGCAATCAGTTGAGGCTATTTAAACAAACGTTTCGTTTTTTTGGAATGTAGAAATTATGTAAGTACTTTTTGTGTAGACATTCAGGTCCCCATTCAGTAGGTGTTATTTTGATTATTTATTGAATAAGAATGTAAACGAAGCCAAACAGACAGCATAATTAGCTTTGGCTCTGTCAAGCATATTATACATATACATAATATAATATCTTCAACTTAAAATATGACTTCACATACGAGCAAAAGACTTCGTGAGGGTCTCGGCTAGGATATTCGTATTGTGAACCCAAACCATATTTTCGTTTCACCCACTCCCTATGAAAAACCTCAGGTATGCATTATCTTTCATATTATATCTACAGTCGCCACTTTGAACACATAGAGGGAAACTTCAGAGATTCCTAATTCCTCAATACATTTTTAGGGTTCTGAATCTAGGGGGTAAAACGGGACCCTATTATTAAGACTTCGCTGTCCGTTCATCTGTCAATCTGTCACCGGGCTATATCTCATATAGTATGACAGACAGTTGTCACAGAAGATGTGCTACTATTGCCGCTGTATGATGGTGATGAGTGGTGGTGGTGTAATGTTGAGTGTGGCGGGTCATGTGGTGGTGGTCGTGCTCACCTGCCCCCGGATGGTGAGCTTCTTGGGGTCCTTGGAGAGCAGGTCGCGCACGTCCTCGAGGTACAGCTCCACGTAGGAGCAGGACACGAGGTGCGTGACGTCGGGCGAGGCGCTGTTCTCGATGTGCGCCCAGATGTGGCGGAAGGCGCGCGGGATGATGCCCTCGTGCTCGGGCGTGCCCTCCATGGTGTGCGTCTTGCCGGTGCCCGTCTGCCCGTACGCGAACACGCAGCCGTTGAACCCGTCCAGCACCGACGCGACCAGCGGCCGCACCTGCAACACAACCGGCACTTTATAACTAGTCATTAGATGCCATGCCGTCTTTTAATGGGAAGGCATCGACGTGGCGTCGGCAGGAGAGAAAGAAGCCACACAGCCTGGCGCATCACGTTTGCCACACGCCGACGCCAATCTAATGTTCTTCTCATGTGTGAGAGTACAAACAGGTCATTCAGAGTTCGCTTTACCAAATCGATTGCACTTGGGACAAAGTTCTGGCTAAATTAACGTCTTGTTCGGAATCAAGCCGGCAGGTGGAAATTAGTAATTATATCGAAGGCAAAAAATAATTTATAGACTGCTCTAGAACTAGCAAACAAACAAGCAAGCACACTGAAATGTAATAGTACAAATTGGGCTCCAAATTATGTTGGCGGGATAAACATCATACCGTTCAAAACCAGGTCAGGCTCGTTTCAAATTTATGTGCCACATGCTTTACGAAAGGAAAATGAAATTACGTAGACGAAAACGAAGTAGGTACGTTTGAAGCTAACAAGTCAAAGTTTGCTTTCCATCGTAGTACGAATGCTGTGGTTAAATTAATTAGAAGTTAATCACAACTCACAAGTTGTTTTTAAGTACTCGACTACAAAAGTACGAAACCGGGGCAAGGCTCATTAAAAAGCTGCCCTACAATCGAAGTGGTAGAATCTGTTGTGCAATGATCAGTATTTAGGATAACATTAAACATCGGCCCGTTCAAGATCGCCACTCGTAAACAAACTCACGCATAATGGAACGTTTCCACTGAGGCAGTGAGGCTGACACGAGCGGTCCTCCGACAGGGGATAAAATTACCTTCTCCACCAGCTAAAGCAAGGCAAAAGGGGAAAGGAGAAGTTTATCGCATAACATGTGGACATAAATATTTTATTCCCATGAAGCTTTGACATAAAATATTGTGGGGGAGCATATTCGTTTTATCCTCGAGGATATTATATCCTAATCTACCCATTAGATTTTTTTCTTCAATGATAGTACCAAATTAACGCGCGTCTGGGAATCTAACCCCCGACATGGCCGAAGTTTTCACAATCAAGTTATTATGTATATTAAATGCCTTTGGTTGATATAGAAAATTCTATTCCGCTACCCATCCCTTTTTATCCGCTTATCCTATATTCCTTTCTCCCTCTGACCAATTCAACGCTGTGCGCCTGCGCACGGCACACCGCATTCGCCAATCGCGAGCTCGTTCGCGATCGGTCACAGTCGACAACAGTCGAGCATAGTCGACATCCGTCGGTCAGCAACCGTTCGCGCGCCGCGCCACCGCAAATATTTAAAAACTTTCCACGTGGAATTTAAACCGCAAGGACATTAATCTAATAAAGAAGTGAAGTGCTGGTGACCGTGCCGTGACCAACTTCGACAGCTGGAGTGCCTGGACTCTTTCTTAACAAAGGTCAGTTTCCCCTTTCCGTACCACGCTGAACCATCCTTTTTATTTTATTTGGTAGAACAATGTCTCAACATTGTTTTTGGCCACTTCGAGCCGTATTGTTTTAGTCATTTCATACCGCGTTAATCTGGTATTTCTGCCAGGTTAATATTATACCTACGTAATAACCAGGCACCTCCTCCTTGCGTGGGTTAAATTTCGCATTATATATCGGTATATTCCTTTATTATACGTATAATAAATTGTTTTATATGTATTATCTATATATAAGTACGTATTATAACGCATAATAAGTTAATTTATGTACATATACGTATCTTATATCCGCTATTATCCACGGGTTAAGACATTTAAGTGTGTAGGTACATACTTGAGATATTAAGTATTATATTTATTCGTCATTCCCCGCACTTAATATTTCGGTATATTATTATTTAAACCGCATACCTACTCATTTAGTGCCGTAATCTGCCTGGATTCATACCCATATTGCATACCTATAGTGCAGTGGAATATTCCATCGTTCTCGCAGCGGCGCGCGCGCGACGCGACTAATATTCAATCTACCCACTTTTTTAACACTATAATAGTAAAGTGACGATTAGTGACTGCTTTTACCGCGCTATTCATTAGGGGTTTTTAAATAGTTAGGTATAGTTACTTCACTGCGTAACTGTTTGAATACCTACCTAGTAAATATTATATTCAATTATACCGCGTAATTAAAATAGGATTCCGTATATATTATTTTATAATCGCAACCTATTTATTATAAATTTCGGTTCTTACGCCGTTAATTACTTTTGATATTAACTTAATAATTATCTGTTTTATTAAATTTATAACTGTAATTAATTGTAATTATTTGTCAAAATGAGTAAGGCAGAAGCACCTATTAGATCAGAAGAAGAAAATCAGTTTGTAATATTGCAATCAAAACGGGATGCTTTGTTCTCTCGAATGCAAACTATTTATGATCTTGCGATTCAAGTAGATGGCAATGAACAAAAGCTATCGACCTTAAAATTGCAAGCGTCGAATTTAGAAGCGTTAAGTTCTAAATTTGAACAGACTTTAGACGCGTTTATTAAATTACAACTAAAATTAAAACCATCAATGCCCGTTTCTTATCAATCTTGGACAGCCTTCGAAGAAATGTCCAGCGCAGTTAAGCAGGTTTTAGATGCTGCGGAGAAAAAGAATACTGCCGCGGAGACTGAAAAATTAAATAGTTTTCCTACTGTTAAATCTCGATTAGCACCTCTCGAACTTTTAGAATTCAATGGAAATAGTAACGATTGGTCAAGGTTCTATTTTCAGTTTAAAAGTCTTATCCACGATAACCCCAACATTTCAGATAACGAGAAGGTGTTCTATCTTGTCAGTAAATTAAAAGGTCAAGCTGCTTTAATTTGTGCCGGCTTACCTACAACCCCGGAAAACTATAATATTATTTGGAATAATTTAATTCAAAAATATGATGATCCCCGCTTCTTGGCCAGTTCATATTTGAATCAAATTTTAAATTTTAAGGCTTTAGGTACTAACAGTGCTTCAGGGCTCGAATCATTTTTAAACAATTTTAACTCTGCAGTAGAGGCTCTTAAACAATTAAAACTTAGTGATCTAACTGATTATATTTTCTTGCACCTTGCTAATCAGAAATTAGATTCCGAAACTGTAAAGCTATTCGAAATAACTTATCGCAATGAAAAAATTCCTACTTACTCCCAACTTATTCAGTTCGTTAAGGAACAGAGTAGAATATTAGCCAGAGGTATTAATACTAAATCTTCTGACTTTAAATCTGCTAGTAAAACCAACGTTAAAAATTCAACTGCTAAATTTTTAACTAAATCCTTTGTCAGTACCGAAGGCAACTCTTCCTCAAATCAAACAAGTGAAAAATGTGTCTTATGTAATGAAGATAAGCACGATCATTTTTATAAATGCGCTAAATTCATGAAACTCACCCCTAAGGAACGATTTGATGTAGTAAAAAAGCAATTTTACTGTACGAACTGCCTTAGCAGTCGGCATGGGTCTCTATCTCTATGCGGTTCTAAGCATAACTGCTCTAGGTGCTCACAACGTCACCATTCACTTTTATGTTTCTCTAAAGCTACGAAAGCTAATTGCAGCTTCGTGGTCAGTTCGCCTACAACTTTAGTTGTTGACTCTACCTCGACTCTACCTTCCAAAAAAATAAATGTAGAGTCTAATATTGACTTACCCGCTCCGCAAATACAGTCCACTGATGCCAATACGATTCCCCGTATCGATAAAAAGGTAGAGACTAAACCAACTCAACCATCTGATGTTGAGAATGGTAGAGTCGACTCTACTACTACTTTTTTTACCGCTACTCCCGCTACTTTGCTTTCTAAATATGGAAATGCAGAATCTATTGCTGACTCTACCTCTGCTAGAGCAGCAATAGAGAACCTACCTTATAATGGTAGGAATGTTGAGTCTACTGATGGCTCTTTCGCACCGCACCGCTATAATATTCCGCACCCCGCTACTTCCGCTACTCTACCTTCAGAGGTTAGAAATGTAGAGTCTTCTCTACATTCTTCCGCAACGCAATCAGCATCTTTATGCTCGATTTCTCGTGAATCTTATGATCACGCCGCTACAACAACCTTGTTAGGTACCGCTAAAATTAAAATTATTGATAAATATAACCGCACTCACTTCTTGCGCGCCTTGGTGGACCCTGGGTCGCAATGTGATTACATCTCTTTAGCTTGCTGCAAACGGTTATCACTACCTGTCCACACGCAAAACCGCTTCTCTGAAGTACAGGGAATCGGTGGAGCCTCGCAAAAGATTATCGGGATTTCTAACTTTAAATTTAAATCTCGTTTTGACGACACCAAAGAGTACTCTATCCAACCGCTTGTAGTAGAGCAAATCACATCTCAGCTTCCTGATCAAAGAGTTGATATTTCCGCTCTTCATAGTTTAATTGAAGACATTCCTCTAGCTGATGATGACTTTGCCGAGCCGGGAAACATAGATTTACTAATTGGTGTCCAACTCTACTGTGAGATTTTACTTTTCAATAGAATCGCAGGTAACGATAATCTACCGTCCGCTATCGAGACCTCACTGGGGTATGTGATTCTAGGCCATGCTCCAGTGCTCTCTCAGCTTCCGCACTCTTCAGCTTTTTGCGCTTTTACTCGCGAATCACTTGATAACCTGATAGAAAAATTTTGGAACGTTGAAGAGATACCGTCTAAACAATATTTAAGTCCAGATGAACAGGAGTGTGAAGACATTTATGTCTCTACAACCACTCGAAACGTCGATGGCACTTTCGCCGTGGATCTGCCCTTTAAGGAGAACCCTGAAAAACTCGGTAACTCTTACATCGCAGCCAAAAGGAGATACCTTATACTTGAAAAGAAATTAAATAGAGCACCTGACTTAAGAATTAAATATAATGAAGTCATTCAGGATTATTTAACTAAAGGTATCATCTCCAAAGTATCTCCCGATGAATGCTATTCTCCAGGATTCTTCTTACCTCACAGGCCGATCATTCGGGATGATAAGCAGACCACAAAGCTCAGAATCGTCCTGGACGCCTCGATGAAGACGGACAATAATTCTGTATCGCTCAATGACCTCCTTCACACAGGTCAAAATCTTCAAGCTGAGATCTTCAATATTTTATTAAATGTCCGCCTTTTCAAGATCGCATTTTTCGCCGATGTTAGGCAAATGTATCTGTGCATCGAAGTGCACCCTCCGCACCGCAAATATCAACGAATCTTGTATAGATTTTCATCCGATGATCCGTTGGACATCTTTGAGTTCAACAGGGTTACATTTGGATTACGCTGTTCGCCCTTCTTAGCGCTACGTACTCTACGAGAGGTAGCTAAGCAAGAGAAAAATAAATGGCCGCTCGCAGCTGAAATTGTCGAACGAGATGTCTACATGGACGACTTAGCTTCTTCTGCGTCAACTGTAGATGATGCAGCAAGAATTGCTCAGGATCTTATACATCTCTTCAAGTCCGGTGGATTCGATCTAGTCAAGTGGACGAGCAATTCGGTAGAGTTACTCGAGAAAATCCCAAAGTCACACCGCCAAGCTGAGTCTATTTCTTTTGAAACTGATGACACGCTTAAAATCCTAGGTCTTCACTGGCTACCCGCTACTGATGAATTCAGCTTTAAAGTTGCGAGGACGCCTGAAGCTTATACTAAAAGAGCGATCCTCTCGGCCACCGCAAGACTCTATGACGTTTTGGGGCTGGTTGGCCCGATAATTCTATTCGCAAAGCTGATTATGAAAGAGCTTTGGCTTCTAAAAATCGGTTGGGATGAAACGCCCCCGTCCCATATTGTAGAGACTTGGAAACAATTTATGTCTGAACTGACTCTACTTTCTGAGTTTAGATTTCCGAGACACATTGGCGTGGAACGGACTTCTAAAATGTCGCTTCTCGCTTTCGCTGACGCAAGTGAAAAAGCTTTCGGTTGTTGTGTATACACCTACGTCACTAATGAAAATGAACAACCGATTGTCACATTAATATGCTCTAAATCTCGAGTTTCATCTCCGTCTAAACCTGTCACTTTGGCTAGACTGGAGCTTAATGCATTGGTTTTGCTCGCAAAACTAGTCCGCAACGTATATGATACACTATCATTGCGTCATCCCATCGACAACATTTTCGTATTTTCCGACTCTACAGTCGCTCTATGTTGGCTCTCTGCCTCACCACACCGATTCCAAACTTATGTAGCGAATCGGATCGCACAGTTCCAAAACCTTATGGACCCTGATTGTCTCTACCATATCCCTGGTGTGGACAATCCCGCTGACTGTATTTCACGCGGACTGTTACCTTCGCAACTACTTTCTTGCGACTTATGGTTCAATGGTCCATCTTGGGCTTCCTTACCAATGGAGCAGTGGCCCGTTCAAAAATTCAAGCCTTCCGATAAATCTTCCTTACCTGAGGAGAAAACCAATACTCATGCCCATGTGATTCTAACTCAGGAAGAAGATCCTATTATTACGCTCGGATCTAAGTGCTCTACTTGGAACAAATTCGTTAGAGCCACTGTTTATGTCCTCCGATTTATGAAAAAGCTTCCACGCAACGATATTATAACTGCCGAAGATATTGACGTAGCTGAAAATACCATTATTCGTGCAATTCAGAATACAGCTTTTAAAGAGGATATTGATAATATTAAAAATAATAGAAAGGTTTCTTCCAAATTACAAAAATTGTTCCCATTCATAACTGACGACATTCTCCGAGTAGGTGGACGGCTATCATATTCTTCTTTGGAATACAGTCATAAACACCCAATTTTGCTCCCAAGTAAAGGGCATATAATTGATCTCCTAATCGATCATTACCATCGAAACCTTACTCTACATGCTGGTCCGCAATTATTAATTTCAATATTACGACAAAAATATTGGATACTATCCGCTCGCCGTTTGGTACGTCACCGCATCCATAAGTGTAATGCTTGTTTCAGGCAAAACCCCAAGCCTACCTTTCCACTTATGTCTGATTTGCCAGCATGTAGAGTCGAGCAAAGTAAAGCATTTTTGCATACAGGGGTGGACTACGCAGGCCCGCTATACATAACCTTAAATAGGAAACGTGGAGTTCACAGCCAGAAAGCTTACATTTGTCTTTTTGTTTGCCTTGTCACTAAAGCCATACACATAGAGTTAGCGCCCGACTTAAGTTCCGCTTCCTTTCTGAACTGCTTCAAGAGATTCTTAGCAAGAAGAGGAAACTGTCAGACCTTGTATAGTGACAATGGAAAGAATTTTGTTTCATCCAAAGCCTATTTAAGTGAATTACATCAGTTTCTGCGTTCTGATGAGTATTATAAGAACTTCACTTCTGAATTATCCAATCATAGGATAAGCTGGAAGCTTATTTCGCCTGCAGCTCCCCACCATGGCGGAATCTGGGAGGCTAACGTCAAAAGCGTTAAGACTCTTCTCTTTCGGGTGATCGGCAAGCAGATCTTAACCTATGAAGAGATGCTTACCGTTCTAAATCAAATTGAGGCCGTACTCAACAGTCGTCCTTTATACGTTTTAAGTTCAGATCCTTCTGAACCAACCGCGTTAACGCCTTCCCATTTCCTTTCCACCTTACCGTTGGAGTTTATTCCTGCTCCTGATGTAACAGGAGAACGCGCAAATCTTCTTACTAGATTTACTCTACTAGACTCTATTGTCCAATCGTTTTGGAAGAGATTTAGGAATGAATATTTGCACAACTTACAAGCTCGGGAGAAATGGAATACTCCAAGTAAGCCAGTTACTATTGGGACTGTCGTATTGATTATAGTAGACAATTCACCACCTCTTCACTGGCCCTTAGGTATTATAACTAAGGTGTTTCCGGGTAGAGATGGCACTATTAGAGTGGCGGAGGTAAAAACCAGAAACGGGTCTTACACTAGGCCCGTAGTAAAACTTTGCCCTTTACCCTCTAATTAGTTTATTTTAATATTATTATTTTTTATTTACTTTTGTAGATTATAACTATACTAACATTTTTTATATAACCGCTATATCCAAATTTATATATTTATTTTGATAACGTCTAACTCTACTTTTGCGAGAGTAGTTCTCGCAAGGAGGGGGGAAATGGTTGATATAGAAAATTCTATTCCGCTACCTATCCCTTTTTATCCGCTTATCCTATATTCCTTTCTCCCTCTGACCAATTCAACGCTGTGCGCCTGCGCACGGCACACCGCATTCGCCAATCGCGAGCTCGTTCGCGATCGGTCACAGTCGACAACAGTCGAGCATAGTCGACATCCGTCGGTCAGCAACCGTTCGCGCGCCGCGCCGCCGCAAATATTTAAAAACTTTCCACGTGGAATTTAAACCGCAAGGACATTAATCTAATAAAGAAGTGAAGTGCTGGTGACCGTGCCGTGACCAACTTCGACAGCTGGAGTGCCTGGACTCTTTCTTAACAAAGGTCAGTTTCCCCTTTCCGTACCACGCTGAACCATCCTTTTTATTTTATTTGGTAGAACAATGTCTCACCAGCCTTAATATATTGTGGGTCCTGCGTAGTGAAGCGAGGTATTTTTCTACTCGAGTCTGCAAGAGTAGAAACAAACGGTTTTTTTACAACTCTGCTTCGCTCGCCTACACTTCATTAACGCTGCAGTAGAGAGATACCTTATAAAATATACAAATAGTTAATCTCATATTGGTGCTCGCGAGACCCACGGCCGCTGGAGTTTACGCGTCTTTTATGGCGATCACTGTAAACATTGCATTGTTCTTCCTCCGCGTAAATAGCGTACACTGGGTGAGTCCAATATACATTTTTAAATATTCTAGATCTACATACATTGTACTAGAAGTGTAGTTAAAAATACTGGCCAAGTGCGAGACGGTCTTGTAGAGTGCGGTACTCTACAAGCGGTAAGCAAAATCAAAAGTTTACTACCATCGTCATCCAATGTAATCGAGTGAACTTTTGGCTTAGATTCTTTACAAGTTTACACTTTTGCGAGACGATTTGGGTCATAACTGTTATTTTTTCATTTGAGGTACAGAATCATTATTTGTAAGAGAACGAACTTATTGAAATAATATATTAGTATCAGGGAGAATGCAGTAGCCGTCAGCTATCAGCTGTCACACGCTGACCTCTCCTGCGGCGACCTTCACCGAGACTCGCGAGTGCCGAATGTGGAGTAACACCAAACCACTGAAGCGTGCTCGGCGGCCACTCAGCAAAGCCACTAGCTTACAATCCGTTTTCTGAGGTTTAATTGAATTAATTAAAGCTTTTGGGCCTAGAAAGTTGAATTTTCGCACCTCATAAATTGTGCTGTGCATGATTGTGCGATATTTATTCCAGACGGATCGAACTCAGGACCTTTAAAATATTTATTCAGTTCACCCCGTACTTATTAAAGAAATATATAAAATTCCTTTTAAAACTGCAAAGTAGAAACTTGCAAAATTAAAGAGGGAACTTTTTTAATAACAGAGAAATTTGCAAAATTCTAACAAATTCAAATAAATAATTGTGAACGCTGCCAAAAGTTTTAAACCAGAAAAATACTTTGTGGTTTTCCTTGCTTTGCTGATTAATAATTATGATTGATGCTGATCGATAAAAGTACTTTTTTAAGTCATTAATGCTGTGGTCGCCAGTTGTCCTCTTTATCAGATATCTCTTTACACTTGTTTGGAATCAGCAGTAAATTTCAAATTTCTACCATTTTAACATTATAATTGAGGATCCCTAAACCATGGCGCGTGCCGCACGTTCGGAGCAGAGAGAACAATGAGCAAAACAGCCTTTTGTTCACGGTAGTTTACGTACAAACAAACATTACTGCGCTTGAAGTTGACACGTTCCACAGCGTACTGCTGTACTGGATATAATGCATTTACATAACGAGGACCGCCGAAGAAAGATTAATCACATCAACTATTAACGCTCTGACGACAGGTTGAGTTAACGGAAAGACAGTGGACCAGCTTCTGCCCGATCTTAAAACGGCGATTGGTGGTGGTTGACGGAAGACACAAAATCGTGTGTGACGAGCCCCTAGGAAAGGTCTATGTCGTCAGGCTCTAGAAAGCCGTCCTCTAGCGGTGGATAAGCTGATTGTAATGAGAGAAGACGACCACGGCATTAATGACTTAAACTTGCAGAGAAATAAAAGTAAGTCAATCATAGGCTAATATTAATAAACATTAAAAGGAAACAGACCATGAAACGTCCAATAAAAGAAGTGAACACTGAACGATAACTCGACGTTTATTTGGCGTTTAAGCGTAGGCCATGTACTGAAAGCCATCGCCCACCCTGCACTTGGCACTGGCAGTGGCTAGTGAGTCAGAACAGAGGCAGCGCGTCAAGGAGCCTCGGTCGATTCAAGGCCCGCCATTGAATCGAAGGCGGATGTTGTTTTTGCAGCTGGTAGCTCCTGCGTGTGGGCAGCACGAGCTCTGCCAGCTGCGGCTTCCCTACCACCTGCGCGAGATCCGTGCTGTGTCATGATCATTGCCGAGTCGGCGATCGTGACACGCAGGGTTCGGAAAGGAGGCATTCATCTTTTAATTCTTAGTAGTACAGCTCGATTTGGTAATCAAATGGCATGGATAAGTACCTAGATGCGAACTTGACAATGGACACCACTCTTAGAGCATAGGTCAGGCTTTAAAATAGTTGCTGTTCCTGAATAAATAAAAGATAGTGCAAATCATGTTAGAATATAAGTTTTTTGTAGAAGATAACATTTAGAAGAAGCAGTTGATATACGCAGAAGTTGATGGTAACAGTTACAAATGACCCTTTTGAGGGTTTTTTTATATCTTATTAATACGAGGATTTGCGTACGAATATCGGATTACAACAGTGATGAAGTGATGAGATTATCATCTTAGAAAAACCAAGAGCAACACGGAGCCAAGATCACGGGCAATAGCTAGTTCAAATAATAAATAACAATATTCGTAAACAATATGCAAAAAGCATGAATAAATAATTGATCATAAGGAAGATAGATTCGCCAAATCATTCGTGTGATTCGGAATGACCTTCAAACACCAATATTGTGCCTACATTGCATCGAGTCGGAGCAAAGTAAAAAAAAAAATAAGTAAACTAAACAGCAAAGGTAAAAAATAACAGCTAAGTGCGAGGCGGTCCGATGCACGGACTAACGTTTCCATACCACCAAAACAAATATTATGTCTTTTCATTTATAAAGTATTTTTTACAATTCGCCTTCGTCTTGAAACCGCCATTTTGGATTATTTTTTCAGCTCACTGCCAATTGTATGTGTATTATGTAATTCTGTAAAAAAATTGACTGCCTAGTTATTGCAGTTTACAAGCAACAGTCCTGCGACGCACAGAGACACTGTATACTACTTACTTTTATATTATTATACATTGAAATTAAGATATTTTCTTTGCCGTTTTTTGTTTCCTGACAAACATTATTGATGCCAGTTTAGTTTACGCCTCTGAGAAACCATAGACATTAGTCTCTCCTTAGATTCTTATCAAAGAGTCTCTCTATCTGTACTTATTCCTGAGGAAATATGGCGGGTAGATAGGCAGACAGATGTTAAAGTGATTCTAGTATAAAAATTTCGTTTTCCCTCTTGAGGTACGTAACTCTAAAACGTGATTTCCACACATTTGTGTGGTGGCGGTGTCGGATGTTTTGGTACGTTCAATGCTATTTGTAGTTCTATACAATGAACGCGAAATCGAAACCGAAAAAAAGTTAAAACCGTGATACATTATGTGCACACGTCGCGCTTTGTAAACATTGAGAGCACCTGTGTTTGAAGAATCACTTGTGCACTGCGACTCCCATCGATCCTTGGGTCACACTAACAAAAGGAAGTTAGATACTGCGGCTATTCTAATAGCCAGAAATTCTGCTACAGCAACTTGTAGCAAAAGAACAAATGGCTGCAAGTTCCTGATGAAATATTTTACGTCCCCACCTGTGGTCCCGACTTATAATAGTTGTTCGAATATTGCAGAAAGAAGCTTGTTTACCAATTTCCAAATACATAATATACGTTAATTAATTAAAAAAAAACAGAAATCAAACTACTGTTGAATTTGACTATATGGTTTTTTTCATGGATACCATTATCAGAACAGCGCCCGTATTCTGTATCTCGGTGTCTATCAAAGGATGATAGCCACTGGCATATGTTTTTTTATCCATTGAAAGTTTGCTATGAAATAAAAATAACATTTCCTTAGCAAAACTTCAATGGATGAAAAACATTTGCTAGTGGCTATCATTCTTTGATAGGCACCGAGTTACAGAATAGGGCTACTGGATTAAATTGAAATGGGACCACACGGGAAGCGTCAACTTTCTAAAAAAAAAAAAGAATCATCAAAATCGATTCACCCAGTCAAAAATTATGAGGTAACAAACATTAAAAAAAATAACGATCAAAGATGATGATGGTAGAGAAATTTTGAGCATTTCGAAAGTCAGTATGTAGAGCAATAATTCAATAAAAACCAATTCTCAAACTGAATTGCATACCCAGATTAAAATAGCACATAATAGCTTCACGCTTGTGCCAACAATTTTAATACTACTCGGATTTCGGTACTAATCCGAATATTTGTTTGTCTTATACGATGATGCAACTGGTCGGAAACTGAGAAACAAAATCCTTTTATTATTATAATATGAATCATATTATTCGGTTGTATGTTTTGGCAGATGCAGCGAGCGTTAAAAGTTTTAATTTATGTCATTCTATTTATCGACCTTGACTCGATATTCAAAGGTTAATTCTTGTTTATATTAACTACCAATTATTTTATCATTTATATTGGATATTGTAAATTGTTATTTTCATTCTCTATCCAGTCGTAACTTTCCTCTTGTGAGCGTTCATCAGATTAAAATTGTAGTTATTGAAATTCGACTTATAATTATTGTTCTTATAGCTGTTGCATTTGGTTTGCCCGCCTAAATTAGGAAAGAATTATAATAATGTTAATTACATTAATTTTCCCCAAGTCCCCTATCGAAAACAGTTGAACATTGCAAATATCAGTTTCACTTTTACATAATTTCAAGTGTTGAGCGCCCCGCATGGGTCTCAATGATAACAAATTACGGTGAAGGAAAAACGGAAACAATTAGTTATTTTGTTTTTGAAATCACACAAACCTTAGTGCCCGCGAAATTCAATTTTTTGTGGTTTTTCGCGATTTTTAAGCTGATAAGACGTAATAGGCTTATGGCAGTCAAATTGCGATAATCCCATCCCAGATTATCTTTTTTTTTTTTTTTTTTTTTTTTTTTTTTTTTTTTTTTTTTTCTTCACGTATTTATCTTCACGTATCTATATAAATCTTCACGTATTTATATAAAAATCCCTGCTTGAAAGTGTCGAGTTAAAGAAATTAATCCGAGATTTGCGAGTTGCTCACTTAAAACTCTTTACTCGGACTAATTTCCTAGGATAGACATTTTTATGCAAAAATTTCGATATAAACATGTAAAGAAGTAACTGTCATTCTCGCAAAATGACTGCCATAAGCCTATTATGTGTAATTAGCGTACAAATTGCAAAAAACCACGAACATTTTGAATTTCGCGGGCAGACCTGTTGAGTTCGCCTTAATAGAGTTCTACGTCTTCGAGTTTATGCTTTCTTCAAAACTGAAATAAGTTTCTGTGAAGTTACAGGGAAAGACTCGAGTGATTATTACTTTATGCTAAATTTTAGAGACTGTCTAGATACCGCGTAGTGTAATAGGCCGTTTAGTTCAAAGTACACGGACAGGATTATTATTAAACTGACAGTTTTACGTCCTTTGTGAGCCTATTGCATGTCACACATTACCAGTTAGTGTAAGTAAATTACGTAGCTAGGATGGCAACAGTAAAGTTGTTCACTTACCATCTCATCGTAGATGGTCTGCGTGTCGGCCGTGCAGTCGTAGGCGGCGTCGTACGTGAACAGCTTGTCCTGGCCCTTGGGGTTGTACACCTGCACGGCGCCGCGCTCCGCCCACACCTTCACCACCTGCGCAGGACCAGGGCATCAGCGACCAGTAGCAGCTATGGAGCTTCCCTGTCGCATGATCTAACTACAAGTAGCAAAACGTCAAAGGACCTATAACGTCAACGAGAACGAGATTATTTCTGGCTGAAATGTGACGGGTGCGCGATGGACACACGGCCCATATACACGCCTTAGTAAATCTATGACCACTAGTTTAGCGACATCTGCTTGTTCTCGGTGACAGTTTTAGTGGAAAAACGACATTGAAAACAATATGGTCGTTTTCGTTCATACTGCACATTACAAGTTCTGTGCCGTTCAACGTTTAACTACTTAAGCCATTTGATAGTAAAGCCGCCATAAGAGGTATTTGAAACCGCTTTTTCCAGCGGTGAATGCCTATCGGCGTCAACGGCGAATTTAAACTAAGGAATATCATCAGACATAACATTAAAAATTCCATCACCAAGTAAGACTAGTTTACACGTGAATATTATTGTCAATTCTATTCTATCCCTTTTTCCATGATATAGGTAGTATTACCAATTATGATACAAGCATATACCTACAAGCAAAATAGATAATAAATAAATAATAATATAATAATGTTTATTGTTGTAAAATTCGTCGAAATCAATTTGCACTATGGTTCTTGCTATGGCAACAAACGATGTACAACCGATGTAAATAATTTATACTTGAGAGAATCACCCACAGCAGTGGGTCGGATTCCGCGCTCCGTGTGAACGGCACGCAATAATCGATTTGTCGCATGATCGATAAACCTCGCGGAGCGTGGATAAACATCGATTTACCAGTGCCCGATTACCTCGACTCGATACTTAATCAGTAGCAAATTGATCGGCATTCAAATAAATAAACCTGTTGCTTTCACGATCATAGAGTCGAGTCGGCGGAAACTTTCGGCAACTCCGGTCTCCGAGTCCTATTTGGGACTATCGCATACTGGGGACGGCATGGCAAAGGATTTGCCGCGATATAATTTTGAAGCATAGTAATTTGAATGTCCTGAAACTTGAAATTCTCTGCCATGCCCAGTATGCGGTAGTCTTTACAACTGAATTTTACTCAAGTATAAGTAAAAAGATTTGCGCGTATGGAGCTTTGTTAGTAACCTTTACCCCGAATGGTTACTGTTAAGGATGTTAGTTACTTTCTATTCTACTAATAGGTACCTCTACATAGATCCTGCGGCTTCATGAGTTTTTACTTAAAGTGACCATATAATATTAGTTACAGTTTTGTATCAATGGATGTAATAATTATGGATATTAAAGCTTGAAGGTGCGAAATTCCGGTATAAATGCAAGAATACAATCTTTCTCACTTAAGAATTTTTTTGCACTTTCACTGAATCGAGTTGGACTATGATAATTAGATGTTATTATTGGAAGTTTTTATAATTTGTAGACTTTTGAGTCTACTAGAATTTCGCACTTGTTTGTAGAATGCATGAAAGCTCACACCACGAAAATTGAAATATAGTTCATAAAATTTTTTTTTTTAACAAATTTAACAAAAAAAACCTGTATTTAGGCCTAGATTGCAGTATTTTTTGAAGCATGTTTATGTGTAGTGTCTATCACATGATCGATAGATTCCTGCTGATTGAAACTGTAGAAAAACTCAGTTTTTTTCAACCGATAGGTACAATTTCAACTTTCGTGTCGTGAACTATTATTCGTCGTGAATTATTATTGTTAATGGTAATTGTACAATGAATGGTGATAGTCCTCCGCCACCGGTTACTGGTTGCGGTTACTGGTTGCGGTTACTGGTTGCGGTTACTGGTTGCGGTTGTTGTTAGTGCGGCGCCGGCACCTGTGCTGGAGTCACCTGTAAAGGCGCGTTTATCGTCTTGGTATCGGGCTTGGCCGACAGTCGCTCGTACCACTTCTGGTCCGGACGAGCCTTCTCCTTCTTCCTCACCTAGGGACGCGCACAAATGTCAAACGAAGCGAACAAACGTAACATTAAAACACATAAAAAAAACAAACATTAACTTCGCGTGGAAAGTAAGTAAATAAAAATAAATATCAAAGCAATTTAGATATCAGGTATACGGTCTATCCTTAAACGAGAAGTTGAAAGATGTCAGGTTTAAAACGGTGCAGTGGCCAATAAGCAATCTCAATGGACATCAGCCATTTATACAGAACTTATAAATTATTTGTAGTCCCACATAATGCTGCAAGTAAAAATATGCAATGTGCTTATGGCGACTGGCGTACGTATACCTACACACCTATGCACCTATCGTTGTTTATTGCGCAGTTGGCTGATCTCTGTTGAGGTAGGATAGTATTGTCGAAATCGGGTAAAAATATTAATCAGTTAGTTGTAGCAAAAATAATAACAACTAATATCTAATCTATTGAGAAAATGCCTTGAAAAACAACAAAACGAAATAATTATCTCCATTATCGAATTCATTTGATAATTTAATGATATTGCGAAGGTGAACGAACATCATAAATACATAATGCTAATCTTCAAAACCCGTGACCAATTGCGTGTATTCCGTATGTAACATCTCGTTAGGCTCACAACTAACGCAAATCATAGTAATCTCTATCTATCTCTATCTCTATCTCCATCTAGTTCCACCGTGAGCCAGGCACGCGCCGCGCCGGTTATCAGACGCATCGGTGTACAACAAATGCGTGCGCTTTTCAATTCACTGTTCACCTGCGCTGAACGGGTTATGTTGTCACACAGTTTAAACATAAACAAGATGCGTCATTGCATCTCCAAGTAAACAGAGAAACTCGCCATTATAAAATAGGTATAAAGTGAGAAAATAAGGACCAAAACCTTGCATCCATCTTTAATACTATTAAATATTTTCAGTAAACATAACGGTAACTAACAAATTATTATTAGCACCCTTTCTATGGCACTTATGGCTTCTTGAAATTTTGTATTATACTCCACCGGTTAGTACCTTGACCGTAATCTCACTAATAAGTTACTATGCAGCCGAAAATTTTATAGTACTATTTGGAACGGGTAAGTAACCCCTAACAATTTCTACACAGCATCGCGCCAGACCTCTAAATCGCTTAGTGATGCCTCTTTGCTGCTAGGGTGGTAATTAGCCGCGACAGAAGCCTCCCGCCAGACAAGACAGAGCTAATTAAGAAATTATACAATTCCAAAGAACCCGAGACCTCCCACTCAAATTCAAGCGTGTGCCATTAAGGTCGTGAAATCTGTGGAAGCTTTTATTCATTCAACATTTCAGCCAGTCAAGCAGTTTAAAAATAGCAACGTTACTCTTTTGCTTGATTCAGCACACGATAAAACGGTTTGTCAGTCTGTAACTGTAACCGCCACTCATCTATTTGCTTTGCTTCAGTTTTGTACAATGCTCGCGAAGAATTGAGAATTCTATACAAATTGGCAACTCAATACAACGCATTCAGTGAAAAAAGTTCAATCGGCATCTCGGCGTCGCAAAAACGATTTCCGGATCATTTGCTTTGATACGATTTGTTGAGCATACACCTTATACACTCAAATATTTAATACGATTTTGAGACTTTATTGTGTTACATAGATACTGGTCCGCAGTAGCTCGCTGCACGCGTGGCATACAATGGAGAACCAGACAGCTTGCTGCGTTCTCTGTCGCACTTACGGACTTTTATGGAGGGGCTACCGAGCAACAGGCGAAATTCTGTTTTCCATTTTACTGCACCGCAGGCAGCGAGTGTTGCGTTTTTGCAACCAGTATAGCGGTGACTCTTATGATATCTCTGTTCTACGCCTTTGTACATTCCCTAATTTTTTGTTCCAGGATTGAACATATCTATACATAGCCTAAGCTAATTTGTGGACTCTTTAGAACGTGTTCAGCAAAGCAAAAAGTTGATTAGAAAGAAAGTAGATTCAAATATAACTTGTAATAAACCAACCGACAAAATATAATGTCTGGAATCTGGATTATGTATCCAATTCTTATGGAGAAATAAACTCTCGAGAATCGAGATAACAGACCATACAGAATAGTTGGACAGAAGTCAGATGAGATGAACGCTTCTCCACAGCGAGTTCATCACGTCAATCCAATTGAGCAGGGTCAACGATCCCGCGTGTCAGCCGAACAAAGTCAGGACGCTATGCGATTGTCTGCATTTTTTCGCTAAGTGCTTATTTAGCTCAATTAGACTTGCAAATTGGTTAAACCGATCATAGAGCGCGGCTCTCATTGTTAATGAAGGTACTCGTAATTGCTAAATGCTAACTGATCAACAAAGATGCATCACAAGGATATGAACACGCGACCCCGTATTTACTGAAGTTCATTGTGCTATCATATTTTAATCATTGACATGAGGTCAGTTTCAGGCACTCACTCTCAAATTACAAAAATTCTGAGACGAATTAAGGATTTTTAAAAGTTCTGAGAAAATTAATTCTGAAGACACCTTGTGCGTACCTAGGTTTCGTAAATGTTAAGGAGAGATATCAGATTGAAGACGTGGCGTTGTAAGACCGAACTCCATTTCCCATAACAAAAGAGGTGTAGGTATCATTTTACCTTATTCATTTACATGAATATAGTATGAGTAAAAAATAAGTCGAGTAAGAATTTACACTGTATGAAGCCAGGCCTGAGGCCTCCCCAATGACCTCCGCGGCAGATTTATGCCGTGAGCGGCTTCCTGCAGCCTTCCTCACTTTGCATAGGTACTTACTCATTACTAGGTAATTAGTAGAGAAAATATAGTAAACGAGGTAATTAGTAATAACACATCGTTCACGTCAAACATGTAGGTAATTTAACTACCTACCTTAGTTATTTTCCTGGCACCTACGAGTATAATGTAGTGTTATGTTAGAGAATACAAACTACTAAAATTGACGAAATCTGGCTATTCTATCATTATCTGTGGTAGGAAAGTGGACAACCTTCCACCACCCATGGCCCAATCAACCTCGCGGTAATGGGAGCAGCATCGCGGGAGGGCGGCTCTTGGCGTGTTACCGGGGCGCCTCCTTGACTCCCTACAAATTGTTCCCTCTCACTTTTTGTCCCTATGTGCTCACTCTCCACATTCGGGGCAGGACGACGGACTCACTCACTTACTCAAAACTGTGTCACTCCAAGCCGCTCCGCCTCTAATGCCATGCGTGCGCGAACTCCCGTAGCTTTTCAAAGTTGGCCGCCGAACCCACGAAATAATGATAATAAAGTGGGCCAGAAACTTCGCGAACGACCCCATCCTCGTATAAAGAACGTGGAAGGTAAAGGTGGAATAAGGTTGTAGACTTCTTCATTCATATCGTTCGTCAGAGGCAAACGCAGCATACCTGACCTGCCCAGTTCCCGAAATTCGGTCAATAGCAATAAAAGGGAGACAATAGTCTAATGAAGCTGTTGTCTGAGTCACCGCTATCCCGATTGCGCCACGGCGGCGGCGGCGATGCGGGCGCCGCGTAATGTTCGAGATAAAGTAATGTTATAGCTATTATTGCGCGACGATCATCCGATTGCGAGTTTCACCGCCGAAACTCGGATGCTGCAAGGTCGCGGATTGGAGAACTCTTCGCGCTTATTAATTTCAACTGAGATTCGACTTTGTTGTACCGACTGAACTAGCATCCTAATCCGGGATAGGACATTAGAGAATTATGTCCACTTTAACTAGACACATCCACTCCTGAATTAGATAAAAGATTTTGGCTATAGATTGCCGTCCAAATGTGGCTTCACAGAGAATTAAACCAAGCACTAAGCAGGTATCATTAAAGCATGTTTTTAGTCACTTGTAAATATAAACTAGTCGTTAATAACAATGCCTAGTGAGCACCAGATGGTGTCCACGTGATCACACTCCGGACGAAAATGGATCTAAGTCTCATAGTGTGACATTAAGTAGATAGGTATTTCACTTATGTGCCTAAGTATTTAATGTTGACAACTATTAGTGGAGAGGTGAGTGCGTGTGGCCGACGCGCTGCGCGGGCGCAACATTGCAGCGGTCGGCGTCAATTCGCGCCGTCCAGATGATCTATGCCTAAATATGGGATCGCCGCGTATGGACAATACGCTCCCGAGCGAACTATGGTCGTTTTCAACTCGTTAAGGTACAATACTTGACCGACTTTAAGTGATTTATTATTTGAACCCCGTACTTGGTCAGACGCGTAGGTACTTACGACGGATATTTGAACCTAAGATGTCTAAGATTATATATAACTTTTGATAATTTGTATGATATAAATTTGTAATGTCATCAGAAAAAAACATTAGAAAAGCGTGGTGATCCTTCCAGACAGCACTGAGACAGGTGACAGTCACTGGCAGGAATTATGACAACTCTTTAGCTGTTTTCTATGTACTAACAGGCTTCCCAGTTTCCAGTTGCAATCTAGTCCATATCTGTGATCTAGACTGATGGAAATCCATAAAAATTTGTCATTTACTAAGCTCTAAAAATAACACAATCAGAAATATATGCCCTTGATGAATCTCCTACTCTTGGAACCAGTTGTCAACATAGAAAAAAATTGCAATGATTTTCTTTTTTCCATAATCTTATAACCTGTTTTGTAGTGAGATACTCCAAAGCCTTTGGAGTTAGCTGCAATGTAAGTTTCACATTTCTGTAACTAGCTAATATTATGTTACTAGGTACCTAATAAGTATATAACTCCATCTAATATGGAAAATATAATTCAATTTCTATATAATCAGACACATATTTAACAGGTACTAAATAAAAGTTGTCTTAACTTTTATGGCAGAAAATAAAAATCTGTAGTAATTTCTATTTAAATTCATTGGTGGATGTTATTCCTCTACAAATTATGGTAACAACTTTATATTCATCAAATTTTGTAGAGGCTTTGTACTTCCTTCAACAAGCTATGCACATCTAGTCTAGACTTTTTGATGAAAGTTGGAACTACATATTACAAGATTAAAATGTATAAAAACTAGATTTTAAAGTATACTGTTAAAACTATTCAAATAATTGAATTTGTAATTTTTTTGAATCCATATAAAAACAAAAGTTTAAAGTAAACTGTTAAAATTATCTAAATAGTTGAATTTGTTTGGCCTGCTTTGACAATACCTAATAACAATGGATTTGTAATTTATTCAAATCAATATAAAAACTAGATTTTAAAGTTAACTGTTAAATTAGTAACTATTGAAATAATTGACTTTGTGTTTTGTCTGCTTTGACAATATCTAATTACAATGGAGTTGTAATTTATTCTAATCAATCCTTTGTATCAGGTACTTGAGTACAATCATATAAGATTATCTGGCATGCTTATCAGCATCAAGTGCACACAGGGAGCTCACAGCCAGTCGTAGCGGGCTGTAAACATGAATCACAGAACTAATAACATCCACCGCAGTTACAGCTTGCACTGTCTCATGCTACTGAAAACAATCCACACTACATATTATTATAATCATGAGATGTGAATCACAATTTAATACTAAACAGTGTCACACTTTTATGAATGAATAGTGATTAAAAACCTTTAATAAATGATTAATAGTGCATGCCACTTAGTTTTTAACTGTCTTCGCAAATTTGACCTATACGATAAAACAAGGAAGATATTAGATTGCATTTAAAGTTCAAACAAATATTGTCAGTCTGTTTCTCTGTGCTAATTTTATAATTTTTCCATTCAACATATTGTATTTGTTTTAATTTTTATTGTATCTAGTTTGAATTTGAATGTGGTATAAATACAGTTCCAGAGGAAATACTCTGTAGTAGCGTACAGCAACTAATTATATTCGCGCGATCAATTGCAAGGGCGTCTCAAATAATTCACGAAGTATTACACGCGCTTCCCACTCGCGTGAATCACGACCAAAATCAGAATTCCTTAACAATCACAATAGAACTTCGGCCAATTTTCTTTTTTTCTACTTCCTAGCATTAGTGTTTCGCAAAACAACCAGAAAAATAGCAAAAAATAACCGAAAATATGCGTAAGGATAGTAAGTTAAAAATAAACAAATTACAGAAATAGAGAAATGAATTGGTCAAAATTTGCCGTGATTCGGCTGATTTCCTGGTACAGCAGGTGTAGCAGTCGACGCACCAGGTCTGCGCACCCTGGCTCCTGGCAACAACAACATCAAGCGACCGCGGCTCACCTCGTCGAAACCCTCGTTTTTCTCCCGGTCCGAGAGCGGCCTGCATCGCACCACCACCTTGACACACTCGTTCAGAGCCGTCCGTGGCCGTGCCGACTTCTCCATCTTCAACCACCCTCCGGTGACGCAAATAAAAAGCGAACTCCGAGTCACCGATATCGATCCATTCGGGGTGAACCTATCGTAGACATCACCTTTTCGAATCGATCTCAACTAATATTTCACACCACTTGAAATCGCACGAGTGCAAAATAAAAAAGAAACCGTGTAAAAATTGTTTCGCACTATTTAATATTTATAGTCGATACAAAATAAATAAAAACCATAAAATGATATTACACACCGATTCACATACAACCGCCACAAGCGGGCATTGTTGAATAACTGTCAATTAACAATTTTCGTAATTTTTTTTCTATTCACTATAGTCTATAACCATGGTCTATGGTCTATAACCTAACCACAGATGTAGGTAGTAGGTACATGTCGTAAGAAATAACCACAGAAAAACAAAGACCAACTTCAATAGTCCGTATTTTGTCCATGCTTATTACACCTATCCTAGTTCCATCATACCTATGCTGGATCCATACAACCTAGGAGTAAGATTACAAGTTTGTGTTGGATCCATGAGTGATGAGACCACGACCAGAGACCACAGAACATTATTACCCTAGCCACCGTGATACTTGACACGACTTGACAGCTGACTACAACAAGAAAAAAAAGAACAAAATACCTATTCAAAATTGTTTACGATAGGTACCTACTTTACAATTTTGAATTTACATACCTACAATACTTACATTACAAGTGTTGTTTATTGTATTATTATTTAGTTTCAATTAAAATTTAAAATATAATACATAAGAGCAGTAATAGTGTTCTGTGCATAAGAGTAATTTGTGTAATAGTACAAATACTAATCTCACCAATTCTGTGTTTCTGAATCCAGATGTTACGATTTTTATATTTAGAAATTAAGTACGAATTCAAGAAGTAAACACTTAACACAACAGTGACTGAAATGTCGGCCTCTCTTACCATCACTCTGAAAAGGGCAAGCAAAGTTTACCATGAAGGTGTAAGTACATAGTTTTAGTAACGGGACAATTTTTCAAACTTTTTGACTTGTAATGTAAATTGTAATAGTTTGCTATGTTGTGTGCAGGAGGTTATTGCTGGAGTTGTGGTGGTGGACACGGCGGCAGACCTGCGCCACGAGGGCCTCACCCTCACGATGGAGGGCTCGGTCAATCTGCAACTAAGCTCAAAGAACACTGGCATCTTTGATGCCTTCTCCAACACCATTAGGGTAATAATAATTCTGTTTTAAACTTACTTCTCAACTGGTTTTTTAGGATTTCGTACTCAAAGGGACCCTATTTAATAAGACTGCCGTCCATCTGTCTGTCACTAGACTGTATCTCTTGAACCGTGATAGATACTTAGCTGAAATTTTCACTGATAATGATCAGTTGAAATGTTGAGATCATATCAACTGATTAGACTTACTGGTAACTTCTGACTACCAGTTAGTGAAAATCTTAGCTGCACCTATTTTTGACAACTTGCGTTTCTGTTTTCTAGCCTATAAATCTAATAAACACAGCTATGGAGTTGGCTGCAGCTGGCAAAATCCCCATTGGAGTGACGGAAATCCCGTTTGAGATGCCCCTGGTGGGGCGGCAGGGCGGCGCGACGCCCGGGCTGCTGGAGACCTACCACGGCGTGTTCGTGAACGTGATGTACTCCCTCAAGTGCGGCATGAAGCGCTCCTTCCTCAACAAGCCGCTCAACGCCAGCTGCCAGTTCTTTGTGCAGTACAGACACGTGAGTGGACTGCTGGAGTTTAAGGGTCAATTTACACCACCGTGGAATGGAAGTGATCATACATTTACTAGCCTAATGAAATCACATACAACAACACAACATTTGCACGCCCATACTGTGGCAAAACATGATTGGAAACTACTAATAATATCTGTTGTCTTTAACTGTTACCATGTTTTATGCAAATAAATGATGATTGATTGATTGATTGATCTGTCAATTGCATAAGATACAAACAAAATGCTAGCCAAAGTTTTGGAATGTAAATTAATTTGGAGTAATAGTAATTTGGCTTTTCATAACCCCAGTTGCCAAAAACAAAAGGAGGTCATTGGTTAGGTTAAAGCTCTTTAACAGCAAATGTGTGGTGGTGGTTGCAGCAAGAGCGCGCGCCCGCCAAGCCGGTGCGCTGCGAGATCACACCGGCGACGCTGCGCGCGGCGGGCGGCGGAGGCGCGCGCGCCAGCATGCCGCACTTCCAGCTCTACGCAGAGATCGACTCCACCGTGTGCGCGCTCGACGCGCCGCTCACGGGCAAGGTGACTACTTGCTACTACACGTTGCTATTACATCATCCTCCCTTTCGTCATGCTCTTGACAGAGCGGTCGTGGTCATCACTCTTCCCAGAGAGCTGCTTTTCTTGAGCACACATGTAAAGGGATGTCCACTGCAGCATTTACTTGGCCTGTCCATCTCGTAGCTGTATCAAAAAGTGAGAATACGACCCTGCACGATGGAAGACAGGCACAGCTTGATGCAGAGTTATTCCAGAATGGACTTGTTGGTTTGGCATTGCTTCTAGGACACTCTCAACATTGTTCTCCTGCACCACATCACGAGAATGTCTATTTTCTTCTTCTTTTAGGCAGAGCTCAGGTCTCCTTTGCATAAATACAAATCTACAAAAACAACGAGGTCTTTTGACATATTATATTTTTTATCCATTAAAGATTTGCGACAAAATTTTACTTTTGTTTCACTTTAACGAACAGACAACAGTAATGACCACTGTTGTATGTTTGAATATCCACGCACTGCAAGTGTCATAATATTACAGGATATGGGCCATGGTTACCTAGGACTTCAATGAATGTATATAAGACATTGAGGATCTCCAAAAACAAACAACAAATTGTTTCTCTGAAATAACAAAGATTTGTTTTATTTAACAAATATTTACAATTATCAAGTTATTATCAAGTTACGACAATTACACTTCTATCTCACCTGAAATAACAAAGAAACGACATTTAAAGTTCACTATTTATCGAGTCCTCAATCACATTCTTTCTATAAGTTTTTATAACGATAAAATGCACAAAACATTCTGAGCGTCACACGCCATTTTAAATCATAGACACAGATCAATATCATAATGTACGCGACAGACAGCTGATACGCGAAGCGCGGCAAATTCAAATGAATGAAATGTCACTCATTTCATTACATCTCCCCCCCTAAGAGCGAAAATTCTAAGCAATATATCTGTAAAATGTACTTATAAGTCATCTTCATATTCATTATCATCTCCTTCATCTTCTTCAGCCTCTGTAATGACAGGTTGCAATTTTGTTATATGAAATAATGTTGATTCTGTTTTTCTGTTGCCTGTATCAATCCTATAAATGGAATTCGATATTTTCTCTATTATTTTGAAAGGGCCTATTTTTAATTCGTCTAATTTCTTTCTATTCAGTCTATTTCCATTTTCTACATATACACTGTCTCCTACATTAAATTCTTGCATTTTTCTATTTCTATCAAATATTTTCTTGTTATACTCATGAGATTTTATTGTATTCTCTAATGCCAATCTTCTATCAGCAATCCACTTGTCTTCCTTTTCCATCGTTTTGAATTCATTTGGTAGAATACTGACATTTGTACCATCCAGTAAATATTTTGGTGCAAAACCTGTAACGGAGTGTTCTGTTTCATTATATTTTTGTATACATTCTCTTGCCAGTGTTGTCCATGTTCTCTTATTATTTTTCTCATTCATTTTACACCTTATTTTATTTACTATTGTTTGGTTTAATCTTTCATTCAAGCCGTTCGAGAATGGTGTAGGTATTCACGGCTGTAAAAATTAGTTTAATATTATTTTCCTGCAAAAATTGTTTAAATTCTCTTGAATTTATGCCCGGATATTGATCTGTCAGGATAATTCCAATCTCATCTGTCTCTAGTACTTTCTTTGTTAAATTTATAAAGTCACATGCATTCTGGGTTTTCGAAGTCGCAATAAATGCATATCTTGTGTAGTGATCTACTAAAAGGTGTAGATATTTCTTTGTAGACCTAGATCCTCCAAATCCACCAATAGTATCCATTGACATTATTTCAAATGGTTTGGTAGCTGGTCCCAGTTGTGACATTAATCCAATTTTTTTTTGACATCTTGATTTATTTTTTATGCATATTTCACATGTTTTACAAATATTTATGATATTTTTTGTTAGGTTTATAGCCGTATATATTGAACTTATTTTTTTCTGCAGTTGTCTGATCCCAATATGGCATAAATCTTCATGCACCTTTTTTATAAGTTTTTTACTAAATTCTTCTGAGAGGATAATCTTTTCCTGTTTCTTTATTTTTTTATAATAGATATTATTTTTTAGTATTAAATTTTGTTTCTTTTCTCGTATTGTTTCATTTTTCTCTTGGTCTTCAACTATATCTTTTATTTGTATTAAATTAACTATTCTCAATGTTTCCTCTCTGTTATCTTCTGGTTCTAATACAGGGTTTCGGCTCAAACAGTCTGCTTCTACATTTTCTTTACCAGGTATATATTTTACGGTAAAGTCATACTGAGATAGGTAGTATGTGAGATCACCCAATTCTTCATCTGTCCTGCATTTAATGTTCATGTTCTCTAGAGGTTTGTGATCTGAGTAAATGGTGAATTGTTTTCCGATGAGCCAGTGCTGCCAATATTTAACAGCTTCTTTCATAGCAAGACATTCTATAGATATAGCCTTTTTCCGTTTTTGATGTTCATTCAATTTTTTTGAGAAATATGCCACCGGTTTGTCTTTACCATCTAGTTGTGTCTGTTTTAATATTGCTCCAATGCCCTCCAAAGATGCATCGGTAAAGATTTTGATTGGTAAGTCTTTGTCGAATATTTCCAAGACCGGTTACGAACATAAATATCTTTTTATCAGATTGAATGCTTTTTCACATTTCTCTGACCATACAAATTTCTCGTTTTTTCGTAATAAATTGTGTAATGGATCTAAGATAATTGCACTTCTTGGTATATAGTCATGGTAGAAGTTTATTTTTCCCAAAAATTGTCTGATGTTCTTTTGCGTCTTAGGAGTTGGAAAGTTCCTTATTGAAATCAAATTGTCTTTTAGTGGTCTTACTGAATTGTTCTGAATTATATGGCCGAGGTATTTTACCGAGTCTGAAGCAAAGGTACATTTCTTAAACTTCAGTCTAAAGCCTTCTTTAATTATTGCCTCTAATACATTTCTAATGTGCCTTATATGTTCTTCAAAGGTAGACGAATATATCAAAATATCATCAATATAGTTAACCGAGTATCCTGTGAGATTGTGTTTTCTTAGAATATTGCTTAAGATTCTCTGGAAAATTGCTGGTGATGTTTTCAAGCCAAAAGGGAGGCAGGTCCACTGGAAGTGGCCATCTTGTGTGACAAATCCTGTTTTACTTCTGTCTTCCACCCGTAATGGTATTGCCCAAAATGCTGAGTTTATATCTAGTGTAGTAAAATACTTGCAATTTCTAGTTTTAATAATTAGATCATCTATCAAAGGAAATGGTTGAGCTTGTGGTATAACTATTTTGTTTAACTCTCTGAAATCTACACATAAACGGGATTTTCTATTTTCACCTTTTTTAAACGCCAATGTCACTGGAGCAGCGAAAGGACTGTATGATTCTTCTATTAAATTGTTCTTTAGTAACATCGATATTTGCTCTTCAATTTCTAATCTATCTTGTATTGTACATCTGTATGGTCTTTTACTACAATATTTATTTACTTGTAAATCTATGCGAGCTTCATAATCTTTAACTGAACCTATATCATACTTGTCCTTAGCAAATATTGTTTTATATTCCTTTATAATTTTCTCTATCTCAATTTTCTTTTGATTATCTAAATGGTCTGTCATACTTATAAATTCCTCTGTTTCTATGTGTTCATTGAAATTTACTGTATATTTTTTTATATTATTATCTTCATTTCTGTTATCTTTAGACATCCTGTCTATTTTATTTGTTATTTTCTTTTGTTCTATCTGCAAGTTCTCATTTTGGGTTAATCTGAATTTCTTTATCATATCTAATCCGATTATGAAATCATCAAAATCTTCATTTTCTACTATGTATACATCCACCTCTTCTTCTAAATCAAATATTTTAATTTTTATTGTTATCAAGCCATCCATCTTCTTCACACCATTAACCGTTTTCATGTATGCTATGTTCACATCATCTTTTTTTTCTTTTACTTTTATTAATCTTGAATTTATTATAGAAATCTGTGAGCCTGAATCATAAATACCACTCACTTCTAGTTTATTTTCTAATAAAAGCTTGATTTTGATTAATGGTGTGCTTACTAGTTTTTTTTCTCAGTATTTATGTCTACTTCAATTATGGAGTTATTGTTTACATTTTTAGTTTTAAGAACTTTTTCAGGTTCATTTTTATTTTTCTTGAACCAACATGACTCCTCCGGATGATATCTAATTCCTTTGTCCAAAGACTCACAAGTCTTACATGACTTCTTCTCATAAGTTTTATTTTTATTATAAAATGTACTGCTCTTTATGTTAGTTGAGTTTTTCTTATACATCGTGCCTTCATATTTTCTTATCTCGTTGAACAAGTCAGTAGTGTTGTTGAGTTCATCCCTGTTTAACTTATTTAAGATAAATCCAGGTAAACCAGTTGCAATAAGATCTATCATTGTTTTGGAATCTATAGATTTGTTTATATCTAATAAAAGCCGTTCTTTTTTTATGGCATAATCAATTAACTGTCCTTCTTTATACCTAAATGCGAGAGCATATGTGACTATGTCCCATCCTTGGTTTTTAAAAGTTTCTAAAAACTTGTCTTTCCATTCACTCCATTCAGAATTTATTGTTAGTTTTATGATCATCGAGCTATACCAATCCAAACAAGGTTTATCTAAAAATAACCTCAAAATATCTATTTTTGTCTCATCTTTTGTTATATTAAAGCGCGCACACTCTTTTTCAAAAATTTCTATCCATTGCATCGCATTAGGATTTTTGCTTGTGAATTTTTCAATAATAAATTTTTCTGAGATATGTTTTAAGTTATGTTGACTTTCTTTCTTAGTTGTAGTTTCTATTAATTGTTCCAAGATTTGTTGCAAAGTGTCATTTTTGTCCTTTGCTTGTGTTGTGCTCACTTCATCTAAATATTGATCTAAAAATTGCATATTACCTTCCTCATCTACATATGTCTTCTTTAGATTTTCATCCAACTTTATCCATACTTTTCTACTCTGGTGTCTTTTTTTAATGCTATTTTTTACTTTTGTGAAAGTGTTCGTTTTAACAATATATGTATGATGACTCACCGGCTTCAGTTCCTCGGGTAAAACATAACATTTTCCTTCTTCAGTAGATATTGAGGTTATAGCTAATACATTTGATTTGCCATCATTTGAGGCTATCATCGTAAACTCAAACTGAAGCCGGTCCATATTCTCTTAGTTCACAAAAATGTCGTTTTATAAGACATTGAGGATCTCCAAAAACAAACAACAAATTGTTTCTCTGAAATAACAAAGATTTGTTTTATTTAACAAATATTTACAATTATCAAGTTATTATCAAGTTACGACAATTACACTTCTATCTCACCTGAAATAACAAAGAAACGACATTTAAAGTTCACTATTTACCGAGTCCTCAATCACATTCTTTCTATAAGTTTTTATAACGATAAAATGCACAAAACATTCTGAGCGTCACACGCCATTTTAAATCATAGACACAGATCAATATCATAATGTACGCGACAGACAGCTGATACGCGAAGCGCGGCAAATTCAAATGAATGAAATGTCACTCATTTCATTACATGTATATTCAATTTATAACTGGGCAGCCAAGTTGTGTTTTGCGTAGGTCGGATACATTATACGTAACGATTTTCATGTGTTGATAGATCCGCGTGGACGAGTGCTCGGTGCCGATCAAGTCGATCGAGCTGCAGCTGGTGCGCGTGGAGACGTGCGGCTACACCGAAGGATACTCCAAAGACGGTACACTGCATCAGCGCTCCACCAGTGCAATCAATTTGATGCACGCTCCTTATTTTAACACAAGGCGACTCACTGATTTAGTTTAACAGCTATGTGCTTCGATATACCCCCAGTCTAGTAACTTGTTAATTGTTAGAGTAGTTGAGAGATGTAGTAACTTGTTAATTGTTAGAGTAGTTGAGAGATGTAGTAACTTGTTAATTGTTAGAGTAGTTGAGAGATGTAGTAACTTGTTAATTGTTAGAGTAGTTGAGAGATGTAGTAACTTGTTAATTGTTAGAGTAGTTGAGAGATGTAGTAACTTGTTAATTGTTAGAGTAGTTGAGAGATGTAGTAACTTGTTAATTGTTAAAGTAGTTGAGAGATGTAGTAACTTGTTAATTGTTAGAGTAGTTGAGAGATGTAGTAACTTGTTAATTGTTAGAGTAGTTGAGAGATGTAGTAACTTGTTAATTGTTAGAGTAGTTGAGAGATGTAGTAACTTGTTAATTGTCAGAGTAGTTGAGAGATGTAGCAACTTTTTAAGTGTTAGAGTATTGTTGAGAGATGTAGTAACTTGTTAATTGTTAGAGTAGTTGAGAGATGTAGTAACTTTTTAAGTGTTAGAATATAGTTGAGAGATGTAGGAGATGGTAAAAGGTATGCGTATATTATTTCCAGCGACGGAGATCCAGAACATCCAGGTGGGCGAGGGGGACGTGTGCCGCGGCCGCGACGTCCCGCTGTACATGGTGCTGCCGCGCCTCTTCACCTGCCCCACCACGGCCACGCCGCACTTCAAGATAGGTAAGTAGCTAATTATTATTTTGGGGCCTTTTAAACCATAATGGACACTATATTAAAATGTGTATGTATTTGTTTCAGAGTTTGAATTGAACATCGCCGTTATATTTGAAGATGACTACTTGGTGACAGAAAACTTTCCAATACTATTATTGCGAAGTAGGTAGTTGTAATTATATTAGTACTTATATAATAGCGTTGTATAAAAGTGATATAATTAGTCTGTAAAATAAAATGTATTCAAATTATATATAATTATTTATAGACTTTCATTACACTGCCATAATTATTTGGTAATGCTTGGTTATGTGTATTTGGTGGTTATAGCATACTTGTCACTGCCAAATACTTTCATCCCATAAATAATAATTGGAGTTGCATAAATGAAACAAAATATAATAATGTATTGAATAGGAATCTATTGTTTCTAGTCGACCTTAAAAAAATACTTAACGACAAATATTGCACGCACGAGTTGTGAGACAATAATTGAAATAACACTGCAGTGCAGTGAGATTTCAATTATTACAGAAGCAGACTGACATCGTGCTCACGATTCGCGCTGATACATGTTTAATGTACACACCTATAATATATAATAATCGCTATACAAAAATATATATTACAAAAGTAGAAATGACCCAAAACTTCTGGCTTTCTCTGGTACTCAAAGACACCTATAATATTATATACTATAGACCCGGCGGACCGCGCGATAAAATGTCGCCAGTTTATGGGAGCAAAACCCCCCCGGGCCTACGCAGTATTTCGCAGGAGTTTCGACAGATGGCTCTACATTTTCTTGTATGAAGAAGGTTTACGTAAAATGTTCGGATGGGCTCATCTTGATGTTATTATCATAGCTGGTACTATAATTTTAATATGACACTCATTTTCGGTGAATATAAAACTAAACCTATAAAGTTTTGCGTCAACTCCATCATATTTTGTTAAGATGAGGACAAAACAATGAAGTATACACAGTAATTGCACATAAGTAGATAAAAAAAGGGGAATATTTTTTATGATTCTATGATTGTATGATTCTCACAAAGCCACCCTAAACGATTTGGAACATTTCACTATGATCGCGTCCATTTGTTTATTTTCTATTTGACACGTGAGCAGATATAGCAATAGGGAGGGACCAGAGAGAGACCACTTTACGTTTGTTTATCTCTCTGGTCCCTCGCCATCGCTATATCTGTTTCATGTATCAAAAATAAAATGAATGAACAGAGTATGTATAATGTATAGTTTACTACTACTACTATAATATTAGTGTAGTGTTTTTATTTTCATACAAAAATGTATTGAAATATAATTTTACATCAAAAATATTGACTTAAATTTTATTTACATCCTGATCTTAATTTCAAATCTTTGACAGATATTTGTGCAGAAAACAATATTGCTTAGTCTGATTTTACGGTTCCGTGCCTGGGTAAAAACGGGAACCTATCACTAAGACTTCGCTGTCCGTCCATCCGTCTGTCACCAGACTGTATCTCTTTAACCGTAATAGCTACAGACTTGAAATTTTCAAACACTGATGTACTTCTGTTGCCGCTATAACAACAAAAACAAAAAATTAGAATAAATTAAATATTTAAGGGGACTCCCATACAACAAACGTGATTTTTGCTCGTTTTTAGGGTTCCATACCAATTTGGTAAAAATGGAACCCTTATGGTGAGACTCTGTCCGTCCGTCTGTCACACTCCTTTATTTCAGTAACTATTCAAGCTATCGACCTGAAATTTAGAATAGTTATAGATAATAGTGACGCGACGTTATTTGATTTATTGGGCAAACTGACGAAAAAAATACCGTTCCCCCCCCCCCTTATCTCCGAAGTTTACCATTCGAAAAATCTGAAATAAATATGATCAATAGAAGCTAACGTATATTTTACAGGAAAAATAAAATCAAACCTCTAAATATTATACTTTTTTTGCTAATAACAATAATCCGCCGAAAACAAAGTTAGGTTTGCGGTTTGCCAACAAAAGTACTTATATGTAAATTATACTCGTAAAATCATAAACAAAAGTGATTCTTTGGATGGAACCCTCGGTGCGCGAGTCCGACTCGCACTTGGCCGGTTTTTTAGTTGCGTTACACAATTGGCCGACATTAATCAGGGATCAGCGGGCAGAATTACTAGACACGTATTGTACTCGGCGGCCGGTGGCCGGTGGCCGGTACAGTCCGGTACAGTACAGCGAGTCCTGCGTCCTGTACAGCGGCGCGCTACTGGTCGCGCGGCGAGTCCTGCGTCCTGTACAGCGCCGCGCTACTGGTCGCGCGGCGAGTCCTGCGTCCTGTACAGCGGCGCGCTACTGGTCGCGCGGCGAGTCCTGCGTCCTGTACAGCGGCGCGCTACTGGTCGCGCGGCGAGTCCTGCGTCCTGTACAGCGCCGCGCTACTGGTCGCGCGGCGAGTCCTGCGTCCTGTACAGCGGCGCGCTACTGGTCGCGCGGCGAGTCCTGCGTCCTGTACAGCGGCGCGCTACTGGTCGCGCGGCGAGTCCTGCGTCCTGTACAGCGCCGCGCTACTGGTCGCGCGGCGAGTCCTGCGTCCTGTACAGCGGCGCGCTACTGGTCGCGCGGCGAGTCCTGCGTCCTGTACAGCGGCGCGCTACTGGTCGCGCGGCGAGTCCTGCGTCCTGTACAGCGGCGCGCTACTGGTCGCGCGGCGAGTCCTGCGTCCTGTACAGCGGCGCGCTACTGGTCGCGCGGCGAGTCCTGCGTCCTGTACAGCGGCGCGCTACTGGTCGCGCGGCGAGTCCTGCGTCCTGTACAGCGGCGCGCTACTGGTCGCGCGGCGAGTCCTGCGTCCTGTACAGCGGCGCGCTACTGGTCGCGCGGCGAGTCCTGCGTCCTGTACAGCGGCGCGCTACTGGTCGCGCGGCGAGTCCTGCGTCCTGTACAGCGGCGCGCTACTGGTCGCGCGGCGAGTCCTGCGTCCTGTACAGCGGCGCGCTACTGGTCGCGCGGCGAGTCCTGCGTCCTGTACAGCGCGGAGAAGGCGTGCCGCGCCGCGCGCAGCTCGGCGGCGAGCGACCTGCACCACATATGTTACTGTTAGGCCTCACAAACTCCGCTCAGAGGGCGCTGCCATCGCGTCCTGTTTACTACCGTGAATATAAGCACTGATACCCGTATCATGTGGACTACTTTTAGAGACTCATGATATACTTTTCTAAATTTCTACAGGTTCCCTTACAAAAAGAATAGCACTATTTTTTAAAACCCTAAATTATAAGAGCTTGATCACCCAAATCTTTAGACACAAATCGTCTATGACGGTTGCACTGCCACCAATCGGGCTCAAGTCTCCTGCTGAACATTCAAAATGACGGTCAAAGTATGTCGTAAGCTGTACTGACCTACCTCGCAATGGGCGGGTCGTCGTGGTCGCGGTCGGGCGGGCGCTCGTCGTCGCCGCGCGGCGTCACGTAGTTGCGGCACAGCCCGTAGAACGTCTGCGGCCGCAGGTTGCGGCGCTGCGCGTCGAACCTGGCGCCCAGCGAGGATAGCAAGAGGTTACTTCGCCGTTACATTAACGCAGTCGCACACGGACACAAGTCTGCATCTTTTAACCATATGTCTCAGCGTCGATCGGTGAAGAAACGCAAACGATAACTTGAGCAGAAAGAAATCAATAATTGTCTATGATAAGCGATCACAAATGTATACGTGGCCGTGGCTCACCTCCAGCCCACGTGCGCCATGCACGAGGCGCACACGGTGATGGTCCACGTGTAGCCGGGGAACCACGAGAACTCCGCCGACGGCCGCCCGCTGGCGCGCATGTTGCGCACGCGCGACACCGTGATGATGTCGTGCATGAACCCGCCTGCGACAAGCGCACCCTGTATACGTGGCCGTGGCTCACCTCCAGCCCACGTGCGCCATGCACGAGGCGCACACGGTGATGGTCCACGTGTAGCCGGGGAACCACGAGAACTCCGCCGACGGCCGCCCGCTGGCGCGCGTGTTGCGCACGCGCGACACCGTGATGATGTCGTGCATGAACCCGCCTGCGACAAGCGCACCCTGTATACGTGGCCGTGGCTCACCTCCAGCCCACGTGCGCCATGCACGAGGCGCACACGGTGATGGTCCACGTGTAGCCGGGGAACCACGAGAACTCCGCCGACGGCCGCCCGCTGGCGCGCGTGTTGCGCACGCGCGACACCGTGATGATGTCGTGCATGAACCCGCCTGCGACAAGCGCACCCTGTATACGTGGCCGTGGCTCACCTCCAGCCCACGTGCGCCATGCACGAGGCGCACACGGTGATGGTCCACGTGTAGCCGGGGAACCACGAGAACTCCGCCGACGGCCGCCCGCTGGCGCGCGTGTTGCGCACGCGCGACACCGTGATGATGTCGTGCATGAACCCGCCTGCGACAAGCGCACCCTGTATACGTGGCCGTGGCTCACCTCCAGCCCACGTGCGCCATGCACGAGGCGCACACGGTGATGGTCCACGTGTAGCCGGGGAACCACGAGAACTCCGCCGACGGCCGCCCGCTGGCGCGCGTGTTGCGCACGCGCGACACCGTGATGATGTCGTGCATGAACCCGCCTGCGACAAGCGCACCCTGTATACGTGGCCGTGGCTCACCTCCAGCCCACGTGCGCCATGCACGAGGCGCACACGGTGATGGTCCACGTGTAGCCGGGGAACCACGAGAACTCCGCCGACGGCCGCCCGCTGGCGCGCGTGTTGCGCACGCGCGACACCGTGATGATGTCGTGCATGAACCCGCCTGCGACAAGCGCACCCTGTATACGTGGCCGTGGCTCACCTCCAGCCCACGTGCGCCATGCACGAGGCGCACACGGTGATGGTCCACGTGTAGCCGGGGAACCACGAGAACTCCGCCGACGGCCGCCCGCTGGCGCGCGTGTTGCGCACGCGCGACACCGTGATGATGTCGTGCATGAACCCGCCTGCGACAAGCGCACCCTGTATAACCACCCTGTGTAACCCACGAACACGCGCCCCACTCCTTCACAATCGCTTGTTTCGACTCGTAAGGAGTTAGGAAGGAGTGTGGTGCGTCTCCGTAGATTGAACGCACTACATGCACTACGCTCAGCTGAGTGTCACTGAACGAAATGTCAAATCTGTCATCCATTTTTATTTGTTCCATTTCAAGACGTCGCGACGTACTGCTATTTGTCACTTGGCTCAGGGGGCAGATTACTTAAAATAGCGTAGAACTAGCGCCATTGCCATTCGACGGCAAACAATACGGAGCCTTGGGCGCTCTCTACTTTATTTTATGATGATACATGTACAAGAAGCAAGGACGATAGTCTATTGGCTTCGGGGCCGATCTAGCCGCCTCACCCAGGTTGGTGTAGTTGGAGTGCACGCCCTCGCTGGACATGGCGAAGATGTGCTCGCGCCGCGCGATCTCCGCCGCGCACGACGCGCAGCACAGCACGCTCTTCTGCTCACAACAACAACAATAATTATGCAATAACCCTTAGGGCGTTAAAGTGAACTTTACATAGCAGGACGGATTTATTTATTTTTGCTATTGTTACGAATGAACCTTATCACATACAGCATAAGGTTCTTAATTGCTTGTACCTACCCCTATAGACCTTAACTTGTAAACAAGGTCAATGAAATTAAAAAAAATGTATTTATTTGCATAAAAACACATGCACAGTGAATTTATTTGTATAAAAACAAATGCAATGACATTTCTATAAACATATTTCTAGTAGCTTCGACATCTCGAACATTTGAGACTCGTGGATGCTTTATAAAAGTTTTTTCTTAAAAGACTAAAATAAACTTAATAAGAGTTTTCTCACAAAACTCTTATATTTGTCATATTCACTAATAAACACATACCTTTGCGATCAGCCGCACTTCCATGTGCAGCCTCAGCAGAGCGTCGTCCACCACGAACAGCGCCAGGCGGTCGCGCGGCGACAGCGCCAGGTTGGACGCCGTCCAGAACGACAGCGACACCGCTTCCTCGGGGATGTTCTCTGGACAGACATCGAATCAGTCAAACTGTTTAAAGTTATAAGAAAGAAAAAACGGCTAAAACTCACGCAACATTGAGTCAGCTCCCCAACTAGTTTCGGACCCGTTTTATTTTCTGAGTCAGCTAGTATTTAATATAATATTGATGAGTGACAGCTCACCCAGCTCCATGGTCTTGAAGTAGTCCTGTATGACGGCGCGCATGCGGCGGAAGTCGAAGATGTCGTACACGAACAGCGGCCACGGCGTCAGGACCGCGTCCATGCCGCGCACGCGCCGCGCCAGCCTGCAGCCACCCCGCACTTACGATGTACATTTCAAATGAAACTCTAATGGTTTATTTATTAAGTATAGGCTCTTATGCATAGTCAGTAAAATATAATTATACCTATTATTAGTGACAACTATTTCACGAGTTAAAAATTAAGCTTTCGAAAGATCCTCGTAAGATGTATGATTATTATTATAGCGTGTTCTCGTACAACATTTATGCTATCCAACCACTTCTGAGTACACTCACTGCGTGTCTGGCCCCCTAAGCGGGTCGAGGCTGGCGAGGCGCACGTGTCGCAGCGGGTCCCCCAGCCGCACCTCCGCCAGCACGCGGATCTCCACGATGCGTATCCTAAACAAAAGCGATTTATATAGGCCTCACTACATTTGGGAGTGGTTGCTCGCAGTTGCAGGCTGCATCGACTCGCCTGTCGTAGGCGTGGATGGGCACCGCGTGCTTCGGCATCTGCTTGCAGCGGAATCGGTGCGTGGCGCGCGCCTTGAACGACAGCGCGGGAGGCGACGGCCCGCGCCGCGCCTGCCCCTCCGCCTCGTCGCCGTCTTCGCCCAGCATCGCGCGCTCGTACACCTCGCACAGCACGCCGTAGCCCGACACCATGGAGCCGCTCTCACTGCAACCCGTAAAGTAGACCCGTGTAGATTGTCTAAACATTAGGGCCCCTGTCCTCTAATTTGTGCACTGATCGATCGCATTTCAACTTTGAAAGCCACTTGTGCACCACTTCATTTACCTATGCTGTAACCTAGAAAAGGAAGCGGTAAATAATGTTCCCAGTGGTGACGGGAGCGTGAGATGCGACAACTCACTCGGGGCACAGCAGACCGAACAGCCGGTCGCGGTGCACGGCGTGCGTGAGCATGTCGATGTTGTGCGCGTACGTGAACAGCATGGGCACGGTCTCGCCGGGGAACACCGTGCCGTGGTGCGCCATGACGGGCACGCGGCCCTCCCAGCCCGCCTCCACCGAGCGCCGGCCCTCCGCGTCCACCGATTCCAGCCCAGGGCCCATGTACTGCAACAGACACGCAACCTCTCTTCATTAACAAACTGAGATCACACTGGGCAAAGCGAGACTTAAAAAGTGTGTCATATATCATAGTTCCAGAACACCCTTTTGCACCCAGCAAGAAGATTCAGATGATCCAGCACTCACCGAGTGTGAAGCGGCCAGTGAAATATCGAACTGTTGCTCTTCCTCGTCGGTCTCGTCGTTGCCGCCATCGCCGGGCGCAGCGCCACCTTCGGACTCCTGCATTTCGTCTTCTTCACTCGATCCTGAGAATGAGCAACATACGAATGTATTTCTGCCTTTTATCACTTCCACGCATGTTTACTATCGTAGACTTTAATGACTATTCGTTTACGATCGCTTGCTACTTTTTCAATAGCTTCCTAAACGAAAAGATACTGATCAAAACAAACAATTAAGGTACCTACTCTTCCAATCAATATTGCGATTCTGATTGCACTCACCGTTGTCTTCCATTATCCGTCTCAGAGCCCTTAGAAGAGAAATTTTTCCTTTTTAACTGTTAATCGGTTTCAAATGATAGTTGCTATGTGGGTGGTCGAATATCTTTAAATTTCTTTACAACAAAAACACATTGATCTATAAAAAAATCAAAATATTATTATTTTGTAGGTAGGACGTAGGTACATACATATTTATCTATGGTAGGTACATACATATTTATCTATGGTAGGTACACTTTTTTCAAAGAGTAGGTATATAATCACCATAGACATAAAACACTTGATAATCACTACCTACGTTTTACCTTTTTTCTTTTGCCACCATAGATATAAAACACTTGTTTTGCCACTATAATGTCAGATTTTACCACAGATTTTGATTTAGGTACCAAAAGATTTACCTATAATGTAGATAATGAATAGTCCAACGTAATGATGAGGTGTAGTATAGAGCGGGCTTGCTTAAGAAAATGTCTTTTTACCCTTTTATTTACCGAATGATTTACCGCAGCCTTCGTAGCTATTTACAGGCATGCAGTTACTGTATTATGATAGAAAAGAAAAATGAAGGAAGAATTAGTAGGTACTTGATATTTGATATCATTGTAACGAAAGTTTGTATTTGATGGTCGTGCTGTGGTAATTTTGATTTTGACATAGTGTTAGTTGTCTATGATTTTGACATTTGACATTGACATATCGACTCGTGTTGCTTGATTTCGGATTCTTTCATGATTTTGTGAATTCTATTCAGAAATCGGAGAATTTGTGAATGGAAACTGAGTGCTACGATTTATTTGCGTCGAAATGTGAATAAACAGTTCAAATATTATAGTCTGAGAAAATGTTTCGAAATATGTTATGGTGCTATGTTTTCTTACTGACTTTTCTGGATTTATCGTTAAAGAGTAAGCTGACAGCCCAGGGAGACAGCCATGGTAAAATCGATTTCTCCGTTTTATTATTTTTTCCTAGACGAAAAGTAAATGTCGTTGCTACTGCAACAGTTATGTAGGAAATATTATAAATAGTATAACGGCAGCGTCGTCGTGAGGGAATATAATTATTTGGCTTGTCGCTCGGCGAGTGGTCGAGAGCGGCGCGATGTTATTTTTGATCGAGTCCCGAATGGCAGCGTCGTTTCTATTTTTTTACTGGAAGTGCGAGTAATTCCGTCGTAAGAAGAGATGTTCGGAATGCGTCGGCGGCAAACTTGCTAGGCCCAGTGTACTGCGACCTGCCACTCCGCACTCGTTCAGGCGCAAGCAGCGGCTTGCAGGGGTCAGTTACTAGTGCATGCTGCTGCCCCACACTTCTGCCAGTGTGGATCTATCACTGTTCCACACAACTGATTAAATAACACTGTAATCTTGTTATGTCACATACATCATTGTCATAGATGATGTATATTGTTCGTCTTTAGAATTTAAATTGGTTGCTATGACAACTTGTTGATATTCTTGTGTCAAGAAAAAATAAAACTTGGTAAATAAGTTTAACATGGGCGAATGTAAGCCGGCTTCAACACCAATGGAAACGGGTTTAAGATTGGAGAAAGAACAAAATATAGAAGAGATTAATGAAATCCCATATCAGACTTTGATTGGTTCTTTGATGTATCTGGCTGTAGCAACGCGTCCAGACATCATGTTTGCTGTAAGATATCTGAGCCAATACAATACCTGCTATGGAAAAACACATTGGCAAGCTGCAAAAAGAGTTATTTGTTACCTAAAGGGTACGAAGGATGTAAGCATCAAATATAAGAAAAACGGGATGGCATTAGTAGGTATGGCTGACGCTGACTGGGCGGCATGTACAATCGATCGTCGGTCATACACTGGATACATTTTTAAATATGGAGGAGGATTGGTCAGTTATGCCACCAAAAAACAAAGATGCGTAGCATTATCAACCGCTGAAGCGGAGTATATGTCATTAAGTGAAGCAGCTAAAGAAGCGATACATTTAAAGCAGTTATTAGAAGATATTGGAGAACCTGAACAAATAGTTCAAATATACAATGATAATTTAGCCGCGCAAAAATTAGCAAGCAACCTAATGACTGGCAAGAGGTCAAAGCATATAAGTATTAAAGAGCATTTTATTAGAGAATGTGTTCAAAATAAGAAAATAAGAATCTCTTATAAAAGCACTGAACACATGGAAGCAGACCTTCTTACCAAAGCAATACCTCTACCAAGACTATTGAAATTAATGAAGATGGTAGGGTTGAACACTCCGACTTGTGAGAAGATCCCAAGGTCGTCGTGAGGGGGAGTGTCATAGATGATGTATATTGTTCGTCTTTAGAATTTAAATTGGTTGCTATGACAACTTGTTGATATTCTTGTGTCAAGAAAAAATAAAAAAGGCAGAATACTTTTCTTGTTCAGATAATATGTTTTATTATTTATCCACCTAATTAATCGCTAACGGCTGTACTGGTGTGCTCTAAATTTACTGCAGCATTACTCTGCTACTCTCTCTATATACTAAAATCATTCCCATGTGAAATTGGTCAAGTGCTCAGTGCTGCTTTGGCACAAACAAAAACCTTTACGAAAACAACAACTACAAGTCTCATACATCATACACACCGCATACAAATATTGAAGAATTTAACTGCAAGAAGGAAAAAGTAACGGCTATAAACTCACGTCTATTGGGTCAGGATCGCCCGACCAATTTGAGACCCATCAGGGGTCTTCTTAAGGGGCATTTGGGACAGGGCAACATGGGTGTCCCGCGCGTAAATGCTCCTGCAGAAGGACCCCTGATGGGTCTGAAACTGGTTAGGCGATCCTGACCCAATAGACGTGAGTTTATAGCCATTACTTTTTCCTTCTTATAATGTCCACTCACGGAAGTCTGTCTGTCTGTCCACTCATTTAACTGCAATAACAAAATAAGTGCAATAATTTAAACGTAAACTAGAGTTATAATATGCTAGTTGCATCTCGGAGAGACTTTACATGCATTATTTTTATTTGCAGGTGTGTCAATTCATGATTCTCTTGTAGAAGGCATCACATTTCAGGTAATTACTAATATATAAGGTATTTACTGTAGGATTCTTTTTATGAATCCGTCCAGGCCAATGAAGCATTATTGTATTTCAGTGAAAGGCACTGTAAAACCGACTTGATTATTGCAATGCAGTACAAGACTGTTAGACTAATTGGTATACCTACACTGTATTATGGGATGCAATTTTATCACCACACTAATATTCTATAAACAATTTCTCTTTGCTTGTTTTCAGGAGTTGTTAAAATGTATTAAAGGAAAACTTTCAATCCAATATATTACAATATATTGCAGAATTTTTCTACGTAAAAATGATAACTCTAAGGCAATTTTAATCGCAAGCGAAAATGACCTTAATAAGATAAAGTGACGTCTAGGTTTCTATTCTATAATAGCAATGGTATTCTGTGATTATACTCATTATATTCATTACTACTCTGTGATTCATTACTTAACAATATGTCTGGTGGCTTTTAACAAAACAGTTGCAATAATAACTCTTTCATCATATTATCATAAAACATGGCACGTTAGATGCCTTCTTAAACAAGTGTATTTTTACTTTTCGCTTAAATGTTATCATTACATGTATGGATAAAACTAAACCGATATCCATTTACTATCAAAACGTCAGGGGCTTACGAACCAAATCTCATGAATTTTTGAGTAGTGTGTTAAACTCTGACTATGATATTATTTGTATTACTGAATCTTGGCTCAATGATAGTTTTTTCAGCAGCGAATTTTTTGATAGTAGGTATGAAGTATTTAGGCGTGACCGGGATCCCCAGGCGAGCGGCAGTGCCCGCGGCGGGGGTGTGCTTGTTGCGGTGCGGCGCGACCTGGAACCGTGCCTACAGGCGAGCTGGCCTGCGCCGCCACCTGCTGACGAGTTGTGGGTCAGCATACCGCTGCGCGGGCGCGGCGCGGCAACCGCCACCGGCCTCGCGGCCCTAAGCGCTCCCCCGCGGCCGCTGCCGCTCACCCCGGCCGGTCCCACCTGCATATAGCATGCACATATTTTCCTCACGGTAACCAACATCTAAACTTATTGACATCTTTCTTTGACAGAACTTGCGATCTAATACACACCCATACAAACGATGTATTCCTAATAGTCGGGGATTTCAATGTAACTCACGCAGAGTGGTACTACGACGATGACCTGAATTATATGAATGTTAGACCGAGCAGTGATTTGTTGTCATGTCTCACCTGCGACTTTATGAATCTTTCTCTCCTTACTCAATTTAATTCAGAATTTAATATTAATAACAGACTGTTGGACTTAATTTTCTGCAATGAGATTTGTACAGTAACATCTTGTAATCATCCACTCGTGTTCGAGGATGGGCATCATAAATCGCTTGACATGCAAATAAATCTCTGTGTGAAAAATTCATTGAAAAGTAATACTTATTTAAAGAAAATGTACTTTAAATCGGACTTTGAGAACATTCGTCTAGGTTTAAACTTAATAGATTGGGATAACACTTTTTTAAACTTAAATGATGTTGAATCCAGAGTAAGTTATTTTTATGAGATTATCTACAATCTTATAGATAAATATGTGCCAGAACGTATGGTAAGTAGTTCACTCAAATATCCCCCTTGGTATACCCGTTCCCTTATAAAGGTTAGTAAAGAAAAACAAAAATATCATAAAAAGTGGAAAACATATGGAAATCAAATGGATTATTTAAAATTTTCTTGTCTTCGGCGGAGACTGAAAAAGATGGAACATGACTGTTACTTAGCCTATAATATTATTTCTGAGAATAGGATTAGGTATAATCCTAATTATTTTTGGTCTTATGTAAAATCTAAATATGGTAACTCTGATATACCTGAAAAAATGATATACCATGGTAAAATCCTGACGCAAGGAAATGATATCTGCTCTGCATTTAATGAATATTTTCATTCTGTATTTATTACGCATAATAATTATAATTGTAACACTGTAAGTAAATTTCCTATTAACTGTGAACACAACCCCATTATTGACATTCATTCTATTAACCTAAATGATGAGATCATATTAAAAGAACTTAAATCCGTTAATATTCGTAAAGGCGCGGGTCATGATAATATTCATCCTATTTTAATTTCAAAATGTGCCAACGAACTATTAAAACCTGTAGCCAGCATATTTCGGTTGTCTATTCAGTCAGGCATCTTTCCCAGTATCTGGAAACAAGCACTTATCACTCCTATACCTAAAAATAACCAAAAAAACCTAGTCACTCAATATAGACCAATATCGAAACTATGTATCTTGGGAAAAATTTTAGAAAAAATTGTTACAAATCAACTATCTTTAGTTACCCGGAATCATGTATCTGAATATCAGCACGGTTTCATAAAGTCACGTAGTGTCGAGAGTAATTTAATTTTATTTACAGACTTTTTGAGTCATTCGATGGATAAAAATATACAGGTAGACGCCATATACACAGATTTTTCTAAGGCGTTTGATAAAATTAATCACGACTTACTATTAGAAAAACTATGGAAATTAGGTGTCCACGGGAATCTGCTGAGATGGATAGAATCCTATATTAAAAATCGTAGCCAAGCTGTTTGTCTCAAAGGTTATCGTTCTACATACTTGTCTATACCTTCTGGCGTACCACAAGGATCCCATTTAGGCCCAGTGCTTTTCTCATTGTATATAAACGACATAGGAGAATTTTTAAATAACAGTAATCATCTTCTATATGCTGATGACACAAAACTTTTCATACAAATTACCTCACTTGATGACTGTTTGAAGTTACAAGCTGATCTAGATAATTTATCTAATTACTGCGATCGCAATCAACTTTTCTTGAATGCTGATAAATGTAGTGTTATATCTTACACTAGGAAAAAATCTCCCATAAAATTTAACTATAATTTAAGTAACAACTCCTTAAAGCGTGTAAGCCAGGTTCGTGACTTGGGCATTATCTTGGACGATCAACTTACGTTCAATTCGCATATAGACAACATCATACAGCGAGCCTTTCGGAACTTAGGTTTCATAAATCGCATAACCAAACCGTTTAGTAAGCCAATTACATTAAAAATTTTATACTTTGCTTTTATTCGTTCAATTCTAGACTTTGGTTGTGTCGTTTGGAGTCCATTCTACAAGCATCATATTGATAGACTAGAAAAAGTGCAACGTAAATTTATTAAAACACTTGACTTCCGTTCTAAATACTACAACAGCTCTTATGAAAATTCTTTAAAATACCATCGCATTTTAAGCCTTTATAACCGCCGTAAGCAATTTGATATCATATTTCTGTATAAAATTCTTAACGGTCTAATAGACTGTCCTGAGCTGCTGTCTAAGTTAAACCTTTCATGCCCAATTAAACTCCCTATTCGCCCCAACCGTAAAATAAATTTTTTTTGCCTCCCTTTCTAACAAAAAATTACACTCGCAACTGTTTTGTATCACGAGCAACTATGACATATAATAAAGAATTTTGTGATTTAGACCTGATGTGTAACTCATTAGCAAAAATTAAAATTGCATGTATTAAAAAGTACACCTAAGACAACGGTATTTAAGCCTAAGTTTATATTTTAATTCGTCATTTGTTATTGTAATACTTGCTTCAGCTGTGGTTCATTGTAATCTGTTATTTGATAAGCGCTTTTTCGGCAGTATTTGGTCTATTAACTGTTTTATGTAACTAAAATATATATTGTTATTAATGACTGTTATTGCCAAAATAAATAAAATAAAATAATAAAAATATATTCATCAATATATCAAAATGATTTGTTAGATTCAAAGTTCTTTATTTCATACAGGTCTAACTTTATAGGATGCCTATGAAAAGCCAGTTTCATATTTGAAGATAAATAATAATTTGTCAGCATTGGTTGCAATAGTGCTCAAATGCATAAACTTAGGTCAAGCAATGGTACCCTAGAAACTCAATCTGTTTCTTTTTGCAACCTGATTCTATTTGCGTGTAGGTAATGTAGGTATCTTATTACTATTTTTCAGCTTAATAATGCTATCGAGTTACACATTGTGCATGTTAAATGACAAAGTGTAAAGTGAGGTTGCACGCGTTGCAGGAATGGGGCTCCGAGCCAGGCCTCGAGGGCGTGGAGGAGATGGAAGAGGACACGGACGAGAGCGTGGAGGGCGTGCAGCTGTCGCCGCGCGCGCTGCGCTTCGGGCGCGCGGCGCTGTGCGCGGCGCACTCGCGCGTGGTCACGCTCACCAACCGCGCCAACACCACGCTGCACCTCGCCTCCGTGGCCGGCACCACGCCCGACTTCCACGCCTCCTTCTTTGAGTCCAAGGTAACCACTAGCGAGTTCCTTGCCGACCCCGCACTACCTGAGAATGTAGATTCGCAGGTAGTATACAGTTTCGCAGGTACTAGTAGTGTGTGTACAGGGGTGATTGTATCTATATTCTAGGATGTAGCAACATAAAAGAAGCTGGAAGATATAAATTTTTATTAATATTAGTTCTTAATGATTATTAAAGTCTCAGTAAAGCTACTAGTACAAAGATCTCATGTCTATCTTGGCTCTTGGACCTTTTATATTTAAGTCCTCTGCTGAGGAATATTATGCATGCATTAGCTTATTATCAAGTGTCAAAGGGATGTCTGAACTGTGTATTTCTTTATCACCTGAAATGTCCTATCCTAAAAGTAACCTGGAGTTGTCCAGTCCAGTGCCCAGAGACTAATCAGCGCAAGATATCGCTGCATGCCGTGCAATAAAAATTGGAACCTCTTGCATCTCTGTCTTACTTATTGTCTTAATGAAAATATTTATTATTCACATGGGCCTAATTTACAGGGTGCCATAGTGTTCCCCATTTTATTGCACCGCGTGCAGCGACATGTTTCGTTGACTACTATAGCTATGATCGCGCGTCGTCGCACGGGCCGGTGTCTACCGCTGCGGGAGTGCAGCTGTTATCAGTGTGACGTAACGACACTGACCACCGACCACACCGCCGCCGGCCACGTGACCGCGCGCCGCGATAACGATACAGAGCTCTGGGCTGACGGGTTAGTATAGGTTTTTGTACGACTTTCGAGTCGACTCGCATCGCACAAACGTATCGATTTCCTCCACACATTTACAGCTAGCGCCATCTATGGACAGTCTCTGACACGCGGCTGTCAATAAATGGCGCTGCCTTTTTTGGGTCAATAAATGTATGGAGGAACTCGATTTGTTTGTGCTATGCAAGTCGACAACAAATTCGTATTAAAACCTGTACTAACCGCCCTGTTCACTCGACATTAGGGAGAGTTCAGTGACATGTGTCTCTGTTCAGGCTATTCGACTGTCCCATAAATAGTAAATAATTTTACCATTTAATTTTGCTGATGTCTAATTAAATAAGTTTAGAGATTTCGTAAACCTGAATATGCATCCTTGTTGACTATTTTAAAAGTCATCGGGCAAAAACTAACTCATTTAATTGTGCATACCAAAACTTTGTAACTAGAAAGTTAAATATTATGGTTTAAAAACGTCTATTAAATATTACTTAGTTGAAAAAGTATTCGCAGTATTTTTCGTTACAATAAAAAACTCCGGTTTCTTTCCACACTAAAAATATAAACCTACATTGTATGTAAACGAGTAGTTTATCACATATTGTTTTAGAGTTCACAAGTTTATATGCAGCTTGTACTTGCAGCAACAAATGGGCATGTTGCATCATGCAACATCGATATCGAATATGCTGTATAGCTTTGGTCCGCGCGCTTATCGCCGGAGCCCGGAACAAGTTCCGCGCTCCCTCGCCCGGGAAGTGGGTCAAAGCTGCCCGAAAAAGAGGCTGCTGTTATTATTTTGTAATAAACGGTACTTACAGCATTGCATACGTAATTATGTTATCGAGCTGTTGCGACTGTGTACTGTGTAGGGAGCTTGTAGCATTTTTTCCGCCGCTGGGCTTATAAAAATTACTACAAGAATGTATTGCAGTGTATGGTATTAGTTCAAATCACATCAATTGGGATTTGTGAACTTTATTCCTTATTGACCGTCTCTAACGCAGAATTTTATTACAAAACATTGCATTTAACAAAAAAAGAAAAATACTAAATTTTGTCATTCGTACTGGTTCTCAAGTTCTAGACCTTTAACTATCGTGATAGGTGCTACAGTTATACTAAAGTTATGGTCGGCGCCATAGCTCGCTCCCCCGATTCAATAAATAGTAAAGCCCGTTTGTGCGACAGAGAGGCAACAGGCAGCCTGTTTTCCTATTTAATCGTAACAGTGGTAAAATTTACTGCAGGAAGCAATTTAAGTAATCCACTGATATATGTTTATGGTATCCAATACAAGAGTGTCGCTGCAGTAGATATATTTAATCATTTTATAGCCCCGATAAACTTGTAACATTACAATAATGTGACGAGTATGTATTGTAAATAATGTAATTTTCATCTCACCCGCTCGAAAAAAGTTTATTTTGTTGTAGATTTTAAATACCCCAATCATTGTTTGACTTATGCTTACGAGTAGATCATAAATTCTGTATGTTTATTGTAATTTGTGATTTGATGCCTCTCGCGATCAGAACAGCAATAAGTGGTGGAGTCACTGCAGGAGAGAGGAGCACAGAGCCGGCTGCGGCGCGGGAAAAGTTCGCATTTTGACTTGGCGTGGAGGGAGTCAAGCTCGAACTTTTCCTGCGTCGCCGCGCGCTCGCGAGCCGCGCCCGCGCACCGCCCGCACGACGGACGAACATCGCGCACGCCGAGCATCGCGGAGCAGAGGAACAATGATTCACTCTTCACATTACTCCTGCAGGGCGATCGGCTAAAAAAGTATTTCAATTTATCTTTATTGCGGATTTGGGTACAGTTACACTTGTGTATAGATGTTACATAGGATAATAGTTCTATCCAAATCTACCCTTACGGCATGCAATGTTACATAATAATAAAGTTGAAAAAATAAATGAAAGTCAAAAATAATGAAGAAAACAATGAGTATCAATCATTGAAGAACTGCATCAATGTCTTCACATGATTTTCAAGTGTTGTGATTGGTCAAAAACCATGTTATGACATTGATGCAGTTCTTTAATGATTGAAAACATTTTTAGCCGATCGCCCTGTTGAATTGCCAAAACCTTGAAATGCCAAAAAATTGACCTACTGGAGCAATATAGCAAAATGATTACATGATCCTTGGATTGTAAGAGGAATTTTGTGTTTAACCAAAAATAACATGTTGTAGGAGAACTTTTATTGAAGGAGTACTATATTGATGCCAGTGGTCAAAACTAAAGGTCCTTTGAGAAAAGATCAATTTTTTTGGCATTCAAGGACTTTAGCAACTTTATACACGCCATTGCGTAAGTTATAATATTGTTTAGATGATGCAAATTATTTTTTGCTTCAATTTTATTAAATGCAACAGCCATGAAAATGTTCCTAATAATAATTAATTTGTAATTTTGTTATTTGTTTACTACCCCTCAATATTATAGTCCCCGATGCACTGACCTCTATTAGTACGCTGGATTAAATATTCTATGCAGTTGACAGTTCCTTCTCTGTGCTGATTCGAAGGTCCCCGGTACTAAAATTGACATTTTTAATTGAAATTTGCAAATGAATTTAATTGAAATTATTTAAGGATTTGAATTAATTGGTTACGCAACATGCGGCACTAAAATGGTAAAAATCAAGTCTTCATTTTTACGTTGACAGTCTGAAGTCCAGTGTACTAGTATTATAGAGGTCAGTGCCCGATGTCAGTTCGAGTAACGTCAGTGAGAGAGTGTCGGTGCGTGTGCAGACGCTGCCGCCGGCGGGCAACACGACGTTCAGCGTGGTGTACCTGGGGCGGCGCGAGGGCCCGGTGGGCGCGCACCTCTACATCCACACCTCGCTCGGCGTGCACAAGTACTCGGTACGACAACCGCCGCCTTCGATATACTTAACGTCAGTGAGAGAGTGTCGGTGCGTGTGCAGACGCTGCCGCCGGCGGGCAACACGACGTTCAGCGTGGTGTACCTGGGGCGGCGCGAGGGCCCGGTGGGCGCGCACCTCTACATCCACACCTCGCTCGGCGTGCACAAGTACCCGGTACGACAACCGCCGCCTTCGATATACTTAGCGTCAGTGAGAGAGTGTCGGTGCGTGTGCAGACGCTGCCGCCGGCGGGCAACACGACGTTCAGCGTGGTGTACCTGGGGCGGCGCGAGGGCCCGGTGGGCGCGCACCTCTACATCCACACCTCGCTCGGCGTGCACAAGTACCCGGTACGACAACCGCCGCCTTCGATATACTTAGCGTCAGTGAGAGAGTGTCGGTGCGTGTGCAGACGCTGCCGCCGGCGGGCAACACGACGTTCAGCGTGGTGTACCTGGGGCGGCGCGAGGGCCCGGTGGGCGCGCACCTCTACATCCACACCTCGCTCGGCGTGCACAAGTACCCGGTACGACAACCGCCGCCTTCGATATACTTAGCGTCAGTGAGAGAGTGTCGGTGCGTGTGCAGACGCTGCCGCCGGCGGGCAACACGACGTTCAGCGTGGTGTACCTGGGGCGGCGCGAGGGCCCGGTGGGCGCGCACCTCTACATCCACACCTCGCTCGGCGTGCACAAGTACCCGGTACGACAACCGCCGCCTTCGATACTAACGTCTACACTAAGTTCCATAATAGGATTCTATACTATTACTAAGACCCCAATGTCCGTCCGTCTGTCACGAATCTGTATCTCATGAGTATAAAAATGATGTGTTGATGTGTGTGGCAGGTGTCGGCGGTGGGCGTGGCGAGCGAGTTCGGCGTGTGGCCGCTGGTGGGGCTGCGCGTGCCGCTCAACGCCAGCGTGGAGCCCGAGCTCGCGCTCTACAACCCCACCGACTCGCCCGTGCAAGTCAGCGAGGTGAGCGTCACGAGATCACGAGCGGTGGCCGCCGGTGGGGCTGCGCGTGCCGCTCAACGCCAGCGTGGAGCCCGAGCTCGCGCTCTACAACCCCACCGACTCGCCCGTGCAAGTCAGCGAGGTGAGCGTCACGAGATCACGAGCGGTGGCCGCCGGTGGGGCTGCGCGTGCCGCTCAACGCCAGCGTGGAGCCCGAGCTCGCGCTCTACAACCCCACCGACTCGCCCGTGCAAGTCAGCGAGGTGAGCGTCACGAGATCACGAGCGGTGGCCGCCGGTGGGGCTGCGCGTGCCGCTCAACGCCAGCGTGGAGCCCGAGCTCGCGCTCTACAACCCCACCGACTCGCCCGTGCAAGTCAGCGAGGTGAGCGTCACGAGATCACGAGCGGTGGCCGCCGGTGGGGCTGCGCGTGCCGCTCAACGCCAGCGTGGAGCCCGAGCTCGCGCTCTACAACCCCACCGACTCGCCCGTGCAAGTCAGCGAGGTGAGCGTCACGAGATCACGAGCGGTGGCCGCCGGTGGGGCTGCGCGTGCCGCTCAACGCCAGCGTGGAGCCCGAGCTCGCGCTCTACAACCCCACCGACTCGCCCGTGCAAGTCAGCGAGGTGAGCGTCACGAGATCACGAGCGGTGGCCGCCGGTGGGGCTGCGCGTGCCGCTCAACGCCAGCGTGGAGCCCGAGCTCGCGCTCTACAACCCCACCGACTCGCCCGTGCAAGTCAGCGAGGTGAGCGTCACGAGATCACGAGCGGTGGCCGCCGGTGGGGCTGCGCGTGCCGCTCAACGCCAGCGTGGAGCCCGAGCTCGCGCTCTACAACCCCACCGACTCGCCCGTGCAAGTCAGCGAGGTGAGCGTCACGAGATCACGAGCGGTGGCCGCCGGTGGGGCTGCGCGTGCCGCTCAACGCCAGCGTGGAGCCCGAGCTCGCGCTCTACAACCCCACCGACTCGCCCGTGCAAGTCAGCGAGGTGAGCGTCACGAGATCACGAGCGGTGGCCGCCGGTGGGGCTGCGCGTGCCGCTCAACGCCAGCGTGGAGCCCGAGCTCGCGCTCTACAACCCCACCGACTCGCCCGTGCAAGTCAGCGAGGTGAGCGTCACGAGATCACGAGCGGTGGCCGCCGGTGGGGCTGCGCGTGCCGCTCAACGCCAGCGTGGAGCCCGAGCTCGCGCTCTACAACCCCACCGACTCGCCCGTGCAAGTCAGCGAGGTGAGCGTCACGAGATCACGAGCGGTGGCCGCCGGTGGGGCTGCGCGTGCCGCTCAATGCCAGCGTGGAGCCCGAGCTCGCGCTCTACAACCCCACCGACTCGCCCGTGCAAGTCAGCGAGGTGAGCGTCACGAGATCACGAGCGGTGGCCGCCGGTGGGGCTGCGCGTGCCGCTCAACGCCAGCGTGGAGCCCGAGCTCGCGCTCTACAACCCCACCGACTCGCCCGTGCAAGTCAGCGAGGTGAGCGTCACGAGATCACGAGCGGTGGCCGCCGGTGGGGCTGCGCGTGCCGCTCAACGCCAGCGTGGAGCCCGAGCTCGCGCTCTACAACCCCACCGACTCGCCCGTGCAAGTCAGCGAGGTGAGCGTCACGAGATCACGAGCGGTGGCCGCCGGTGGGGCTGCGCGTGCCGCTCAACGCCAGCGTGGAGCCCGAGCTCGCGCTCTACAACCCCACCGACTCGCCCGTGCAAGTCAGCGAGGTGAGCGTCACGAGATCACGAGCGGTGGCCGCCGGTGGGGCTGCGCGTGCCGCTCAACGCCAGCGTGGAGCCCGAGCTCGCGCTCTACAACCCCACCGACTCGCCCGTGCAAGTCAGCGAGGTGAGCGTCACGAGATCACGAGCGGTGGCCGCCGGTGGGGCTGCGCGTGCCGCTCAACGCCAGCGTGGAGCCCGAGCTCGCGCTCTACAACCCCACCGACTCGCCCGTGCAAGTCAGCGAGGTGAGCGTCACGAGATCACGAGCGGTGGCCGCCGGTGGGGCTGCGCGTGCCGCTCAACGCCAGCGTGGAGCCCGAGCTCGCGCTCTACAACCCCACCGACTCGCCCGTGCAAGTCAGCGAGGTGAGCGTCACGAGATCACGAGCGGTGGCCGCCGGTGGGGCTGCGCGTGCCGCTCAACGCCAGCGTGGAGCCCGAGCTCGCGCTCTACAACCCCACCGACTCGCCCGTGCAAGTCAGCGAGGTGAGCGTCACGAGATCACGAGCGGTGGCCGCCGGTGGGGCTGCGCGTGCCGCTCAACGCCAGCGTGGAGCCCGAGCTCGCGCTCTACAACCCCACCGACTCGCCCGTGCAAGTCAGCGAGGTGAGCGTCACGAGATCACGAGCGGTGGCCGCCGGTGGGGCTGCGCGTGCCGCTCAACGCCAGCGTGGAGCCCGAGCTCGCGCTCTACAACCCCACCGACTCGCCCGTGCAAGTCAGCGAGGTGAGCGTCACGAGATCACGAGCGGTGGCCGCCGGTGGGGCTGCGCGTGCCGCTCAACGCCAGCGTGGAGCCCGAGCTCGCGCTCTACAACCCCACCGACTCGCCCGTGCAAGTCAGCGAGGTGAGCGTCACGAGATCACGAGCGGTGGCCGCCGGTGGGGCTGCGCGTGCCGCTCAACGCCAGCGTGGAGCCCGAGCTCGCGCTCTACAACCCCACCGACTCGCCCGTGCAAGTCAGCGAGGTGAGCGTCACGAGATCACGAGCTGTCGTAGCCGTACTTAGCAAGGCGAGACTCAGAGGTTTCAACTCGACGCGATTGAATAATTCATATTGTTATTGGTGGCTTTTTACAGTGGTTCGAAGCTTACTAAAAGCTTCACTTGGTAAGTGACTTGAATTTGATATAAATGTATCGGATCGCACGCGACTTGCGCCACTATACAACCCGGTTTCAATATCTGTGGACCTCGTTGGAATGCGTACCCCCTTCCCGTTCTCCTTTCACCTCCCCGCGCTCGCCTAGTGATGCTTGTTTTGCGCACCATATCAGAGCGCTGACACGACGTGACGTCATCGACGCCAGGTCCACAGATATTGTAACCGGGTTATACTAGTCTTCCGAAGGCTTGTTTTGCGGGATGATTGTAGACGAGTCGTTTACATCAATCTTGTTTAATAATACTAAGGCTAGTGTTGAGGATTATGGCGTTCGTACAGTACAGGAGGGCTCTTGTCCACAGGTGTACTCGACGGGCGCGTGGCTGGGGCTGCGGCTGCCGGCGGGCGGCGAGCACGCGCCGCGCGCCGCGTGGATCGTGCCGCCGCGCGCCACGCGCACGCTGGTGCGCCTGCGCGTCGCGCCGCCGCCGCACGCGCAGCAGCCGCTCACTGCATACGTGAGGTGCGCTCAGTCTGCTCTATTTAACTGTTACGTGTCTGTTGAAGTTGTAACGATGCCGAGCCTCACTGACCCTTCACGTCGTGGGTGCAGCAGCACACGATGCGTTTGCGTAGGTGGGTGGGGTACGTAACTTACGTTCATGGTTTTCTTTCGCTCCCGGTAGCATAGATTGGATGTACTAAATTTTATTATTTTTACATTTGTGGAATTTCTTCGTTATATGAAATGATTGTATGTTTTCAAAGACCGATGGTCTTACGAAGACCATCGACCACCTAGGCAATTATGCGCCTTAAAAAATATATCCTAATACATTTTTAAGGCGCATAATTGTATTCATAATTATATAATGTATTCTAATACATTTTTTAAGGCGCATAATTGCCTAGGTACCATATAGATGGTGCAAAACAGCATGTGTCGTGAAGTGGAGGAGTACGCTCGGGAGTGTATGGTGTATGTGTCGCTGTGCGCAGGGTGAAGGCGAGCGTGCCGGGCGGCGGGCTGGTGGTGGCGGTGGAGGCGCGCGCGGTGGCGGCGGGCGAGTACGCGCGGCCGCCGCACGTGCGGCTGGGCGCGCGCGGCGCCGGCGACCCCGCGCACACCGTCCGTACCTTACATACCTCGACACACCTGACCCTAGTGGACCTGTTGAACAACGTCTCGTGACGTGTGTCCCCGCAGGTGGAGCTGGAGCTGGCCAACAGCGGCGGCGCGGAGGTGTCGCTGGAGGGCGCGGTGAGCGGCGCGGGCTGCTGGCGCGGCGCGCCGCCCGAGCCCTGCGCCGCGCCGCCCGCCGCGCGCGCCAACGGTACGACCGGCGCACCCTCACCCGTTACTCGCTGTTACTCGACCCCACAGTTGCGACGGGGAACACATATAGGGAGTAAGGACAAGGTGCCAGCGTAAAACTTGCACGGAATGTAGGAGGTGCCCCGAGAATCACGTCAGGAGCCAGTTCCCCCGCCACTCTCGCCCCACAATCGCAACGTGTACAGCTGAGCCATAGGCGGTTGAGTGGGTTTGTAGTGAGAAAGGAAGTTTCTAGAATTGAAACTTTATGAGATTCAAAGATTCAAATCATTTATTTCATATACTTGTTAGCACTTATGAAAAGGTCAAGTAGGTATTATACTTATTAATAATGATAACTATTTAACTACTTAAAAACTAAGTTTATGAGGGTTTCAACGCGCCTTAAACTGAGAAGAAGCTTATTTTTTGTTATCACTATTTCACATTTTTTCATAAATGATTTATTTAAGGAGCATGCCACGGGAGTGCCCGCAATATTCAATTTTTTGTGGTTTTCGCGATTTATAAGCTAAAAAAACATAATAGTCTTAGGGCAGTCAATTTGCGGGAATTCCAGTATCTTCTTCATGTATTTATATAAAAATTTCTGCTTGAAAGTGTCGAGTTAAAAAATTAGTTCGAGATTTGCGGGTTACTCACTTAAAACTCAGCTCAGGTGGTGTGGGCATTTGTATCCGACATGGATGACGCATGGATGACTGAGATTACCAATAACAGTTTTTTACTCAGAGTTCAGTATTGGCAAGAGAAAGTTTGGAGGGCAGTACTTGCGCTACAAAGATGTCCTGAAAAGGAATCTAATTGCATGCAATATCATGTGTAAATAGCGTAAAACTTGCAAAAAAACCACGAAAATGTTGAACTTCGCGGGCAGACTATGATTTTGCCTTGCATGTGGGTTGACAACGATGAGACGGGCTTGTCTAATGCGTGCGTGTACCGTGTGCAGGCGGCGGCGCGGCGGCGGGCGCGCACGTGGCGCTGTTGCGCACCGCGCTGGCGCCGCACCAGGACTTCGTGAAGGCGGCGAGCCTCACGCTCAACTGTAAGTGCTCGCCCGACCCGTGGTGACGTGGGCACGCGCACTCTCCTTGTGAAGGCTCGCGTCCACTAGTCTCGTCGATTCGAATCGAATCGCAGAAAGTCGCTTTCTATAATATATTTACTATGAAACTGCGTCCATTAGCGACGAGCCGCGGCGCGCCGAATCGAATCGACCTCGCGACTGCGAATTTCTTCGCCGATGCGACTCGATTCGGCTCGGCGCGCCTCATTCGACGCGGAGAAGCGAATCCGCGCCAACGTATTTTATTTTCTATCAGTCAGTATCAAAGGTATAATACACCCAGTATTTTAGTGCACGCCGTTTCCTTTTCCTTTTCTCCTCTTCTTCATCAAAAAGTATTTGAAATAAAAACATCTCTTCATACGAAGCTATATCCATGATGCAAAAACGACCTCACTTGTTGAAAAGTTGCGACGAATGAACAATTCGATTCGATTCTTCAGAGATGGACGCACTAGGAATAAATGCGACTCGATTCGATTCGACGCCAGGCTTAACGCGCTCGTGTTCGGCAGTCGCGGAGCTGTGGGCGGCGGCGCCCGCGGCCGCGCTCGCGAACGGCGCGCGCGCGGCGGCGGAGGCGTGGTGCGCGGGCTGCGTGCGCGTCGGCCGCGCGCTCGTGCCCTACAGCGTGCGCCTGCTGCCCGGCGCGCTGCGCTTCACGCCGCCGCACTTCGAGTGAGTGTGCTTCTTATCGTGCTCACGCTCTCTCTGACGCTTGCTGCCGTCACATTTCAGAATCAGCAAATTGCTTGTGGTCATTTCTGTAAAATTAACACTTGCAATGATGATCGTTGTTGTAATATAAATGATGTTGTATAAAATATAACCGTTTCCATAAAAAAAAACTTAAGTAAAGTACATAATGTATTATGTCAAATGAGCTCGGTGAAGATCACTGAGATTCAAGTTAAAGGCCCAGTACAGTACCGCGCTTAACGCTCGCTCGCTCCGCAGCGTGGTGACGACGGGCGCGGACGCGCTGGCGGAGCGTGAGCTGCGCGCACACAACGACTTCGCGCGCGCGCTGCGCGTGCTCGCCGTGCATCTGCCCGACCACGTCGCGCACTACTTCCACGTGAGCCGCTTTCTTTTACTTATAATTGTTTAAAGTAGTAGTACTTGTAATAAGTAAATGTATCTGCATTACTTTGCGGACGCTAGTGAGTAAGCGGTACGAGTATAACGAAAGCGGCGTCTCTGCTCGCAGTCGGTGGTGCACACGCCGCTCACGCTGGCGGCGGGCGCGTCGGGCGCGCTGCTGCGCCTGCGCCTGCGCGACCCCGCGCTGCCCGCCGACCTGTCCGTGGACGCGGCGCTCGGCGTGCACACCGACCTCGCGCACTACTCCGTGCCGCTGCGCCTCTACAGCGGGAAGATCCTGTTCGTACGTATCGCTCCCGTGCGAGCCGGCGCGCGTCGTGCGGCCCCCGCTACAGTCGTGATGGTCGTGCGCAGGACTGGGAGTGGCCGAACGCGACGGAGACGCACCTTGAGCTGGGCGCCGTGGGCACGTCGACGACGCGGCGCGTGGGCGTGCGGCTGCGCAACCCCGCGCCCGTGCCGCTGTGCGTGGGCGCGCTGACGGCCACGCTGCCCGGCGCCGCCGCCTCGTTCGCGCGCGCGCAGCCCGCCAGCGTGAGTAGCGCGCCGTACACTCGCCGCGGGGCGTGAGGCGTCGCATCGGACTCACGGCGCGTCTGTCGCAGGAGTGCATCCCGGGCGGCGCGTGGGCGCAGGCGTGGCTGACGGTGGTGGCGCCGGCGCGCGAGGGCGCGCTGCGGGGCGCGCTGCAGCTCAACACGAGCGCGCCGCACGCCGCCAGCACCACGGTGCAGCTGGACCTGCGCGTGCGCGCCGGGCACGTGCGCCTGCTGCCGCTGCGCCTGCCGCCCGCTGCGCCGGTAACCACGCCGCACCGCACCACACACTACACACCACACACTACACACCACACACTACACACCACACACCACACACTACACACCACACACTACACACCACACACTACACATCACACACCACACACAGCACACTACACACCACACACCACACACTACACACCACACACTACACACTACACACCACACACTACACACCACACACTACACACTACACACCACACACTACACACCACACACCACACACCACACACTACACACCACACACCACACACCACACACCACACATCACACACCACACACTACACACCACACACTACACACCACACACTACACACCACACATCACACACTACACACCACACACTACACACTACACACCACACACTACACACCACACACTACACACCACACACCACACACTACACACCACACACTACACACCACACACCACACACTACACACCACACACTACACACCACACACCACACACCACACACTACACACCACACATCACACACCACTGCACTACATACCACACACTACACACCACACACTACACACCACTGCACTACACACTACACACCACACACTACACACCACACACTACACACCACACACCACACACTACACACTACACACCACACACTACACACCACACACTACACACCACACACCACACACTACACACCACACACCACACACCACACACTACACACCACACATCACACACCACACACTACACACCACACACCACACACTACATACCACACACTACACACCACACACTACACACCACTGCACTACCTCTGCTACTGCTGCAATACTGTTAAATTAAAAAACATATTTTATAAATGCATATTAACAGAGAGCATTCATTAAAGTGTCATTTGCCACAATTTTAAGATCACTAAATTATTATTATTTATTATTTCTTAAAGTTCGTCAATTGTTCACCAATATGTAGTTCGCTAACGTGTGTGCGCAGTACGCGGGCTCGTGGGCGGAGCTGCACGCGGACAGCACCATGGCGGCGCGCATGCGCGTCACGCGCCTCGCGCTGCCGCCGCGCGCGCCCGACCCCGCGCTCTCCTTCCAGTGAGTACAGCTCGTTCATTGACAGCACCATGGCGGCGCGCATGCGCGTCACGCGCCTCGCGCTGCCGCCGCGCGCGCCCGACCCCGCGCTCTCCTTCCAGTGAGTACAGCTCGTTCATTGACAGCACCATGGCGGCGCGCATGCGCGTCACGCGCCTCGCGCTGCCGCCGCGCGCGCCCGACCCCGCGCTCTCCTTCCAGTGAGTACAGCTCGTTCATTGACAGCACCATGGCGGCGCGCATGCGCGTCACGCGCCTCGCGCTGCCGCCGCGCGCGCCCGACCCCGCGCTCTCCTTCCAGTGAGTACAGCTCGTTCATTGACAGCACCATGGCGGCGCGCATGCGCGTCACGCGCCTCGCGCTGCCGCCGCGCGCGCCCGACCCCGCGCTCTCCTTCCAGTGAGTACAGCTCGTTCATTGACAGCACCATGGCGGCGCGCATGCGCGTCACGCGCCTCGCGCTGCCGCCGCGCGCGCCCGACCCCGCGCTCTCCTTCCAGTGAGTACAGCTCGTTCATTGACAGCACCATGGCGGCGCGCATGCGCGTCACGCGCCTCGCGCTGCCGCCGCGCGCGCCCGACCCCGCGCTCTCCTTCCAGTGAGTACAGCTCGTTCATTGACAGCACCATGGCGGCGCGCATGCGCGTCACGCGCCTCGCGCTGCCGCCGCGCGCGCCCGACCCCGCGCTCTCCTTCCAGTGAGTACAGCTCGTTCATTGACAGCACCATGGCGGCGCGCATGCGCGTCACGCGCCTCGCGCTGCCGCCGCGCGCGCCCGACCCCGCGCTCTCCTTCCAGTGAGTACAGCTCGTTCATTGACAGCACCATGGCGGCGCGCATGCGCGTCACGCGCCTCGCGCTGCCGCCGCGCGCGCCCGACCCCGCGCTCTCCTTCCAGTGAGTACAGCTCGTTCATTGACAGCACCATGGCGGCGCGCATGCGCGTCACGCGCCTCGCGCTGCCGCCGCGCGCGCCCGACCCCGCGCTCTCCTTCCAGTGAGTACAGCTCGTTCATTGACAGCACCATGGCGGCGCGCATGCGCGTCACGCGCCTCGCGCTGCCGCCGCGCGCGCCCGACCCCGCGCTCTCCTTCCAGTGAGTACAGCTCGTTCATTGACAGCACCATGGCGGCGCGCATGCGCGTCACGCGCCTCGCGCTGCCGCCGCGCGCGCCCGACCCCGCGCTCTCCTTCCAGTGAGTACAGCTCGTTCATTGACAGCACCATGGCGGCGCGCATGCGCGTCACGCGCCTCGCGCTGCCGCCGCGCGCGCCCGACCCCGCGCTCTCCTTCCAGTGAGTACAGCTCGTTCATTGACAGCACCATGGCGGCGCGCATGCGCGTCACGCGCCTCGCGCTGCCGCCGCGCGCGCCCGACCCCGCGCTCTCCTTCCAGTGAGTACAGCTCGTTCATTGACAGCACCATGGCGGCGCGCATGCGCGTCACGCGCCTCGCGCTGCCGCCGCGCGCGCCCGACCCCGCGCTCTCCTTCCAGTGAGTACAGCTCGTTCATTGACAGCACCATGGCGGCGCGCATGCGCGTCACGCGCCTCGCGCTGCCGCCGCGCGCGCCCGACCCCGCGCTCTCCTTCCAGTGAGTACAGCTCGTTCATTGACAGCACCATGGCGGCGCGCATGCGCGTCACGCGCCTCGCGCTGCCGCCGCGCGCGCCCGACCCCGCGCTCTCCTTCCAGTGAGTACAGCTCGTTCATTGACAGCACCATGGCGGCGCGCATGCGCGTCACGCGCCTCGCGCTGCCGCCGCGCGCGCCCGACCCCGCGCTCTCCTTCCAGTGAGTACAGCTCGTTCATTGACAGCACCATGGCGGCGCGCATGCGCGTCACGCGCCTCGCGCTGCCGCCGCGCGCGCCCGACCCCGCGCTCTCCTTCCAGTGAGTACAGCTCGTTCATTGACAGCACCATGGCGGCGCGCATGCGCGTCACGCGCCTCGCGCTGCCGCCGCGCGCGCCCGACCCCGCGCTCTCCTTCCAGTGAGTACAGCTCGTTCATTGGCAGCACCATGGCGGCGCGCATGCGCGTCACGCGCCTCGCGCTGCCGCCGCGCGCGCCCGACCCCGCGCTCTCCTTCCAGTGAGTACAGCTCGTTCATTGACAGCACCATGGCGGCGCGCATGCGCGTCACGCGCCTCGCGCTGCCGCCGCGCGCGCCCGACCCCGCGCTCTCCTTCCAGTGAGTACAGCTCGTTCATTGACAGCACCATGGCGGCGCGCATGCGCGTCACGCGCCTCGCGCTGCCGCCGCGCGCGCCCGACCCCGCGCTCTCCTTCCAGTGAGTACAGCTCGTTCATTGACAGCACCATGGCGGCGCGCATGCGCGTCACGCGCCTCGCGCTGCCGCCGCGCGCGCCCGACCCCGCGCTCTCCTTCCAGTGAGTACAGCTCGTTCATTGACAGCACCATGGCGGACCCCCTCTGCGCCGACCCCCTCTGCGCCGCCTATAGGTCTGGAGGATCTGCGAAACATAGTCAGGCAACTGCCGAACACCGCGCCGGGGCTCGACGGGATTACTGCGCGGATGTTGAAGCAAGTGTGGATCGCGGCATCGTTGGAGTTCCATACGGTGTTCGCGAAGTGCGTGACGGATGGTGTGTTCCCGGATGTATGGAAAGACGGCCGACTCGCTGTTCTGCCTAAGTCCAATGGCAAACCACTGACGGATCCTAAGGCGTACCGACCAATAACGCTCCTCCCGATTCTGGGTAAGATTTTGGAACGAGTATTGTTAGCGTGCGCTCCCCAGATTACGAGGGAGATCTCAGTATGCCAGCACGGATTTATCCCAGGAAGGTCGACTGTATCGGCGCTGCAGACGATGCTTAGCACCGCAACCGAATCTTCATCAAAATACGTTCTAGCTATATTTTTAGACATCTCAGGCGCCTTCGATAACGCCTGGTGGCCAATGATACTGCTTAAAGTTAAACAGCGAGGCTGTCCTGAAAACCTATACCGCCTATTGTCGAGTTACTTCGTCAATAGGCGGGTTGGACTTTTTGTCGGTAACCGGGTGCGATGGAAGACGTCTACGATGGGGTGTCCGCAGGGGTCGGTGCTGGGTCCCACGTTGTGGAACGTCCTACTCGACGACTTACTTCGGTTGCCGCTACCGGGTGGGGTTAGGGTTGTAGCGTACGCGGATGATGTTACGGTCTTGATCGAAGGAAACAGCCGACGGGCCTTGGAGGACGCGGGAGCGGCCACCATGTGCCTGTTTGAGGACTGGGGTGGTCGAAACCGGCTGGAGTTTGCTCCTGCTAAGTCCCAAATGGTCTCACTCAGGGGCAAGCTCGGGTCGCGGCCACCAGTGATCAAACTCGGTGGTAGCTCGATCAAGTTCGTGCATCAGGCTGTCGTTCTTGGCGTCACAATCGATGGAAGTCGCTCATTCGCGCCGCATGCGAGGTCGATCGGTGAGCGAGGGGCCAAGTGCTTCGGGAAGATGTCGCGCGTGTCGACCGCTTCCTGGGGCATTCGATATCCAGCCCTGCGCATTATATACCAGGGCACATTTGTGGCGACGATCACGTATGCGGCGGCGTGTTGGGCCGAGAGGGCGTCGCTGCACGTCATTCGGTCGCAGCTTCTCAAGGCGCAGAGGGGCCCGTTGGTGCTGTTGACCAAGGCCTACCGCACCACGAGCAGCTCTGCGCTCGCGGTTCTTGCGGGCGTCCTGCCCGCGGACTTAGAGGTGATCCGTGCTGGCAGGCTGGATCAAGCACGGCAGACCGGGACCAGGCTGGAGTTGAGCAGTCGTAGGCGCGGCATATGGTCCGAAGTGGTAGACTTGTGGCAGGAGCGATGGGCGAGCGATGAAAGAGGCAGTCATCTCAGACGATTCTTCCCGACGGTGCACGGGAGACTCGAGGCAACTTGGGTCGCCCCGGACTACGAAACGTCGCAGATCCTCACGGGTCACGGTTGCTTTCGGTGGCAGCTGCATCGGTTCCGATTGTGTGAGAGCAGTGAGTGTGAATGTGGCGATGGGATGGAGGACGCTCACCACGTCCTTTGGGAGTGTTGCCTGTATGATGACCTCCGGTGCAAGATGTTGGACGGGATAGTGCGCTCGGAGGCGGGTCCGGTGTACTACCGGGACCTCGTTTCGTCGGAGGCAAACTTCCACGTACTACGGGAGTTCGCGCACGCGTGGCACAGGAGGCGGAGCGGCTCGGATGTGCGGCAACGAGGACGGAGACCTCAGAGACGAGAGGCAGAGGAGGAGGAGCTCACGACGAGTGGCAGCAGCGGTCTTGAAGACAGTTCGTCGTGAGAGGAGGAGGCTGGGAGCGGCGGCGGAAGTAACATCTTTGTAGAGTCTGCCCCAGAAAGGGGAGAAAGACAAAAGGGACAAGGAAGAGAGTAAATAACTTGTAGGGAGCTCAAGAAGGCACCCGAGCTGGGAAAAGCGCCGAGAGCAAGTACCGTTCGGGTGTCCTCCCGCGTTTCGGCCCAAGAGTCCGAGAGGGCGGTGGGGCCATGGGAAGGTGGTGGGTTGACAGCACCATGGCGGCGCGCATGCGCGTCACGCGCCTCGCGCTGCCGCCGCGCGCGCCCGACCCCGCGCTCTCCTTCCAGTGAGTACAGCTCGTTCATTGGCAGCACCATGGCGGCGCGCATGCGCGTCACGCGCCTCGCGCTGCCGCCGCGCGCGCCCGACCCCGCGCTCTCCTTCCAGTGAGTACAGCTCGTTCATTGACAGCACCATGGCGGCGCGCATGCGCGTCACGCGCCTCGCGCTGCCGCCGCGCGCGCCCGACCCCGCGCTCTCCTTCCAGTGAGTACAGCTCGTTCATTGGCAGCACCATGGCGGCGCGCATGCGCGTCACGCGCCTCGCGCTGCCGCCGCGCGCGCCCGACCCCGCGCTCTCCTTCCAGTGAGTACAGCTCGTTCATTGACAGCACCATGGCGGCGCGCATGCGCGTCACGCGCCTCGCGCTGCCGCCGCGCGCGCCCGACCCCGCGCTCTCCTTCCAGTGAGTACAGCTCGTTCATTGACAGCACCATGGCGGCGCGCATGCGCGTCACGCGCCTCGCGCTGCCGCCGCGCGCGCCCGACCCCGCGCTCTCCTTCCAGTGAGTACAGCTCGTTCATTGACAGCACCATGGCGGCGCGCATGCGCGTCACGCGCCTCGCGCTGCCGCCGCGCGCGCCCGACCCCGCGCTCTCCTTCCAGTGAGTACAGCTCGTTCATTGACAGCACCATGGCGGCGCGCATGCGCGTCACGCGCCTCGCGCTGCCGCCGCGCGCGCCCGACCCCGCGCTCTCCTTCCAGTGAGTACAGCTCGTTCATTGACAGCACCATGGCGGCGCGCATGCGCGTCACGCGCCTCGCGCTGCCGCCGCGCGCGCCCGACCCCGCGCTCTCCTTCCAGTGAGTACAGCTCGTTCATTGACAGCACCATGGCGGCGCGCATGCGCGTCACGCGCCTCGCGCTGCCGCCGCGCGCGCCCGACCCCGCGCTCTCCTTCCAGTGAGTACAGCTCGTTCATTGACAGCACCATGGCGGCGCGCATGCGCGTCACGCGCCTCGCGCTGCCGCCGCGCGCGCCCGACCCCGCGCTCTCCTTCCAGTGAGTACAGCTCGTTCATTGACAGCACCATGGCGGCGCGCATGCGCGTCACGCGCCTCGCGCTGCCGCCGCGCGCGCCCGACCCCGCGCTCTCCTTCCAGTGAGTACAGCTCGTTCATTGACAGCACCATGGCGGCGCGCATGCGCGTCACGCGCCTCGCGCTGCCGCCCGCGCGCGCCCGACCCCGCGCTCTCCTTCCAGTGAGTACAGCTCGTTCATTGACAGCACCATGGCGGCGCGCATGCGCGTCACGCGCCTCGCGCTGCCGCCGCGCGCGCCCGACCCCGCGCTCTCCTTCCAGTGAGTACAGCTCGTTCATTGACAGCACCATGGCGGCGCGCATGCGCGTCACGCGCCTCGCGCTGCCGCCGCGCGCGCCCGACCCCGCGCTCTCCTTCCAGTGAGTACAGCTCGTTCATTGACAGCACCATGGCGGCGCGCATGCGCGTCACGCGCCTCGCGCTGCCGCCGCGCGCGCCCGACCCCGCGCTCTCCTTCCAGTGAGTACAGCTCGTTCATTGACAGCACCATGGCGGCGCGCATGCGCGTCACGCGCCTCGCGCTGCCGCCGCGCGCGCCCGACCCCGCGCTCTCCTTCCAGTGAGTACAGCTCGTTCATTGACAGCACCATGGCGGCGCGCATGCGCGTCACGCGCCTCGCGCTGCCGCCCGCGCGCGCCCGACCCCGCGCTCTCCTTCCAGTGAGTACAGCTCGTTCATTGACAGCACCATGGCGGCGCGCATGCGCGTCACGCGCCTCGCGCTGCCGCCGCGCGCGCCCGACCCCGCGCTCTCCTTCCAGTGAGTACAGCTCGTTCATTGACAGCACCATGGCGGCGCGCATGCGCGTCACGCGCCTCGCGCTGCCGCCGCGCGCGCCCGACCCCGCGCTCTCCTTCCAGTGAGTACAGCTCGTTCATTGACAGCACCATGGCGGCGCGCATGCGCGTCACGCGCCTCGCGCTGCCGCCGCGCGCGCCCGACCCCGCGCTCTCCTTCCAGTGAGTACAGCTCGTTCATTGACAGCACCATGGCGGCGCGCATGCGCGTCACGCGCCTCGCGCTGCCGCCGCGCGCGCCCGACCCCGCGCTCTCCTTCCAGTGAGTACAGCTCGTTCATTGACAGCACCATGGCGGCGCGCATGCGCGTCACGCGCCTCGCGCTGCCGCCGCGCGCGCCCGACCCCGCGCTCTCCTTCCAGTGAGTACAGCTCGTTCATTGACAGCACCATGGCGGCGCGCATGCGCGTCACGCGCCTCGCGCTGCCGCCGCGCGCGCCCGACCCCGCGCTCTCCTTCCAGTGAGTACAGCTCGTTCATTGACAGCACCATGGCGGCGCGCATGCGCGTCACGCGCCTCGCGCTGCCGCCGCGCGCGCCCGACCCCGCGCTCTCCTTCCAGTGAGTACAGCTCGTTCATTGACAGCACCATGGCGGCGCGCATGCGCGTCACGCGCCTCGCGCTGCCGCCGCGCGCGCCCGACCCCGCGCTCTCCTTCCAGTGAGTACAGCTCGTTCATTGACAGCACCATGGCGGCGCGCATGCGCGTCACGCGCCTCGCGCTGCCGCCGCGCGCGCCCGACCCCGCGCTCTCCTTCCAGTGAGTACAGCTCGTTCATTGACAGCACCATGGCGGCGCGCATGCGCGTCACGCGCCTCGCGCTGCCGCCCGCGCGCCCGACCCCGCGCTCTCCTTCCAGTGAGTACAGCTCGTTCATTGACAGCACCATGGCGGCGCGCATGCGCGTCACGCGCCTCGCGCTGCCGCCGCGCGCGCCCGACCCCGCGCTCTCCTTCCAGTGAGTACAGCTCGTTCATTGACAGCACCATGGCGGCGCGCATGCGCGTCACGCGCCTCGCGCTGCCGCCGCGCGCGCCCGACCCCGCGCTCTCCTTCCAGTGAGTACAGCTCGTTCATTGACAGCACCATGGCGGCGCGCATGCGCGTCACGCGCCTCGCGCTGCCGCCGCGCGCGCCCGACCCCGCGCTCTCCTTCCAGTGAGTACAGCTCGTTCATTGACAGCACCATGGCGGCGCGCATGCGCGTCACGCGCCTCGCGCTGCCGCCGCGCGCGCCCGACCCCGCGCTCTCCTTCCAGTGAGTACAGCTCGTTCATTGACAGCACCATGGCGGCGCGCATGCGCGTCACGCGCCTCGCGCTGCCGCCGCGCGCGCCCGACCCCGCGCTCTCCTTCCAGTGAGTACAGCTCGTTCATTGACAGCACCATGGCGGCGCGCATGCGCGTCACGCGCCTCGCGCTGCCGCCGCGCGCGCCCGACCCCGCGCTCTCCTTCCAGTGAGTACAGCTCGTTCATTGACAGCACCATGGCGGCGCGCATGCGCGTCACGCGCCTCGCGCTGCCGCCGCGCGCGCCCGACCCCGCGCTCTCCTTCCAGTGAGTACAGCTCGTTCATTGACAGCACCATGGCGGCGCGCATGCGCGTCACGCGCCTCGCGCTGCCGCCGCGCGCGCCCGACCCCGCGCTCTCCTTCCAGTGAGTACAGCTCGTTCATTGACAGCACCATGGCGGCGCGCATGCGCGTCACGCGCCTCGCGCTGCCGCCGCGCGCGCCCGACCCCGCGCTCTCCTTCCAGTGAGTACAGCTCGTTCATTGACAGCACCATGGCGGCGCGCATGCGCGTCACGCGCCTCGCGCTGCCGCCGCGCGCGCCCGACCCCGCGCTCTCCTTCCAGTGAGTACAGCTCGTTCATTGACAGCACCATGGCGGCGCGCATGCGCGTCACGCGCCTCGCGCTGCCGCCGCGCGCGCCCGACCCCGCGCTCTCCTTCCAGTGAGTACAGCTCGTTCATTGACAGCACCATGGCGGCGCGCATGCGCGTCACGCGCCTCGCGCTGCCGCCGCGCGCGCCCGACCCCGCGCTCTCCTTCCAGTGAGTACAGCTCGTTCATTGACAGCACCATGGCGGCGCGCATGCGCGTCACGCGCCTCGCGCTGCCGCCGCGCGCGCCCGACCCCGCGCTCTCCTTCCAGTGAGTACAGCTCGTTCATTGACAGCACCATGGCGGCGCGCATGCGCGTCACGCGCCTCGCGCTGCCGCCGCGCGCGCCCGACCCCGCGCTCTCCTTCCAGTGAGTACAGCTCGTTCATTGACAGCACCATGGCGGCGCGCATGCGCGTCACGCGCCTCGCGCTGCCGCCGCGCGCGCCCGACCCCGCGCTCTCCTTCCAGTGAGTACAGCTCGTTCATTGACAGCACCATGGCGGCGCGCATGCGCGTCACGCGCCTCGCGCTGCCGCCGCGCGCGCCCGACCCCGCGCTCTCCTTCCAGTGAGTACAGCTCGTTCATTGACAGCACCATGGCGGCGCGCATGCGCGTCACGCGCCTCGCGCTGCCGCCGCGCGCGCCCGACCCCGCGCTCTCCTTCCAGTGAGTACTGCTCGTTCATTGGCAGCATCGGATTACCTCTATAAATAAAAACTTAAAAAACGACTCGTTATTATAAAAAAAAATTCACCACCTGACATTTTCCTAGTCGACTTCTGGATCCACAGTATCGTCATAGAGCTCCTCACGTCTGCAGGTGGGAGGGCGTGGGCTACGGCGAGGTGCGGTCGGGGCGCACGCGCGTGGCCCGCGTGCGGCACGCGCCCGAGCGGCGCTGCGAGCCCGCGTGCTACAGCGGGCTCGCGCTCGACAGCGAGGAGGGCGCGGCGTGGCTGCGGCGCGGCGCGGCGGCGGACGAGGCGGCGTTGCGCGAGGACGTGCGCCTGCTGCGCGCGCGCCTGGCGCTGTTCGAGCGGCAGCGCGGCGCCGCGCCGGCCGACTTCACGCTGCACGTGCACACCAGCGAGGTGGTGCAGGTGGCGGGCGCGGGCTCGCTGGCGCTGCACTGGCCGCGGCTGGCGGCGCCGGGCGCGGGCCGCGCGCCGCTGGCCGCCGTGCGCCGCGCCGCCACGCTGCGCCTGCCGCTGCGCAGCGCCGCGCACACGCCGCTGCTGCTGCACGCGCTGCTGGCGCCGCCGCTCGAGCTGCCGGCGCGCGCGGGCGGCGACGCGCCCCCCTGCGCCGGCGCGTGCGCGCGCGACGACGCCGCGTTCCGGCTGGCGGGCTGGCGCGTGACGCGCGGCGCGGCGGCGCCGTGGGCGGGCGCGGGCGCGGCGCACAACGCGAGCGCGCGCGCGCTGCCGCCGCTGCTGCTGGCGCCGCACACGGAGCTGGAGCTCAGCGTCACGTTCGCGCCGCAGCGCGCCGGCGCCTTCACCGCCCACCTGTACTTGAGGTGAGCGCCGGAATGTTTTTTTTTATTCAAATAATCTTACACTACCCGTTCACAGACCACTCACCATCCTCCAGCTCACCTCAACACGATGATCAATCGCTCGATGACCTCGGCAGAGTTTCCCAACAGACCTTCAAATGAACATGAGCAAAACGAAAATCATGTCTAACTCTCACGTTCCGCTCCGCCCTGTAGTAGTTGAGAACTCTGCACTAGACGATTACATAATATTATACCTGAGACATATGGTTCAGCTAGGAAGATCCAATTTCGACAAAGAGGTGAATCGCCGTATCCAGCTCGGTTGGGCAGCGTTCGGGAAGCTTCGTGATGTCTTCTCGTCTAATATCCCTCAGTGCCTGACGACTAAAGTCTTCGAACAGTCCGTGTTGCCAGTGATGACATACGGATCCGAGCCGAGTCTTTTACTATGGGCCTCATGAGAAGACTCAACGAACGATGGACAGAGCTATGCTTGGAGTTTCCATTGTCAGAGTCAGACATAGCTCAACGTGTCGCGAAGCTGAAGTGGCAATGAGTGGGGCACGTGGAACCGACGGACGTTGGGGATTCAAAGTGCTGCAATGGCGACCCCGCACAGGAAAGCGCAGTGTTGGCAAACTTCCGACCAGATGGACTGACGACATTAAGAGAGTCGCAGGAAGACGCTTGATAGAAGTGGCGCAGAACCGTGCGGGCTGGAAATCATTGCAGAAGGCCTTTGTCCGGCAGTGGACGTCCGTCGGCTGAAACGAAAGACAAACCCGTTCACAGAAGCTTAGCCGATGACTTCCCCTCTCATTTCATACTAACGCGACCCGCGGACGTCTGTTAACAGACGAGTGCGAGTCGCGGCAGCATCAAGTGGGAGGAAATTCATCAGCAAAGCTTCTGCGAACGGGTCATAAGTATACTAGCTGTACGGAACTCTAAAACTGAGACCCTGTTACTAAAACTCCGCCATTCGTCCACCCGTGTATACCAGGCTGTATCTCTGCAATTTTCACAGAAGATGTATTTCTAGTGCCACTGTGTCTATAATGTCAGAATTAATTTCGTCAAATGTTCTTTGCCCGATCTGAGGCATTAGGGAAATTTCCCTCAAGGCAGGTGCTATCTGCTACGCCTGGGGACCGCTTGTGACGCCAGAACTTTTATCAATAGAACGCTCGTGAAAAGCTCCGTCAGCGTGTGCTATTGCGTAACATAGGTTTAAAATGTAAATAAAACTCTTGAAACTACCATCCAGGAAGGACCTACCCTCTGCTACACAGGTTTACCTTCCGCAGAGGGTAGGGCGTTCATTTGTAACATGGCATGTATTTAACATTATAAATAACCAATAAATTATTAATTTTGATTTAAAAAGGGGGGAAAACCGGGTCGGCGAAATTTAAAAATGAGATAACAATATTGAGTGGGCTATCATATAAAAGGGCGTGTATTCTATAACCAATTTTTATTTATTTTTTGATTTATTGGGCAAACTGTCGGAAAAAATACCGTTTCCCCCACCCTTATCTCCTAAGTTTACTAATCGAAAAATCTGAAATAATTATGATAAGAAAAAGATAACGTATATTATTATAGAAGTTAACGTATATTTTACAGGAAAAATAAAATCAACTCGCTAACTAATATTCTTTTTGTGATATTAACAAAGTTAGGTTTGCGGTTCGCCAACAAAAGTATCTACTTTTTTATACTCGTAAATTCAAGGGACAAAAGTTATTCTTACGTTTTACTTCTTTGATAGTATGGCACCTTCGGTGCGCGAGTTCGACTCGCACTTGGCCGGTTTTTTTCATAATTAATGTATTGAAAAATCGTGAAATCTGTTCATATAACAATGCACTGTCACCGGTATCGTGCGCAGGAACAACCTGACGGTGCTGGAGGGCGTGCAGCTGTTCGGTGAGGCCGAGCACCCCAGCTTCGACATCGCGGGGCGGCGCCCCGGCTCCTCCGCGCCCATCGCCATCGAGGTGCGCGAGTGTCTGTGGGGCGAAGCGCTGCCGCGCCGCGTGCTGGCGCGCAACGCCGGCCGCGTGCCCGTCGCGCTGGCGGGCTGGCGCGTCGCGGGCGCGGCCTGCGCGGCGCGCGGCTTCGTCGTGCGGCCCTGTGCGCCGCTCGCGCTGCCGCCCAACGCCTCGCAGCCGCTCACCGTCGCCTTCGCGCCCGACTACACGCTGGCGCGCGTCGCCGCGCCGCTCGCGCTCGCGCTCGACCCCGCCGACCCCGCCGACCCCGCCGCGCCGCCCGCCCAGTTCGCGCTGCTCGCCACCGTGCCCGCCGCCGTGCTCGCCGCCTGCGCCGCGCGCGCGCCGCGCCCGCCCTGGGACGGCGTCGTGCGCGGCGCGGGCGTCTCCTGCGCCGCGCTCGCGCTCGCCGCCGTGCTCGCCGTCGCCGCGCTCGACGCCGAGCGCCTGCTGCGCCGAGCGCGCGCCGCCCGCGCGCACCACGCGCCGCGCGCGCCGCTCGACCTGCGCGCGCTGGCCGCGCCGCCGCCGCCCGCGCCCGCCCCGCCGCGCGCCCCCCAGCGCCGCCGCCGCGCGCCGCGCCGCCCGCTGCCGCCGCTCGACCCGCGCGCCGAGCGCCGCGCCTTCGAGCGCTGGCGCGCCGAGGTGCTGCGCCACGACGACGCCGACGACTCGTCGCGCTCCAGCGACGACGACGAGCGCGCGCCGCGCTCCGCGCCGTCGGCCGCCGACGAGGACGGCGCGTCCACCGGCTCCGACGAGTCGGCCGCCGCCGACGAGCGCGACGACGAGCCGTACGGCGGCGACGTGGAGCCCGACGCGCACGACGACGCGCCGCCCGACGACGAGCAGCACGAGCCGCCCGCGCCGCCCGCCGCGCCGCGCCCCGCCACGCCGCCGCCCGCGCGCGCGCGCCGCGACGCCGGGGACGCGGCGCGCCGCGCGGACCGCGCGCGCCAAGACGCAGACCGCCGCGCCGCGCCCCGCCACCACGTGCGCAAGGTGCGACTCTGCCCCCGCGAACTATACTTATCTATACTTGCTGTCGCGGTCAGATTTCGATTTTGAAATAATTCGGTCCAATAACAAAAAAAATCAAAATGGCGGCCTCTTTTTTAAATTTTGACGCCAGATTCTTTCTCAATGCTTGCTACCACGGTGAGATTTCGATTTGAAAGAATTCGATCCAATAACAAAAAAGTTCAAAATGGCGGCCTCTTTTTTAAATTTTGACGCCAGATTCTTTCTCAATGCTTGCTACCACGGTGAGATTTCGATTTGAAAGAATTCGATCCAATAACAAAAAAGTTCAAAATAGCGGCCTCTTTTTTAATTTTTGACGCCAGATTCTTTCTCAATGCTTGCTACCACGGTGAGATTTCGATTTGAAAGAATTCGATCCAATAACAAAAAAGTTCAAAATGGCGGCCTCTTTTTTAAATTTTGACGCCAGATTCTTTCTCAATGCTTGCTACCACGGTGAGATTTCGATTTGAAAGAATTCGATCCAATAACAAAAAAGTTCAAAATGGCGGCCTCTTTTTTAAATTTTGACGCCAGATTCTTTCTCAATGCTTGCTACCACGGTTAGATTTCGGTTTTGAAAAAATTCGGTTCAATAACAAAAAAGTTCAAAATGGCGGCCACTTTTTTAATTTTGGCACCAGATTCTTTCTCAATGCTTGCTGCCACGGTCAGATTTCGATTTTGAAATAATTCGGTCTTATAATCTTAAACATGATAACCAAAGAATGACAAGATTTTTGTTACACTTTTTTCGCTTAGCCCCGTACGCGATATCGCCCGAAAAGAAACTTTGTTTCAACAAGAGGGCAGTCATTAAGATTTTTTTAAATCTCAATTGTCCAAATTACTAACATATTATATTCTAACCTTACATCTAGGGGAAATAATTTAAATGAAGACTGGTCACACTGATGGACTGATGGTCGCTGAGGTTTGGTGTTCCGAACGTAAATCAAACACAATATTTAAAAAATAAAATGAATTCATTTTCATAATACTTAAACTTACTTGTGAAAAGTTATTCCTTGTTTTCGTATTTTCTTTTGCGAACTACTTACTTTTACACAGTTTATAATAACACAATATGGCATTTTAATTAATTTGCAGTTTTGATCGTCACGTACAGTGACTCTGCCAGCGGTTGGCTGCGTACTAACTCAAAGTCAAAACGAATACTACTTTCTGGTTTAGTATTGGTTTTGCGTGCCTCACGCCCGAAGTTCCACGCGGTGTATCTGTAAAATATGTGTGTTGAAATATTTACAATGGGGCCCTTATACGAATAATATAATTTATCGAACAGACACGGCTCCGCGCGATCGGTCGGAAGATCCGTCAGCTGACTGATATTCTGAATGCCTTGTATATTTTATTTATTTTCGATATAATTTGACCCAAGCATGATACCTTCAAAACTGAAACGTTATATTGATTCCAAACTTGAACTACAGAATAAGATTGTTCAATATTCATGCTATTATCGTAAAATTGGAGACTCATTCAAAAAGAGAGAGAATTTAAAAAGTTTTATTACGTTAGCGATCACGAAAGTCATCAGGAAGTTGTTTTAATATAATAAAATAAAAATAATAAAAATTAATATTATAAAGAGGTAGCGAACCGGTGTTGTGAGTTTGTGACGTTGTAAGAGGTAATCTCTGGATCTACTGAACCGATTTCCAAAATTATTTAAACAATAGAAAACTACGCTATTGTGGAGGCATAATAATTTCCAAAATTAATTACACGTCTTTACTTAAACTTGAATAATGTAATCCAAGTTGTAAAAAAATTGCTTTCATCGCTTGCGCTGCGGAAACTATTGAAAATAGAACAAAACAATGTTTTACAATATCAAAATCTGTAAAAAGAAAGGTCAAAAAACTGCTAGTTCGGTAGTGAAGGTCTCGCGGTCGTGTTACAGGAGCGCGCGGGCAAGCGGCGCGTGGCGCCCACGCCGCCGCCGCGCTCGCCGCCGCCCGCCGCCGCGGACGGGGCGGGCGAGGCGGGCGCGCGCGGCGCCGTGCGCTGGGGCACGCCGTGGAGCTCGGTGGTGGCGGCGCGCGCGGGCGGGGGCGCCGCGCCCGCGCCGCCGCTGGCGCCCATCGGCTCCGACGTGCGGCGCCGCGAGCGCGAGCCCGAGCGCGCGCCCGACAACTCGCTGTTCTACTTCAACGGCTCGGCCGCCGCGCGCGCCGTTGACGACTTCGCGTGGCGCGCGCAGCCCTCCGAGCGCGCGCCCGCATTCGCCGCGCCCGCCGAGCGCGCGCCCTCATTCGCTGCACCCGCCGAGCGCGCGACTTCATTCGCCGCGCCCGCCGAGCGCACGCCCTCTTTCGCTGCACCCACAGCGCGCTACCTCGGTGAGTGGCGCCGCCCGGCGCTGATGGAAATCGTACTCTTCCGATCCACGATCTCCCTCGTGGAGGTGAAGTGAAGTGGCCGACTCGGCTGTAGTCGTAAAACCTTTAGTAGACCATCCCCTAGCTTGTAGTAACTTAAATACTTAGCAATTGTGAAGGTAATCCTACGAGGTGATCCAGCTTAACAAAGACCGCTTCAGCATTTCATTGAGTGCAAGTAAATTACATAAACTCTTCCAAACTCATTCAAGTATCAGTATGAACATACGCAGAAATATCTTCGATCAGTTGTTTAGGTTACAAATCCAAATCAATCAAGTCTCTAGTCTATATACCGACGCTATTTGCAGCCGCCGGTATTTCTGCAACTAATACATTGCTCGCCATCAACAGCATTTACTATAACCTACCAATAGTGGTTTGAATTTTGATACTACCAATATGATTGGCGCTAGTCTCTCACGGAACACTGACGGTTGCAGAGGGCGCGCGCGGCTCGGTGCCGTTCGGCGCAGCGCCGTCGGTGTGGGGCTCGTGGGGCGCGTGGCCGGCGCCGGTGCGGCCCCCGCCCGGCTTCACGGCGCCCGCGCCCGCCGCGCCGCCGCCCGCCGCGCCGCTCGAGCCGCGCACCTACGACCCGTTCCGCTCGCTCGCCTCCATCTGGGCGCCCGCGCCCAACGACTGGCGCGCCGCCCCCGCGCCGCCCGCCGCCGCCGCGCCACCCGCCGCCGGCGACGACCGCCGCGACTAGGCGCGTCGCCGCAACAACCGCCACGACAACTTGTACTTAAATTATACTCTTGCGCTCCCTTCAGTCAACAGATGATTCAGACCGAACTGAGTGACCTTAGGCACCTGTCCGCCAAAATAAATATTATTTGATTTTTGATGTACCTACAGTATACCGATAACACAATGTATGGCGTAAAATTGTGGGAATGGCAGTATCCGTCTTCACATGTCGATAGTAAAATGTTTGATAAAAATTTAGTTGAATTACATACTTAAAGTAATTTTCCGCTTAATATTCCAAAATGGGGAACAATTTGTTAATTTCCGGAATATCAAAGATTGATGATGTAAATGATACAATGCAATGATGCAATTTTACTGCCTAAAAACTGCAAGTTTTAGGTTCAAAATTTACGAAAATCCAAGGAAAAAGTTCCGCGGACAGGGTTGTTCCATTCGAAAAAGGAAAGAAACATCTCAAATCTAATTATTCCTGTGACCATATTTTTGTTATTGTAACTTATCCTTAGATGAAAAGGGTTCAATTTACGAAAATCAACAATTCAAGCAAACGTCGTTTTAAAACTAATTTTATATGTACTACAATTTTAAGTTGTATAAAATTGAATCAAAAGTCAAATCAAAGGGACTGTTAGTTGCTTTTGGTCATTTGTATGGTTTTTTCCACATTTTGTAATATTTATTTCAACTTAAAAGTTCTTAACAACGACTGTAACTTGATTCAAGATGGTTTTTACCGTAAAGATTGCAAGATAAACCCTTTTTATTACATTTCCTTCAATTCGGTTTCCAAACCCCAAATATTTTAACAGCAGCAAACAGCATTAGCTGTAATTATGACATTAGAAGTGGTGATCATAGTTGTTTTGATTGCGTAAAACAAAAAAAAATTGTAATAAATTATATTATATAATGAACAGTTTATGCCGTGACCTTCGTTTTTAAGAGCCACTGAATTACAGCATACGGGCCGAGTACTTTGATAAAAATACCAAAAAACCCATGAAACACGACAATGCGACCAGAACTACGTTGATGTCATTTATTTCATTCAACGTGTTGTGATTTAAGGTTGAACCCTGTGCGACTTTGTCAAACCAGCGGAATTTTGTTAAATTACTTAATTTTAAGTATGCATATGGAGGATATCTCGAAAACTACTGGGTGGACAAATTTATAATTTCGGGGACATTTACAGGGCTTAATGTACTAAATATCTGCATACTTAAAACTAAGAAATTCGACAAAATTCCTATGGCGGAACGCACTCGGTTGAAGCAAACGGTCAACGGCCAAATTCGAATGTAATTTAGTTTTTGGATAATTTTCAGCTATTAGATTTTTGACAGAATTCCATTTGCTGATTGGTTTTACGAATTATGAAAACTCAAATAAAATATGTATGAATTTGGCGGGTAGACTCGTTTATTGTGAAGTGTGGACAGCGACAAAGCCGCGGCGCGCGCTAGTCACGTCCCCCGCCCCGCGGCGCTTCCCCCGCTCCGATCCACCCGCGTGTGGATACTATAAGCTTAAGTTTTAAGTCCTTTTTGTGTTTGAACATCGATCAAAGTAACCGCATTTAAGCCTACTTTGTTGTACGAGATCTGAAGTAAAAGTAATGAAACAACTGAACATTGTCTTTTATTCTCATATTTTATTAGATACAATCAATTATATTATTTGTACATACTGTAAAACCCCTGACTGAGGGGGGGTCCAATTCTACTGATAAAAAACCCAGATTGATATAACTACTTGATGTTTATTGAACCAAACAAAATAAAAAATTACAATTCAATATATAAAATCCATCATACAATATGATAGCGCGATTTAAATTAATACAGCGACATCTATTTTTTACTAAGTTAACAAATGTGTCGGACATTCCGCCCACCAAGGACATTGTTTAAATGTCCTTCAAATTAACTTAACCGCCCACCATGGCATTTTTAATAAAATGATTATAAACTTAATACACTTCTTGTTACAATGAATCTTTAATGAATGGTACAATTAACAAACATGAACTTAACGACAACTAAATATAAATTCAATAGTTACCTAGTATAAATAAAATAAAAACTTCTAACTGTAACTTCTTACTTTATTATCCTAATCCTTTGTTATCGGAAGAATAGATAACTTTGAAGTTGGTCTCTTTATATTAGAATTTTTTACTTGAACAGTTACCACACGTGTTATTCCATCTGGTCCAGGATGCTTTTGTAAAACTCGACCAAAAAGCCACCGACAAGGAGGCAAATCATCCTCCTTTACAAGAACAATATCTCCAACACATGGTTCAGGAGTCTGTATATTCCATTTATACCGGTGAAAAAATGAATTCAAATATTCATTAGACCAACGCCTCCAAAAATCCTGAAGCATGCGTTGCGTCAATTGCCAACGTCGTAAACTGTTAATTGAAGACATTTCAAAATTACTGTCCGGTGTCGTAACTAAAGGCTCACCGACCAGGAAATGTCCTGGCGTTAAGATAGTTATAGTTTCAGGTGAATCAACTCTAGATAGAGGCCTTGAATTAAGACACGCTTCTATTTGACTAAGCAATGTAGACATTTCTTCATAAGTTAATGTGGAATTGCCTATTACTCTTTTTAAATGGTATTTACAAGATTTAATGGCTGCCTCCCATAAACCTCCAAAATTTGGCGAGTGAGGAGGAATGAAATGCCACGTCGTTTTGTTGTTAGCTAATGATTCTGCGATTTCTGAGATCATTTTAGATTTCTCAGATGTGAATAAAAATGATAATTCCTTTGCTGCACCCTGAAAGTTGGTACCATTATCGCTCCAATAATCACTACAATGGCCACGCCTTGCTACAAATCTTTTGAATGCTGCTAAAAACCCTTTAGATGTGAGGTCACTTACTACTTCAATATGTACTGCTTTTGTAACCATACAAACAAATAAACAGATATATGCCTTATATGCATGATGTCCACGACCCTTAGAAGATCTTAAAGAAATTGGTCCAGCATAATCCACACCACTATGTCGAAATGCTTTACTGGGTGTCACGCGAACACTTGGTACCTGTCCCATCAGCTGTGTTTTTGTGGCTGCTGAATGTCTGATACATACCACACATTTACGGACAAATGATTTTAGCATTGCCTTTGCGCCCATAATATAGTACTTTGTGTTGAGATAACTCAACATAAGTCTAAGACCACCGTGTAACGTATTGAAATGAGCATTTGATATCAATAACTTAGCCAGATGTGAATTTTTAGGTATTAAAATTGGATGTATTCTCTCATAAGATAGCTCAGCTTGATCTAAACGACCACCTATTCTTATAACATTTCTTTCGTCTATGAATGGATTTAATGATTTAAGTTGACCTTTCTTTATTTCTTTGCCTTCAGATATAGTTGTAAAATCTTCCATAAAATATTCTTTCTGTGTCATTCTGATGCAAGCCTCCAATGCAAGCTGTAATTCTCTAGTTGTTAAATAACTAGTTGCTTGCCTTTCTGATTTAGGTGTTAATAAATTTAAAAACCTTCTACAATAAGCTATAACTCTTATAAGCTTGTTTAATGTTGAATATTTCTCGCATAATCCTTCTTTAATGATTGCACAGTAGTTTTGAACTATATTATTACTTGCCCGTTCTAAATTCGTATCAATATATTTTCTTCTGCCTACAATAACTTCATTTTCATATAAAAAATCAGGACCTTTGAACCACAAAGATTCATTCACCAAATCTGATGGAAGCAGTCCTCGTGACGCGCAATCTGCTGGATTCTGTTTTGACTGTACATGATGCCACTGATTTGAATCGAGCGTGCAAAGTATTTCGGAAACCCTGTTAGCAACAAACGTTTTCCACCGACTCGGATGATTATTTAGCCATGCCAGAACTACCTCTGAATCTGTCCAGGCCCAAATGTCACTTTTATGTATATCCAATACAGTACAAACTTCAACTAATAGTTTGGATAATAATGCAGCTCCGCATAACTCTAAGCGTGGTACTGATATAGTTTTGATTGGAGCCACCTTAGTTTTGGCTGTTATCAATTTAACATTAATTTTTCCTTTGTCATCTATAACGCGAATGTAAATAACAGCTGCGTATGCCAACTTTGATGCATCACAAAAGCCATGTAGCTGTATATTTTGATTTTTAGTAGATGTATGTATCCAGCGAGGTATGAAAATCTGTTTTAAGTGTGAAAGCTCGTGCTGATAAATCTTCCATTCTTTTAATATATTATTTGGAACTTTTTCGTCCCATCCAATACCCGACAACCAAAGTTTTTGTATTAATATTTTTGCTATGATAATGCTAGGAGCTAGCCATCCTAACGGGTCATATAATCTGCAAATGTCTGATATTATCTTTCTTTTGGTGTCAGAAACTGATTCAATACTAGGAATGAATACAGAGTATTGAAATGTGTCGTCACTTCTATTCCATGTAAGTCCTAATATTTTTATAATATTGTTCTCCTTTATCTTTAGGTTTTCCCCCAGTTCTTTTTCGTCCTGTTTTAGCTTTATCATTAATTCATGATTATTAGTAGACCACTTTTGCAATTCGAATCCTCCCTTTGCTAAGACTTCATTCAACTGATGATATAAGTTTAATGCTGTTTCAATATCTTCACATCCTGTTATCAAGTCATCTACATAAAAGTCGTGAAGTATTCTTTTAGCTGCAAGCTTATATTTGGTACTTTTTTCCTGAGCATCTTGTTTTATATGCAAATCATTGTCAGGAGTATACCCACATTCATCAAAGGCTATTTGCTGCATTGCTTTAACAGCTAAATATGGGGCCGATGCTGTGCCAAAAGTTACTCTCAAGAGTTTATAATCTTTAATTTCCTCTTGATCGTTTTCTCTCCAAAGTATTCTTTGATAATTGGTGTCTTGATCTGCTACTTTCACTTGTCTATACATTTTTACCACGTCTGCAACTAAGCATATAGGGTGTAGCCTCCATCTCATTAACAAATGTCTTAATTCTGGTTGTAAACTGGGACCTATCATTAAATCATCATTTAAAGATGTCCCATTTGTACCTTTGCAAGAAGCGTCAAATACGACTCTAACTTTAGTGGTATCCCTATCTTCTTTAATTACTGCATGATGGGGTAGGTATACAGCGTCATTCTTCTTATCATCTGCATCATCTATTACTTTCATATGATTAAGTTCTATATATTCATTTATTACTGCACTGTATTTATTTTTCAGGTCTTTATTTCTGTTTAGTTTCCCTTCTAATAATCTAAATCTTTTTTCAGATACTATTCTCGATTGACCACGTTTACACTCTGGATCTTCACTACGAAATGGTAATCGTACTATATAACGACCATCACTGTCTCTTTGAGTTGTGGCCGTAAAGAGCTGTTCACATTGTTCTTCTTCATCTGTTAGCAATCGCCTTTTAACTGATGGTTCAGCTTCTAGTTCCCAGAATTGTTTTAATATCTCATCAGTGTCTATGTTAATATGCATTGATATAAGAGACGAAACATTTTCATTGGATGTACCGACTACTCCAGAAATGATCCATCCAAAACTGGTGCACTGAGCTACAGGGGTGCCATGAAGACCCTTTTGAACTCCGTCTTGAATAATTTGGCTAAAGATCTCTGCACCCAGTAGCATATCTATTTTATTAGGAATGAAATATTGAGGGTCTGCTAATTGTTTTTCACCTGTATCCAAAAAGTCTACTACATTAACTCTTTTCGCAGGTAAAATTGAAGTAATTGACTTGAGTACATAAGCATTGACGTGAATTTCAATTTTTGGATCAATTCTCGATTGAAGTTTTATATTGACCATCGAGTTGCATGCAAGTGAATTATCCCCTCCGATACCAGTTACGTTTCCCTTAATAGCTCTTTTTATTAATCTTAAGTCTTGAACAGTTGTTTCTGTCACGAAAGATGCTTGAGAGCCTTGGTCCAATAATGTTCTTACAATATGGAAACTGCCGTCTCTTGCTTCTGCTTTTACGAGCGCTGTAGCCAACAATACTGATTTACTTGTATTTCCTGATGCAAAACATGTGATAACATCTTCAGCACTCTTTTCCTTTATGTTTTCTTCAACATCATTTTGTACCATATGAGATAGTTCCTTGTTTGATGATGTTCTGGCTTCTGTCAATGAAGATGTTAAATTTTTTGTGATGCCAGTTTCAGGACCATCGTTAGAATGTAATGACGAATGATGTCTGCGGTTACAAAACCTACACGTAGTCGTACTTAGGCAGGATTTGGCCGAATGATTACTGCCCAAGCAGTTGAAACAAATTCCATTCTCCTGAATAAATTTACGACGTGTGTCTAGATCCTTTTCTAAAAACTTTTGACAAAAATTTATCTTGTGTTCTTCAAAACAAAACTTGCATTGTGTCTTGGCTACATGCATTACCTTTGGTTTGTAGGTATTGATATTGCCGGAATATTTTTTATTATTGCTGTTTGGTTTTGGCTCCAAAAATTCTAATGCTCTATATCTCGCCGTTAGAAATTCATAAAATTGAATTAAAGTTGGTAATTGATCAGAGTTAGCGCCACTGACTTTCAGTTCCCATTGTCTACGCGAGTCTGTGTCTAATTTGATTGAAATAATATGGATAACTATAATGTCCCATGATGTTACATCTATGTCTAAGTTTTTTAAGGAAGATAAACAATCCCCTGTCGTGTCCATAAGTTCTTTCAATGCGGATGCTGATTCACTTGTAATAGTTTTTTGGCCTAATAGTCTTTTCAGAATGCAATGCGACAAATACTTTTTGTTGTTGTATCTATTTTCTAATAAACTCCAACACCTGCTGTAATTTGCTTGAGAAATTGGTATTTGCCGCAGTAAACTCTCGGCTTCACCTGTTACATAACTTTTTAAGTAATGCATTTTTTGCACACTGTCCAATTCGTTATTAGTATGTATTAATGAGACGAAAAGGTCTCTGAAAGTAATCCATTCAAGATAATGCCCTGAAAAAACTGGAATTGTTAACTTAGGTAATTTTATTTGTGACGTTCCCTTTGTTACGTCCTTGCTCTCTTCCATTTTTTCAGTTTTATAAATCCTTGTTAACATTTCTAAGGCCGACAATAGTTCAGTTTTGTATTCAATGTATAATTCTTCTGTTAAATTATACGTGTCCCTTTTCACTAGATTACTGGATTCTAATTCCTCGTCGTTATACTTCTCGATAATATTAGCATGTGTTTCCTTAAATTGATTCCAAAGTTTCTCCAAATTTTCTAATCTAACATTTAAATAGATTTCATTTATTCTATCTTTAGGCGATTTTTTATAGTTGACTTGTGCCTTTATAAATTTCATAGATAAATCTTCAATTAAATTTAGTTTTGAGCCCATTTTTAACAGCAATACTTACTGCATTAGAAATTACGATTAGTTATATTATTTATTTAAATGTTTATTTACGCACTATTCAAACAATTATACATTGTAAATACAGTATTGTAATTTAATTTCGTAATAACAATTTATATTTTTTGACACTTTTATTATTATGACACTTTTATTAAAATGTACAGATGACAACAGTTTTTTCTTTTACGTTGATGTAAAATCTTTTTTATTATATTTTAGACGTCTCACAATTATATTCGAAAAAATATTAAGTCATTGACATGAACAGCTGTCATAAAAATAAAATTACAAAAATGATTTTCGATAAATTCCAAATTTTTGCATTTAAATACTTTTCTGGACCATAATTCATAAATTCCAAAATTATTTATATATTATGTGATAGAGATTGCCTTAATTTTACAAGATAATATTATGATCCCTGATGACTAGGCTTAATGACGATTCCAAGATTTTAACATGATTCACTATGTAGCCCTATTTAAAAACAAAGATCTTATCAGTAAAACTACATCTAGATTACTGTAGTACATGCAATATTAGGTAGCCTAAATTTGTGCTCTTCTTTTGGTAGTAATCTTCCAAATGACCAATTAATAGGTTTGAGGTTTACTCACAATTATAATGTTTTATATTCAAAGATTTAAATCGCTTGACTACCACTTTTCACTCACTAAGATGACACGTATCACTCACTGCTGACGATGTAAAACCCGATGTATTTTGATAATTTCCGTTATCTAATAACCCGTTGGCCTCGAGCAGCTTTGTTGTTTTCTTGGGGTGCTCCAGGGCTCCCATCCAAAAATGGTCCGTCGTTACTTTGTTGTGACTTTTGTTATATGGTTGCCCAGAGCAATATGGACTGCTAGTGGGTGCTCCGCCCTGTCAGTGAACTGTCATTTAAAGACAGTAAACCGGCTCCGAAGGACCATGTAAAACCCCTGACTGAGGGGGGGTCCAATTCTACTGATAAAAAACCCAGATTGATATAACTACTTGATGTTTATTGAACCAAACAAAATAAAAAATTACAATTCAATATATAAAATCCATCATACAATATGATAGCGCGATTTAAATTAATACAGCGACATCTATTTTTTACTAAGTTAACAAATGTGTCGGACACATACATATTTACACAATATTGGAAACCCTAACATTTGACATATTGACCTTTTACAAGAGCCTGTATGGTATGCCGTAGAATGGTGAAATAAAGATAGTTTGCATTTATTTTCTATAGCAAACTTCCTCAAAAGCAGGTGTATAAGTTTGAAAAGCAAACAGGAAAATATTTATCCTAGGAAAATACACTATCTGTAAGAACCAAAATTCACAGTCAGAGCCATGCGAAAACCTGGTATTAAATTAGTAAACTATTGTACTAAACTTAAATTTACACCCTAACTAAACTTTAATTTCCACCCTTAGGACGGTTATTTATAGATTTTAGGCTCCTGCATTCCTTACATTAACTACGCCAAATCTCACACTCCCACGAGCGCACAGTATGCTGACACAGGCATACAACGCCTCTTCATCAGTGGTCGAATTGAACTTTTTCACGAACCGGAACGCTGTACCTTCAGTGCTTCTATTATTTTTTGGACTTTTTTTACGAACCGGACCGCTATGCCTTCACAGTACCTATTCATATTCAATTCTGAGGGTACAGATACATTTTTAGTAGTGCTCCTGCCAAGAAGATCTCAATTATTTAGAAACCAAGGTTTGGAACACTCTGAGAATAATTTTCACGAAACGGAACGCTGATTTCACGAATCGGAACGGTGATTTCACGAACCGGAACGCCGTTCCGGTCCAATTCGAACACTGCTCTTCATGTATTTAACATTGCTCCAGCCGCACTGGAGGGTCATCGGAGGGTGCAGGGCGGCTCAGTATCTGTACTTGGTGGAGTAGTCCTTGGGCGACACGACGAGCCCGCGGCCCTTGCGCGCGCCGCGGTACACGGTCTCGATGATGTCGATCATCTCCTGCTTGTCCTCGAGCGGCCAGTTGATCTTGTTGTTGTTGCCGGTGCCCAGGTCGATCATGATGTGCTTGTTGCGGAAGAAGAACATCACCGTGCACGGGTCGTACAGCTCATACCTACAACCAAACGTGCAACTTATTGTTAACTGAAGGCACTAGTTATTACAGTGGTGAACTAAAATTAGTTTAAATTCAAATTTGATTTGGTTTTTTGCTAATATTAGATTAACTACACAGTAGGTACACATTGTAGATTTATGGTAATTAATTTTGTGGGCATAACATTTATAGATCTCCATGTTCTTAATAATAAACTATCAAACCCAACTATTAAACACTATTTGCAAAAATAAATAAAATTTGAATTTTTGCACCCAGATGGTACCTATGTCCCAAGGATTGCCCTGAGTATATTGGTTTTAAGTTCAAGTCCATACCTCCAAGTGTACCCCAGATAAGGGGTTGTGACAGATGGCTTCATTCACAGACAAAGGGTTTCATTTGTACTTTCCTATATTTTAATACTGATCCCTAAGAATGTTAAAATAACATATCTCAAATAAAGTCATTCCAAAAACGACCTATAAGTCATTTTCTGCATGAAGCCTGTCGGAGAAATCAACCATATCCTCCCGTGCCATTCACTAAATTAACAAAAGTGTCTTACATTTTATTGAAATCAGGAACTTCAGTGATGTCCACCAGGTATATGACAGCAAAGTTCTTGACTTTCTCAGCAATGCTGTACAGCACTTCGTCCATCTTCATGCAGGTGGGGTCCCAGTCGTGGCCGAACCTGATTACCTGCAACATATTCAGCTGCATACTTCTCTCATGCTCAAGTTGCCTTTTTATCACAAAAACTGATAAAACAAGCATTTGTTTTAAAATTTCCTATCTCTTTATTCTAACAGCATAAACATAATAGACACACTTGGTGTGTTGCAAATATGCAGACATGTAGCGAGACATATTCTATAGACATTTTGGCTCCGAGTGCCCACTCTGATACCTGTGTTGGGCTGATAGTAAGCAGTTTCAACAAGGAATGGTATAAGATATACAGTCTCTGTGTGTCATTTCCTCAAAGCAAAACTGTCATCGCACCATTCTGTGGTGATGTTCTTTTGAATACAGATTCAATGGAGAGGTGCTACGTCATGTGGTTGTTAAGGGAGATGAATAATTAAGAACATGGGAGATTCACTCAAAGATATGTTTTGAAGAGTAAGACGATTTGGATTGGAGTAACATGGAACTAGTTGAATTATATGCTGTACTAATGCGGCCATGTATGTTATGGTACGACTAAGGAGTTTCATTATAAAACACGTAGTTTTGTGTAACAACCTCATTATTCCTTTCTTGAAGGGAAACTTGCACCTTTGAAGCTAATTTTAGCTATTTACTTATGGTATGAGAGTTATAAATAAGATATATCGTTTCCTTCATTCCCATTATGACTGTGGAAGGTCAAATACTGCATAAATGAGAATGATATCCTGGTCATTCTAGAACTTTCTAGATTTGTACATAAGCCCTTCGCAAAGCATTTGATAAAAGCATTGTTTATGTATATCTCATACGTCCTGGAGTAATTACATTAGAAGGAAGCTCTCCTAGAAGTGTAGATGGTAAATACGAACCACGACTCTGTCCTCCTCGGAGAGTATGGCCTGGTCCACTTGCCAGCCGTTGTGCAGGTGACCCAGCATGTAACTCATCTTGTCCAACTGCTGCTTGTCTTCTTGTAGATACAGAAAATTGCGTTTCGCCACGAAACGGAAGAATTCAATAAAATTGGAAAGTAGGTAGCTGTTTTAACTGTAGTCTTTCGATTTCAATTTATTAATATTTAAAATATTTGCGATATAATGCTAAATGCGATTGCAGCTGTGAATCATGTGAATTGTGATAAGTGATTTACAAATTACATTTGACATTGACAACTAATAGATTAGTTTTGTGGTCTGTGAACTCTATGACAATCATGACAATTGGAACAGACAGATTATTATCTTTAGATATAACAAGAGTGAGATCCAAACAGAGACTTATTGTATCTAACTTAGAGCAGCTATTTTCTTACAAGCGGTAGCTAGCTAAAAGCGGCGGGCGAGAAGGATCCCTCTGGTACTGTGTCTTTGTCTAACATCTTGCCATCTCAACTAATATTGGCTTTGGTAGAAATGGAAGAAAAAAAGTTTGCTTTTTTATTTTTTACCTAAGGATTTACCAAAACGAACAATTCACAAATTTTGAAACTAATTTTATTATTTCTACAGTTTATATTATTATTAATTTAAATAAACAATAATTATTGGGTTGTAAGTACTTATTTAAAAAATAATTAATTACAACTACCAAGTAACCAACCAAAAGTACCAACTAAAAGTAGTACCTACATGTTTAGACTGGTAATACCAAATACAAGATGGTAGTTTTTTCAAAAAATAGTTAGGTAGAGCTTTGATCAGGTATATTATAGACCTGATCAAAGAGGTAGATACGGTAGAAAAATTGGCGACTGGAGATGTATAATAATAATCTATCTTAGATCTACTTATTTTAATTTATTATAGTAAAACTGAATCTCCAAAATGTGAATGTACGCGCATAGCTTCCGATCGACTGCACCAAATTAGATACATCGTTTTTAGGCTTCTGAACCCATAGGGTAAAAACGGGACCCTTTTACTAAGAATTCGCCTTCCGTCCGTCCGTCCGTCTGTTTGGTACCCGGTCTCTTGAACCGTGATAACTACAAACTTGAAATTTTCACAGAAATATAGTTATTCCCTGGTATGTGGATGATACTCATCATCATCATCATCACATCAGCCTGCGGACGTCCACTGTTAAAAACGTCCGTGTACGTGTACTCAGATTATTAAAAAAATATTTAGTGCTTTTCAGTGAGTTGTTTTTTGAAGGCGGTTCCCTTTTTTTTTAAAAAAGAAATTGAAATTTTATGTATTGTACAGATGTTTTTTTTTTTTTTTTTTTTGTCTATACTCTGCGTAATGCAGCCATTTTATATATACTTCCGTTTTTGACAGTACAAAATATCCCTATAGTGTCTATGGTACAAAACGGAACTTGCATGCATCTTGCATGTCATTGGTCAACGAGGTTCGCGCTCATTTTCTCTAGGCCAAACGAGGCAAAACGAAACGTCTTCCGTGAAAACCAATGAAAAGTCTAGTACCTACCTACCTAGTACCTAGGCTATGAAAAATTCATGAAAAATTATGGCAAATGTTGGAGGAGAATGAATAATAGAGCTGTACCATGGAATTAATAAGTACTATTCGTACAACAAGTACTTATTAATTCCATGAGCTGTACTTATTGCTAATATGAAAGTAAAGCTATAGGCCATTGCAAATAAAAATTTACAAAATATGAATGTAAAATATAGGTACCTACTTAAAAACAAATATGTAGTAAGCTGTATTTTTATTTTGTAATACGAGATACCTATATAACCTACTTGTAGAAATAGAAGGTTATACTTGTACCTGCGCCACGAAGCTCCTTGTAGCACCTATGGATGTAGGGAACCCGAGGTTACTTCAGGAGGCCTATTTCTAGTCACAGATTTTATTTCTAGTTATGGATGTTCATCGGCTGATTCGACGACGATCAGAAGGCATATTGTAACTTTTGGTCGATATAACCAACCTCATTCGATTTTAGTTCCTGCGCAAATGTTGTCCAGGAACGCTCACAATGATTCGGTATGACGTATGCCGTATATCCATCAAAGCCTGAAGGCCATCACATGGCCATCACGGACGGGTGCACGATAGCTGATAGTTATACCTAGGTACATTGTATTCGCAGTGTGTACGCATCGCGCGGCGAGTAGCGCCAAGATCTGCTGACTGGCCTGTGCAGTGTGCCCTGTACAGAGCTGAATTGCTTGTTTTGTTTATCATCATTCCGTTTGTTGCGGGGGCGGGGCGCGGGGAGCGGGGCGAGTTGGCAGCGCGCCACCGGATCGCGGTCACACACCAAAACATACAGATTTCTCGGGAAAAATTAAAAAGAGTTAGCGAGCCGACGAACACCCGGCGTACGTGTAAACAATTTGCACATGAATTAATGTTCAAGTAGGTATTTAATGTGAAGCGCAGAAGTATCAATGCCGGGCCGGTGCTCCGCGGCGCCGTGCGTCATGTTATAAAATTATTACTGAGGTTGATCGACCAGAGAACGAGCGTGCGCGCACCACACACTGTTCCGTCATCCGTGTGCTCCACGCCCATTGTTTTGCAGTTTGAGTTCGCACGACGCCACGGCTCAGCAGTCAGCGCGCACTGCTGCAGCCGACGCGCGATTCCTGCTGCAGGCAGTCCTAACCAGACAAATTAGCGACATTTTATCTTTATGGGGTAAGTTACCTAGCTTAACAAGAGCTGAAGAGTCCATAACATTTTAGGTCGCCATAATACTATGGTGACCGTCCCCAAGGAACCGAAATGGTTCCCTTTGTAAGATCCCTTCAAGAGACGCAGTAGACTAAAGTGAATCGGCTTTGATGATAACTTTGCTCAGCTTTGACTAAACAGTAAATACCATCATGAACCACATTCAGTTTCCGATCGTTTCAAACAATTTAATTCGACGGTACAGTTATAGTGGTATCATTGCGCGGTTGCCCTTGCAGCGAGTGCGGCGGCGGAATGGACGCGGTGTACCCGGCGGCCGCATCGGCGTTGCAGCGCGGGCGGAGGCGGCGGCGCGCCGGCCCGCTGCAGCGCTACCGCACCACGCCCGTCACCTTCGCCGAGATCAAGGTGAGGCGAGCCCGAGTGCGGCGCGGCATGCACGCGGTGTACCCGGCGGCCGCATCGGCGTTGCAGCGCGGGCGGAGGCGGCGGCGCGCCGGCCCGCTGCAGCGCTACCGCACCACGCCCGTCACCTTCGCCGAGATCAAGGTGAGGCGAGCCCGAGTGCGGCGCGGCATGCACGCGGTGTACCCGGCGGCCGCATCGGCGTTGCAGCGCGGGCGGAGGCGGCGGCGCGCCGGCCCGCTGCAGCGCTACCGCACCACGCCCGTCACCTTCGCCGAGATCAAGGTGAGGCGAGCCCGAGTGCGGCGCGGCATGCACGCGGTGTACCCGGCGGCCGCATCGGCGTTGCAGCGCGGGCGGAGGCGGCGGCGCGCCGGCCCGCTGCAGCGCTACCGCACCACGCCCGTCACCTTCGCCGAGATCAAGGTGAGGCGAGCCCGAGTGCGGCGCGGCATGCACGCGGTGTACCCGGCGGCCGCATCGGCGTTGCAGCGCGGGCGGAGGCGGCGGCGCGCCGGCCCGCTGCAGCGCTACCGCACCACGCCCGTCACCTTCGCCGAGATCAAGGTGAGGCGAGCCCGAGTGCGGCGCGGCATGCACGCGGTGTACCCGGCGGCCGCATCGGCGTTGCAGCGCGGGCGGAGGCGGCGGCGCGCCGGCCCGCTGCAGCGCTACCGCACCACGCCCGTCACCTTCGCCGAGATCAAGGTGAGGCGAGCCCGAGTGCGGCGCGGCATGCACGCGGTGTACCCGGCGGCCGCGTCGGCGCTGCAGCGCGGGCGGCGGCGGCGGCGCGCCGGCCCGCTGCAGCGCTACCGCACCACGCCCGTCACCTTCGCCGAGATCAAGGTGAGGCGAGCCCAATTGCGGCGCGGCATGGACGCGGTGTACCCGGCGGCCGCGTCGGCACATTGGTCCAATGATGATCCTCGCGTCGTCTTCCTCTTCTCCATCGCTCCACGTAAAATGCCAGGCAGGGGACGGGGACCGCAGGAGTTCGAAAAGTAGGAGACGCCTTTGCAGTGATAGGTCAAGTATAGGGGCAATTCCGTGGTTGCACATGCACATTCCCGTTATCCGCGCGAGTGAATAGGCGTTGAGACGTGGCGAGAGACAAACTCCACGGTGGGCGTCCTGGTGCCCCGATGGATAACGTCATTTCTGACGTACCTCGGAGCTCCCACGATCAGACGCAAGCATCAGGCGTACCAGGCGGGCGCCGTGTACGTCAGGCGAGAACAGGTGAAGTAAGTAGGCTCCGTATATCCGGAGCTTGGTCTTCGGTGTTAGCCTTGAAGTTAGGACTTGGTACAGCATCGACGTGGCAGCCTTAGCATGGTCCACGGCATGGTTGACATATCCTGTCCTCGTAGATGCAGTTAATGCAGCGGCTTCCGCACGCCGAAGATGATGGCGGCCGTCTTCCCCACTTTGACGCCATCCTCCTTTGTCCAGCCACTCCGGCAGCAGGTCCAACATCAGGCGTTCAACAACATCATTCGGTTGATGGAGGCGAGTTGATAAAATGACGACGCGAAGTACGCGCTGTCGTCAGCGTACGGTGACAACAGCACATCCTACTTTCCCTTGTGTCTTGCGATGGAGAGAGCTGCCCTGTGGTACTCCGGCACGTATTGGGCGCGGCTGGTCGTTGGCGCTCTTCCACGGAGACAAAGAAGGACAGGCCTTCCAGAAACGAGGCCATCAGCCGCACAATTGCGGGTGGCAATTTTGTGGATAGGAGTTTCGCCTGGAGTCCGGACTTTTAATCCTAATGCCTGTCACCAAGTAATAAACTGTTGCGTTAAGAGATTATGCTAGTATAATTACTTACTTCCGTCTAATGTATCGCGCATCGTGGTTTCATAAAACCTCACTATAATTTTATTCTAACGATTGGCCTGGTAACGTTTTAGGAGGTGGACGAGGACACGCCCGGCGAGGACGCTTGCGCGACGAGCAAAACCAGCGTCGCGAGCGTCGCGGAGGAGCGGCGCCGCCGCCCCGACTTGCTGGACGAGCGGCTCGGCGCGCAGCTCGCCGAGAGCCGCCGCCGGCGAGCGCGGCGCGCGCTGCTTCGCGAGCCGGACGAAGCCGCGCCCGCGCCGCGCGCCGCCAGCGAGCCGCGCCCCGACGCGCCCTCCTGAGGCGAGCGCGGCGGCTGCGGACTCCACGACCCTGTGACTGATGGCTCAGATCACTGGTCGTGATGTACGACTGATGTTATGACGCAGCGTTCGCCTGCAGTCGGCCGTGCCTCGCGGTGTGTCTTACAAACTGAATACGCTGAAGATTTTTTCTTTAGGGTGGATTTGATGTCATTTGTTAAGCACCGCACTTTTCATATTTGGACTTTGTAAATAAATAGTCGATCAATACAATCAATTGTATGTCTGTGTGACAATGTATCGAAATATTACCTTACCTTCTAAGAAAATTATTTCGAGAATCGATATGCGAGGATTACTATTTATGTATTGAGCCTACTCGCGTACTCGATTTTCCGATTATTGCTTAAAATGGCTAAGAATAATTTTTTTAATTACGTAATTAATATAATCATAGAGTAACTACTTAATATACCTTCATAGATATAATATATGTAGATGTGAAATGTGAAGGTCTGTATATTTTACTCCTTCACGCGATTATCGAACCAATTTAGCTGAAAAATGTTTGATAGAATAAACCCCAAATCAAACCATAGTTTTTAGGGTTCCGTAACCAAAAGGTGAAACGAGACCCCATTACTATAAGCCTCCGCCGCCCATACGTCTGTCGCCAGGCTGTCTCTTGAACCGTAATAGTAAGCCGGTAGTTTGGAAATAAGGTATACGATTTTAAGTGTGGCTTATTGTATTCGTATCGATGTAAATAAAAATAAACTTTTTAATATAATAAACTTGTTTTATTTTCTTAAATAATATAATAAATACATCACACTTTCCAGCACTCTTCAATAAATAGACAATACACTGCTCTAGCATCAAGCATGACACTCGCAAACATCGCTTAGGTACTTACTACTCTATGGTACTATCTGTAACTATCAACGAACAAAATATACGGGATTATTTTTACACTTTAATTAATACGTACGTAGGTAATATTTAAATTAGGCCAATTTGTTAAAAGTATCTAGCTAAGTAAATAACAAATACCGCAGTAACTCGTACCTAGTAGGAGATCTAAAATCTATATAGACAGGATAACGTAACAATTCAATATAATAATTATGACTTAATACGCCATAATCCACACTTACGCCATAATTATTGTATTGAAACACATTCATTAACAGGGTTCGAAAATATCCGATATAAATATCTATACTTATAATAAAACTGTAAAGGGTCGAATTCTGTACATTGAAGATATTTTAAAAATTTTGGTTGGAGGACACTATTTAGTCGATACTGAAGCCAAAACTGTAATTTGTTTAATTTTTGTCTGTCTGTCTGTCTGTCTGTCTGTCTGTCTGTCTGTCTGTTTCACGACCGGGCATCACGGCTAATCCGCTGGATGGATTTAAATGAAACTTGACATGATTATAGTTCATACCCCGAGGTAGGACATAGGATACTTTTTATCCCGAAATTCATCATGGTTTCCCTGGAAGACGGCATCAAAGTCCAAACGTTTTTTAGTTATTATTCATTAACGCGTTGTCCGATTCCATTAATTATTTTTATGTTAGAAAGGAGGTTCTTTAAAGATTATTCCATACAAATCTTATCATCATCACTTTTGTAGTTCAGAAATTACAGACATCAGAACCTTTAAGTTCAAGTAGGTAGGTGACTTGAAACTCGCTAGGACTGCTTGAGGCTAGGACGTAGGGTTCAAGTAAGACTGGAGTACCCTTACAGCCGTAAATAAATAGGCTTAGCAGGAGATTTTGTATGGTTTAAAATTTTTCACTTTTAGGGTGAACAAAAATCATGTAACTGGCGTTATCGCTACGTTATACCGTATAGCGCCATCTCTACAATTTACGTGGAACTTGAATGTAAAACTCTGAGATGGGTACTACCGAATTTTTTTAAATAAAAATTAACTGTCATGTTATTTACTGTTTCCTGACTTTATATTAAGATGGCACTGTTAAGTCATGAACAGATTTAAACTTTATCATCCGCAATATGGAAAGGGTAAGATAATGGTTCACAAATATTTTTAACTCTTAGGTCTTATCGATCCTAATACCGACTGACTGTCATCTAAGGTCTTTTTATACGTAAGGAAATATATAGCCATTGTCCATTCTGATGTTTTGGATTGTATTGAGATGAAGCAAAGATTTTTAAAAGACTCTTATATTATGTTGGGCTGGGGAATATTGTTAGTAGGGTAATTTATCCCAGTGGTACCTACCCGGTCGAACTCTGAAAGAAGAGTTCTACCACCAGTACAACTTTTCACATGGTTTAATCATTTTTGACACATTTCGTGGTTTCAGAATAAAAATCACAATGAAAAGGACGATTTTAACTGTCGATATTTCGATACATTGGTACAAGTCGTGGTCACGTAGTGACCACGACCTGTGCCACTGGGTCGAAATATCGACAGTTAAAATCGTCCTTTTGATCTTTCAACTACGTATTAATGAAACTTTATATTATTATTAAAAAAAAAGGAGTTTTCAAAATCACCACAAGATAACCCGTGCAAAGTAAGAACAGGTTTCTGTACAACATCACACCAGAATCCCGCGCAAAATCAAGGAATTCCAGTAGGAAGGTATATTATGTAAAAAAATCGTAATTCACGCGGGCGGAGCCGCGGGCAACAGCTAGTTATGATATAAATCAAGTTTGATATAGGTAGGCAATGAGCTTAATACAATTATATCAATGTAGGTAGGTACATAATATATCAATTTTGTATGAAAGCCATATTATTATTTTATTGAGCTATGAATACTATTTGCATATATTATGTGTTATATAAACATTAAAATTATCAATAAAGACGGTTTTTTCTGTTTTATTTATTTATTTATTTATGTAAGATTTTTGATTGTATTTAAAATCAGAAAAATGAAACTAAAATATAAAATCTTCTTTTAGATAAGGCAAAACCAACTATAAAATCATAAAACCATTTTTGTATTTGTAAAACATTTGATATAGTAAGTATATCGTCAAACTCAGCTTGATATACCTATATCGATTGAAATATTATATCCTCGAAGTTCGAACCCTGGTAATGAATGGGTTAAAATACAATAATTATGGCTTTCATGGCTAATTAATCGAATGAGTAGGTAAATACTTAGTTATTATCTATTTCTTTCCATATTTCTTTCTGTACTTCAGAAGAAATATGGAAAGAATAGACTTTTGCCCGCGGTTTTTCACAAATCCTGACGGAAGTGTGAATTTCCCTTTCCCGTTCCCGCTCCCTATTCCGTGCTTTACACCTACTTTCAACCCACCGAGAAGTTTGCAATTTACCTATAGCTGTTTCTATATTATGTTTAAAGATCCCTCGAGAACTATGGATTTTTTCGGGATAAAAAGCTGCTCAAATCATTTTCCAACTTAAAGTCTATCTTTGTGCTATATCTACTTTTTTCATCAAAATTAGTTTATTGGTTTAGGCGTGACAAACCAACTTACATTTAGGTACATTCATATTCGTAGAAATTATAATTACCTAGTTGTAAAAAAGTAACCTTATTATAATTGTTATAAAAGCTTCTCTGTAATACCTATTTAAACAAATGCGATTCTTGTCTAATAATAATTTACATAATAATGTGTTTAGTTTTAGACTTTAGATTAGACGGATTTAATTATTCGTAATATCACTTGTCGCTTTGGGTTACTTTCGTATTTAGCGGTATAGGTACGTTTGACATTACTAGTAGGCTAGTGAGTATTATACGATTATTAATTTATTTCCTAAAACTACCTACCAAACAAAACGTGATTAGGTAGAATCAAGAAGCATCTCATGATACAACAGGGAATAGATACTATTCATATCTTTTAAAAGGCAGGTAACATAGGTATTTACAGATTCACTTCGATTTAATAATTTTATTGTCAGCATGTGATCAGATTTACTAATTTTATTTGTCTTTATCTTCCGGCTCATTCACTTTCTATGCATACAGCGTCGATACAATATTATAAATAGTAAAGTGAATTCATTATCAACATCAGTAAAGAATTATTTTATAAATTGAGCACAGACAAAACTTCATCTCTAGCGCTTTTTATCAACTCTATAATAATATCTAATATCATATAAAATCTAGCTTAACTTCTAGTACGACATCTATCATAATACTATAGGTTGGTATAATATTATATTGTATATTTAACATTATAAATAGGTAAAATAATAATTTAATATTAGAGTATCAATAGGTATACTATACTGTAGTCGAATACTGCTTCAGTGCCGGCGCTCAGCGCTCTCCTCACTCTACTGTAGGACTGCTCTATACATTACATACGTTATTTTGTTAAATTTTACGCACAAATTAAATACCAACCGGGCGCGGGTTCGCCCATCACGTAGTAAATTTTACTAAATAAATAATCTCTTCTCGCGGCACTCAGCGAATCACCAGTCGCTAGCTCTAAACACGTCATGGCACGTAATACTGTACGAAACTAAACTAGGGTCGACGCTAGTGGACGGCAGCGGGCGGCGCGCGTCAGCGGGCCTCCACGTCGTCGGGCGGCGGCTCGGCCTCCGCCGCCGACGGGATCGTGTGCAGCGTGCGCGGCGCGCCCGGCGGCAGCAGCGCGCCCGGCGACGGCGGCGGCTCGTCCGCCGACACGGCCGGCTGGCGCGCGAGCCGCGGCCGCGCGCCCGCCGCCGCGCTGCCGCCCGAGCGCGACGTGCGCCACGTGCCCGTGGACGCGGTGGCGTTGGAGCCCGACGAGTCGTTGCGCGACGACGACAGGTTGGAGTCCTGCGACGTCTTGCGCGCCACGAGCCACGACGCGGCGCGGCGCGGCGGCGGCGGCGCGCGCGCGTACGTGCGCCACGAGTCCGAGCGCGACGACGAGAACTCGGCCGACGACGACACGGAGCCGGCGCGACGCGGCGGCGCGCGCGGCGCGGGCGGTGCTGGCGGCGGCGGCGCGGCGCGGCGGCCCACGGCGCGCAGCCAGCGCAGCAGGCGCTCGCCGCCGGGCGCGGGCGGCGCCGGCGCGGGCAGCAGGCGGCGGCAGGCGCAGGCGGGCGCGCCGCGCGACGAGCGCTCGGCCAGGCTGTTGGTGTTGGCGGGCGTCTGGCGGTTGCTGAAGTTGGACGAGTGGCGGCAGCGCCCGATGCCGCGCGTGACGCGCGACTCCTCGATGGCCTTGCACACGAGCGCGCAGTCCTTCTTGAACTGCTTGGTGAGGATGGCGTAGAGGAAGGGGTTGCAGCACGAGTTGAGCGGCAGCACGAACACCGTGAACACCTTGGCCTGCTCCAGCGACACGAGGCGCGCGCCCAGCGCCGCCGCCAGCGCGCTCACGGCCACGGGCGACCAGCACAGGAAGTCGGTGAACACGAGCAGCGCCATGCGCTTGGCGATGCGCGAGTCGTTGCTGTTCCAGGCCTGCGAGCCGCGGATGGCGCAGTACATCTTGAGGTAGCAGCCCAGCAGCACGAGGAAGGCCAGCCCGTTGGCCGCCAGCAGCGCCGCCACGTAGCCGCGCGCGGCCGGCGAGCCCGTCTCGAAGGGCAGGCACACGGCGAACTTGCGGTAGTCCGACACGCCCAGCAGCGGCAGCGCGGCCGCCGCCAGCGCCAGCGCCCAGCCGCCCGCCATCACGGCGGCGGCGTGGCGCAGCGACAGCCGCTTGTTGAGGTGCATGGCGTGCGTGATGGCGTAGTTGCGCTCCAGCGTGATCACGGCCAGCGTGAACACGCTCAGCTCGCTCGACAGCACGCCCAGGAAGCCGGCCAGGCGGCAGCCCGCCGACGCCTGCCACGCCACGGCGTGCGCGCGGAACTCGCCCAGCGTGCCCGCGTCCACCACGGCCAGCAGCCCCAGGTACACGCCCATGCAGAAGTCGGCCGCCGCCAGGTTGGTGACGAGGAAGCGCGGCACGTCCAGGCGGCTGCGGCTGAACAGCAGCACGAACACCACGGTGCCGTTGCCGAGCAGCGCCAGCAGGAACACGGCCCACACGCCGCAGCGCAGCGTCCACCAGTCGAACAGGTCCACGCACGGCAGGAACGGGCCGGGCCGCGGCGCGCAGCGCACGCGGCGCGGCGCCCGCAGCGCGCTCGCCGGCCCGCCCGCCAGCGCCGTCGCGTTCACGTAGTGCGGCCACACGTCGGACGCGTTCGCCCACGCCGCCAGGTCCACGTGCGCGGGCGGCAGCAGCACCAGGTCGCTGAGCCGCTCGGCCTCGTCGTCGTCCGCCGCGCCCGCCGCCAGCTCCTCGGCGCCCACGCCGCCCTCCGACGGCGGCATGAACTCGCAGCAGTGGTACGCGTACGACAGTACCAGCGTCTGCGGTAGGCACAGGGGATCTCATCATTAACCGACTCCAGGGAACTTGTAATCTACATATTGTATACCTGTTAGGATAGCTTTGTGACGTTTATGCTCAGAAATAAAGTTTAATATCTGTTTAGAAAGTAAAACACGGGAACCGGGAATCGGTTGTTGCCCACGTTCCTGCAACACGTTACCTGTATCCTGGGGAAGAGCTCCGGGGGGTGGAAGCGGCGCAGCGCGGGGTTGTTGTGCGCCTTGAGGTGCAGCAGGCGCTGCAGCCCGGCGGCCGGCAGCACCGGGAACCGGCTGTTGCCCACGTTCCTGCAGCACGTTACCTGTATCCTGGGGAAGAGCTCCGGGGGTGGAAGCGGCGCAGCGCGGGGTTGTTGTGCGCCTTGAGGTGCAGCAGGCGCTGCAGCCCGGCGGCCGGCAGCACCGGGAACCGGTTGTTGCCCACGTTCCTGCAGCACGTTACCTGTATCCTGGGGAAGAGCTCCGGGGGTGGAAGCGGCGCAGCGCGGGGTTGTTGTGCGCCTTGAGGTGCAGCAGGCGCTGCAGCCCGGCGGCCGGCAGCACCGGGAACCGGTTGTTGCCCACGTTCCTGCAGCACGTTACCTGTATCCTGGGGAAGAGCTCCGGGGGTGGAAGCGGCGCAGCGCGGGGTTGTTGTGCGCCTTGAGGTGCAGCAGGCGCTGCAGCCCGGCGGCCGGCAGCACCGGGAACCGGTTGTTGCCCACGTTCCTGCAGCACGTTACCTGTATCCTGGGGAAGAGCTCCGGGGGGTGGAAGCGGCGCAGCGCGGGGTTGTTGTGCGCCTTGAGGTGCAGCAGGCGCTGCAGCCCGGCGGCCGGCAGCACCGGGAACCGGTTGTTGCCCACGTTCCTGCAGCACGTTACCTGTATCCTGGGGAAGAGCTCCGGGGGGTGGAAGCGGCGCAGCGCGGGGTTGTTGTGCGCCTTGAGGTGCAGCAGGCGCTGCAGCCCGGCGGCCGGCAGCACCGGGAACCGGTTGTTGCCCACGTTCCTGCAGCACGTTACCTGTATCCTGGGGAAGAGCTCCGGGGGTGGAAGCGGCGCAGCGCGGGGTTGTTGTGCGCCTTGAGGTGCAGCAGGCGCTGCAGCCCGGCGGCCGGCAGCACCGGGAACCGGTTGTTGCCCACGTTCCTGCAGCACGTTACCTGTATCCTGGGGAAGAGCTCCGGGGGGTGGAAGCGGCGCAGCGCGGGGTTGTTGTGCGCCTTGAGGTGCAGCAGGCGCTGCAGCCCGGCGGCCGGCAGCACCGGGAACCGGTTGTTGCCCACGTTCCTGCAACACGCAACGTACGCTCGTCTGGGAAATATATATAAACTAAAGCTTCTATAGCTTATAATTAAACAAGTGGAAAATTAAAAAAAAATTAAATACCCACGACTCTTGTAGATTCGTTTGCACTATAAATGTTTTTTATGGCGCCCCCTGGTGATCGATGTTCGTAACAACTATCTACGAACCATCCCCAATGAATACCAAACATTATACAGAAAACTGAATCTAGATCGGTTAAGCCGTTTTGGAAATAAATGGGAACATTGGATGTGCACAAACAAACGAACAAACAAAAATATTATTGGATATTCGTTTTGTGTGCACAATTTAACATCCTTGAAACAAACAAAAAATCTCATCAACAAACTAATGTACAAACGGTCTCTCACCCGTACTCCGTTCCGTCGTGGGTAATAAAACTTTACTAAAATGGTTTACAGAAATACCTAAGTATATGGGATTTTTATATGAGTCGAAAAGGCCAATAATGTATCGGTTTGCAAAGTCTTCTCACCTTTTCAATGTCAATCACAAAATATTATTTTGAAGGGTACTTACAAGTCTTCCAATTTGGAGACGGGGACGAAGGTTTCCATGTCAATGTGCTCTATCTGGTTGTCCTCCAGATCTCTGTAACAAGCGCAGTACCTTTGCTAAATACAAGTTTATACTATTCGAACCTGAGAATTTCTAAAAAATACTACTCTTTTCTCCTCGTATTGTGTTCCTTAATAAGCATTTTCTTTTAGGTAAGTAATACATAATTACTCGTAGTTACCGTTGAATATATCGGTGTCAATCAATGAGCGGCGAGCGCGCGGCCTCGCCTCGCCACTGCTCAATAAGTCAACGGTGAGCTGATAGCTTTATTTGGCGTCAGAGGGTCACCACTCGCCACATTCAGCCAACCTTTACCACGTGCGACGCTTCTGACTTTTCATCCGGTACTTGGCAGTCAAAATGTAAGCATGTCATTGAAGATTCTTAGCAAATCTTTGGTAGACTTGCCTGCTTCTACCATCTTTTTTTGATAGGCTTACGCTTGACCAAAATCATGTCCGATGGGGCAGAAATGATGAGGTCTAGGATGGAGCGCGCTTGCCTAGAAAATGCCTATTCACTCTTCTCTTGAAGGCACCCAGATTGTACTTGGCTGGGAACACGGAAGTTGGAAGAGTATTCCACACCTTAGCGGTTCGTATCAGAAACGTGGAAGAAAAGCGTTTCGTTCGAGTTCGCTGGACATCAACCACATAAGGATGCCACTTCTCTCGACGTCTTGCGGTTCTATGGTAGAAAGGTGAAGGAGGTACAAGGTTGTGGAGTTCCTGAGCACACTCTCCAAAATATATCCTGTAAAAAACCGCTAAACAGGCAACACTACGTACTCTTTAGGACGTACTTCTTTTTATAATCTAAACACTTTGCTTAGCAATCAGATATAAGGTAACGGGGCGGTATACATGGCTATGTTAGGCTGAAGGATAAAATCGGAACTGGGTAATCTCGCAGGAGAACTAGCAATAAGAGTGAGCGTGTCGCCCTGTAGCCTTTAGCTTGAGCTAGCTAGGCTTGACTCGTGCGCCACAGTGTTGGACAGCTGGACGGGTACTCACAGCAGCTGAAGCTGGGGCGTGTGGCGGAAGGTGTCGGCAGAGAGGCGACGCAGCCGGTTGCGCGCCAGCAGCAGGTCGTGCAGGTGCCGCAGCCCGCGCAGCGTGCCGCCGTCCAGCGACTCGATCTCGTTGTCCGACAGCTCGCTGCAACCGAGAGACTGCTACTTGAACAACAAACCCGGCCGATCCGACCTCACCTCTACCTTTTTGATTAAGAGGTCAAATATTCGGGTCTTCGAGTCATAGTCTCACCAATCTGAATATGAACTTTATAAATCCTTGTTACGACTAAATGCCCGCCAAATTCAAATTTTATGTCACTGCCATTTCCGCTGTTTAGCTGGCTTAAAATTTTCGAAAAACCGAATCAAATTTGAAATAGGCGGGCAGATGAGTTTGCTAGACGATTAAAGTGCTCATGAATATAATAACATCCATTGCCACAGCTGCCATCTTGGATTTAATCCAAATTAGCAGCATGCATTGCATTATGAAAAATTGATTGTAAAGGTGAAAGTTTTATTTTTTAGGGTTTTCGAGTTATTTACTTATGGATGAATTTTTAAGTCCAAGATGGTAGACATGCTCTTTCTTATAATAATAATTTATTACAGAATACTGATAAATGAACGCCCTACCCTTTGCGGAAGGAAAACCAGTGTTGCAGAGGGTAGGTCCTTCCTGGTGGTTGTTTTATTTTGTAACTAGTAGTCATACTCACAGCACGCGCAACTCGGCGCACTGCTGCAGTTCGGGCACGCTGCGCAGGCGGTTGGAGCGCAGGTCGCTGCGAACAAATTGTGATGAAGTGGAACAGAAGCACTGACTTATATTATACAGTATGCTAGTACGCTGGTCTACCTCAGACGGTTAACGTAAAAATGAAGACTCTTGATTTTCGGCATTTTGGCGCTGATCGTTGCGTAACGTGAGCGTCCATGGAACTATAAAGTGACATGCAATACGACGGTCACTACAAAAAAAATGTCAATTTAGTACCTTCGAAGGGGGCGCTTCAATTCGGCACAAAAAATGAAGTGTCAATTGTATAGAATGTTTGATCCAGCGTACTAGTAGTACCTACTCATATAATAGAGAAGGCACTAGTGCTACTGGTGAGTGCTGAGGGCCGAGGGTACTCACAGCGCGCGCAGCTGCGGCGCCTGCGCGCAGAGGTCGTGCGGCGCGTGCGCGAGGCGCGCGCGGTCCATGCGCAGCGTGCGCAGCCGCAGCGCGCCGTGCAGCGCGGGCACGCCGCCCACGCCGCGGCACTCCGACAGCACGCTGCACACACGCAACACACGTCACACACTATACGGAACGAATCATAATATGCGTTTCGGTCAACTAGGGTGTAACGAAACGTTACACATTTTATTAATATGTAATTTTATTTAATTAGAATATAATGTTATTAATATTTTAAATGTGTATTTATTATTATTTTATTATATTTATTTTATGTTAAACACAAAGTTAATGTATTTTTGCTGGCTAACGGAACGACGGCGCTGGTTTCTGCTACCGTGCACCGCGCCGAGTTTGACCGCGAGTTCACCTCTCGGCTCTCAGTGTGGTACCGGCGTTCTTAGCGGGACCGCACGTCATTTTTCAGCCATCGCGCGAGCGTCCTTAGCTCGTCGCGATGGATTTTTTTATTTTAATTTCTTTTAAACATTACTAAAATCTAAAGTACAGTATAAGTGCTCCCGATTATACGGGTAAGTTGTGAATCGCACCCATTTTTCTATTAACATAGTAAACGCATATTTTGCTATATCATTGTTTTACCTATTTGTCATTAGTGTTCATTCTTTGTTTGTTCATTTTTATACAAATCAATAGATTCTTTTAATGTAATTACGAGTAGCTATTTCATACGAATTTAAGCATTGTAAAATAGCTTCATATTGCGTCATCCTTTTTGTTGCACATCGAAGAAACTACCTACCTTCAAAATAATTTAATTTCATAATTTTGCCCTTTTACAGTAGTAACTCATTACCTACAGCTTTATTATAATCATTTTATCCTAGCCTTCTGCTTTTAAACTTTATCATTGTAAACTCCGTTCTGATTTGTTTCGCACCGGCAAATATAACTGCGTGTAGGAAGTACCTACGTTTGCCGGGGTAGACAAATGCGAACGGAATTTGATGCAACCTGCTTAGCTTGGTTTGTATCATTTCCAGGAGCACTGTACGGGCTAGGGTATTGGGATCCCGACCCGTCACTCATCGCCCGCCTTAACCACCTCGCCCCGCGACGTCACCTGCGGCGGCGTCCCCTGAGACCTTGGGCCGCCCGCCATCTTAGGTCCAAGACAGGGGAGTACCAGCTACGTAACCGCAACAGAAGTAAAATAACAGATTGGCCGCCACGACCCTTGTGTGCCTCCGCTGAACTAGAACACCTACATGTAAAATTTTACCAAATAAATTATATTTTGATTTCCTTTATTTCACTCTTTTTTAATTTTTTTTTTAAACCGGCACAAGGGGAAGGTCACATTTTTTAAGGTTTCTTAATCAAATTGCTCTAAAAAAATTAGACCCTATTGCTAAAACTCCGCCGCGCCGTCCGTCTGTCCGTCTGTCACCAAGCTCTATCAGTCTTAAACCGTGATAGTGAGATAATTGAAATTTTCACAGATGATGTTTTCTCGCCAAACAGCATAGCACTGTGTTCTAGCTGTTATAATGTATATTACGTTATTTGATAACGTTCCACAGACGCGACTTCGCGCTCTTATGCCTCCTCAAGACCTTAATAAAGCACGTAGAAATCATTCTTATTATCTCGAAAAAACTTGATTTAAGATGATGCCGTCAGCGGCTAGCGGTCAGACGAGTAGGCAATACTTAACTAGACCTTGTGCCTGTTTTGTTTTGGGGCGACGAGAATGGACACAGTGTGCTCACTGAAGCTAGCAGATGCCACTTATATAGTGCTAGAGGCTCAGTGAGTCATGGCATGCATTGGACCCAAAGACCGCGCAAAAAATGTTTACTGGTGTCAAAAATGTTTGTTTTGACGCCAACAACGTCAACTTAATAAGCCAACCGCAGCATTGTCCATGGACCGAGGTCCACGCCATACCGATTTGTACTTGTTATTAGTCCGAAAGCGCGTTTGCAAACGAACAATTTATATTGTGGCATATTAGCGGGAATTTTGACACATGGCATTACTATTTTCTTGTACCTTAGTACTATTATGTATTCCGTGGTATGGAGAAGGTTTGCGTAAAATGTTCGGATGACCTTTTACTCAAGTTTGTTCCCTTTATCGGTGGTCGTGTCCCAATCAGGCGCGTTTCTCGCTCGGCAGGCTTCAGTCTCGGCTCGCAGCAAGTGGGCTCGCTTGACACTATCTATAATTGGGCACCGGGCGAGCTTGTGCGTCAACTTGATGGTTGATAACCGCTGCTTCCCCGCGGACCGCTTCCCGCGCTGACCTCGTTCCAGCAGCTCGCCCCAGTGTTGCCATGTTAGGCAATTTTTCACCTTTTGGGCTATCTTAAAGGAGTCGGTGCAACCGGGAAATACGGTGACATTTTAATTAGGTACGCAACGCAATAATGGACGCTTTTTAGTTAAATTTTTATTTCAGCTTTTTGAAATCGCACTCATTATGTGTGTAGTGATTTTATTTTCACACACTTTTTGCTTTATCCACTAGCTATGTGTATAACGTCAAATCTCAAGTGATTCTTTTATTATTTTCTTGCCTGTTCTTCTCTAAGCAAAATAGCTCTTCGATAGGGGCGGTACAAAATTGAATAATAAAAACCTCTAGGTACCTATTTAGTTCCGTGTGCCTGCTATTATTATGAGCTAATTCTGTGCATATCTAGCCATAAGAAGTTATGTGATACTCATACATGTGTGCGAAAAAGAAATACTTAAATGAACACTTCTAAGTATAATATTAAGTTTGATTCAGTTTATTTCAAAGACACTAACAGATTGTGAGATTGCTTTCTCTTTTACGGAAAGTCAAAAAGCTTTTAAGGTGATTAACATCGGCTAGACTAGGCAACATTGTTTGCAGCTTTTGCATGCCATATTCGGGTTGGCAGCTGTCTGGCAGCTATTTCATTTTGTAGAATAGCACAGCTGAAATCTGATTCACGGTCGCGTGCGCGGTGCAGCGCGTGCGTTGCAGCTTGAATGAACTTTAATCCATTATTATCAATTCACGAAGACGCGCCCAACTACTTTACAATCGCTTATGTTTTAAGTATGCGATTCGTAAGGAGTTAGGAAGGAGTGAGGCGCGTCTAGTGGGTACCTAAACTTGCATTACATACTTACGCAGTGTCAAGACTCAAGAGACATTATTGCGTCATGTCTGCGGGCACGCCGTATATAATTGTAGTGGGATATGTAGCTCACAGACAACAGTCTGTACCTACGAGTACGTGTAATGCATTGCACCACTGACATATCACGCAATACTCCTTATACCTCGCTAAAGCACTACCTAATGACATTTATATTGTGATGTCTCGTGAACTGACTCGTGGGTTGTTGAACTGACCCAATTCAAGAAATCAATTTTTATCTTATTTGGAGTACGATAGCCCGTGCCGACTTGCATTGAATCATTTTCATACATATTGCGCCGCTGCACCGGTGTGTATGCGCAGTATTAACAGGTAGGAACATAACACAACAAAGAACCAAATATTTAAAAATTTAAAAATTGCATTTTATTATTATTTACAAAATATATAACACCGTCCAACTGATCATTTATTATGGGCATAGTGCCCAAGACGCTGGCGCTATTATCTCTTTGTACGGCTTAACTAAGTCGTTGAGGTAAATAAGCGCCAGCTCTTGGGTCACCAGACGCTTGGACCATTTTTGGGATACTACAAGTATATTGACGAATTTTTTGTATCCAATGACCATGGGCCCAGTGTTTCAAACGCAAGCGCCGCAAAATCGTTATCTGATTCGAGATGTACTAATTTGGAACCTAACAAGGAAATCTGATTATATCATATTTCAAGACTTTAAGGATTGAAAGTTTAGAATGGAAATTATTTATTGCAAAAATTATCGCTACTGACAGGCCTCGAACCCGCGCCGCGCAATTATCGCGGCTGGGTGCTCTGCTACTGAGCTATGAGAGCAACTGCCGTGGAGACGATGATTTCGGTAGGTACATTCTATTCAGTTCTAAGGCACACTCAGTTTAGAATGTACTTTAGTCTATCAAAGACGTTCTGTGACTGAATTGTACACAGGGTTAGGCACACAATGGGTCATTGTACCGTCTACCACCGTCGATGTAATAGATTCTGTAAAGAGCAAGGAATTCGTGGTTGTCTCGAGTATAAGACTGTAGCTTGTGCTCGTGAGCGTAGAGTACAACAGTTGGAGGTCGCTCTCAGCGGTGGACGTGACTCGTTCAGCTTCCGATGAGCACGATAACAAGTTCCATCTCAGCTGTAACTAGGGCATGAATTCCGGAATTCCGGAGTTTCGTAACTCCGGAACTTTGGAGCAAATATTCCGATGTTTCAATTCCGGAGTTGAAGCGCAGTTCCGGAGCCAGCATCGGAATATTTTCTTGTTTAAAAGTAAGAATGTTAGAGCTTTTGCGTCTTCACAGAACAGTTCACAGCACACACCACTTTTTAATGGCAAATCTCTATTTAAAAACATTTATAATATCGCTATAGTAACCTGGCTAGACCCTTTTCTGAATCTTGGTGATGATCACTTAGACATCTTTAGGTACTGACTCATTTAAAACATAGGTATCATATTTTTTAATCCAGTAACGATTTGTCACAAAATGTTATTTTGAAACCCTTAAAACCTAGATTAATCGCTGCGACAGCTGTCATAAGATGAGAGGTGTATTATAGCAATAGCTAAGCACTAGACTGAGACGGTACTAGAGCGGTACTATGCAAATGACATCTGTCTCAGGACTCATCCTATATTTTACAAAGTATAATTTTGCTTGTTGAACAAACCATAGACAACATGTCACGTGTTGCGCTATTCACGTAATGCTTACTCTATACTCACTCATGCTCTCTCTCTCGTTCTGTCATGGCAAGAAACCGACACGACAGAATGAGAGAGAAAGAGAGAGGTACTTTCATGCCTATGCATATATACATAAACGAATTTTCGTTTAATAGTTTTTGTAACGGAAGTACTTAACTTGTATGGTTTTACTTATTTACAAATTACAATTATTGTTGATCAAAATATTGATATTAATGTAATGTATGTAATTTAAAGAAAATTAAAAAAAATAGGATTTTTTATTTTATTAAATCAAAACCGGAACCAACTCCGGAATTCCGGAGTTGAGGCCCAACATCGGATCCAATTCCGGAGTTGGAAATAGTTCCGAGTTTACATGCCCTAGCTGTAACGAGCGGCGACTGCGCGGCTGACGCGGCGAGATAGCGCGCTTAGCCGCTCAGAGTTTCAGAGATGGTAAAAATGTTATTATTATTAATGATGTAATACGAGAGATAATAGAAAATTATCGATCACAAAGCCAATTAATTCTCTGGTCACCGAATGTGACTGCCCTTTTGTTGAAATTCATTAAACTGATAATGAGAAGGAATCGCGATTGCAATCGGAACTGTTGATCGCTAATTATGGCTGATTACATTTGCTCATAAAAAGAAAAAGCTATGAATCTGATGATCTCTTGTTTTACCTTTTGCCGATTCTGAGGGCAATAGGGAAATTTCCCTCCAGGCAGGTGTTATGCCTGGATCGCTTGTGATCCGAACATTTGACGTCAGAACTAGGATTTATAGAACGCTACCTTGAGGTGTGTGGAGCGAGAGCGAACAGACTACAGTTAAAAATGGGTCCAAGAGAGTCCCTCAGAGATAAATTTAAAGAATTTAATATTATGACGATGTATGGACAATATATTTATGAAAATATTATTTATGTACATAAGAATATTAATAAATTTACGAAGAAATGTGACCTCAATACTATCAATCTTAGAAACAAGCATAAGCTCGTGTTAAGCAGCACTAGATTATCTACAAAATGGGAAATGCTTTCCAAAAAACCAACTTCAAATGCCACTACAAAGAGTGAAATAATTTTTATTTAAATTTTAGGTACCTACACCAATTCGAAGTCGGGCAATGTTTCATACAATCCCTAATAGTCCTTCTTACTTACTTGATGTGCGAAGAAATTACGAAGTCATAGACCATCGCCCGACTTCGAATTGGTGTAGGTACCTAAAATTTAAATAAAAATTATTTCATTCTTTGTAGTGGCATTTGAAGTTGGTTTTTTGGAAAACATTTCCCATTTTTATTTTATACTTTTTAGTGGAAAACAATAAAATGCACAAGGCGTTGTAAAAATATCCAAATTGCTTGAGGTGTGTTCATAAAATTTGAAGAGATACCTCAAATTCACCAAGATCCCATCATCAGACCCTGACTTGATGACTTTAGACATCAAATCAGTATCTGCTAGCAAATGCACCAGTAACTATAAAAAATACTCAACTCGCTTCAAGTATACTAGCAAAATTTGAAGAGTTCCCTCGATTTCACCAAGATCCCATCATCAGACCCTGACTTGATGACTACAGTCATCAAATCCGTATCTGCTAGCATATGCACCAGTAACTATAAAAAATACCCAAATCGCTTTAAGTATACTAGCAAAATTTGAAGAGTTCCCTCGATTTCACCAAGATTCCATGATCAGATCCTGACCTGATGACCATAGAACAACTTGAAAAATATTACTCTTTCTAATAATACTCAAATACTTTCATGTGTCCATATAAAATTTGAAGAGTTCCCTCGATTTCTCCAGGATCCCATCATCAGATCCTGACCTGATTAAAATGGGACTATCTGGAAACAAAACCCTCTTAAACAAAAAAAGAATTTTTCAAATCGGTCCACGCGTCTTCGAGTATTCGGGGAACATACATAGAAAAAAAAAAAAAAAGATTCCGACGAATTGAGAACCTCCTCCTTTTTTTTGAAGTCGGTTAAAAATTAGCAAATCCTTTGCATGCAACTGTATAAGATTTTATAATAAGTTACCACATCATGTCTGAAATGTCACTTAGTAAATTCAAGGCTTACTACAATATTAAGGACTATATTAGCGACACAAGCCCTTGGAATTGATCTATAATGAATTGCTCTGTTGTTACCTAGCCTATTTAGTATTTACTATTTTATACTACTTGTTGTTAAATGGTGATAACATAAAAAAAAATACCCGGCTGAGTTTGTTGTGGGCTTCTTCTCAGCGGCAGGGCGGGTTTGGAACCCTCGTAAACTTAGTTTTAAGTCGTGAATGGTTATCACCATTAAAGTGACCATGTAAAACAAAACGACGTGTCATAAGTGCCTTTTAATAGTAGTAATTTTTCTATTCTATTCTATAAAAGGTAAAGCCACACAGCGGTGGCGACTCACAGCGTGGTGAGGCGCGTCAGGCGCGTGAGCGCGCGCGGGTGCAGCTGCGTGAGCGGGTTGGCGCGCAGCTCCAGGCGCGTGAGGCGCGCGCACGCCTGCAGGCCCTCGCCCACGAGCTCCACGCGGTTGTTGGCCAGCGACCTGCGGCCCGAACAATGCTTTACACGATATATACAACCTACCCATACTAACAATATACATGATGAGGCTGGTGATCATTACGTACCCATAACCGCGAGGTCGAGTAGAGCATGAAACTCTATTTGCCATCAGGCGTCATATCTTCAGAATGACTGAGTGTCCATAGGCTGTTGCAGTCATTATTACCAGTGTTCCAAGGTACTGATTATATAAACTCGAGTTCAAAAAAAACTCTTAAAATTTTGAATTCAAGATCAAGAGTGACAAATTAACTTTGAGATAAAAAGTAGGTACTTTTGAAATCGTATATGCTTGCTGTTGAAGCTAGTTCTTGCAAATTACTCACAGGTCTTCGAGCATCGGCAGCAGGTGCACGGCGCGCGGCAGCTCGCTCAGCAGGTTGTCCTCGAGCCGCCTGCGAACGAAGACAATCACATCAACTACTGAAGATGTCGCTGAACACACAAAGCACGAGGCATGATGGCGCCGCAGCAGGCAGGATGCGCTTTGAGCAATTGTAAGATACAAAACTAACGACGACACACAGCCGGTTCATCCCGCTGGACACGGTGCTGTGCGGCGTCTTCCATAATACAACTGCTCAAATCGCGTCTCTCGTCACGTCCACTTCCGCCCGCTGTTTGGCGAGACCTTTAAACATGGCGCTACGAAACAAAATGTCATACTAATCTTACTCTAACTCAACCAAACACATACATATTTTACTGACTCTTTTAAATTATGGCTGTGTGAATTATAGCTTGCTTTTGACTTGACTCAGACAGCGCCATGTTTAACGGGTACCTACGCGTATCTTTAAGTTTGTGGAAACAACTGGCAATGACAATGAGTAAGTCGCGTGGAGGTCGGTGGATGTGTCGTCTAGTGATGGTGGAGGTCGACTGCAGGAAGAAACCCCGAAATTTGCGAAACATTGCAATTTGCAACGTGGAAGGTCAGTGGAATGTGACCGACCACTTTGAACATTTCGTCAACGAGTTTTCCTTCATCCGGCGTGTTCGAGAATACCTATAACCTGCCTGGCTTATAGTGTAAGAGCTGTCAAGCGATGTGACCATGCCATAGAACACACATTGATTTATAGATATTAGACTGCGGATTTCTTATTTATGACAGTCCCTGATTTAAATCTAGCTTCGGTTTGCTATATTTCTTAGATATATGTAGATTGTATGGCGAAACCGAAGATAGGTAATATGCGGAATGCGGATACAGTGGATAACGAAAACATTTAACGATATCGAATTCTTATTATTGTATCTTGTATTAACTCTGCTTACTGCTAGGCCAGTAGAACATGTTAGAATGTAAAATATATTGGTTTCAATTGCCTTTTTTGGTGATTTATAATTTTTGATTTGTAAATTATTATCATATTTTAAATGCCCCAAAATGTGCGAAACACTGTAACGTGAAAGTCAGTGGAATATTGCTTTTGATAAAGTGTTGTTATGTAATGATCAAACACATTGGATCTTTAACCCTTACGCTAAAGGAAAACATGATTCACCATTCGTCACGTTTCACAAAAAGTGCGCCGCCTCAGACAAATCGTCTCATTACGAGCACAACACAACGAGAGCGTTATTGATGCCTCGCAGTTAGGTCGAGGACTTTCATTAATGGCAGCTGAGCGTCCTTCGAGGCGAATTAAATTTTTGGAGCTTGATCAAACCATTTACGATTACAATTCCAGAGGAGTTTGGGCTGAGGAGAGTAGGGCTCTAGATGTCCTAATTCCATCCGCCAGGATATTCGCCAACAAGAGGGTGCGCATGATAAGGCTTGAGTCCTTCTTAAGAATATCTTTAAGTGCTAAACGCACCCTGTCTACTGCTTAACATACACAAAAAAAATAAGACATACTCGTAGGTCAAGGGCACTGTAAAGTGCTAATAAGGGCTTTCAGCAAGAAAGTGACTTCTGAGGCTGTATAGTGATGGGTACTGTGGGTACGAAGAAACTAGGAACCTTGTCTAGGTCCGGTTCCCACCAAAGCGGAACCAATCAGATTTCGTAATTTCTACATCATCTCCCCTCTGTTTCAGAGATGTCAAAATGACGAAATCTGATTGGTTACTCAAACACAGCTCCGCTCCGATCCGCTTTGGTGGATGCCGGGCCTTAGGGCACTGAAGGAGCATTGTTAAACAAACATGTTGAACCTCAAGCTCCGGGACCCAGGCATGTGCAGGTTCTATATTGAGGCGGAGGAAACTCTTTTCATACTTTGTTGATACCCAGCCCTATACACGCGAGGAGCCGAATGCTTGAATTCTCTACTCAGAGGAGGTCAAGTATACCCCTCTCAGGGAGGTGCTGTTATTCCTTGTAACTGGACTTGGATAGGGGTATTTAGATAGGGAAATGATTTATTGTGGGAGCAGAGGAGGTACAGCCGCGTGCCCAACAGAAGAACATAAATGCAGATTGTAGGTGCAAGAATTACTCTGAGTTTGAATTTCGGGAAAATTGTGAAGTAAGAATTAACTGTAAGCTGCTCCACTTTCCGACTCATTAATTACAAATGACTGATGACCCTTTTAGGGCGAGGAGCTAAGGACATGGATTACTGATGCACGCAACGATTAGAACGAATTGATTAGACTATATCTACAAAAGGTATAGACGTTCTTTGGAACATACGCATGGAGTAAATGCGCCCAATATTTCTATTTAATACGAAAATAGTAGGTACTTCAAGTTAATGGCATTGTTGCCTTTAATGTAGTTCTAATAAAATGTCTAAAGAGTGTCGACAATATTTCAGATTCATTCGCATGAGAGGAGAGTGTGATGTAATGAGATGAGACATAATCTAAATTGTGGTTGAGTTAATCAATGGTTCAAGATATGATATTATAATCACAATTTTCGTCGCTTTGTGATCATATCGCGAACGTTTTGTAGCTCTCGGCCAGCCAAGTTATTGCTTATGATGATGAATTCTCAGAAATACTGACTAATCCTCGGCGCCAGAAAATAAAACACTCAACTTTGTATTGTATCTACAATTAACTACTTTACATCCGATTCATATAGCAACCAATAGTGCAATTTACGTGTTGTTGAAAGTTTGGAATGTTCTTTTATTGGGGACAAGGCATCGCAATAATATTTTCAATTCGGTGAATGTATTAGTTTCTTCAATAATAACATACGATTGTACCTACTCCCCTAACTGTGATGGACGTCGCTTCAGACTGCATGGTAACGGCTGACTACATAAACACGTGTATACTACTGGTTGAGGTACGGTGAACTTCAAAAAGCCATACATAGCTTAAAGGCTAAAACGGCGTGAAAGTGTCCCCATATTTTATGTACTGTCAATAATATTATTAACCTTAAGGTTCAACATATTTCTATGTAACTAACTCCCCTTAACTAATCGAGTGTCGAGCATGCAAGGGATGTTTTTTGCGAATTCTAAAATAATTTTTGACGTGGACTGTACCTACAAAATATATGTACCAACATCCATTCCACAACTCGCGAGCCACATCATGTACATACGTCGTACAATGCTGTGCATCATGTAGGTAATACATCGCGATCTTGATGGGGTTTAATTTCGGTCAGACAATGTGGAGTTATCTCCCTGTTCTGTTGTGTCTGACGTACATCAGTGTTGATTGAGTGCAGTCGGCAACTGCGGCCATCACATTATTATAGCAGTTGTACAGTGTACAGTGCAGTGCAGTGCGAGTGCCGCACGTATACAGTGCAATCAATTACAACTAACGATCCATCTCCCGGCATTGTTCTAGCGCTCCGAGTTATGAGTGACTTGTGCACGAATCCTTGCCATTATAATTACTATTGTCTATATTAAACATTTGTGCGTCATCTTCTTTGAAAATCACCCAGATATTTGGTATGAGGTGCGGGGTGAAGGGAAGTTCGTTAATTAAACGCGTCTGACCGATTCTAGTGTTTTATTAAGACTACTCTACTAATACAATGCATGCCTAACTTATAGTGATACATTTGCATACTTCACCTCCGGGGGTGAAAGAAAAAAAAAATAATAAGCACAATTTTTTTTTTTTTTTTTTTTACTCTACGTTACTTATTAAACTTCTTAGTCCTATCTTTATGAATAATATCTATCTTACCATCTCTATATATTTTAACATTAACACCTAAATCTTCTAACACTTTAAATGGTCCATCATAAACACAATCAAATTTTCGCGCACATTCATTTCTTACTAAAATAAGGTCATTTTTGTCATAGTATACAGGATTACACGATTTATCGTATTTATCCTTCCTGTTTAATTTACATGCTATCAAATTATTTCTAGCGTCTCTTAAAGCTACTTGCAACTTATATTTTAATTCAGAACAATAATCATCATGATTATAAAAGGGTTCTACATTACAACTTATACTATCTGGTAAATGACATTGTCTACCGAATACAAGTTCAAATGGAGTGTATTTAGTCTGTGTGTTTACACAAGTATTATAACTAAAACACCAAAATGGTAACCAATGTGACCATGAATAACCCGAATTAGTACAATAAGTTCTTAAAAATGCACCTAAATGCTTATGAGCTATCTCGAGAGAACCGATTGATTGATGATGGTATGCAGTTGATGTTAACTTTTTTATTTCTAATAATTTGCATGTCTGCTCCATAACTTTTGAAATAAATTCAGTTCCTCTGTCAGTCGCTATGGACTTACTTAAGCCAAAACGCAAAACAAAATTATTTACAAAAGCTTGCGCCACAGTTACCGCTTCCTTGTTGGGTAATGGATACGCTTCTATATATTTAGTTAATTCACATTGAAGAGTTAAGATGTAACGATTTCCATACTCATCTCTATCCAACGGTCCAACTAAATCGAGGAAGATTTTCTCGAATGCCGTTGACGCAGTTGTAGTCAAAGTCATAGGTTGTTTCGTATGCCTACTTTGTTTCATTTTCTGACAAATTTCGCACTTACCTATAAATTTACGAATGTCCTTATCTAAATTTGGCCAGTAATATCGCCTTTTAATGTTATTTGCCATTCTAGTCATTCCAGCATGTCCACTTGTGGGCAATAAATGATAATCATTTAGAATAAACTCTTTCTCTCTCTCATCAAAAACTCTTTTAATACCTTTTAAAACACATATTCGGGGACCGGTCCATTCCTCACGTGATTTAATTTCACTACATAATTTTTTTATAAATTCATTATTTTCATCATCTTTCACTATGCATAGTTCTTTTATTTTTATTCTTTCACAAAATTCTTTGAGCTTAGTTGCAAATTCGGCTCGCGAGAAGTGCAACCTAAAGCCAAGATTAATACATAATAACATTCTACTTGGAACGTAAACAAAACACTCTTTTTCTTCTATTTCTACCTTATCTCTTTTAAACTTTTTTATGATATCTTGTTTTACTAACTTCATTTCAATAGAATCACACGGCTGTTTTAATAATTCCACGACTCGTGGTTGATCAGGCCACTCGTCTGTGTCATTACTAATCACAGCTTGCTCTTTCTTAACTTGCTCTTCCATTTTCCTCTTAATGTCCTCTTCCATTCTCTTCTTTTGTCCTCTAGTCATCACAGCCATAATTTCCTCATTCATACCTTTCAGTTCATCCGATGTTATACATACTCTAGACAATGCATCTGCGACAACATTGTCTTTACCTTTCACATATACTATCTCAAAATCATACTCTTCCAATACCAAACGGTATTTAATTAACCTACTTGAAGGGTCTTTCATGCCAAATAAATAAATTAAAGGTTTATGGTCTGTCATAATAGTAAAAGTTCTACCGAATAAATAAGGTCTAAAGTATTTGACTGCCCATACAATTGCGGTTAACTCCTTTTGTATTACTGGGTAGTTTCTTTCTGCCTTATTTAATGGTCTGCTTGCATAAGCAACAGGTCTTAAATTGCTGTTACATAAAACACTTCCTATTGATAGGTCTGAGGCATCTGTTTGTAGTATGAATCTATTTGTCTCTGAAAAATCTGGGTATTGCAATATAGGAGGAGACATCAAAGAAGTTTTTAGAAATTCAAAAGCATTTTGACATTCTGGCGTCCAGACAAAAGGTACAGTTTTCTTTAGCAAATTGTTTAAAGGCATGGTAATCGTTGCAAATGATGGCACGAACTTTCTATAATAATTGCAGAAGGCAACAAAGCGTCTTACCTCGTCTGTATTCTGAGGCACTGGGAATTTTTCTAAAACCTTAGTCTTTTCAGGGTCAGGTGAAACACCATCAGCAGAAACCAAATGGCCAAGATATAAAATTTCTTTCTTAAGGAATTGACATTTAATTGGATTCAACTTTAAATTGACTTTCCTTAATCTTTCAAAAACGTCAATTAAATTTTTGTTGTGAACAGCTAAAGATCTTCCAAAAATTATTAGATCATCCAAATAAACAAAACACTTTTCAAAAGTCAATCCTGACATCGCTATCGACATCACTCTGCTAAAAGCACTACAAGAAGATTTTAGTCCCATTGGCAAGCGTTTCAGCTGATAATGTCCTGTACTAGTCGAAAAAGCAGTATACTTCCTACTTTCAGGACTCAGTTTTACTTGGTAATATCCTTGTTGGAGGTCTAAATGAGTGAAATAAATAGAACCTGATAAAGAATCTAGAATATCATTAATGTTTGGTAACGGAAATTTATCATCCGCAATATTTTCATTTAGTTTTCTAAAATCAATAACTAAACGCCACTTTTTCACACCCTCAGACTTTTTAGGTACCAAAAGTATTGGACTCGACCATTCACTAGTAGATTCCTCAATAATATCATCTTGAAGCATTTTTGTTATCTGTTTATGCACTTCTGTCTTTAATGCTTGTGGTAATCTATATGGCTTTGTATATATAGGGTTAATATTATTTTTTAATGTTATAGATTGTTCACAAATATTAGTAGTTTCTAACTTATCACCTGGCAAAAAGAATATGTCTGAATATTTTGTACAAATTCTTTCAATAGATTCTTTTTCCTCTCTGTTTAAATGTTCTAAGCCTAGTAATGGTAATAAGGTGGCAGCACGGCTTGAATTACTAGCACACTGACTAAATCTAAAAACATTATAGTCACTTAAAAGCTCTACATTCAATTCAAAATTATTTAATCTTACTTCTTCATCTCGAATATTTAAAATCTTAATTGGAATTCTTTTGTTTTTGGGTCGAACAATTGTACCAGCCAAAAATATATCTTTCTCTATCTCTTTCGCACTAACAAAACAATCACCTTCCAATTCCGTTCTCACATAAACATAATGAATAGATTCACTCCGTGGGGGAATACACAGTGAATTGCTGTAGTCAGGTTGGTCATAAATTGGTAATACACAATATTCATCTTGTATTTTAATCGTTAATAAATTTTTGTCTAAATCAATGTTTGCTTTATATTTAGTCATGAAATCTAGACCTAATATTCCATCAACTATGATTGGTAGATTTTTAAAAGTATAAAACCTATTTTGAATTCTGTTTTTCGTGGAAACGTGTAAGTCTAATACTACATAGCCAGAAGAACGAATCTTACCTCCAATCCCGTTAACAACTAAATTATCTTGGTGGATTGTACATGATCTCGGGAGTTCATCTTCTTTAACTACCGAAATCGATGCACCTGTATCTATCATTAGTACTACCTTTTTACCATTTATGTAAAAATTAACAAACTTTGCATTACCTCTACAAGCTAAAACTAAATTACTAATCCCGAAAAAACTGATTGTTTTCTCTCTCATCCCCTCTTTGCTGTAAATTCTCTGCAGCACATGTAGCTGTTTGACTGTTCTCACCTTGTACCGCGAAAAGATTATTCCTGTTGAAAGAATTTCCACCGCGTCGGTTGTTATAACTACGCCTGTTATTGTATACAACATATTGACCTCGACCGCGAGGAGCATACTGAAAAGGTCTGGAGTACCCCTGGTACCTGTTCATCTTGTAGTTGTAATTATTTTGGTAATTAGGGTTAATCTTGTTGTAATTCTGATGACCACGGCCTCTGTAATGTCCTTGAAATCTAGAAGATCGATGATTGTACCTACCTCTAGATGATGAGGTCATTTTCATTATCTCACCCGACTTGGAAGTAGACGACGACAGAGTGGACTCGTCCTTGGCTGCTTGTATGGCTTCTTTTAGAGTTGTATAGTTGCGAGCAGTGATGATTGTACTTAACCTTTCGTCTCTGAGACCATCTGCAAATCTTTTTACAATCATTTTCTCATTAATGGGTTTTAGGACCTCGCTCTTAGTTGCGTCGCCCTCGGACTGCGAAATATTTAAATCAGTCATTAATTTTTCTAGCTGTGAGCCATACTGCTCAATAGTTCTGAAGCCTTGACTTAAAGATTGTATCTGGTTGTGTATAGCCGTATAGGATTTTATAGATAGTAATTTTTTTTGAAAATCTCTTATCATGTCACTAACTGAAGAATAAGTAGTACCCAAGCCAATCCGTAGCTTAGCGTTCTCCGATAACCTACTTTTTAGCACAAATTTTATTAATAACTGTTGACTGTCCTTACTGATCATGTCGGCGTACATATCTACCGCATCAATCAATCGTTTCGTAGTGTCCTCCTTATCATCTAAAATTGGAATTAAACTACAGGCAGTTTTCACGTCGAAATCCATTTTTCCTAACTTTAGCTCAAAACTTGGTAAGGTACACAAACTAGATATTTCAGAAAATAAAGAACAAATATTTTCGTATGTATCCGTAATTAACTCAAGCTCTTTTTTATCTTGACTTTTACTTAAATCAGATAATAACAATTTACATTTATCTAACAATACATTCGCTTCTTTTAATTTAATTGGTGTAACCGAACATTTATATCTACTTTGTCCCTTTTTTATAAGGTATTTTCGTATCTCCAATAATTGTTCATATAACTCTTTTAACCTATCGGCCATAATATATTAATAAAACTTTGTAACAAACAACGTAACACGCACGGTACAGTATCATATTTCATTCATTCCAATTTAAATTATTCCTACTCGAAGCACAGTTAGGTATACTGGGCTCGATAGAAATGCTGAGTCGCGCCCGGGTCAGATTTCTAAGAACCTTTTGCTCGACACACATTGGAGACAATATAATAATATATTACACACATAAATGTTATTACAATAGAGAACATTAGGGTTCCCTATGACTTAAAATAATTAAACAATTTTATCCTAGAACTAAATATACTTATTTCGATAAAATAAAATAGTATTATAAGTGTCTACTAGTGTGGATAGCTAACTCGCACTGTCATAATTCTTATGATTATTATTTAGTTCATTATTTATTTACCTTTATAACACTTTTAACACACATTTTCTGCACTTTCTACACTTTTTAAGTTACGGAAATTGAACACGGGGTTTTTGTCAGCCGTATTAACGCTACACTGGAACACTCGAATTCTGGAACTATGCCGGATTAGGGGATCCATCTCGTTCCTGGTTCCCGGTTCGGCGGCCCGACCATCTCATCTGCATTCTCCTTAATGCACTATTTGTTATCTCTCCTTGTATCATCTTTGCGTGGCACTTTTTATAATTTTTATACGCTATTATGAGTATAGCAACAACACACAATCCAATTATCGTGGAAACTAAGATGTTATTTACATAAAAATGCGTCGTTAGATCAGCACTGGTTGATTGCTCTTTACCATGTTGGTTGACTACCATTTCCTTTTGTTCACACTGGCATTTGCTACACTGGGTTCCCATGTTTCTTTTTTAACTGGGTACACGAGCGGCTTAAAACAATCATTCCGTCTTATTACTTTAAAATTAAATAACTCTAAATCGATGCACTAAGGCACACTGGAATGCGCTGCGCTCGCACTTTTCGCCGGTCACTTGATACGGCGCTGTCCCGGCGCCGACCTGCGCAGGGTCGCCATGAGGTGCGGGGTGAAGGGAAGTTCGTTAATTAAACGCGTCTGACCGATTCTAGTGTTTTATTAAGACTACTCTACTAATACAATGCATGCCTAACTTATAGTGATACATTTGCATACTTCAGGTACACGGTTCATTTTAATTAAAATTTCCTATAAAATTCAGGAATTTGGGTACTTCTACTCGTATGTAAAAATAGGATAGGAGAGTTAGCCCACCGATTTAATATAGATATAAAAGTTTTGATTTCAAATGAAAATTGAAAAGCATCAATTTGATCGAAAGTTGACTGTGTGATCTACAGTATAGGTACCTCTTTAACTTCACTGAGTGTTCTTAACTTACATAACTTACCTACATCAACGAATATATAATATTCCTACATAGAGATCGCCAGCGACCTCGTTTATAAATCTATGCTTACCTACATATATACCTGCATCCGTCACGTTATCCCAGAGTCGACCGAAACATAAGCTATGTTTCGGTCGACTCTGGGATAACACATAATATCTGAAATACATTACATCCCTACAGTACTAGACTCCAGATAGGTACCTAATGCAAAAACGACAAGCAAAGAAAACTTTTAGTAGTTATTTATTACGATTTATTGGAATAGTTTTATCATTGAAGTTTGCTCTACATAGTCAATAGTGTGTAAATAACTTGTAAGTAGGTAGGTACTCTTAAGAAACTTTCAAAGGACTATGTCTGGATTTGAAGGTTTTTAACAAGAGGCCTGAGGGGATATATTTATTAGTGTGTCAGACAACGCAGGAATCTTTGTAGAATGTAGTCTGAGCTTTGTAGTAACTTAAGTAAGTACCTACCTAGAGTGGAAAGACGATGGAACTCAACGTGCGGGATACGTAGGTCTAGGTACCAACTACGGGTAAGTAGTTGTGCTTTTGTGACTAGCCCCTCGTCTTATCCATCGTGAATCCTTATCGGCGCGTATAAATCTCTATAGCCGTTTGATTGAAAAACTTAATACAAAAAAAATGAAGGTGTTGTAAATATTGTCATAACTGTGACCTTGGGTTCGTGGGACTCGAGATGATGCGGTTTTCTTTCAAGGAACTGTTATCTTGCCGTATGGAATGGTAGGCAGGCAGTTACCTCGACCAGTGTACAGTGTGCACTAGTCTGCGGGTATTCATTCTGCGCAGCATTCTAGGTACTCGCAGACAGACGCAGATATTGAGGATGATTTTCGTCAACTTATTATTTGAATTAAATAAATTACCTAATCCTTCGTTATACTTCTAATACATTTACAATGCATACCTATAATTAAATTGAATATCAAATTGTAGATGGTGAAGTAGGTACCTTTGTGTAAAGAGCATAAGTAGGTCAATTGTTTCTGATCATTGTGTATCGCTGGTTCCCAGAATAAACGCAATCTAAATAATATTCCGGCCTTTGATTCGTGGAGTGAAACATTTGCAAGTTGTATTCCTTACAAATACCCCGCTCAGTGGGCGCGGGGTCAACGCCCGGCTGCTTTGATATTATGGGATTATTGAGTGGCGCTAAAATAGCGGCGAGCGACGCGGAGTGCGCTAAATATAGGAGCAGAACCAAACCAAAGATCACTTCCGAGCGACTGGCGACAAAAGGGGAGGACAGAACCCATGATTACATTGGAAATTAAAGGTAGTTACAAGAATATCTAGGTGGAATGACATAACCATAAGGCGAAACAAATTATGGAACTCATATGGCAAAATTGTATGCGAGCTGAGCCGATGGCAAAAGTTAGTCTTCTTTGGAACATTTTCCTCGTTTGGAATCGACTTCCGTTGTGTATGAGGCTCTGATCATTGGAACCAGCCCAGCTCCAGAAGCCAAAGAGGTCGACCAGGTATGTAAATTAGTATAGTATAACAATCGTTGTCTCATCCCTAAGTTCACAGCTGTACTAATGCAAGTGCTTACACATAATCGTCAACATACAGCGTCAATAGGTACTGTTGATTTTGATGCGATCTGCCCATATCGAGCCTCGGTCAACGACGCTGGAAGTAACTTAATATGTTCAAGAATCAAGATCTGTCACATGTGTGGCGCGTCATGGCATGGTGTTGGGTGCTGTGGCGTGGTACGGTATGTTGTGTTGTGGCATGGCGTGGGGTGGTGTGGTGTGATGTGGCGTGGTGTGATGTGGCGTGGTGTGGCGTGGTGTGGCGTTATCGCTACTCACAGCACGCGCAGCGCGGGCGTGGCGAGGAAGGCGCGCTCCTCGATCACGGTGATGCGGTTCCGCTTCAGGACCCTGCGCACACAAACACACATAGGTAATTGATAATAATTGATAATTCATAATTGCTTTATTTGAAACTTATGATTTAGATAGGTACCTAGGTATTAGCATTATGTACAAAACTAAATTCTTACGCATAAGTAAATATATTAGGACTTCATTACTAGGCTCAATATTTTTAATGATGATAATACATACATAAGAATACCTTATTATTTATTATTTGTTATTTATATCTAGTAGGAATAGTATGGATACCTAGTGGATACTAGATTGGCAATAGGTTAAATATTAACTTCTTTTCGTCTTTCCGACGAAGCGGGGTTAAGGTGCACACCACGGGTGTGCCCGCGAAATTCAAAATTTTCGTGGTTTTTCGCGATTTTTGAGCTAATAAAACATAATAGACGTATGGCCGTCAAATTGCGATAATCCCAATATCTTCTTCACGTGTTTATATAAAAATCTCTGCTCGAAAGTGTCGAGTTAAAGAAATTAGTCCGAGATTTGCGAGTTACTCACATAAAACTCGATACTCGGACTAATTTCCTAGGATACACATTTTTATGCAAAGATTTTGATATAATCATGTAAAGATGATACTGCCATTCTCGCAAATTGATTGCCATAAGCCTATCATGTCTAATTAGCGTACAAATTGCAAAAAACCACGAAAATTTTGAATTTCGCGGGCAGACCCGTTGATTTCACGTTAACCCAACAAAACTTTCCGCGCATTTAGTTCAACTATGTAAGTAAATTATACGATGTTACAGTCTCTAAATGCCAGCGGGAGATGTGACTTGGCGAAGTTTTCTCGATCCCCCAGTTTAATAAAAGCGACAAAAACAAACTTGGGCCGCGGATGATGGGGAATTGATTTTTACGAGTGGAAGGGTCCTGCGTCGTTTGCTGTAACGACTGGGGTCCGGTCGCGGCCTACGGCTGATGGTCGGGAACAAGGTCGCGACCACACTAGCGGAGTTTCAAGGGGTAGCGGAGCACAACTGCTCCCCGTGGAGTTCCTAAGTCTAGATTTGCTGAAAGTAAGTATACTGACAGATTCACCTGCAGGATATTCAGTTGGTGTCGTGGAACACTCGGTGGAAACAAAGATTGGAATAACTAAACCAAAACTTAATTCCGTATATATTTTTATGTTATTTATACCAAACCTGTGATTGCAGTGTACACATGATCCTGTTGACTAGTAAAACTGTTGATCAGTAAAATTAATCTTTCATTCTAAAGATTTTAGTAGATCTACTTCGTGAAGGGATTTCCGTCACATAAAAAAATATTTTCTTTCGCTTATGCCCCGGCGCGATAAACAATTCGCTTATCCCTCTCCGAAAAGAAACTTTGTTACATTATTTCTATTAATAACATTGTTTGCTCTTCATAAGCTCTCAATCAAATTGTGTGATGTTATTTGGGGTTTGGAGAATAGTTTGGATTGGATGAACTTGGACACAGCATCGTACCGGCGGAACGGCCCGATTTAGACATTTTATGGAGATTATACGTATTTCAAAGTAGTCTATGTTGGGAATTGAAGCAGGTACCTCATGCTCAAATCCGAGCACGCTGCCACATGTACCAGAGAGGTTATCAAAGGTCTTGTATGTGTGGCACTTAGCTTTTGTCGTCGATGGCTGACGCGACATCCGCTGCGAGAAGCAGTGCGATGTGCAGCAAAACCGATATAAGTGTTCTAAACCGATATACAAACTGTCACGCGGCCGTGTTATCCCGTGGGAGGGCGCGGGGTGGTGGGAGTTGCTGGGACCTGACAGGGTCGTATATCACGGGCCGCCTCATCGCCGCGGTGAGGAGGGTCGCCGATGCACAGATTACAAACTACGCTTTTCCCTCTCTGCTACGAATATATAGCCGATAATTAATAGTTGTAAATCCGACCAAATCTCATCAAACTATCGACTTCTACTCACGCCTTTTTTTGCTTTACTTTCGAGTGTCTATATCTTATAAGTGCTTGCAACATAGGGACTAGGTACGAAATAAACACCAATTTCGATCTTTCGTTTAACTAGTGGGATTTCACAAAGCAGAAGTACCGAACGAACATTTTAAGGTTAAATCACATTAATCGTGAGTTTATAACACCTTCTCACGCCACGGCCGATAACCCAAATAATAAAGAGAACAAACTGCTTGCACCTTACCTTACCCACACTACTTATAGGCAATCCACTTGACCCGATATTTTTGATATAATGTACGTGGAATGTGAGAAGTAAGGTAATGGTCTAGGATCCCGCTATACAACGACCTTCACCGAGCTGCTTATTGCATGAAAACTATTTTATATCCAATTAAATATGTCAATAAATATATCGCAAGTGGGTTGCCTAAAAAATTACAGTCCAGGATATGATTAATTAAGAATTTAAAAAATCCATTGTAACATGAACTCCTATTTGTTAGAGTTCCATTGACATCTTAGTTCGTTGTATAGCGGGATCCTAGGCTATAAGGAAGTACTCAGGGGCGTAACTGGCTAACTGCAGTGTGGGAACAATAAAATGTAGAGATTCTGTTGTACGAGTAGCATTGAAATGAAATGAAATAAAAAAGTTTATTGGTAATGCACATTAGGTACGTATGAACAAGAGAGAAAAAAGAACAGGAAGAACAATGTGCAATCCCAAATGGGCCTTCACTCAGCATAAATAAGCCTTGCCGTTTATGGCAAAGCGCTGGTCTTCCGTGAGGCCCAAATCACCAACCACTAAACCATTGAGAATCTACCTAAACTGTTAGAAGCAAATTGGTGACTTGGACGTTTGAACTGTTCATATATCCATCCATTCCATCCATCATTCAAAAGGCATATTACAATATTAAGGACTATATTAGCGACACAAACCCTTGGAATTGATAAGTGGTAGATTGCTCTGTTGTCGTTGCTAGCCTATTCTTATTTATACTCATTTTGTTAAATGGTGATAACATAAAAAATACCCGGCTGAGTTTGTTGTGGGCTTCTTCTCAGCGGCAGGGCGCGTTTGGAACCCTCGTAAACTTAGTTTTAAGTCGACTTGTTATCACCATTCTTATGCAAGAAATGTCATCGCAAGAGCCTGTATGTTAGGCCTATGTGAAATAAAGATATTTTGACTTTTTTTTTTGACATTGAACCCGCTGCAAGGAAAAGGCCCATAAGTAGCAGACAACAATGGGTTCCGTTTTCTTGAAGATACAGAACTCTAAAAATATGTGTAGGTAGTTGTATACAAGCTGATCATATCGTGTTCCACGCAAAGGGTGGGACACTAACAAACAAACCCACAACTGTGCGCCCTCCACACTGTCTGGAGTGTATGTCTGGTGGCGACTGGCGAGGTCGCTGACCCGTGTTTGTGTGTCGCCCCGATGCCTATCGCACGAGCGTCGTCTCAGCGGTAAATTAGCTATATCTCATTCAAAACAGAATGGTGTGTCCTGTAGCCACTGATATGAACCAGAGGATGAGCCCATCGGAAATCTTTTTTCGTCAACCCATACTTACTACGATTTTAGGTATGAAATATCCTATCAGGCACTGTCTTTCTCGCCACCTACTTCTCCTCTCCATCATCTAGGTTAGCGCGCATCACTTTCCATCAGGTATGATCACAGTCATGGTTTTTTTTTATAGTTAAAAAACCTTTTTCTTCATACAAGAAGAAAGTAGCACGATTTGTCACCGCTAAACGGCGGCGCAACATAGTCGAAATCATCCCTGTGGAAACTCGCGTGCGGATTAATAACAAGTTACATAATGATCTGTGACATAGACCGCGATCCATAGTTTGGTCGGCTTGCAACTAACGCCGTTGGTGTCAAAACGAATATTATTGACGCCAGTAAACTCGCGACATTTTTCGCGCGGTCCACCGGGTCCTGCGTATACTATTCCCGTAGCGATGTTACGAATGCCCACGAGGGCACACCGCACACCGTGGGCGGGCGGCGCCGGCAGGGCGGGGCGCGGGGTGGGCGGCGTGACGTCACTGCACTCGCTCGCATAATCTGAATAGTTCGCTGTGACATTCAGATTAATTGAATCCAGTCGGATTTCAATTAAATGTTTCATCTCGAGCGTTCATTCTGATTGATTTACATTGGTTAGTGTCGCTGTCTGGCGCAAGTCACAGGATGAATGTTGTACCTAATGTGTGACGATACCTTTGACCTTTGCGATGGTTTTGACGACCTCATTGACGTAGTGGCACGTGCAAATCGAGTTGGAAGTCGCGGGTTCGATTCCCGCCTCGTTCCACTTTGGAATTTTATCATTTCTAAATTGGCTCAGGTTTGGTCTGGTTAGAGGCTTCGGACGAGGTTTATTACCATCCTATTCTGCCAAGCGATTTAGCATTTCAGCACAGAGTACAATAATAATAGGATCATAAGAGCGTTTCTCTTTCGAAACCATTAAGGGTCCCTTAACATAATCCAAGTAAATACTCGCAGCATCGTCACTTAACATCAGGTGAAATCGCAGTCAGGGACTAAACTTAGATATTCTCAACAAAAAAAGCAAATTAATATGCGCTTGCTCTCATTTATATACCTATCTCCATTTACTCTTCTATAAATAACTATTTTATTTATTCATGATATCAAGATTTGTTTAGTGTTACTATCTCTCTTTAACGCCAGTATTCTTATTGTGACAGGCACTAAAACTAATCAATCTCAATCTGAAGGGTAAAACATGCATTTTATTTTAACCTTCATGTTATGACATGAGTCTGGTTTAGTCATAGCCTCGTACGTCTAGCTATGTGCGGATTAGCAGGCTTCACATACCTTTCTCCTCACACTATGTTCACCATGATGTATGTCTCAGAAGTGTAGGTTTCAGGGTGAAGTCAGAGCTCGGTATTCAAACCCTGCCCTGACGAGAGGCTGATCTGAACCTATGGGCTTTTATTTATTTTATTATTAATTCAAATAAATTTTACTGTTGGTTATCGACAGATTCAAACTTATTGATATTTTATTTATTTTAGTTCTAATTTAAGTACATTTTCTATAGGTTATCAGTTTACTGGAACCCCATTTGCGTCAGGAAGTAGCAAGTGAGTAGTACTTACTCCGCATTTTAATGTACACAATAACATTCAGTACAGCCGCCAACGACTCGCGGCAATCTATAAAGTCAATATGGAGCCATCAAAGCGCGACAGCCGACACTCAATGTTAAGTGCTATCAGAGGTATCATTGAGGGAGCGAAAGAGGAGGCTGCGGCGATGGCGCCACTCGGCTGAAAACCTGCGGGGGTCACCGACTCGCGGCGTACAGTTTGCATTTTCACAAACGCCCTTAGTACAATGTGATTAAATAACAGAAAACACGCTTTTCATCCGAGCACAGACCCATCTCTAAATTAATAGTTTAAAGAATACAAAACTTTCTGAGCTTATCGTACATTTATTAACCGACTTCTATATTATCATTGAAGCTTCGCTATTAAATATGATTTTCCTTCGCCTATTAAAGCATTAATGTATTTCGAACTAAATACTTGGTTTTCATTACCAAATGACCAGACAGTATACAGAGGTAATGCTTACCCAAATCCGCTATAATCATGGAGGAATCTTTAGGGGTTGTTTGCCTTGATTACTTTACGCGAAGAACCCCTAACATTAATTTAAATTTAAACGAATTCAGGACGAGAAACGTCGAGATACAAAGTACGTCTTACGCTGTATATTTTAAACAACTCAATATATAATTCCACAATCGTAAAGTAGCGATCGAAGCACCTAATAAAATGTCGGCAACGCGTGGGAGCCGCGTGAAGCGCAGCATCTGCTGACCGTACACGGTACACCCCTGTCCCCTTCCCCCTTACCCTTACACCCCCGGGGCACTGGCCGGGAACATTAACAACTACTTTATAGCAAAAGGTATTAATGCAGAGTCATCAACTAGCAAGCCTACTTTTTTAACTAACGTCAAAAACGGAGGAAATTCACGAGTTTTATAGAGTAGTCCGATTTTCAAAATTCTTTTGTTTCAGCATGATATTCAGCGATATGGAATGCCAAAAATGTACGGGATTGACGTTAGCTAACGCCATGCTATAGCGTAAGCTAATGTCAATCCCATACATTTTGGACTTTTCTATTCGCAACATCGCTAATAGAATGCCACTTTATCTACACTCTACAGGCTCATCAGATTAGGCACAGAGTACAGAGCGAAGGCATGAAATTGACATCCATTGCAATTTTTTGTGGAAAATACCGGTATTACAAATTCTACTATTGAAATTTTGTAATACTAGTATTTAACTTAATATATTTGATTACGCACCGCGCCTGTGCACGATGAATCAGCGGGCAACTGCCGGGCCCATCAGAGCAGTCCAGCGGATTCTCACAGGCAGCGGCGGTGGCGGGTCGAAAAAGGCCCGCCAAAAAATTTTATTAGGCGTTTTGCACTGGGTTTTATCCCGCGGCACAGAGTGACTTACTACTAGGTACCTACCTGCGCATGGAGACAGCCAGCACGTGGAATCCGGGGAGTGTGTTCGTGTAGGATGAATGTAGTGTGTGATGTCTGCAGTGTTAAATGCAAATAGGAACACACTCTCCCTTTCTTGAGGGATCTTTCGCGGCGGCGGTACGAAATCGCGGGTAGCGAAGTGAGTCCGCGTCGGCGAGGTGTCCAGGTGGCACGTGAGCACAAAAAACAGTATTCCGGATAGCCAAATGGGCCCGCGGCGTTAGAATGACGCGGCGGACAACACAGCAAACGAAGGAGCACAATAAATCGGGCTCGTAAAAACAAAACGACACGGGCGTGGCCGGCAAATTTCACGCGGGCAACGCGGCACTTGGGTATGACCGTTTCAATCGGCTTGTAGCACCGAACTGCGTACAGCAAGTGGCGGCGTGGCCGGCAAACAACACGCGGGCGACGCGGCACAAAATGGTACGCGATAAATAGCTCCGCATAAATAATAAGACAGCGCGATGCGGCGTGGCGGGCGACTTCACGCGGGCGAACGCGGCACACACACCGACCGACTCCGTCGGGATTTTGCACCGGACTGCGCGAGCGAACGCCGCCGGGGCGCGCGCGGGCGCTGGACGCAAACCGCTCGCGGGAGAGGGGCGTGCAGTGATAGCCGATCGACGCGATACGGTCTAGCATAAACCGGAGAGTGCTAGCGTAAAGCGCAAACACCCCCGCCAGTGGACCCAAGGATTTGGGGTCCACTAACCAATGGGCAAGCGGGATAAGGAAGAGACGGCTCGCTGCAAAACCGAATCTCCGACCATTACCTCGGCAACTCTGGGAACCCCATCGGATCCATATATCAATTTAAGAATGCGTCCACGACGCCAGCACAAAGGCAACAAATTAGACTCCTTAACTAGGACAAGATCACCAACCTTAGGCGGGTCGGTCTTGTCGGACCACTTAACGCGCTGCTGCAAGAGATGCAAATATTCTAAATACCAACGATGCCAGAAATTTTGGGTCATCTGCTGTAGCAATTCGAAGCGAGACAACCGTGAGACCTTCACGTCCCTGAAGGGGTACTCGGGCAGGGCGTTAAGGGGTTCACCAATTAGGAAATGACCGGGGGTTAAAACTTCCAGGTCATTGGGATCGGACGATAAGGGGCAGAGTGGCCGAGAATTGAGGACAGCCTCAATCTTACAAAACACGGTAGCGAGCTCTTCAAAAGTCAAAATGGTTTCACCTATCACGCGTCGGAGATGCGTCTTTGAGACCTTAACGACGGCTTCAAAGATCCCGCCCCAGTGGGGACAAGCTGGCGGGTCAAAGGTCCAAGTTATCCCCATCTTGGACATTGCCGTGCCGAGGCCTATCTTATTTTCATTCAAAAATTGGACGACTTCCTTCAAATGTCTATCGGCACCTTTATAGTTGGTCCCACAATCCGATCGGATCAGGTGCGGATAACCTCGGCGTGAAACGAAGCGGCCTAGCGTGGCTACAAAGGCTTCGGTGCTGAGGGCACTCACCAGTTCTAAGTGTACGGCCTTGGTAGCCAGGCAAACAAAAACGCAAAGGTAGGCCTTGAGGGAACGAGCATTGCGGAGGCTAGAGCTCTTGACGAAGAACGGCCCCGCAAAATCCGTCCCGACCGCCGAAAAAGGGCGCGAGGCCACGACACGGTCGGTGGGGAGGTCCCCCATAATGGGCTGCATGGTGCTGGCCTTCAGGCGGTAGCACGGAATGCACTTAAAAATGACGCTTCGGATGGAGCGTCGTCCCGATAAAAGCCAAAATTCGCGCTGCAATATGGCCGAAAGGGCGTTGCAGCCAGCGTGGGCATTTTTGACGTGGTAATGCGTCACCAACAATTTTACAAAAGCGCTATTGTTCGGAAGCAGCAGGGGATGACGTGCCCCATAGGGTAAGTCAGAATTCCGGAGGCGTCCACCAACGCGTATCAATCCGGTGTCATCCAGGAAGAGGTTTAAGCGGGCGAGCGAGCCCTTCAAAGGTAAACCTCGCTTCAGTGTCTCAATAGCGGACTCAAAATGCTCCAGTTGAACCAAACGTATCCAAAAGGTCCGGGCCTCCTGTCTCTCCAGGGGCGACAAGACCGGGTTCGACATTTTGTCGCGTGGGTTCCGAGCGTTGTGGGTGAAGCGCTGAATCCAAGCCGTCACCCCAATCAATTTATCAAGGGAACTGTAGCGTTCCTGAAGATAGCTCAGCGAATTGGCTGGCTTATCCTCAACAACTCCGACTCGCAAGCCAGGTAACACATCGGGCTCGGAGAACCTACTCTGAGGCCAGGCGGACTCATTCCGAGTCAGCCAGTCAGGGCCCCACCAAAGAGAGTGGTTGACAAGGTCGGAAGCTTCACATCCGCGGGAAGCACAATCTGCAGGGTTCAGGTCCCCTGGCACATGTCTCCAGGTCAACGGGGTTTCCGAATTCTGGATTTGGGAAACCCGGTTGGCAACAAAGACTTCCAAGTTGTGGGGAGCGGCTCGCAACCAACAAAGGACAATTTCGCTGTCCGACCAGGCGTACACGTCCGTCAGGTCAACGATCGATAGGAGGGACGTACGCACATGGTTGAGAAGGCGCACCAAAAGAGCGGCTCCAGACAACTCCAATTTGGGTATCGTCAAGCGTGACCGAATTGGGGCCACTTTACTTTTCGCCAAGACAAGGTGGGTTGCGACCTCGTCGGTGTCACTGACAGTTCGCAAATAGACCACGGCTGCGTACCCCTTTTTCGGACGCATCACAAAAGCCGTGGAGACTGGCGTGGCACCTTCCGGGCGGTAGGAAGCAACGAGGCATCGAAATCCGATTAACATTCGGAAGTGAGGCCACAAGGGAGAGCCACTCCTGTAGCCTGAGACCCTAACCTCCCTGAGGCAGTCGACAAAAGTATGGTCTGGCATACTGACTGCTGTAGATCCAAAGTCTCAGGGGAGGTGGCTAGGTGGCAGCTAGGGTGGCGGACACCTAGCTCGACGTGCCTTCACCAGCGGGAGCCCACTGACGGGGGTACTCCGGCTGGGGCGCTGCTAAAGAGGGGGAGGGTACCCAACGTGGGGACCATCCGGCATAACCAACCCGGGGTCGCACCATGCGGCTAGCATCCGGGGCGTGGTAGGGAGCGCCTCGACCTAGCACGGGTGGATGGCGCTCCAGTTGCGTCCACACATGAAGGGGAGGCAAAACCCTAGACGGGTCGACGCTCAATGGGGCAGCCGCGATATCCCCGTCGTAATGACGCGAGGGGGATGTGACCGTGACGCGGGGTGGTGAAGCCCTCCTCCGGGGGGCGGAACCCCTACCTCCTCTAGGAGGTTGGTGGTCCACCGAAGAACGCCTAACGGGACTGGTCGGGTGGCCAGGACTAGCGCCCCCGCCCATGGGGGGGGTGCGCGATCGAGCGCCCCCGCCCATGGGGGGGTGCGCGACCCAACGTCCCGGCGACCGGAACCACTCCGGTTAGCGCACAAGATGGCCGAATGGGCACCGCCGCAATGTGGGCAGGGCCGCTGGCGCGGGCAGTCTCTTACGAGATGCTGGCCCAGGCACGAGAAGCACCACTGGCGTGTCGCCACGTAATCTCTCCGGGCCGCAACCGGTTTGGCCAGGAAGTGCGGACACGAGGAGACCTGGTGGCCGGGGTGCCGACAATAGGCACAGGGGGGGCTTCGTGGCCACGGCCCCGCTGTACTGTGACACCCGGCGACCCTCTCTGGCGTCGGCTCCACGGCCTCGCCGGTTGGGGCCGGTCCCCGCCGAAGGGCCAGTCCTTGCCCCACCCCCTCGGACATGCTCGGACCTCCCAGGGGCCACTCGAGGGCCGGTAACTCCAGAGTTATCGGCCTGGAGGCACTCCTGCTCCAAAAACTTCAGGAGGTCGGAGAAAGGGGGCAGGTAGGTTGCACCGTCCCCTCCGAAGCGCTGCTCGAAGCGGAGCTTAAGCTCCGACGGCAGGCGGGAGAGCACTATGTGCAACAACAAGAAGGACCACTGGTCGACGGGGAGATCCAATCGACGGAGAGCGTTGGTGGCCACAATGCAGGGGTTTAGCAAGGCCTCTCTGAGGCCGGCCACCCCGGTGACGGCGGGCAAGGCGAGTAGCTGGGCTACATGTGCGTCGGCCAACCGGCGCACATTTTCGTAGCGCCTGGCCAGCAATTCCCGGGCCGTGGTGTAGCTCTCCTCCGAGAGGTCGAGGTGCCGCACCACGTCCAGGGCCTCGCCCTGTAGCGAGGACAGTAAGTATGTCAGCTTCTGGGTGGGGGACAGGTCCTTCCTGGCGTGGACCAGACTGTCAAATAACGCCAGGAAGCCCATCCACTCTTGAAGCTGCCCACCGAATTTGGGCAGCTCGATCGTGGGCAGTTTCCCGAGTAATGCCGGCTGTGTGGGCGGTCGGCTGGGGGAGTCCCTAAAAGCGCCACTTCGACGCCTTTCATCAGCGGCGGTCCGGATCCCATGGGCGGCCTCCACCACCGAGTCCAACAGTTCGAAGAACTGGTCGTAATCGGCCTGAGCCGTCCTCAGTACCTCCCGTTCGGGACCGAGGGTGAGCAGGTCTTGGAAGGCCTGCTCCACAGAGGCCTGCCGAGTCCGCACCTGGTCCGCTCGGTGTAATAGGGCGGCGGATCTATCTTCGCGGCCTATCAAACCCGCGGCGGACGTCGCCCAGCGAAGCTCAGACTGTATCTGCACAGCTAGCTTTTTTATGTTCGCGGACATTCTAACAAATTAAATGTAAACAAAATGTAAAAATAAAGCAACAATAATAAATTGAAAAGGCGGCCGGCAAGTCGGCGGGCGGCGCGAGTGCAAGCACTAATAAAATTAAAGTAATAGTAAACAAGTCGTATCGCGGTCGTACCGTAGTCGCAATGAACAAAGCGGCGCGACCGTAGTAGATACGCGTGTTAAATTACGGCGAGCGGGCGGTACCGGCACGCAAGCAAAACTTAAAATAAAAATTAAACTTATAATTATAATAATCGGAACGCGGCCGAAACGCGGCGTTGACGCGGCGGAACTGGCGGCGATTGCGGAATTTCCGCTAACAGCGCGGCGAACGACGCGGCGCGTGGCGGAAAGCGGGATTTATGCCAGCGGCGCAGAAAATGAACGGCGCGGCGGGCAAAACCAGCGCAAAACGCAAAGCGAGGTGTAGACAAACCGCGCTCGTTGCTACCAAAAATGATTACGCACCGCGCCTGTGCACGATGAATCAGCGGGCAACTGCCGGGCCCATCAGAGCAGTCCAGCGGATTCTCACAGGCAGCGGCGGTGGCGGGTCGAAAAAGGCCCGCCAAAAAATTTTATTAGGCGTTTTGCACTGGGTTTTATCCCGCGGCACAGAGTGACTTACTACTAGGTACCTACCTGCGCAGGGAGACAGCCAGCACGTGGAATCCGGGGAGTGTGTTCGTGTAGGATGAATGTAGTGTGTGATGTCTGCAGTGTTAAATGCAAATAGGAACACACTCTCCCTTTCTTGAGGGATCTTTCGCGGCGGCGGTACGAAATCGCGGGTAGCGAAGTGAGTCCGCGTCGGCGAGGTGTCCAGGTGGCACGTGAGCACAAAAAACAGTATTCCGGATAGCCAAATGGGCCCGCGGCGTTAGAATGACGCGGCGGACAACACAGCAAACGAAGGAGCACAATAAATCGGGCTCGTAAAAACAAAACGACACGGGCGTGGCCGGCAAATTTCACGCGGGCAACGCGGCACTTGGGTATGACCGTTTCAATCGGCTTGTAGCACCGAACTGCGTACAGCAAGTGGCGGCGTGGCCGGCAAACAACACGCGGGCGACGCGGCACAAAATGGTACGCGATAAATAGCTCCGCATAAATAATAAGACAGCGCGATGCGGCGTGGCGGGCGACTTCACGCGGGCGAACGCGGCACACACACCGACCGACTCCGTCGGGATTTTGCACCGGACTGCGCGAGCGAACGCCGCCGGGGCGCGCGCGGGCGCTGGACGCAAACCGCTCGCGGGAGAGGGGCGTGCAGTGATAGCCGATCGACGCGATACGGTCTAGCATAAACCGGAGAGTGCTAGCGTAAAGCGCAAACAATATTGTTAACTTTACAAGTCCTGTTCCCGTGGAATGATACCAACAATACTGGCTGCATCTTCTTGCTGGAGAGCGAAGCTGATTCTTTGCGCAAGAAATGCCAGCCGTTTTGCCGCTGAGGAGCCGCGGCGAAATGTAGCAGGAAATGTTTTAGTACTATGACTTCATGCCCTGACTGACTTGAGGAGTCGTCATTTGTCCATACATCAGAAAGATGCCAGTAAATACAAATAGTGGTGATACTCACAGCGTATGAAGCGCCGGCAGCGACGGCAGCGACGTGGCGGTGAGCTCAGCGAGCTGGTTGTCGGCCAGGTTGCTGCAACACACAAACACACAATCACACTATGCCTCGAGCTAACATTCAACATACATTTACAAAGGCGCGACACCTTTGTAAATCTCGTATAAGTAGGTCAGAAATCAGGCGGTCTGCATCACCGTTTTGCTGACCTTGCTTTGAAAGGGGCAGTGAACATGTTCCTTTCAAAGCAAGTGATTCTGATCCCTATCAATCGCCGAAGGGCCGGTCGGAAAACCGGGCACGCATGTCTGAATTCTCAGAGTTACCTTAAGTGCGTTTGTGCACTAAAAATAATAATTTATTTATCATTTACAAAATAATGAAAACAAACATCGTGAGGAAAGAAAATATTTGAGCAATAAAATACTACGCAACTATGGACCTAACTTGATTTACTTTCGTACTAGAAGTACTATGAGTTAATGGTGACAGTGTCGTAAAGTTAGATAGAGCAGACACCGTCGTGAAGTTAATACACGTGGTAGAGTTAGCAGCATAAAGTCGAGTGAAGCAATCTTGAATGTCGAGTGTGGAGTGCTCGTGAATGATGTCAACGGCTCACACCGCACACGTGGTGACTGGTGACAGAGTAGAGAGTGCGAAACAACTCCGCCAATGACGACTTGTTTGACCGCCGCCGCTCGTAAAAACTTCTCCGCTAATTATTTATTACACCGCTCCGAGCAACTTTGATTTATATTCAAGAAAACTATTTACAGTCAGTCGGTGTGGAAATTATGAATCAGCTCCACGTAAATGCGAATTAGAGGATGCGCGGACACACTTAAGTGGTTTTGTTAAAGGATTTATGGTTTACGAGCGTAGCCTTTTCCGCAGCGGCGTACCCATCTTAATAGTTCCTGGACTTGGTATTATTTTTACCAACGTGCATCACGACATTGGAAATGGCACAAACTTGCTCCCTAGCAAAATACCAAATTCTTTCACAATTATACATAGGTATATCGGGAATATAATAGGGCATAAAATGTTACCCTGTGTGACCCTTTTTGGAAAAGATGAAAATTCTATCAACCACCGTATGAGTTGTACCTACCTCCGAAAAAGACGCGACGGACATAAGCGCTTGAGCCTCGATATCAGTTCTTATCCTTATTATGACAAAACGTTTCATGTTCAACACAATCAAATGCCTTCGAAAGGTCACTGAAATGTAATTCTCATTGTGGAAGGCCGTTGTAGTAGTGACTGTCGGTACTCACAGCGCCTGCAGCTCGGTGAGGAGCGCGAGCGCGGGCGGCACGGCCTGCAGGCGGTTGTGCGCCAGCCGCAGCACGCGGAGCGCGCGCAGCTCCGACAGCGACTCCTCCTCCAGAGACTCTAGCGCGTTGTACTCCAGCGACCTGCACACACAGATGATGCTCATACATTTACTCTAGCTGTAGAGCCAATGATAATACTTCTGAATTCCTCGAAGCCGAAATGTCCTTGATAGGCGACCGCGTACAAGTAACCGTAGTGTAGGGCGACCTCCTGTCCGATGGACCAACGATATAAAGCTGGTGGCGGGCGCTTGGGATGGCCTTTGTCCAACAGTGGACGTCGGCAGGCTATGATGATGATGACTTCTGAATTATTCAAGTGGGCCGTGGCGTGGTGGCAGTGCCTGAAATAATCATGTCGGCCATCGCAAGTCCCTTGTAAATCAGATGTCGGAATGAGCGCGGGCGGCCCCCCTCGCGCTCGTGAATGGCCGCAATTCCACGCAAACATTAACACTAAATTCCTGGTACATTTTCAACGTTTACAGCTGTAGCAATTTCAACAACTACTCGTATAATTGTTTTTCACATATACGAGAATAAAGAGTTGAATTCTATGCGTGTATGTGATGGCTCTCAGTTTCAGCTTCTTCAGTTGGATAGTGAACTAAATAAAATAAAATTCATTGTGAGGGATGTAATCTGTACGATTTATCATATTTTCTATACAATAATGTATGAATCCCGGAATATTTCAAGTTTGTGTGGGTCGGAGGCGGGCGTCTGTCGGCGACGTTCGGGCTCATTTATCACGTTTAGCGCTTCTTGTTCGCGCCGTATCTAATCTGAACAAATACCAACTTTTTACCGCACCATCCGAGTTCAAGGACGGGCGCGGGCGGTGCGTTTATCGATCTAGTAGATTTGAACGAGTTACTGTACTTCATTACCTACTGATTCTGTAAAAGGGGTCAAAAGGGGTAACCTTTTGACCTCTTTCACCAAGAACAATAAAAAACTTAGAATATCGATTCAGAGAAAGTTCCCCCATTTACAGAATACCTGCGCCGGTAATAATCTGGTATTGCCGAAAGCGCCCTTTTTTAACTTCGTAAGTTCTATTAGATATTAGGTACGTATCCTGTGCTTTACTTACTCTTACTATTGTCGATATGAACAAAAATTTAATTTTAATGATACACTTTTTAATTGAGAGATGATCTTGATCAGTGAGGCTCAATACAGAAATCGAAGATAGTGAAAAAGTGTCGAAGCTCGAATCCGCTCCTAATCATATTGTGTTTGATTGCGGATTTTTTTCATCCATTATAGTAGGTAAGTAGGTACACCGGTTTGAATGCTCGCTCGCTACTCGCTGAAGGGAAGGTCTCGGCGCGTGCGTCGCGTGTCGGCGACCTCGCGCTATCATCAGGATTGCATCCGCGTCGCGTCGTGCGCGCGCGCAGCCAAATATTTGCCGCTCAGAGAAAGCTCCCGCGTACACACACGTAACAGTACGTGAAGCAGTTCGCGTAATGTGGGTCATACTCGTGGCCTCTAAGAACTTGATCACTTCATGAAATATCTGTTGTGTTTCATGAAATGTCACTACTAAAGATGCCATTTCGGCATGTTGAAATCTTGCGACTACTTCTGCACTAGAAATGACTTCAGTTTATCTTTACAAAGTGTGGTCGAAGTATTCTGTAACTCACGTCAGTGACTTTCACTTTCATCAGTAGGTAAGAGTTGTCGCATAACCACAATTATATTGGGAAGTCCTGAAATTCAAACCACAGACACCGGCGGCAACGTTGCAGCTGTGCTATTCTTAGAAATGTACATCCCTGAAACAGCCGTCAGATACCTGCTATACCCAATGACGAAATACCCTACGCGCTATACCGAAGATGCATGATAATATGTAAGATGGTATATCATTTTTGACAGAATATTATAATTAATTTTTTAATTTATTTTATTTGTATGAGAAGTAGTTTTGCACGCCCATGTTGGGGTAAAACATGTCGGGACTCTATCATTAATTGTAACATCAATTTTTATTAACATGTTTGAAGCAAATGAATAAATGATTTGATTTGATTTGATTTGATTTACACCTGACGAATTCATAGATGCATAGATGTACGCTCGTCGCTGCTTTAAGTATTTTTGCAGAATAGCACGGATGATCTACGGTTGTAAACATCGACCATGCAAGTGGACATCCATGAGCTGTTTTGAGCGCGTGTAATACAAATGTTAGCTATCAAAACAGCCATTTAATGAAATGATTAGTTCTAAAATCTGTCTGCGACATCGAAGCCAGTGCAATCATTAGGTAATGCAATAGAGGGCGTGTAGTACACACCGTGTACGCGTTAACTGTGGATCAAGGAGAACCACAAGTCCACAACTGCTGTCGTGTGTGACAGCTTCGATATCGGAATGCGAGCGTGCTGGTGACTTGTAACGGAATGGTGTAGTGAAGGTGTGGACAATAATTTTACTTTCTTTAGGGTACAGATTACGGAATCCCCAAAGAGAAAATATTACTTCGTCGTCCGTCTGTCTGTAAGACTGTCACCAGGCTGTAACTCTTGAACCATGATAGTTGCACTACACTTGTAATTTTCACAGATGATTATGGTACGGATTCTTTACTGTGCGCGTCTGACTCGCACTTGGCGGATTATTTAAACTGCGAGCTACTTATCTATCTCGTTGTTGGTGCTAGTGCGAACACGCTACTAGAGGTCACACTGTACACACCACTACGCGTAAACTTGTCGACTCACCGTCGATAAAATAAATAATCAGCGCAACTAACATTTCCCATTCGATAGCGGGAACTCGTTTGTTATGTACGATTCGTACTTCAATAAATCATATTTCTGTACGTAGGTGTGTGTGTTTGCTGTCTTTGTGTCTACCAGGCTTATGACTTCTTCGGATTTTTTATTGCTAAGCAGTATGTATATGCGAAAACAGATGACCTCCTATCGATTCAGAGTTCAGAAAACAGGGTAGATATTGAGTCCTGAGCATGCAATTTAAACTTATAAGTTATGTGCGTTTCTGAGGAAATTAAATAACACTAATTGCTTTTGACAATGAAGGAAAAACATTGCGAGAAAACCTAAAAATATCGTGAGGAAAAATTTTCAGTTTTTTCGAGTAGTCACTTAGTTTCTCTACGACCCTTTCCGTGCTTCTAACACACATACCGACTAATTTATTATTGGTAACGACGTCCGTGTACTCATGTATGTAACTAGTAACTACTTAGCACAGAGCAGCGATGAACGTTTCATTACTACTAATCTCGAAAATATATTTCAGAGATAAGTAGTTGGTAGTTCAATGGAATTTCAATGTCCATCCGTTTCAGTTTTTGTTACGCTATGAGAGCGGAGGGCGGAGGACAGAGGTCACGCGAGTCGCGAGGTGTCGGCTGGAGGACGCCAGATAGCGCAGAGGACAGCGTGACGTGCGATTTGCGAACTATACGTGAGTGCAGCCGCGCGCCGGATCGATGCACTGAGCCGAGCATTTTGTACTCGCTAAATAAAGGCTCTACCCCCGTACTATTAACGTATCATTCTGTACTCACGGCTAACATAGGCACGGAATAAACAATTTATCCTCCAATTACGTTATCCTCCACCAATATGAATGCGGCAAAAGGGGAAAGAAGAGGTATTTTTCACAAAAAATAAGGGAAATCTCCATTCTCCACGCGTGTGCTTTGTAAGAGGATAATATTTCCTATCCCCGTGGATAATTGAATGTTCCCCGACCCATGCTAACTATGCAGAAGAATGAACCTATGAAAGCGTAGAGTCTACAGTACCTATACTGCCTACTTTTATCTATTCTAAAGGGTTTCTTATAAATGCAGGACCATGAAGTAATTAAAAGCCCACTTGGCTAAAATGAATGTGCATAACTTTTACAATAAATTAGCAATGATCGTGCGTCACGTCGTCTTTATTAAGAGTACCTACCACTGCGGCCGCTGCTGCCGCCGACAGGACGCTGATAGATCACCCCCCTTCCCCCCTCCCCCCTCCGCACTCCCCCACACCCCCGCACAGACCCGCGATACGCCTCGACTGTCGAGTCATTAAAACTTTTTCAAAGTCTTTAATTACTTAACTTAACTGTTGGCAACATTTCACTGCCTAACGACTAACGAGCAATGATTTTTTGAAGCTTGATCTCGGAACAGCAAATACAGCCAGCAGTTGCTGATGTAACTTGTAACTTGTGACCGTCCAAGTACGCGCCAAAAGATCATAAAAATCATACATTATGTCAGCAGAACAGTTTAATTTGTTTTGCTGAACACTACCCACAAGAAACACCACACACAATTTTCTAACCCTTCGACGCACGTTTCGTCCCGACACCGGGACATCCTCAGGAGATGTTGACTTCACAATGCGAAATCGTAGAGTCTCTACGACGGATTATAAAACAAATTGATCTGTCCTGCTAATTATGGATTTCCAAAATAATTTGATTTGCAAAATAACGCCTGCTTCCATTCAACATTATGTAACACCAAACTTAACAATGAACCAAACCATTTTCGACAACCCGTCGGTGTCGGGACTCGTTAGTAGGTAGTACACAGACTTACATTGTACATACCGTAGGTACAATGTAAGTCTGTGAGGTAGTACCTACCTCCGAGTGTGGAGTGAACGACCTCAAGCCGTGAGCGGATTGCGTGAGGCCGGATTAGTACCGGACTGACACTTGACAGCTGACAGCTGACACGGCCCAAGCCGGCACGACGCAAGGTCCCCCTCTCTTCACATTCTCTCATTTTGTACAGACTCGTAAAGTTAATGGAGGGCTCTACAATCTACATCTTGCAGTTACTGACGTTTGCTGGAGTCTGGACCACTCATTAATTTGATTGCAAGAGTTTCTTATCATGACCAACGTTTCCGATTGTGACGTGGAAACGGCGACACACACCACATAAGGCGTCATCTCCCACTACTGCAAGATATAAACTTGGTTCTACAGTTGTAATACAGTGACCACTGCATTACAGCTAACATACTTAGGCTCGGTTGCTTGACTTGACTTTAACCGAAACGTTATAGTTAAATATGGCGGTCTGACTCTTATGTCTTTCGAAATAAGAGTCAGGCCGCCATATTTAACTATAACGTTTCGGTTAAAGTCAAGTCAAGCAACCGAGCCTTAGTATACTAACATAGCATGCATAGTAGAGAAAACATAACTCATCGCAGTGTGCTTTAAACTGACCTTCGTTGCACTCAATGTTACCCTTACCAAATATTTGGACACTTTGGGATTAAGTTTTTTTTGTATCTTTGATTTTGGTAAACAAATCCATCAGGCCATCAGGTCATTTTTAGGACGGGAAATATGTGACGTATGATGAAGCCAAAAATTTCTCAAAAATATGGCGTTGTTATTGCCCGCAACATATCGATACCGCTGACAGCACATCGTGTTTTCGCTTATATTAGCGCATTTTACAGTTTTGACAAATTAAAAAGGAGGCTTCAGGCGGAGCCCAAAAATACATGCGTGACGTCACTAAGTGGTGATGCTTTGTATGTGTAATCAATGGGCCCGGCGGACGAGACGCGCATCTCACGATCTGCGACGCGACGCGACGACCTCCTCGACCTACGGAGTTACGGACCCTCGGGAGCGTTCACCTCACGCTGACTTCACTGCTCCCATTACTCGACCAGTACCTCCACCTACCGCCTGGCCACGCGAACACGCGTTGCAACCATTGATTGTGCCTACATCAGCTCGAAAAGTAAATAAATGTAGTTATTTGACAAGCTTTTATTTAGTTTTAGTCAACATAAAGTTATTCTCTGGTCTGTGGTTTTACCTGCCTCGATCATTGTTTGTTTGTTTAGCTGTAATCAGATCCTACAAGCTGAATTGAACTGAAATTTTGCATGTTTAGGGTTCCGTACTTATTGGAAAAATAAAGGAACCCTATTTGGAATACTGTGTTGCTGATCGCAACGCGCGTTCCCGTGGCCAGGCGTGAGATGTTCTACTGCACGCCTCGGTCAACTCACTGTATGATTGCAGACAAAGAGTATAGAATCACTACGTTTAGACGACTAATGCGTACCCGTTAGAGATTGTAGCGCGTCTCCCCTGTCCCACTTACGAATATGGAAGGTAAACATTTACCTACTTTTATTCATTCAAGCGCGCAGCAGTAGGTTAATACTTAATCTGTCGACACAGCAACTTGGGGCGCCCCTCCGCTGTTCCATTTCAACCTTTTATATCTATCTCTCACGACCGGAAATCGCATGAAAGTCAAAGCTTTTAGTACATTCACCCACAAAAAAAAATTGTAGAGGCTTACCGAAAATACTTATGCAATACATAATACTCATAAATCGTGTTTTGAAAGGCTTATTAAGTTTCTACTGTACAATGGAGAGGGCAATTTGTGAATAATATCAAGCGTTCCGTCGCTTGTCGATCTCCGCCTTCCGGCCGCCATACGTCGCGCATATCTGCCACATGTGAGCGATAGAAGCTGCCGTTGTAGGTCTATTATACCGATAGTCAATTGTTAAGAATATAATAGGAAGTAGAATAATGTATGTAACTCGTAGTGTACTCACAGGAAGTGCAGTCTCGGCAGCTTGAGCGGCGGCAGTCGCGCGAGCGCGCAGCCGTCGAGCCACAGCCGCGCGAGCGCCGCGCTGCTCAGCGCGCCCGCCGGCACCGACACCAGGTGTATGTAGGTACTCGTAGTGTACTCACAGGAAGTGTAGTCTCGGCAGCTTGAGCGGCGGCAGTCGCGCGAGCGCGCAGCCGTCGAGCCACAGCCGCGCGAGCGCCGCGCTGCTCAGCGCGCCCGCCGGCACCGACACCAGGTGTATGTAGGTACTCGTAGTGTACTCACAGGAAGTGTAGTCTCGGCAGCTTGAGCGGCGGCAGTCACGCGAGCGCGCAGCCGTCGAGCCACAGCCGCGCGAGCGCCGCGCTGCTCAGCGCGCCCGCCGGCACCGACACCAGGTGTATGTAGGTACTCGTAGTGTACTCACAGGAAGTGTAGTCTCGGCAGCTTGAGCGGCGGCAGTCGCGCGAGCGCGCAGCCGTCGAGCCACAGCCGCGCGAGCGCCGCGCTGCTCAGCGCGCCCGCCGGCACCGACACCAGGTGTATGTAGGTACTCGTAGTGTACTCACAGGAAGTGTAGTCTCGGCAGCTTGAGCGGCGGCAGTCGCGCGAGCGCGCAGCCGTCGAGCCACAGCCGCGCGAGCGCCGCGCTGCTCAGCGCGCCCGCCGGCACCGACACCAGGTGTATGTAGGTACTCGTAGTGTACTCACAGGAAGTGTAGTCTCGGCAGCTTGAGCGGCGGCAGTCGCGCGAGCGCGCAGCCGTCGAGCCACAGCCGCGCGAGCGCCGCGCTGCTCAGCGCGCCCGCCGGCACCGACACCAGGTGTATGTAGGTACTCGTAGTGTACTCACAGGAAGTGTAGTCTCGGCAGCTTGAGCGGCGGCAGTCGCGCGAGCGCGCAGCCGTCGAGCCACAGCCGCGCGAGCGCCGCGCTGCTCAGCGCGCCCGCCGGCACCGACACCAGGTGTATGTAGGTACTCGTAGTGTACTCACAGGAAGTGTAGTCTCGGCAGCTTGAGCGGCGGCAGTCGCGCGAGCGCGCAGCCGTCGAGCCACAGCCGCGCGAGCGCCGCGCTGCTCAGCGCGCCCGCCGGCACCGACACCAGGTGTATGTAGGTACTCGTAGTGTACTCACAGGAAGTGTAGTCTCGGCAGCTTGAGCGGCGGCAGTCGCGCGAGCGCGCAGCCGTCGAGCCACAGCCGCGCGAGCGCCGCGCTGCTCAGCGCGCCCGCCGGCACCGACACCAGGTGTATGTAGGTACTCGTAGTGTACTCACAGGAAGTGTAGTCTCGGCAGCTTGAGCGGCGGCAGTCGCGCGAGCGCGCAGCCGTCGAGCCACAGCCGCGTGAGCGCCGCGCTGCTCAGCGCGCCCGCCGGCACCGACACCAGGTGTATGTAGGTACTCGTAGTGTACTCACAGGAAGTGTAGTCTCGGCAGCTTGAGCGGCGGCAGTCGCGCGAGCGCGCAGCCGTCGAGCCACAGCCGCGCGAGCGCCGCGCTGCTTAGTGCGCCCGCCGGCACCGACACCAGGCGGTTGGCGGAGAGGTTCCTGCACCACACCGACATCTTTTATCTTCAAAGATAGTAGCAAAATAAAAAAGTGCCGTTGCGCGCCGCCTTGGCCGTTGCATGGCGATAGGTAAGTACAATTTTGTATAGGATAGGCAGTATCTATCCGATTACGTCGTGTCCAGCGCTGTGGGGGAAGGGACTGTGGGTGGGTATTACACGGGATAAACGGGTAGGGACAAAAATATTGCTAACGCCGAACGGAGTCTACGGGCACTGCTAGTGAGTGAATAATAGCTCTCAAGGCTTTACACGGCAACATTTAGGTACCTATAGGACATGAAAGAGATCCTCAAGCTCATTTATAGTTATAAGATGTCCTTGTGTACGGTCCTTTCTATCTTTATTTACTATATATTTCTTTTTTTTTAAACGATACGTAAATAAATAGGTATGGGTAGCCACTTGAAAACTTTTGTTGCGATAATTCGCGGTGACATGCCTAGGTCGCGCGACGCTACCAACTGATACAAATTGTAATGTGGATCACCGAATACGAAACGAGCATTTATCGCTGCAGCGCGTGTTCCCGTGGCCCGGCGGTTGAAAGCACATTTTTATTAATCCCATCGACAAGGCAGTAAATTTTCCGTAAAGCCACTTAGCATTTTATGAGGCAATAACAAATTATTATTACCTTACTTTATCAGCGGTGAAAGTAATTTTTACTAGCGAATTCCGAAACAAGATTTTGCGCGAAATATATTTTTACAACGCAAACAATAATTATTAGAAAATTTAATTTGTCTTAGAATTGCCGTTGCGCTGCGGGAAGTGGCCTATTCCGTAATAATGTAAATTAATTCCTGAACTCAAAAGCTTCAGACAATTTCCGGCGAAACAATTTCGAACGAGACGACTAAGTGGAGATTTTTTCTTTAGTTAGATTGTTTTGCTTGACGCCAAGTGCCATTATGAATTCTATGATGTGATTTGTGAAACATCTATCTGGAATTCGTATTTCGGAGTATGTTTTAATAGAAATGCTACGAGCTCTGCTGAATCCCGATTGTTCGTCAGAGCCATTCATACGATCTCAATGAGCACGCAGTATTGGCATCCCATCTATCACCCGCTTTGTAAAGTGCTAATGTCAATACATTCACGCGTTTCCATCTCGCGAATTACAATGATAAAGATACACACATAAATCTCCCTCCCCCGCCGCGTGCGAGGCAGTATTATCTCGTGTCCGAATTGAGAGCACAGTGCGAGATATATTTTATCACGCCAGTCGAGAGTCGAAAGATCCGTCATTCATGTTAAGGGTCACACAAAATTTAACCAAACTACACAAAATTTTATAGTATCTTTGGTATCCAGTTCTATATTCGGTAGTGGAACATGTGCCGAATAGGAAATCAGAAATCACGAGAGAATTTTTTACGAGCTCTACGTAACGATTAGGTATCCAATGCCGAGTGACGTAGTGCAAGCACAGATTTTAAGTGCAATTACCTTTACCAGTAATATATGAGTAAACAGCAGAAATGTATTATTTATTTATTTATATAACTTTATTGCACACACACAGAGAAACACAAATAGAGAGACAAAATACAACGGAACACAGTGAGCGCAAAGGCGGCCTTATTGCTAGTGCAATCTCTACCAGGCAACCTTTGGTGAGAGGATTATCTACTCTACAAGTGGAATACATGAATGAGCCGTAGTTTCGGATCAAGATGGATGTCGCGGTACTTGAGTACAAGTTGGCAGCGTGCGGTGTGCAACAGCAATGTAAGGCAAAGACGAGTATACTCACAGGTCGCGCAGCGCGGCGGCGCCCTGCAGCGCGTCGGGCGGCAGCGCGCTGATGTTGTTGTGCGACACGTCGCTGCAACAAAACCATTACAAGTTAACAGTGTTTTCCAGCAGTACAGCAGTAAAGGCAATAGGGAATTTCCCTCCAGGCATGGGGAACGCGTGTGGTCCGAGCGTATGACGACAGAAGTTGTACTTATAGAACGCTCGTCAAAAACTCCATGTGTAGTAGATAAAAGGCTTGTAATGCCATTTATCGGAGACCGCTACAAGTGGATCTCATTTGTACAGCTGTTTGATTATGTAACAATACTTAGCATAGATGAACTTAGGTACATCTTAAGAACTGATTAGGTAGTTGCTGAAATAATCGAGATGCCGGACGGATAGGCGGAAGGACGGAAAAATTCTCACTCACGGAGCTGTTATGAAGGTCTCTATCTAGTCGGAGCGCGATCGACGACCTATTATATGATATGAACTATTGATATGAATCATAGATTTATAAATGTCGTCGCTGGCGCTCATATGAATATTATAACTTCGCAAAATAAGTAGGTACCTACTATTTGATTGACAGATACATTTGCAAACTGAACATTTGAAAACGAAAATGCCCTATTAATTGTAGTTTCCAGTTTATTTTCTATTTAATACCTAGTATTTAAGAAATAAAACACAGTAGGAATTCTCCGAGAGCACCATCTCAATTCTCAATTTATCACTCCAGACTTTACCTACTTATTATATCTTTGACAGTGGCATGATTCACGACAGTGGTCCCCGAGGACGCCGCTCTGACAGTCCATGTAACACTTAGGGAATGGCGTCGTAAATCTCGCTTCACTTCGCAGGAATCCGTGAAACTAGGACACCGTGGCACAGCTCTGTGCGTCACAACTCACAACTCACAACTCACCGCGCAAATAAACGAACGGCAGTGAGTCTCCTCGTCGCCGCTCGTCTGGCGCTGCAGCACTCGTACAGTTGTAGCGGGCAGCGGGCTATGACGATATATCACTAACAGTGTATAGTTGATTGACGAGATCACAACACCATAACCGTGTAAAAAGACTATCTCCTCAAAAAACTGGTAGCCCCATTGAGTTAAAACATTTTCAACACACTTGCTCATGACTAATTTCACCGCAATTAGGCACATAATGAAACCTATAATCGCAAACTGTGACTTTTTAATTACTACTATTCTCTAGAGAGTTGACAGTGTTTTCAACATACTTTTCATTACTATTATTTACTAGTGAGTTACACAGTTTTTTTTTTATTTTTATCTACAAAATAAAATTATTTTTAATATTATTTTATTCACAAGTGTGTTGAAAAACGTCGTATGATACACGTGAGTATTGATGATTACCGTCCTCAGCTATATTAAGACCCTCACCTAATGGCTTGGGTCTCAACGGCGCCTCAGCGGTAATCACCAAGTTTACTCACTATTACTACTTATTATATCAATGGGTAGCCCTGTTTAGCGTTTAGGTATTTATAGGCATGCAGAGCATGTGCAGACGACTGCCATTTTGGCTCAATTGCCGCGCGAAGTAAGAATTGCGAAGTTAGTAAGTTCCAAAGAGTAGTCCCACGACGACGCGTTGTAAAACCAGACTTTGATGAAGATTACGATCAAAACAAAACCCCTGATTGCGTAAGAAAAACGTATTCATCGTTATCGTAAACGCTAGCGAATGCTGCCCGCTGATTGGGTTCCTGATTTGCGTCAGCCAATTGCGGCGCTGAATTCGCTAGCGTTTACGATAACGATGAATACGTTTTTCTTACGCAATCAGAGGGCTGGTCACGTTCTAAAGTAAGGATTCGGCGGTAATCACCACGTCAAGTGTCACTGATGATTGATAGAGATTATGGTGAGTAAACATGGTACTATACTCCATTGTATGGATAATTCAATCCACGACGCGCCCCATTCTGTCATACTTCATCGCTTATGTTTATGTTTCATTCAACAATTTAAAGGTTTCATTCCATTCGTATGGAGTTTGACAGAGTGAGGCGCGTCGTCGTGGATTGAAATATCTTAGATGCTATCGCGTAATCGTCATCACTCGCAGACTAAGTACGAGTAAGTATGTAAAGACGCTTATAAAACGCAGTCACTGAAGCACGCGGCGAAGATAACATAAACTTGCCCAGAGTTCGCCTCGAGAAGTAGCCGAGATAGCGTGACTGCAAACTCGTGCCGAGTTGCTGTTTACTTTAAACTATAAACGAATCTCGACGCGACACAAAGACACAATAACATCGTGTTTTGCAGACTCCAGCGAGACAGGGCTAGGAGAAAAACAAGTTGTTTGTGTTGCTTCGTATTGACTATTGAGATACAATCAAAGAAGTTAATCAAGGGGAATGTTGCTGAAAATAAGTTATTTCAGCACGAACATTGCATACAGTTGTGGTAACTTTCGGCGACATTCGTTAATTCCGATTACCTACCTAGCATCAGCAGTATTTTCGTTCTCCATTAAAATAATCGAGCGTTTAAGGCTAGGTTTTCCCGGAACTATAGGTATTTGCGGGCTACCTCCCGCCCCCCAAAATTCTCGCGTACGAAAGTAAATGGACATCGAGCGCCGCTTGAGCGCAGTGACCCCATCCGCTGTCCCGGAACACGGCATAATTACATACAGTAGGACTTAGTTTAAGTTGACGGATGTTGTTTACAATTTCAATATAACAAATTATACATACTTATATAGTTATGTCTACGTATTATTTAGCGCTTTTAAGTTTTTAAGACATTGAAATTGATACTTGTAAACACGTTACTTATATACGAGTACGAGTACAGACTCACAAATCACGTTGTACTTGTATAAATTATTTCCGAAACGCATTATAACTTCATCTACTTCAATGGGTGCATTTTTCGGACGTGGTGACGTCTTAACCAGTATGGTTAAGATGTTTTTAACTATTATAGCTCTTAGCCACGATTAGATTTTTCGTAACAGGTTAGAATGAACGCGAGCGAAGCGAGCTCAAAATTTTTACGATTTTGCAGGATAAATCACTATTTATTCCAGTCTTGAACTTAACATGGCTTGACAGTGAGATACGCCTTTAATAAAAATAATATAATCATTTTTAGGCGTAGTAACGTCTTAAAATCACAAATATGCCCGAGCGAACTTTATAATTATTATATATTTAGGTAACTGGATATGCGAGCGAAGGGAGCTCAAATCTTTTACGTTTTTTATTTTGTTTTATTATGTGATCCATCTTTCATCTTTAATTTAATTAATGTAATAATTTTTCGGTGAAATAACGTCTTGAAATCGCAAATAGTCCTGAATGAAGCGATCACAAACTTTATGTATCCTGACAACTGGATAAGCGAGTGAAGCGAGCTCAATTTTTTTACTATTTCGCAGGATAAATCACTATTTATTACTGTCTTGAATTTAACATGGTTTGACAGTGAGATCCATCTTTAATAAAAATAATATAATCATTTTTAGACGACATATAACTTCTTAAAATCGCAATATGCCCGAATGAAGTGAACGCGAACTTTATATATATTTTGATAACCAGATATGCGAGCGAAGCGAGCTCAAATTTTTTAGGTTTTTTTACTTCTTTTAATAGTGTGGTCCATCTTTAGTCTTTAATTTAAATAATATAATAATTTTTAGGCGGAATAACGTCTTCAAATTGCAAATAGTCCTGAATGAGGCGAACACGAACTTTATTCTAATAACTGGATATGCGAGCGAAGCGAGCACGAAATTTTCTGTTTTTTTTTTTTTACTGAAAAAGTCACAACATAATAAAGGTTCTGGGGGCATACATATCTTGATAACTAGATATGCGAGTGAAGCGAGCTCAAATTGGCGACCTGAAATGACCTTGTATACGTCCGTGCAATCAAGGTCATTTCGTGAAAATCCGCCGTGGAGGACACTTAGATACAAATATAACTTGAGATTAATTAATAAAATCAGTAAATAAGGATAATTGTTGATAAATCAGGAAATTTCCTGGGAAATCAGGAGCTCAACAGTTAAAAGGTCGCGGTGGCGAGGTGAAATTCAAATTTTCAATATTTTCGTTACCTAATAATGCGTTTGATACTAAAATATAAAATAGAATCAACCATAAATCAATTAAATAATATATGACCCCCCATGACAAAACCACCCCCCTGGATCCGCCGATGCTTCCCATACAATGTTAGGTGAAATAGCTATGAAATATCTAATAACTAATTGATAATATAAACAGTGTGATCCCTTAGCAAATACGCTTATCCTTTAATATTATTTCGTAGTTTCTTTAAAAAGGTTTTCCATATAAATAAATAGATGTGTAATTATCAGGTTTGTCCATTGGATTACAAAATGTATCTAAATAAAACCTGTTTAGAGATGGGGAACTACAGAACCCAGGTGAAAAACCATGAATGGGTTTATAACTCGGTTGATTAGTTGATTACCTGTCTTACGTCAACGTTATGAAATGGACTTGATGAAGTTTATAAGTATCGATGCTCAAGGCTTCAATAAAGCCACAAACAGCAACTACTTCGCCTTACTGTGTGTTGTTAAACTGTGTTCACATTGTTACTACTACAAATAAACCTATAATAATAATTATTATTTTTCTTGTTCAAAATTTATTTATGGCTATTGTAAACAAATCTAATCCAAATATTAGTATATTCTAATCGAGATAATATTAAAAAAGCTAAAATCTGCCCCTTGTAACGTATTCATCGTTATCGTAATCATTTAGAAACTCTGCCCGCTGATTGGTTCCCTGATTTACGTCAGCCAATAGGTGGGCAGAATTAGCAAACGATTACGATAACGTTGAATACATTTTCTTGGGCAATCAGTTATCAGACCCCTGTACGAAGAACTATTTAAAAGTAAGTAGGTACTATGCTTATTAACTTACAGCTAATTATAAATTTTAGTGACTACAAAATAATATTTTTCAAAAAAATATATAAAGTTGAAAATTTAACCGCGGGACAGCGTGGCCTGGCAAAACTGGCGTAAGTCCTACCTCGATAGAGTCCGTCGGACGACTGGCGCACCCCCGCTAGAGGATGCGCGTGACCGTATTCGTTGGAAAACAGGCTTGAGCTATGCTTGATTAAAAAAAATTTTTTTTTTTACACGAACCGCTGATAAATTCACTCAGCTTTATTTTCATATATATATTTTTAAATTTAGTTAAAAACTTTAGGCACAAAGTGGAATAAATAGTCAAAATCGATATTTTTTCATTTTTTTTTATGATCGAGAAAAGTTTAGCTTTAAGCATTTATTTTAACTTTGAGTACTAGATAGAGAATGTATCTACAACATATATTTTTTTCGATGCAAAAATATACTTATTCATGATTTAAACCGGTTTGGAAAAGAAGAGAAATTGGTAGAAACAGGGAAAAGACCCCGTTTTAAATGGAAGACGAATACAGTACTAGGTAATGTCAGTCTCAGTATCTAATACACTTACTTAGGAGTTGGTAACTTATTAAAAATTTCAGTAAAAAATCTAGGAAAAATTACAAATACATGTTACTTACGGTGTCAATGAACATGAAAATAAAAATCTTTATTTTTCACATAGGCTTAAGATATAAACTATTATAAGTATGAAGAGCCAGAGGTGCTTTACTGAATTTAGATTTTTCACCAATCCCGCAGGAAACATTATTTTTCCGCGATAAAAAGCTAACCTACTAACTAAATGTTAAACCTTTAATCAGTCTCGATTCCAACAGCCTAGTCGGTACAGTAATTGCGGCGTGACAGAGTATTTCTCCAGGAGAGTTTTGGGAAATTCTTCCTCAGTGCACCTGTAAACCTCATAAGGAGCCTATGTGCCGGAGTCTCTAGATCTAACTGCGGTTTGGGCTGTGATATGTCAGTGAGACTCTTATGTATTTACATTGTGGTCGCGCCTGTGGCGATGATGCTCACAACAAGGTTCGCGCCGGCACGTCTCCGCCGACGTCATAGCGCAGCAGTGCTATTCTACAAAATGTCCATCTCTGAAACAGCTGCCAAGCCGAAGATGGCATGCAAAATTGTACTCTATTACAACTGACAAATTCATAGATGCAGAGATATACGCTCGTCGCTGTTTTAAGTATTTTTGCAGAATAGCACGGCAGGTAGCGCCCTGTGATGCTGATCAGCTGATTACGGGTTCAAAGCACTGAGCGCGCGGCCGGCGGCGGGTGTGGGGTTGTAGGGGGTGCGGGGTGCGGCGCGGGGCGCGGGGTGCGGCGATAACGAGCGCGCGTTATTGCCGTCATCCATCATCGCAATTCGCGCGTCACCCACGTCAGCCCGCGACCCCTCGCAACCCACCACAACAGAGTTTTTATACAATCCCGGTTCGGTGGCTGAGCGCTGAAAATGATGACGAGACGATCAGTTCACCTACGCCTGCCTACGTCTGATGCTGTGGATACTGGTACTTTGCACTGCACTGCTAGTTTTCGTCAGCTACAGAAGCAGTGCTCTTCGAACTGAAAATCTGAAGGAGTAGAAGCATTACTGCTCCGCAAATAGAGTCCTACCACCACTAAAGTACTTAGTTGTTTCTAATCGTTCGTTCGCCAACACTGCGCTTTCTCGTACGGAGTCGCCATTCCAGCACTTTGGGTCCCAAACGTCCGTCAGTTCTACAAGCAACGTGCCCCGCCCATTGCCACTTCAGCTTCGCGATACGTTGAGCTAGGTCGGTGACTCGGGTTCGTCTACGGATCTCCTCATTTCTGATTTGATCCCGCAGAGAAACTCCGAGCATAGCTCTCTCTATCGCCCCCTGAGTGACTAAGAACCTTCTTATGAGGCCCATAGTGAACGACCATGTCTCGGACCCGTATGTCATCACTGGCAACACGCACTGTTCGAAAACACAGCAAGTCTTCAAGCACAGCAGGCAGGCAGTTGTTTCTAATGACTGTGATGTAGTGTTGTAATATTTTGAGACCTTGTGAGGACAATGAGACTTGTTCTGACTAGTAGCTACGACTACAAGTACACGAGAACACTCTCTAGTAAATGAGTTTTACTTTGACTCATCTCCTCATTTTATCATCATTCATAGTCATCAATCACCGAAATTGAACCAATACCTAATCCTAAAAAACCGACAGCATAAATTATTATCGGTCGTTTGACGTCTTGTCTAGTAACTGACATCCCACCAAAAACATTTTCATGTAAAATGTTGCTGAGGACATGCTGAGGAGCATAATATTATGGCTCACACTGTCAAAAAGTTACCAAATCTCATGTAGAGCAAGATTACTAACTTTACGCGTCCAGCCCAAACTTCACAAACTCTACAATTTATTTTAGATTTTGCAATACTGTTCAGTTATTGGCAATTCAGCAATAGTTTTGGCAGCAGCATCCAGTCTGCGATGGCCACGTCCTAGCCGTCGCTATCGCCAGGTGTGCCACTGCCCGCCTGCCCGCCTGGCCGCATGCCAGCGAGAGGTCTTCGATGTGTATACTATGAATGCTGTAGCAGCGTCATTAGTACCATCTGCGCTCACTAGTTTAGCGGTTAGTAGTTTAGTCGGAGGCAATTCAGCGCTTCTTGCGATGGACGCCACCAACCGCGCTAACGACAGGGTGACTAAGTAGTCGTTAACTGTGTTCACCTCGCGTAGCATTGATGTCAGACAAAAATTAACTTGTTATTCAGTATTTGTTCAGTGGACAAGCGGTCTAAACAGTATGCCAACGCGTTACTACTTAGCATGTGTACGAAGTGTTTGCTAGTGATGAGCACGCTTTTAGGGTTCCATACCAATTTGGTAAAAATGGAACCCTTATGGTGAGACTTTCTCCGTACGAGAATGTGATAAACAATATTGAGTGGGGTATCATATGAAAGGGCGTTACTTGTATATTCTAAAACCAATTTTTATTTATTTTTATGCCTGATAGTTTTTGATTTATTGGGCAAACTGTCGAAAAAAATACCGTTCCCCCCTTATCTCCGAAGTTTACCATTCGAAAAATCTGAAATAAATATGATCAATAGAAGTTAACGTATATTTTACAGGAAAAATAAAATCAAGCCTCTATTATATTTTTTTTGATAATAACAATAATCCGCCGAAAACAAAGTTAGGTTTGCGGTTCGCCAACAAAAGTACTTAAGTATATGTAAATTAAACTCGTAAAATCATGAACAAAAGTGATTCTTTTATGTTTTACTTCTTTTATGGTATGGAACCCTCGGTGCGCGAGTCTGACTCGCACTTGGCCGGTTTTTTTTATAAGCATGATGTGTATCTGTACCTACGTTTATTTCGTAAACTATGAAATCAAATGACAATGAAGCGATCCATACGAATCAAAATTTCACTCGCAGCGGGATTTGAACCCGCGTCCCCCAGCGGTCCATTGCTGTGCTTTGACACGACACGTAGTGGATAAGTAAGCACCTATTGGCTAAATCCCATCTTCACCAGTTCTGCGAGAATACCACTACTACCTCATGAAATGAACATCTGCAATTCTACAAACTTTGGAAGTTTCTACTTGCATCTAGGTGTGACTCGCGACTCGAGTCGCGGCACACCGGTCGTAATATTATAAGAGGACACGCATCAAACTGCATTAACTGAGGTTTTCATGACGTGGCATCAATACGTAGCTGGCAGGTACCGCACGTGTAGGCCGCGCTCCCCTGTCGTAGATGGTCACAGTCATAGAGTATATTGAATATGTCTGCTGTGAAGGCCGCTCGCATTCACACATGCACATTCACAACTCACGCACTCGCTCGCTTGGGAAATGACACAGCGACGCAACTCCAATCTAACTACGTAGGTACTATAAGTAACGTAATTATATTTCTTACTGCAGGAACCTGATACATCTCACCACTAGTGGTAGGACTCTTCTCGCGGAGTCCATCCGGGGTACCTATAATATTCTATCGTGAAGCTACTATTTTTCGGTTTGAATTGAAGGTCACTGAAACTGATGAGATTACTGAGCAATATGAGACCGAAGAACTTCCTAAGAACTGATGTTTTACGCTGATAAGCGCAGTGCGTTGTGTGATATTGCAATGCAAAATCATTGGACATTAGTTAGTTAATAATATAAATGTTATAATATTATTTGTTACACTTTTACGCCTAACTGATATTTGCTACAGAGATAGGCTGGATCTTGGGATAAATTTCCCAAACTCCAGCGTATCTCTGTGGGTATTGGAATACTTAAAAACCCCGAATTTTCTACCGTAATCCATAGCGACAGCGACTATGGATTACTGTAGGCATGGAAGCGCTAACGGAAATTGACATTTCCATCGAGTTTCGTGAAAAACCGAATTTCACGCGGGCGGATCCGCGGGCAAAGCTTGTTTTATGATAGCCGAAGTATCACGTAATATCAGACGAATATCTAGTTCGTCTCATTATTCTTTCGTATAAAAATCCTAAGTTAGCGAAAGGATTCTTATACTAATAAGTCCTTGCGAGTATTCCTATTTATGTCGACGGATCTTGTCGGCGCACGACTCTCCTTGAGCTAGTTTTCACCTTCCGGCGTAACTTACAGCGTACTTACTTAAAATGGGGTTTTCAAACGCAATGCCAATATTATTGTGGAACATTCGCGCTACTTCCTGAACACTACAGATACCCTCGATCGGAGCGGGCGAGAGGGTGAGGGGGAGCGGGAGGGGGATCCGGGTCACAGCGATTTGCGGATAATGGATTCTGTCGGCCGCTCTCCCAGCGGCTTTATCCTTTCCTGTCGCCCTCACCGCTGCTGGCCGCTGATGACTGCGCCTTCACGGACGGCTGTTGTACGACATTATCGTCACGTTAATAATATACCTTAATTAAGGTTAGGTAGTTATATGGTTTACTCACGGATACCATTATTTGAAATGGGACCACATTGGAAGCGTCAGCTTTCTAATAAAAAAATAATCATTAAAATCAATTCACCAAGTCAAAAGTTATGAGGTAACAAACATAAAAATAGTCAAATTGACAACCTCCTCCTTTTTTTAAAGTCGGTTGAACACCACCCAATTAAAATGCTAAGTTTGTTGTTTGTAGATAGGTAGGTACGAGTTGATGAAAGGAAGGCGAAAAGCGCAGAAATCTTTTGCGAGGTAGAGTAGGTAAGTAACTATACACTTTTACAATGTGATCCCGAAGGCAAAGAACAATGGTGCGGGCCCATACATCGCTTTCGCTCACGTTACGCTATTGCAACTATAAATGAAAAAATATTTTTTTGGTTGGGCCTGCAAGCCTGAACTCAATGCTAAAAGATTTTTCTTACAAAAAAGTGGAGAAAAATTAATATTTATTTTCAAAATATTGTATCTGAGTATTATAACAACAGCGACCTCCGCCATGAAGCATCCGAGAGCATAGACAATACACTAAATACTCTTTGATAAATACTTTTCACTTGTCCCAGAATTTGTCTGACTGTTGACAGTTGGTAGTCATGTAGCTGTCGGACAGTGTTGCGAGATGTCGGAATTAAAAAAACTCCAATCGACTGAAAGAAAAATCTAATTGGGTTAATAAATCAATATTGAATTACAAGGGTGTTTCGGAAACGCTAAACAACCAAGACAAAATAATCTATGCTCAAAATAATCGGTTGTAATAGATTTCAGTATTATTAATAGGTGTAGTCTTCTGTCAAATAATCTCAAATCTTCAAGCAGATTATTTAAGTGAGACTAGCTCACACAGAAAAATAATATTCAGTCTTACTCCAGTGCAGTGGAAAACCCTAAACTAATTTAATCTTTTTATGTAAATAATATATTCGAGTAAAATAAAATGCAAAAAAAGGAACAATTGAAATCGATACAGTTATTGTCTTGTATTCTACATTCTGATCTAAGAATTAACGTAGTACCTGAAAGTAAGTTTTTCTTTAGTATCTGTTACAATGTTGTTCTCGTACAAATAAGTGGACCGATCGTCAAAAAGATGGAGTCGAAAAGTGGAAAAGTTTGTCATCCGGCAACACTAGCTGTCAGGAGTGTGGAAACGGAACCTATCAGTAATCAATTGAATTTCTTTATTTTTTGACCCGTCCTTTACAATAACTAGTGATACCTTGAAAAAATTCATTTATTTACTAGAATCGTCTTGGAATAAATGTTACATCTTTCCGCTAAACTTTATTTGTGTACATTTCTGCCACTGTTCTTTTGAAGTTAATTAACTTGGCTTAAGTTCAAATAATCTCAATAAAATGCTAGCATTAAATATGAACTTGTTTGTAAATAACAAATAACCTTCGAAGTAGGCGAGTGTATCTCAGAGCTTCCGTCTGCTCATAAGTCACAAGTACTATAATAAAATCTCAAGTAGGCATTACGTAGTTAAAAGAAAATTGTATAATAGAATAGAATTCTTTTGAAAACAGAAATTGTCAAGTTTCTTGTACGTTCTTCTCGGTGAAAGCAGCTCTCAGAAGGTGAAGAAGAACTGTTGAGGTTTGTATACTAGACATTGTATAGTAGGTAGTGTTGTAGAAGGATAGAGCCGTTGCCGACACTCAAGCCGAAGCCAAAGCCCTACTAAAATTAAACCTAATGTAGTGAAGTCAAATTAACTGCTCTGGAAACAATGAAACGCAGCGACTTAGCCCCAGCGTGCCGCTAAGGAATAAGAATCATTTTATTTCGAAACGGCTTTTTCTATCACATTTCGCATAATTCAGTGTGGCGAGTGATAGTAGTCCCCTTAGTGAGCAGCCGTGCTATTCTGCAAAACAGCGACGAGCGTACATCTCCGCATCTATGAATTTGTCAGTTGCAATAGAGTACAATTTTGCATGCCATCTTCGGGTTGGCAGCTGTCTGGCAGCTGTTTCAGAGATGGAAATTTTTTAGAATAGCACTGCAGCAGCCTCACCCATGTTATAGATATATTTCAATGCACTAAAACGCGCCCCACAATATCAAAATAGCTTGTTACAATCGATTCGTATGGAGTTTGACAGAATGGGGCGCAACATCGAGGATTGAAATATCTATTCCTACTTGTCGGTTTTATTGTCTTTGGTATGCTTATAAAGTGAAGTCCAAAGCATTATGGGTAACTAACGTATTCGAACGACAAATTGATCAGGCGCAGGACCGACGGCTCAACGTGTTCTCCGAGGCAACGGGAAGAAACACCGCGAATTTCCAAACTCTAGTATAGTATAGGCTTGTGTTAAGAATTTCGTGATAAATAAAATAAAAACCCATTAATTGTATTGGCCTGAGCCGGGAATTGTATCCAGGACCAACGAGAAAATAAAACATGGCTACAGCAGACTGCTGCAAGGTTTGGCCGTGTGCGTGGACCACGGTCATTACTGATAACTCGCAGTAAGCTGAGCCTAGGGATGCTCGATGATCATCGAAGTTAGACAGTAAACATCGATGTTATAATATTTAAAATCTATTAAAACATCGTTACATCAATCATCAATGTCACGGACTCAAAAAATCAAAATATCGTCGCGGACACGTAATCGAAACAGAATAAGTGTTTATCAAATTCTGAACGCAACTAAAATCACAAAAAATTAAGAAATTAAAAAACACAGCTGCCCTGTAGAAAAAGCGACTTTTTCCAAAAATTATAGCCACAAAATTATATACACTTGGAATGATGTAAAGATTCTAACCAGCATCGAGTATCGATGTTCAGCCGTGCTATTCTGCAAAACAGCGACGAGCGTACATCTCTGCATCTATGAATTTGTCAGTTGTAATAGAGTACAATTTTGCATGCCATATTCGGGTTGGCAGCTGTCTGGCAGCTATTTCATTTTGTAGAATAGCACAGCAGTTCACAGTAGTCGATGTTATTATCGATGTCATCAACGATGTTTTTGCAACATCGATCACCCCTAGCTGAGCCTCTTATCGGCTCGCGTGCGCTGCGCCCGAAGCCTCTCAGATACCGTGGGGTTAGGGGTCAGAGGTCGGGGGGCGGCGCTGCAGCCGATAGCGCTATAAATAGCCGGCCTAGAGCTGCAGCCTGCGACGCACGATAGCGGGACCACGTCGCGCTGACGTTAGGATGATTCGTAAACAAAATTGAATCGCCCACACATCGCCGGTAACCATAGCAGCGCAACCGTCACCAACCAATCGGTGACTTCGCTGCGTGATCGATGCAAAAATTAACCAATCTGTGTGTCTACGACCACTCAGCGGCGTATAGATGATAATTCTCGTTGATGCTTTATGTATTTGCAGAATAGCACAGCTGATGACCTAACAACAAAAAAGTGTCCGTAACTTTGTGCTCTCCAAAGCTTCTTCAGTAAATAAATTTCTCGTACCTACTATTATTGTACTGATTATTATTAAATAAATAAAATTAATAAATAAATAGTGAACAACATCACATACATTGCTCCGATCCCTTAGTAAGTAGCTTATGCACTTGTGTTAAGGAAATTAGAAACAACGAAGGTACCACAACACCCAGACCCGAGACAATGTAGAAAACTTAAGTATTTTACTACATTGCCCCGACCGGGGATCGAACCCGGAACCTTAGAGAGGGCGGCGCCTTGAAAACCGGCACGCTAACCACTCAACCACGGATGACGGAGGTCGTCAAATCCGCGCAAGTCCGCGCTATCATCTCTCGTGGCAATAATTCAACGTTCTCGTCCGACGTCGCACGTACAAACTGTCGGTAAATTCTAAATCATCGGCTGTACCTCTTATCTTATCAGACAGCGCGGTGCGCGGGGGAGGGGACCCGCAATTATTTACTCATTTCCTTTACAGTAAGTAAATCATGCTCGTAACGAGGGTGAGGGGCGGGGGTGAGGCGCGGCGGGGGGAGCACAGTAACGAAATTATCGTACCGCTACGACGGGGGGTCAACACGCTTCTCTGAATCAATTAACTGCTTCAAGATAGAGTAATTGTGCTGCTGTTTACTGTTAAGATAATGTAATATGATGGATTGTACACCTGGAATTTAATTATTTATCCAGAGCCCTCCTAATGTGTGCGGCCGCTTCCGGATTCGATTCCCGGAAATTCTATCCATAATATTTTATCAAATTGTATCCATACATTATAAGATGCTGTGTAGCAAACCTTATAAATTACGTTTGTTGTATGGGAGCCCCCTTAAATATTTAATGTATTCCATTTGTTAGTAGTTAGTTATAGTATTTGTTGTTATAGCGGCAACAGCAATAACTATACCTAAATCATCTGCGAAAATTTCAAGTTTGCAGCTATCATGGTTCAAGAGATACAGCCTGGTGACAGACGAAGACACAGAAGACGAAGGACAGCGAAGTCTTAGTAATTGGGTTTCTAGCTTTTTTTACCCTATGGGTACGGAACCCTAAAAAAGTTCTTACGAGAGAAGTCGAATTTTGTCGATTCCTTTTGTACACATCTCAGCCCTCAGATTATTATTACCCAAAAACAAAGCAAATAAAGAAATTATTATTTTTATTATTAGAACGAGATTATTTCTGACTGAGATCAAGATGACGTGACGACTGCAGCCGGGGAAAAATAAATAAACATGTTAGGTATATCAGGACAGATCGTAATCTAGCCCTAAAGTAAACCATAGCTTGCTTTATGGGTACTAGATAACTGATAAATAAAAATAATATATAATATACAAATTTAATTACAATACATAGACATATTGAAAAACTCCTATAAATCTGGAAATAGTCATGTTCATTACACAAAAATCCCAAGGGAATTGAACCCACGACCTCCGACTCAGACGGCAGGATCGCTACCGCTACGCTATTCGGTCGTGCCAATAAGGCCTAATAAGGTGTTATTACGGTATTCTGTGCAAGAACTACAGCGATTTTTTTAACAACTAACCTCCAGAGCTAAAGTACGCCGTGTGCTAATAACTAGCATATCAATGTATTGGCGAGAAATATACGATCTTTGACTAATGATTGATGGGTGTAAAAACTTCCATAGAGAAGATATCAACGCGCTCTACGTCGCTACGAACATCGACCGATTGATTGATCTCGCCGCGTTGATCCGTCCTTCACTGTACCAGTCAGCGTAGCCGCACCTATCCTAGTCCTACGACCCGCAGCGGTGTTGGACAGTTATAGCACGTAACAATTAATTTCGGTGCAAAAGTTACAGCCGTTATTATAGCGACGCAGCGAGACCGCCGAATATTATCGGTGACCGCTCATTGACTCGTTTAGTGGGTCGGCAATCAGATGTCGGTCAGAATAAAACCAAAACCAGTTGTGCTATTCAACAAAATGAAATATCTGCCAGACAGCTGCCAACCTAAATATGGCATGCAAAATTGTACACTATTACAACTAACAAGTTCATAGATGCAGAGATATGTACGCTCGTCGCTATTTTGCAGAATAGCACGGCAGTTGTCGGTTGTGGGATCTGGCCTGCGATGGACACGCATCTGGAAGGGTGGAGGGTACTCACACCGCGTGCAGGCGGTCGTGCAGCGGCGGCAGCGCGTGCAGGCGCGCGGCGCGGCACGCCAGGCGCGCGCCCGCCTCGCAGCAGCGCGCGTCGCCGCACGCCGCCAGCGCGCCGCCCAACGCCGCCAGCACGCCCAGCGCCAGCGCCGCCGCCATGCCTCACCTGCCGCGCGCGCCCGACGCGCCGCGCGCACGCGCTGTCCCCATCGCGCACTGCACTGCACAAACACACACACCACTCGCGCGACGCACCAAGTACAATAGTGTAAGTCGTAGTTAGAGTTCGTGTCGTGTCTGAAGCGCGTCTGTATCTAGAGAGCGGCGCGTTCTGAGTCGGCGGCGTCGCGGCACACACTGACTGTATACGAGCCGCGATCGCGAGAAGCGGTGGATGTGAACGGCCGCGGCGAGGGCGGCGGGCGGCGCGCGGTGCCGCGGAGTCTGGACCGGAGCTTACTAAGCTGCTTTTGAATGGAGCGACAATAACATCGTCGTTATGTCCACATTCATTATGGCCCACCGCTGGGCCGACTGAACACCGGAAGGGTTTGACCTCGCCCCTACCCTTGACACGCTCCTTTAAAAACGTGGGTCAAAATAATAAGCAACAATTTTTTAAACGCAGTTTTTATTCGGTAGAGACTAGGGGGCTATGGGAAAGAAAATGTATTTCTTCCGTTACAAAAACCAGATATGAAGTTGTATACTCGGCAGAACAAAGTTTGGAATAACACCTAAAACAAAACTCCATTTTTTAATATGTAATTTCACCCATCGCTCTATAGATGGCGCGTTTCTCAGTTAGCTCGCGCTAATGAGTTCAATATCAAACGGCAAACCTCTGTACGTGATTGCATGCGTGCCCATTTTTCTGACATGTATGAGAAAATTTCATTCTAGATTTTCGAAAATTTCGTAGATTTTTTCGTGACGAGATTTTCGTCACGCAAAAAAAACACTTCTTTCTCCTCAGTAGATCTCTGCGCGATACCTTCCGAAAAGAAACTATGTTTCAACAAGCGATAAATGATCATTAGTCGGAGCGACAGCGACGACGTTTATAAATCTATGGATCATTTCTTACCTATACCATACCAATATGCGAGCGAAAAAAAATTAAAAAAAAAAACAAGCTTTTATACATTTTATCCGTATTCTACTCTGCACCAGACCCTGGTTATCACCTAGCAGTACCCGACAGACGGCTCAAACGAATCCAAATTCGATGGAGTTGTATCGTTTAACTACATATTTCCCATGGCCACCTTCCAGCTCCTTCATCAGATCAGCTCCATGATATAATAATTTAACATTGACATCCGATTGACCGGGAAAAGAATTAAATTTAACTTGAAAGATTTGATAACAGACATACGAGTACAAACATCGGGACAGGTGAAAAGTTTGAAATTTTTTTGGACACACTTGACTGCACAAGTCCTACTTAGTTGAAAGTTGCAGCGGTTAAAAATGTATGGATTTGTATTACTTACGAGTAGGGTTGATTTTTCAATCGCCAGATAAACTATCTGAGGAATAATTTAGAAACACAAGTATGCCATACAAAAAACGTTATATTATGATTGAAAAATCCACAGACCAAGGAATAACTTTATATGGGCGCCGTAGCGTTAGATGACCTACCATCATCATGGGTCAGGCTTGCACCTACCATCACCCATGATGATGGTAGGTGCAAGCCCAACATAATTCCTTCGTTTACCCTATCACAAGGGTATGCGTCAGGCATTTTGTCTATAAAAAATAATCGAGTATGACAGACGGACGGACGGACGGAGAAAGTCTCTCCATAAGGGTTCCATTTTTACTATTTTGGTATGGAACCCTAAAAAGTAATAAATCGACCCCTATGACGTGAAAATAGAGTATGCCGTGCCGAGTGCGGCCAAATTTATCGAGCTGTTGACGATTGTGGTGTTGATGTTTCGTGTATCACTTCTTATTGCCTCGGGCATTATTTATGCAGATACAACTACTTACAGAACGAGAATAATAACACAACTACAGCAGTATCGAACAAATGAACCGCGACATTACTTACAGTTTTAGCTACGAGACAGAAAATTGTGGAACTATAAATAAAGGTGCTGTGTTACTAAATAATTGCTCACTGAGTTGTGGTGCATGCTCTATAATTCGTTTAGTCCACTGCGAGCTAGCTAGGAGATCAGTGCACTGTTTTGTAAGCTGTGAACGTGGTTTTTACAGGGAGTGACCAATAATATAGAGAATATTATTTATGTAAGTAGTTTGCAATACGTTTGCAAGCAAGTTCCCGCTTTTCAGACTAGATAGCGTTATCAGGTTTGGAACACAGTTTTTGTTCTACATCGCTTATCTAGTAGGATACATAGAAGTCATTGTAAATAGGTGATAAAGAGAAAACAAGCTGCTAGAAATGATTAACAAAATATAATGTTTCGTTCAACAATCACAGCAGCTGAATAAATTCTAAAATCACAATGGTTTTAATATTTATTATTATTGTATTTTTCAACAGTTCAGTGGAGGTGGTCCTGCACCCAGGGCGTCATGCCGGGCTCGTACTTGGTGGGCGGCAGGTCGTAGGGGATCACCAGGCGGTTCTGGGCGCCCGCCCGCAGGGGGAAGAAGTCCTCGTTGATCTAGATCAGAAAAAAAAATACAATCCGTGAGTGTCGTGGAAAAATAGTAGTTTATGAAACGGATGCATAATGGGGGGTATTAAAACATGAGTGTGAGTTTAAAAAACGAGCCGCAGGCGAGTTTTTTAATGGTATCACACGAGTGTTTTAATACCTAATTATGTAGAGTTTCATACACTACTTTATCTACGCTCAAATTATCATAAATCCAAACCATAAAATCTTGCTAACGTTTGTCGTAAATCCTTCACTTTGTCGGTAAAAGATTGTGGGTCATTTTTGTTGCAATTACTAAAATGTCAGGTGGAGTTAAATTTTCTCTAGTAGGTTTCACTGCTAGACATTTTTCCGCGCTAAGTTTTGACTAAGTAACAAAAATAACACATTGAAATTTTAAAAATTAGGTATGGCGCCAAAATTCAGTTGTAAACTGTGTATAGTCTGTTAAAAAAGTCATGAAACCAAAAAAGAGTAGAAAAATATTTATACAAGTCAGATAAAGTATATTTTTAGTGGATAATTAAATAATCAAAAATTATACATAATTCTTTTCAATATTGTGTATGTACACACTTTTTAATCAGTCATATAAGGCAGGGAAAAATTATTGTTTCCATGAATTAAGTGTTGTCTATGGTCGATCGTGGCCCATCCCATGACCACCAACTAAATGTTGTCTGTGGACTCCATATATAAAAAAACAAAATTGAGGATTGGCTCTACACTCTCTTTTGGCTATGACGACCACAGAGAAAAGAAAGTTATTCCCTGGTCTGTGATGACGACACATAAAAATACAGGAACCCATAGCCGAGTATCGTAATAGAAATTATTCAACTTTCTAGAGATATTTCCATAGTACAGCGATGTTATAATGAATAACTTTTTAATAATTATAGAAGTCTGTGAATAAAGTAGGTCAATATGTGACACATTTTGATTTCATAATTCGAACTTTAAGCAATGAGCGTAGATAAAAACATTTACTTCCGTCTAGCCCCCTCCGCTGTACCGTCCGAAAATAAACTTAGTTTTAATAACATTAGTTACTAGTACGAGAACACCCCGCGCTGACTATTTTATGAATTTAGATGTTTGTTTGTATACACGGGGCCCGAAAACGTCCAGGAGTGAACCAGTAGGCGGCACCAGGCTAACAGCGGCCGCGAGGAGCTCACCACCAGCGCAGGCAGGAACAGCACGCCCGCCTCGTAGCTCATGAGGCGCAGCGCGCGGTTGCCCTTGTTGACGCTGCCCCACGCCGCCTCGCTCACGTCGGCGGCACCAGGCTAACAGCGGCCGCGAGGAGCTCACCACCAGCGCAGGCAGGAACAGCACGCCCGCCTCGTAGCTCATGAGGCGCAGCGCGCGGTTGCCCTTGTTGACGCTGCCCCACGCCGCCTCGCTCACGTCGGCGGCACCAGGCTAACAGCGGCCGCGAGGAGCTCACCACCAGCGCAGGCAGGAACAGCACGCCCGCCTCGTAGCTCATGAGGCGCAGCGCGCGGTTGCCCTTGTTGACGCTGCCCCACGCCGCCTCGCTCACGTCGGCGGCACCAGGCTAACAGCGGCCGCGAGGAGCTCACCACCAGCGCAGGCAGGAACAGCACGCCCGCCTCGTAGCTCATGAGGCGCAGCGCGCGGTTGCCCTTGTTGACGCTGCCCCACGCCGCCTCGCTCACGTCGGCGGCACCAGGCTAACAGCGGCCGCGAGGAGCTCACCACCAGCGCAGGCAGGAACAGCACGCCCGCCTCGTAGCTCATGAGGCGCAGCGCGCGGTTGCCCTTGTTGACGCTGCCCCACGCCGCCTCGCTCACGTCGGCGGCACCAGGCTAACAGCGGCCGCGAGGAGCTCACCACCAGCGCAGGCAGGAACAGCACGCCCGCCTCGTAGCTCATGAGGCGCAGCGCGCGGTTGCCCTTGTTGACGCTGCCCCACGCCGCCTCGCTCACGTCGGCGGCACCAGGCTAACAGCGGCCGCGAGGAGCTCACCACCAGCGCAGGCAGGAACAGCACGCCCGCCTCGTAGCTCATGAGGCGCAGCGCGCGGTTGCCCTTGTTGACGCTGCCCCACGCCGCCTCGCTCACGTCGGCGGCACCAGGCTAACAGCGGCCGCGAGGAGCTCACCACCAGCGCAGGCAGGAACAGCACGCCCGCCTCGTAGCTCATGAGGCGCAGCGCGCGGTTGCCCTTGTTGACGCTGCCCCACGCCGCCTTGCTCACGTTGGCGGACGTCAGCAGGAAGAAGGCCGCCATGTCGTCCTTCACGCGCGTGTACGACTTGATGTGCGGCATGGCGCGCGAGCGCCGCGTGTGCTGCGCGCGCCACTGGCTGTGAGGCAGAGAGGATATCGCTTATTGTACTGCCGCAGAGTACCACAATACCTTAGGAGCACAATTTCTGTAGCAGACGCGTTAGATCGCGTCCGGCGTGACGCTGTATGCGGCCTATGAATGCTTACTATGGATATGTACTAGTGCGGTCTAGTCGTTCGTGCGCCGCGTCAGGCGTTTCAGAGAGACCATACTAGTAAATTTCCATAGTATGCATTCATAGACCGCGTACAGCGCCACGCCAGACGCGACCTAACGCTTCTGTTACAGACCACCACCTTACAGTAGAGAAGATTCATTCAATTCATAAATAGTGGACACTAGCTCTGGCACAATAAAATGAAATTTGATTCGCAACAGCGCCTTATGGCTAAATAACTTGTAAAGCGTAAGTATAAGGTCGTAAATAACCTGAACGTTGTGCTCTCTTTCTGTCACGTTACTTTACTCTTTGTTCGCTACAGGGGTCCTGATAAGACCTGCTGAGCTATGTAGCCGTCGTACCTACAGTGCGAGTGAAACCCTTCTTTTGCACACGAGAGGGATATTTGCTCACGTAGACTGTAGAGCCTGATACTAAGGCTTGTATTGTTACACTGTTGATTATAATCCAAGCGAAACACGAGTTACCAAGGCAGTAGCGACTCACTAGAGGTAGTCGTTGAGCCAGCACTGCTTCGCGTGGACGCTGGCCCCGTACGGCAGGCAGCCGCCGCCCAGCAGCCCGTCGTGCGACGCCTGCACGTTCTCCAGCGCGGGGTAGATGAGCTGCAGCGGCGGGGGCTGCGTCAGCGTCTTCGAAGTAGAAGTTACCAAGGCAGTAGCGACTCACTAGAGGTAGTCGTTGAGCCAGCGCTGCTTCGCGTGGACGCTGGCCCCGTACGGCAGGCAGCCGCCGCCCAGCAGCCCGTCGTGCGACGCCTGCACGTTCTCCAGCGCGGGGTAGATGAGCTGCAGCGGCGGGGGCTGCGTCAGCGTCTTCGAAGTAGAAGTTACCAAGGCAGTAGCGACTCACTAGAGGTAGTCGTTGAGCCAGCGCTGCTTCGCGTGGACGCTGGCCCCGTACGGCAGGCAGCCGCCGCCCAGCAGCCCGTCGTGCGACGCCTGCACGTTCTCCAGCGCGGGGTAGATGAGCTGCAGCGGCGGGGGCTGCGTCAGCGTCTTCGAAGTAGAAGTTACCAAGGCAGTAGCGACTCACTAGAGGTAGTCGTTGAGCCAGCGCTGCTTCGCGTGGACGCTGGCCCCGTACGGCAGGCAGCCGCCGCCCAGCAGCCCGTCGTGCGACGCCTGCACGTTCTCCAGCGCGGGGTAGATGAGCTGCAGCGGCGGGGGCTGCGTCAGCGTCTTCGAAGTAGAAGTTACCAAGGCAGTAGCGACTCACTAGAGGTAGTCGTTGAGCCAGCGCTGCTTCGCGTGGACGCTGGCCCCGTACGGCAGGCAGCCGCCGCCCAGCAGCCCGTCGTGCGACGCCTGCACGTTCTCCAGCGCGGGGTAGATGAGCTGCAGCGGCGGGGGCTGCGTCAGCGTCTTCGAAGTAGAAGTTACCAAGGCAGTAGCGACTCACTAGAGGTAGTCGTTGAGCCAGCGCTGCTTCGCGTGGACGCTGGCCCCGTACGGCAGGCAGCCGCCGCCCAGCAGCCCGTCGTGCGACGCCTGCACGTTCTCCAGCGCGGGGTAGATGAGCTGCAGCGGCGGGGGCTGCGTCAGCGTCTTCGGCGGCTCCTTCACCTTCGTGAAATGGTGCAGGAAGTCGCCCGTCAGCCACGACTGTCGGCGGCGTTATAATGTTTTAGTATTATGAAATATTATGAATAAATATTATGTTATGATCAGTTGTTATTTACTGGTAGTACCATACAAGCAGAAGTTTTAGAGAGTAATTGCATATTCGTATGAATATTATACAGTTGCGTGCTCGTCATCAAATCGTGTGAATCTTTGGACAACATAAATAAATAAAATAGTACTGAACCTATCACTCGCTGGGATCATAACAGACGTAAACCAAAGTACCAGGCGAGCAGAAACTCCTGGGAGTTCGCACCTTGGGGTCCGCGCCGTAGCTGCCGAGGCTGCTGGCCTGCGCCACGAGCGGCCACGAGCGCGTCTGGTCGGGCGGCACGGCGCAGTGCTGGCGCAGCAGCGCGCCCACGCGGGCCAGACCCCACTCCAGGTCGAAGTGCGAGCCGGGCACCGACGCCACCAGGAACACGCTAGGACATCGACACGGTGGATATTAATAGTCTAGGATCCCGCTATACAACGACCTTCACCGAGCTGTTTATTGGATGAAAACTATTTTATATCCAATTTAATATGTCAATAAATATATCGCAAGTGGGTTGCCTAAAAAATTTCAGTCCAGGGTATGATTAATTAAGAATTTAAAAAAAACATTGTAACATGGACTCCTATTTGTTACAGTTTAGTTGACATCGTAGTTCAAATTAGATTGGATGTAATAAATAGTGCTTTTTGCCAGTAATACTTTCCTGGCTGAGGAAAGTATTTCTGCTCTATATTTTTTGGCAAAAGGAAGTTAACGGATAATAAAATCGTTGGTAAATAAGCAAAATTGCAATTTGCAACCTGAATCGCTCATCCAATCTAATTTGAACTAAGATGTCAACGGAACTCTAACAAATAGGAGTTCATGTTAGAATGAATTTTTTTTTAATTCTTAATTAATCATATCCTGGACTGAAATTTTTGAAGCAACCCACTTGCGATATATTTATTGACATATTTAATTGGATATAAAGTAGTTTTCATCCAATAAACAGCTCGGTGAAGGTCGACCTTACTTGGGATCCCCTACTATAATGTTACGATACTCGAGACGAACTAGATGCGTGATAACCGCAGTACGTACTTGATGTGGCTGAAGTCACACCTCTTGACCCGCTCCACGTAGTGCACGAGGTTGGGCAGGCGGTAGTGCGCCAGGTAGCGCAGCAGGCCGCGCTTGAACATGGTGCGCGACTCTCCGTCGTGCGGCGCCGCGTCGCGCGGCAGCGGCGCGCAGCGCGGGCTCATCCACAGCCTGCCACACCGCACACTTCAACCCTGACCGCCTGGTACACGCCACCCGAGTATCAGGGCACTAGAAGCTATACAAAGTCTTTTAAAGCAAGTAAGGCCACATCACAACGTCAACATCGACTTCACGTGGTCGACACTGCGAGTGACATTTTTCTAGGGAGCTACAGTCGGAACTCTGGGATGTTTTGTTTTATAATTTTGGCACCTGTTGCATTGTTGCACGGTTAGTGTGATTTATCTGGTGTTGAAGTTTTTATTATGGACTCATAAGCAAGGGCTTGATTTAAAAAGCTGCCAAACTTTTCTCGTATGGCATCCAACTTTAACCTGACTTATTACTAATTTTGGGAGATTTCACCGGCATTTTATCTTCCTGGGATGAAACGCGGTGATTTTTAAAAAGCTTCTTCTTGGTAAATTATGTTGATTTTGATCTTTAAGTGTAGTTTCAGTCAGTAAAGACGCGAGTGGTATAGTGTGTGCGCGTGCGGCTCACCCCTGAGTCCTGTTGTCCCAGTCGTCCTGGTAGAGGTTGGCGGTGGACACCACCACGCGCAGCGAGCCGTCCTCGTAGCACAGCAGCATCATCTTCCTGCAACAAGCGCGGATCGTCACCGCTCGGCGCTGCACACGCGGGGCACGCGCCGGCGCCGCGCGACTCACGTGTGGTGCGTGCCGAAGGGCGTGGCCATGGCGACGCGCACGGCGTCCACGTTGCGCTTCTGCTTCACCTGCTGCATGTCGTCGCACTCCTCGCCGTACAGGATCGTCAGCTTCTTGGCGCTGCAACGACAGTAAATGTAAGGACATGATGCGACGCGAGAGATCGGTGTGCACACTCAACTAAATTACCATTAGACGCTGTTGTAATTTCTAAGGTATATAGATGTCATTATTTGGTTCATGATGTAAATAAATAAAGAGACGTACTAATCGTAAGTTTAAGAAACACACAAGTGTTTAAGATCCCCTCTACCGTCTTTATGTCGATATGGATATCGCAGGTCGACGTTGCGTGGGAGGCGTGTGATTGCGTTGCATAGGAAAAGTGTGTTCCCATTGCATAGTTTTAAAGCTATTGCATAGCTTCTATCGCAGGCTTTGACGGTGCAGACCGAATCCAGAAATTCCGTAACGAAAATAACCTGGCACTCCTAAAGTAGAGCTTTTGATACTAGGCTAGAGTAGCATGAAAGCAGGGCTATTTTTTGATAGATGGCAAACTAAAAACTAAAAAGTTTGTGAAGTTGCACTCCCTGCTTTCCATGGCAGCCTGGTACCAAAAGTTCTACTTTTCGATTGATGGCAAAACTAAAAATAACTTTAAATTCTATGCAATAGCTTTACCGCGGCAGTCTCCGAGTGCCACACGCCTTTCTGTTAATATGTGTTTTTTTTTATAATCAGTCATAATACATTCGTTAGTTCAGTCCGCCTCTAGCTCAATTGAAACACAACCGAGGCGCGCACCTGTAGCCGGCGAAGTAGTAGTGCGCCAGCAGCCAGCCCGGCTCCACCATGAAGTTGATCTGCAGAGAGCTGTGCAGCTCGCCCAGGCTCGCGTCCAGCAGCTCTGCGGAGAGGGGTGCGGCACTAGAGACATGCCTACTACCACTGATTCCTGGCATCCTAGTAGCAAGTGGCATCCAAATGCCTGACGACCTCCGTGAGTGGTTAGCGTGCCGGTTTTTAAGGCGCCGCCATCTCTGAGGTTCCGGGTTCGATCCCCGGTCGGGGCAATGTAGAAAAATAAGTTTTCTACATTGTCTCGGGTCTGGGTGTTGTGGTACCTTCGTTGTTTCTGATTTCTTTAACACAAGTGCATAAGCTACTTACTAAGAGATCGGAGCAATGTATGTGATGATGTCCACTATATATAATTTATATCTATATATTTATTTGTAAAAAAAAAGATCTCTGCAGGCCAAACTCGGGATCTGGCGGCATGACGGCCACTAAATATTCCAACCGAGCCTATTCCGATCAACTTAGGCATACAGGGTTACTAAATATTGATTACTAATGACTTGGAACTTATATGGTGTGAGTACACAGAGATACCAAAACTAAGGAGATGCCATATATATAGCCTTACAGAGACATGTTGAGCGCCAGGATTTGCTGTCTAATGTTCTTGTACTGTAGTAAGTACTACCCTATGTGACGCTATCTTATACGCAAATGGACAGATTAAAAATGTAGACAAGGCAAGTCTATACTGTTTCCTAGGTCTGTGTACATACGGCTAAGGAAGGTAAAGCTCGTGGCGCTCACCCAGCAGCGTGACGGAGTAGGGCTGCGCGTACGTCTCCGCGGCCGCCGTGATGGTGGTGTAGAACAGGAAGTAGGGCGCCGCCGCCGCGTGCTTGGCGGCCATCTGCCCGCGCGGCCGCACCACCTTCAGGAAGTCCTCCGCGCGCCGGCTGGGCGGCACCACGGGCCGGTACGAAGAGTCTGTGCAGGGTGTGCTACATTGTAACTACAATCACGAAAGTTTTTATTTCTTCACATGAACCAGAAGAACCCAGAAGAACCGACTCCGAAAAACATATTATTTAAACCATTAATAAGGCATAAGGCATACTATAATATAAAGGACTATATTAGCGACACAAACCCTTGGGAGTGATAGTGAATTGCTCTATATCTAGTAGCCAAGTGTTTGTTGTGAACTTCCCTTACACTCGTATATTTTGAATTTCAATTTTGAACTAACTTGGCTCTTACTCTTATTTAAATTTCATTATGTACAATTTTAATGGAGGAACCAGACTTCGTTATTTGTTATTTGTTATGCGGCTACGCTGTATTTGTCCAAATCTGTTTATATTGTGAGCAAACAACAAACATGCTATCCACACTTGGTGCTATGTGCCAAATATTGCCAATACATGTCATTTGAAGTGTGCTAAAAACTGACGAGAGGACGGATAAGCATATTTGCTATTCGCGCTTATGCGTTATTCGTGCAAATAAAGCAAATATAGACGAATGAACCGCCCACACTTGGTCGTATGCAGCCAAATAAGGTGCATAAAGAATAACAAATAACAAAGTCTGGTTCCGGCTTAAGGGTTCCAAACCCAAAGGGTAAATATGGGACCCTATTACACTGTCCATCTGTCTGCCCACCAGGCTGTTTCTCCTCTGCAGTTCCTCTGGTGCTGCAAATGTCCATGGGTGGCGGTGATCACTTACCATAAGGTGACCCGCCCGCTCGATTGCTTGCTTTGAATATGAAAAAAAAATTAACCTGTCATCTGTGTCCCCAGGCCCACTGCAGCAGTGGGAGATTTACTCTCTTCTCTTCTGGAAATTTCTGCATTTAGTTTTTCGCTTTTGCTGGTGTGAGAAGATTCAGTCTTGTTGGCTAGCTCTCTTTTGTTAACTAATTCACTTTTGTTCACCATTTCACTTTTGGACACCAGTTCACACTTGCTAGTGCTAGTGGCTTGTGCACTGGAGCAGAGTGTCACAGATGCTCGCGTTGCAGTGGTTGTGTCAGCTTGTGGCTCTCGTACACTGGATCCCTGCTCCTGTCGGCCCGTGCTCATGACAGTGACACTAAAATGAAACAATAATGTTAGGATTAGTGTGATTATGTGATACCGTAATCTTCAAGCTATGTCTTTGCCTGCAATTTCTATCTATCATCAGGTGTGAATTTTAGTCAAGGAAGACTAATTTCCATCAGGGACCCTGAACTGTCAGTGATCACTTGCCTGTCCACTGCCTGGTTGGCGGTGTGGGGCTGGTGTATCTGCTTTTCTACCAGCATGCTGAGCTGCTCCGTGAGCATGCTGCGCTGCAGGCTAAACTGTGGCGGGATGGGGAACTCTCCGGATCCACTCCACGCATCCAGGATGGACTCTACTGCAAAGCAACAAAGAACAGTGTACAATTGTAGTGGTCTCCATTAAATATTAAATTATTTTCATTATTTAATTTATTAAAATAGTAAACTAAGTTTATGATTTTTAATATTCACCATATCATGTTACTAAACATTAGGAGAAATGAATTTGTTAGAAGAATACATTTGTGTATTCAAGAAAATGGAGCCAATTTTGAGCAACTAATTAGTTATTTTTTTGTGAATAATCTTTCTTTCAAATAAAAAATAAAGGAATGTTTTCTTTGAGTAAAATTTTCTATCGACAGTACTAAGAGTACTTTCCCTTCGGGTGGCATTACAAAATTCCACCGTGCATATTGGTTAGTCTGATAATAAAACAGAAATAATATAGTGTGCATTCGTTATTAGAGGGTACAGTGATGTGTGTACGCACAATGTGGGTGGCTGAACTCGCGGAAGTGCGCTGGGTTCATCCGATAGCACGACGAGCCGTAACTGCACTCCTTCTTTACTCTCTTGGACACCTGCTCACCTGCAATAACATACCTGTTTGTTATAACTGTTAACAGTGGTTATTACTTCATTTTATTTTTTTAATTTAATTAATTTGATAGCCTTGCAATATGTCTGATGGACAGCAAGGATGTCTGAGGATGGAGCATGTTTGCCTAGAAAATGCCAATTCTCTAGAAGGCACCCAGATTATACTTGACTGGGAACACTGAAGCTAGATGTTCCACGAGTTAGCGTTCATAAATCTAAATACATAACTGAGAGACCAAAGCTGAAATAGGTTTCCAAGTTCATTGAGCTCTGTTCGTGACTCAAGTGTGGTGACACACCAATCTAGTCACTTGCAGACCTGTTTACAAACAATTCGGCCCAGTCGCCAGTAGATGGTAGACCAGTACTAAACTTTAACAGCTATGGAAATAGACTGCATCTGCATGGTGTAATTTAATAATTAAAAAACACGACTGCCCTGTGGTAAAAATACTTTTTCCAAAAAAAATATATCTAGCTATGTTACTCGAACTGATGTAAGGATTCTAAGTATACTTAACCCATATGTCCAAATCTATTCAGCCGTTCAAAGTTTTAGTGGAATAAAGAAACTCACATACATGAACCCTAAAAGCATTACTCTTTTTTGGGCAGTCGTGTAACAAGTTGAAGTTCTCAATGGCAAGGGAATCATGGAACCGGCGCCGAAGTACCAAACTGACCGTCGGAGCGACTCATCCTCTTGTTGCTGGCGCTCATAGCTCGCGCGCAGCGGCCGTACACTTCACTAGCCAGTCACCGCCCCGCGCACTCGTATCTTCTTTGCGTTTTAACTGATTATTAACATATGGTAGATAATAGAGTCTTGCGTTCACGTTTAGCTTTTGATTTCAATAATTTGATGTTGAATGTTGATCACAGGTTGAATTGAACATTCCCAGGTCTATGATCATGTCACATGTGTTTATTTTGTACACAGAGTACCACACCACACGTAGACATAAAACACTATAACTTCGAACTTCATTTTAAGACCAATAGCACACTAGTATACTACAGTAGTGTGAGTGTTTTTCGACATGATGTACATCTATAGGTATAAACACACCACAATTTCATTCATTTATTTTCGTGCATCTCCCTCATCCAACACTGGTTTTGCCTTTAATCCCCTGTTTTCCTCTCTTTCTAACATGATACGTATAAGACAGACGATGATGGCGGAACCTTTAGGGATGTTCTCATAAAACCGCCAACCGGTAAATCTTAATAATTAAAATAAAAATGCTTTCTTCATGACCACCATTATAATAATAATAAATATTCTTTTTCACAGTGACAGTTCACATCATACTATTTAAGAAGAATGTGGGTGTACCTAAATAGGTTTTACTAACACTCCCCCTTAACACCACATTCTACTTACGACTACTCCCCCTTAATACTACATTTACATATGACTGATGACTCATAAGGACAAACGAAAATAAGTTTAAATGTAACTTAAAACAAAACATTACATGAACAAAACAAATAATCAACACATAGGTATCATTGAAACAAATAATAAGCTGCCTAGTTACCTATAGTTAATTTAACAATTCAACAAACCTAAGGCATTCTTAAACTTAGTGAACAATTCCTTACATAAAGCCTTTGTGAATATATCTGCTTTTTGTTCTGAAGAAGATACATGTTTCAAAATTACACTACCATTCTGTATTGTATCTCTAATAAAGTGATGTCTAATATCTATGTGTTTGACTCTTTTACTTTCCCTATTTTTTGCTATATGAATACAACTTAAGTTATCTTCAAATATTAGAACGTTATCACAATTTAGATGTAAATCTTTTAACAATCCTTTAAACCATAAAGATTATTGAATTAATGAACTAAGAGCAATGTATTCAGATTCGGCTGTTGAAAGTGATACTGTTTTTTGCTTTTTGGTTCCCCAATTAACAACATTTCCATACAACATTAGACAAAATCCTGAAACACTTTTTCTATCAGTACAATCAGCCGCCCAATCTGAATCACAATAACCAATTACATCATGTTCTACATGTATGTCATTTCTATAATAAATTCCTAAATCTTTAGTAAATTTCAAATATTGTAATACTCTTTTTAAATATTTCCAATGATTATCATTAGCACAACTTTGGAAGCGACTAAAGAAACTAACTGCAAAACTTAAATCAGGTCTTGTGCCAACAACTAAATAAATCAGACAGCCAATTAATTCTTTATAAGGTTTCTTAGTAAAGAGTTCAGTATTATTTTCCTTAGTCAATTTAAGATTTTTCTCTACAGGTGTGGCTATACCTTTACATTCTAACATGTTGAATCGTTTTAATAAATTTTCGATATACGTTTTTTGATGTAATTTAATGGTGATGTTCTTATGATCTCTCTCTATTTCTAAGCCCAAATACCTTTTTATTGGACCCAAATCTACCATATCGAACCTCGACTTCAATTCTTTTTGGAAATTACATATCACATTCTTATCGCTATGAATAAGAAGAACATCATCAACATATAAGAATACATAAAAATTGTCCCTTCTTGTATAAAGGCATGTATCGTGCAGTGAATTATTAAAATCTTTTTGCAACATAAAATCATGAAACGTATCATTCCAACATCTAGGTGCTTGTTTTAAGCCATACAATGATTTATTTAATTTACATACTTTATTATTATTTGATGCTTCCGGTAAAAACATATAAATTTCTTCTTGTAAATTTCCATGCAGAAAAGCTGTTTTAACGTCCATTTGTTCAATAAACATACTATTTCTATTTGCTAATACTAAAAGTGTTCTAAAAGTAGATAGTTTTCCTACTGGTGCATAGGTTTCATTCCATTCTGAAGACTCATATCCTTTTGCTACCAGTCTTGCTTTGTAAGTGTTATTATTTTTCTTTCTAAATACCCATCTACTATGAATAATTTCCTTATCTCTTGGTTTCTCTACCTCAGTCCATGTGTTGTGCTTCCTATGTGAATTCATTTCTTCATCTATAGCTTTCAGCCACTGGTCTTTTTCTTTAGATTCTAATACTTCTTTCAAATTTCTTGGAACATCGAGATCATTGATTAAATTATCTACACTTAGAGCAACAAAATCACATTCATGGAATTCATCACATATATAATCTTGAAGATAAAATGGTTTCCTTTTCGTCCTCTTGTTCTCTGTTTCCGTTATTTCTTCAGAAACATTTCTTAATGTATTCTGTTCTGAAGTGCTGGCTTTCTCATTTTCTAATTCTTCCACATCTTGAATATTATTATCAGTACTATTTCCTATATCCGTCAATATTTCAGTATTTATATGAACCTTTTTATTTTGTATTCTTTGCTCATTAAATATAACATCTCTCGCTTCAATTATTTCCTTTTTTATTGGATCCCATAAGCGGTATCCATTGTTACAGTATCCAATCATGTACAATTTTTGTGACTTTTCAGACATTTTACTTTGTCGGTATACTCTATTTATGTAACAGTATGCTTCGCTCCCAAAAACTTTTAATTTTTGATAGTTACATACTTCACCATACCATAGTTCTGCTGGTATCTTATTATCTACTGTAGGCAAACGATTAATTACGTATGCACTTGTATACACAGCTTCACCCCACATTTCCTTATCAAATATTGAATCTGCTAAAATTGTTCTAGCTTTTTCTACTAATGTACGGTTTAATCTCTCTGCCTTTCCGTTTTGTTGTGGTGAATATACTATAGTAGTTTCTATCTGAATTCCTTCCTGTTGACAGTATTCTTTGAAATTGTGGTTTATATATTCGGTTCCATTGTCACAACGAAATCTCGATATTTTATAATTGAATTTAGCCTCAACCATTTTGGAATATATTTTGAAATATTTTAACACATCCTTTTTATTTTCCAGCAGATAGACAATCATAAATGACTATAATCATCCAAAAATGTCAAAATATATTTTTTATTGTCATGTGTTCCCGGTCTAATCGGACCGCATAGATCGCTATGTATAAGTTCTAGAATTCTAGTTGTCTTTTTGTAATCATTATTGAATGGTAATCTCGTTTGACGTCCTTTTAAACATAGTATATTATCATAATTTGATAATAATTCACAATCTATTAATTTCTTACCTTTTAATATTTTCATTTTCTGTGTTGACGTATGACACAATCTTCTATGCCATATCTCATCAGAGGATGGTATTGCGTAGGCTTTTTGTGCTATTGTCTTTGAGATTCTAAATTTTATATCATTTAAATTACCTTTCGGTTTAAAGATATTTATTTCTCAAAAAAGAACACAATAGTTCACTTAATATTATTGAGAAACTAAAGTTAGCCTATAGTAGGTACTAAAGGTACATGGTTATGTTGCGTTAGTGTCTTTCCTTGTACCTTCCTGAATTACATAATTATTTCTGTGAATTTTAACAACGTTATTTTCAAATTTAATACCATATCCATTGTTTTCAATACGACTTACAGACAACAAGTTATTGCTTAATTCAGGTACATAAAGAACATTTAATCATTTGCAAGTGTCAGTCTGTATGTTGCCAATTTTTGTAGCATAAAGGTACTGATCTTTCTTAGCAATATTGATCTTTATAGGATTTTCAAACTTCAAATAATCTGAGAAATATTCATCAGTACCAATTAAGTGATCAGAGGCACCAGAATCAACATAAAAATGTAGGAACTGACCTGTTATTTCATTTCCTATATCTCCACACATAAAAGCTACTTCCTTAGTTTCTTCTGCGGTATTAGCCCGCGACTGTCTATATCTAGAGTTAAAGTAATTTCCGCGCATACGGCACTGGGATTGACGATGACCCTGTCTTCCACAGCCGTAACAGCGCATTTGAGAAGCATTGTTCTGATAGAATACTCTATGATCCTCTGGAGTATCAAGTGTATTTTCTTTATTTTTTTTTTTAATTTCTTGTTCTAATAGTCGTCCTTTAACAAATTCTAGCGTCAGTTGGCTTGATGATAATGTTTCTATTGCTGTTACAACATTATCATAAGAATCTGGCATAGCTAATAATAGGTAGCATATTATTTCACTATCACTAGGCTTAGCATCTGACGACTTTAGTTCTCTCACTACTCTGTCAAATTCCAAAATAAATTCTGAAAGAGACTCATTTTCTTTATACTTCATTGTAAGCAATTTTTTGCGTATTAGTAATTGTGACGAAATTCCTGTTCTGACAAATATTTTTTCTAGTTTTTCTACAATTCCGATGGCTAGTGTGCAGTCTTTAATTATTTCTAAGTAATTATCAGATATACATTGTATTAAAATATTTTTTGTTCTCGCGTTTTCAATTTGTTCAGTTTCATTAAGCTCTTTAGATTTTATATTTTGATTTATATATTTTAGCAGTTGTTTTTCTTCTAGGATTGTTTTAATTCTAAAAAACCAATTACTAAAATCTGCACCGGCAAATGGAGTTACACCATATTGATTAGTTTTAATTTTGAATTCCATTTCCTTTAATTCAGCCATTCTTTATATTTTCCTTTTACATTTCATTACTGCGTGTTAAAGCCCATAACCTCTTAATAATTAAAATAAAAATGCTTTCTTCATGACCACCATTATAATAATAATAAATATTCTTTTTCACAGTGACAGTTCACATCATACTATTTAAGAAGAATGTGGGTGTACCTAAATAGGTTTTACTAACAGTAAATAGTGATGTGTTTTATGGTTTGCAATTATCGATTTTCCAAAGTACCGATTTTCTTCAATACCACTTGTGTCCTTTTTCCTTTCATGGATTGTCAATAACTATAGGATAACAAAAACTACATGAATTTTAAATGGCTGATTTATTCCGATCTTGTTAATTACAAACTTTTTTTTTAATTATTAAACGTAATTTAACACATTAAAATATACTACACAACCAGCCAAATTCAAATTTTATTTGGTTAACACAATCTTAATATATATGTAATGAAATGAGCGACATTTCATTCATTTGAATTTGCCGCGCTTCGCGTATCAGCTGTCGCGTATCTATGATATTGATCTGTGTCGATGATTTAAAATGGCGAGGGACGCTGAAATTGTTGTGTGCATTTTTGTCGTAATAAAAACTCATAGAAAGAATGTGATTGAGGACTCGAGATATAGTGAACTTTAAATGTCGTTTCTTTGTTATTTCAGGTGAGATAGAAGTGTAATTGTCGTAACTTGATAATAACTAGATAATTGTAAAATAAAACAAAACTTGTAATAAAACAAAACTTTGTTATTTCAGGGAAACAATTTGTGTTTAATTTTGGAGATCCTCAATGTCTTATAAAACGACATTTTTGTGAACTAAAAGAAGATGGACCGGCTTCAATTTGAGTTTACAATAATAGCCTCAAATGATGGCAAATCAAATGTATTAGCTATAACCTCAATATCTACTGAAGAAGGAAAATGTTATGTTTTACCCGAGGAACTGAAGCCGGTGAGTCATCATACATATATTGTTAAAACGAACACTTTCACAAAAGTAAAAAATAGCATTAAAAAAAGACACCAGAGTAGAAAAGTATGGATAAAGTTGGATGAAAATCTAAAGAAGACATATGTAGATGAGGAAGGTAATATGCAATTTTTAGATCAATATTTAGATGAAGTGAGCACAACACAAGCAAAGGACAAAAATGACACTTTGCAACAAATCTTGGAACAATTAATAGAAACTACAACTAAGAAAGAAAGTCAACATAACTTAAAACATATCTCAGAAAAATTTATTATTGAAAAATTCACAAGCAAAAATCCTAATGCGATGCAATGGATAGAAATTTTTGAAAAAGAGTGTGCGCGCTTTAATATAACAAAAGATGAGACAAAAATAGATATTTTGAGGTTATTTTTAGATAAACCTTGTTTGGATTGGTATAGCTCGATGATCATAAAACTAACAATAAATTCTGAATGGAGTGAATGGAAAGACAAGTTTTTAGAAACTTTTAAAAACCAAGGATGGGACATAGTCACATATGCTCTCGCATTTAGGTATAAAGAAGGACAGTTAATTGATTATGCCATAAAAAAAGAACGGCTTTTATTAGATATAAACAAATCTATAGATTCCAAAACAATGATAGATCTTATTGCAACTGGTTTACCTGGATTTATCTTAAATAAGTTAAACAGGGATGAACTCAACAACACTACTGACTTGTTCAACGAGATAAGAAAATATGAAGGCACGATGTATAAGAAAAACTCAACTAACATAAAGAGCAGTACATTTTATAATAAAAATAAAACTTATGAGAAGAAGTCATGTAAGACTTGTGAGTCTTTGGACAAAGGGATTAGATATCATCCGGAGGAGTCATGTTGGTTCAAGAAAAATAAAAATGAACCTGAAAAAGATCTTAAAACTAAAAATGTAAACAATAACTCCATAATTGAAGTAGACATAAATACTGAGAAAAAAACTAGTAAGCACACCATTAATCAAAATCAAGCTTTTATTAGAAAATAAACTAGAAGTGAGTGGTATTTATGATTCAGGCTCACAGATTTCTATAATAAATTCAAGATTAATAAAAGTAAAAGAAAAAAAAGATGATGTGAACATAGCATACATGAGAACGGTTAATGGTGTGAAGAAGATGGATGGCTTGATAACAATAAAAATTAAAATATTTGATTTAGAAGAAGAGGTGGATGTATACATAGTAGAAAATGAAGATTTTGATGATTTCATAATCGGATTAGATATGATAAAGAAATTCAGATTAACCCAAAATGAGAACTTGCAGATAGAACAAAAGAAAATAACAAATAAAATAGACAGGATGTCTAAAGATAACAGAAATGAAGATAATAATATAAAAAAATATACAGTAAATTTCAATGAACACATACAAACAGAGGAATTTATAAGTATGACAGACCATTTAGATAATCAAAAGAAAATTGAGATAGAGAAAATTATAAAGGAATATAAAACAATATTTGCTAAGGACAAGTATGATATAGGTTCAGTTAAAGATTATGAAGCTCGCATAGATTTACAAGTAAATAAATATTGTAGTAAAAGACCATACAGATGTACAATACAAGATAGATTAGAAATTGAAGAGCAAATATCGATGTTACTAAAGAACAATTTAATAGAAGAATCATACAGTCCTTTCGCTGCTCCAGTGACATTGGCGTTTAAAAAAGGTGAAAATAGAAAATCCCGTTTATGTGTAGATTTCAGAGAGTTAAACAAAATAGTTATACCACAAGCTCAACCATTTCCTTTGATAGATGATCTAATTATTAAAACTAGAAATTGCAAGTATTTTACTACACTAGATATAAACTCAGCATTTTGGGCAATACCATTACGGGTGGAAGACAGAAGTAAAACAGGATTTGTCACACAAGATGGCCACTTCCAGTGGACCTGCCTCCCTTTTGGCTTGAAAACATCACCAGCAATTTTCCAGAGAATCTTAAGCAATATTCTAAGAAAACACAATCTCACAGGATACTCTGTTAACTATATCGATGATATTTTGATATACTCGTCTACCTTTGAAGAACATATAAGGCACATTAGAAATGTATTAGAGGCAATAATTAAAGAAGGCTTTAGACTGAAGTTTAAGAAATGTACCTTTGCGTCAGACTCAGTAAAATACCTCGGCCATATAATTCAGAACTATAGGCGACCCAATAATGTATGCACCAATTACATATGTACCATTTTTTATAGAACATAAGTATAAGTTTATAACGTTGTGTTAAATGCTAATTAGTCATAATAATGTACTTTTGTAAAAATAAATTAATAATAAACTGTGGGAGAAACCGGGGCATCTCGCTGCATTCGACCGCGCACACATACGTTTCTACCTATACCTATTGCGCAAGCGCATCATTTTAAGTAAGCATTATATAGGGCGCGCATAACGCGCCACCAGTAGTCGCCTCCTTACCGCCAATGCGGATGCAGCGTGGTGCGCTCAATTCCTTCGAAGTACAACGTGTTAATTATTTCCATCCCTATCCCCTACATTCGCTCCTGGTCCTTCAGCCGAATCCCCCAATATGTTTACCACGCCACCACCCGTCTTAACACTAAAAGATAGGGATAAGTTAAACAACAGACTGGAAAGTGCTTCGGAACACGTGCTCGCACACGCGGCGACCGCCGCGGTCGAACCGCCATTTCGCCGGGTCAAAAGCAGCCCTTCTCAGTGCAACATCCCCGAGAGGCCTGGAAGTACTGCAACGACGAGGAAATTCACATCCGCCCGGCGGAAACAAGCTGAACTTGAGGCCGCCCGTGCAAGGGCACAAGTGGAAATCGAACTTATTAACAAAAAGCTGGAAGCCGACTTAGCCCAAATTGAGGCTGAAGAGCAAGGTATGTCAGTAGGTCGCTCTCAACGAAGCGTACAACAATGGTTGGAGCACAGCATGGATATTCAGCCGTCGCAAGATCCCGAGGGACCAACGACGGCAGCTACGACGGGAGCAACGACGGCACCGCAGCCGGCGCCGACACAGAGCCAGCCGCCAGCCGCCGCGCTGCCTGTCGACACTATAATGCAACTCGCTCACGCCTTCAGAGACCTGATGACGGCGTCATCGCCCAAGGAGGACCGCCTCCTAACGAGGTTAGCAACGCCACGAGAACTGCCTTCATTCAGCGGCGACTGTATAGAATGGCTGCATTTTAAGCACGCGTACCGAGACTCCACCCGCGTGTGCCAGTTCACTGATGCTGAAAATCTATGGAGATTACGTCGCGCACTAAAAGGTGACGCGAAGGAGTCGGTGACAGACCTACTCATAGGAAATTCATCACCGGAAGAAATTATCAAGACATTAGAGCTGAGATTCGGTCAGTCCGAGATAGTAGTAGAACATCTTACCCACAAAATTAAGAAATTAGCAGTACTACCCACTAATTATGCACACGATATAATACAATTTTCCACTAAAATCAATAATTGCATATCAACATTACGGGCGCTAGAAAAGGACGACTATATAAGAAGCCCCGAACTCGCCTCCGCCATACTGCCCTCGTAATTGAAAACACAGTATCTCCAAAAATTGCATTTCGAGAAAAACGCGTTTAAAGTTTAATAGATAAATTGATATGTTATGAGCCAACTATATACGTTAGCGTGATAGGGGTTTTTTCAAACTACGAAGAATAAATAAAGCTTTCATTATATGTACATGAAGCTCTTTTATTATTGTTCTTTAATTAATTAAATTAGATAATGTGTTTTAACGTAGTAATATAATTTTTTAACTAGTAGGGCGCGTGGGAGCGCGGGCCACATGTGGCCCGCGGGCTGTCTTCTCACCTATAAAAGAATCGCCGTCATCTCCATCGCCAATTGGTATCCGATTGGCAATGGGCTAAAAGAATTACCTCGGAGCACGGTCATGGATTTAAAGATAGTTAAGGGCTGTTTGAATAAAAAATACACTGAACCTCATCGGAGGTTCAGTGTATTTTTTATTCAAACAGCCCTTAACTATCTTTAAATCCATGACCGTGCTCCTCAATCATCATCCAAATCGTAGACCATCATATCTCTTCTCATACTTTTCATAGTTTTTCATAGGCCTTGTTTATTGTAGCATTCACATTTTCCATGGAAAAATAAATTCAACCACTTTGATTTTTTTTCATTCATCCAGTAGACCTGAGATCCTAATTACGTCTTGCAAAGAAATCGCTCTTATCTTTTATACTTTCCGAGATAGAACAACACGAAATTTGTATGGCGGCCATCTTGAATCCGCCATTTTGATTTTTTTTCAGCCAATTGCCAATTGGATAACGTTTCGAGTTACATTTGGTCGAGCACCCCCCACCTATCCTCGATACCCTGGCTGTGCTCTTCACCCGTCTTCGAAATCCTCAATCATCAGCTCTCTCCATATTTTTCTCTAGTAACTCTCCGAAAAACCGCATCACAACCTTGCATAATTATTAACTGTTAGTCTCTTCAACATTCCCCATACATTTTTTATGGAAGAATAAATTCCGCCATTTTGAATTTTTTTTTCTATCCATCAAATAGACCTCCGGGTCCTGATCACTTCTTGTCAAGAAACCACTGTTCCATCTTTTATACTTTCCGAGATATTGACGAAATTAAAATGTCCGCCATTTTGAATCCGCCATTTTGAACTTTTTTTCAGCTCACTGCCAATTGCATGACGTTTCGAATGACATTTGGTCGAGCACCCCCCACCTATCTTCAATACCCTCCCCGTGCTCTTCACCCGTCTTCGAAATCCTCAATCATCAGCTCTATCCGTATTTTTCCTCCGAATGAATTTTTCTCTTCTATACGAAATGGTAATTGAAAAAAATTTTTTTCATACAAAATTGTTCAGGAGAGGTGATCAATCAGTCAGTGAATCAGCACAAGCAGCTATATATATATTAACTAGTAGGGCGCGTGAGTGCGCGGGCCACATGTGGCCCGCGTGCAGTCTTCCCTCCTATAAAGGTATCGCCGTCATCTCCATCGCCAATTGGAATCCGATTGGCAGTGGGCTTTAAAAATGACCAAGGAGCACTGTCATGGTTTTAAAGATAGTTAAGGGCTGTTCGAACAAAAAATACGCTGAACCTCATCAGATGAGGTTCAGCGTATTTTTTGCCCTAACAGACCTTAACTATCTTTAAAACCATGACCGTGCTCCTCAACCATCATCCAAATCCTAGATCATCATCACTTCTCATAGTATGTACATTTTCCATGGAAAGATGAATTCCGCCACAATGAATTATTTTCCATGCAACTTGAGATCCTGATAACCTCTTGCTAAGAAACCACTCTCTTATCTTTTATACTTTCCGAGATAGAACAACACGAAATTTGTATGGCGGCCATCTTGAATCCGCCATTTTGGTTTTTTTTTCAGCTCACTGCCAATTGCGTGAAGTTCCGAGTATTTTTTGTTTCAGCAGTCGCCACCTAACTATAATACCTTGTCCATGCTCCTTGACTGCCTTTAAAATCCTCAATCATCACCTCATTCCATATTTTTCTCTTGTAGTCTTCCAAAAAACCGCATCAAAGCACTTCATGTTTTACAACTCGTGGTCTCTTCAATATTCCCCATACATTTTCTATGGAAAAATAAATTCCGCCATTTTGAACTTTTTTTTCATTCATCGAGTAGACCTTCGGGTCCTGATCACTTCTTGTCAAGAAACCACTCTTCCATCTTTTATACTTCCCGAGTTAGACACCGATGAATTTTGTATGGCGGCCATCTTGAATCCGCCATTTTGAACTTTTTTTCAGCTAACTGCCAATTGGATGACATTTCGAGTGACATTTGGTCGAGCACCCCCCACCTATCTACGATACCCTGCCCGTGCTCTTCACCCGTCTTCGAAATCCTCAATCATCAGCTCTCTCCGTATTTTTCCTCCGAATGAATTTTTCCCTTTTATACGAAATGGTCATTAAAAAAAAAAATTTTCATACAAAATTGTTCAGGAGAGGTGATCAATCAGTGAGTCAGTCAGTCAATCAGTGAATCAGCACGAGTAGCTATATATATATTAACTAGTAGGGCGCGTGTGTGCGCGGGCCACATGTGGCCCGCGTGCAGTCTTCCCGCCCATAAAGGTATCGCCCTCATCTCCATCACCCATTGGAATCCGATTGGCAGTGAGCTGAATAAATTACCAAGGAGCACTGTCATGGTTTTAAAGATAGTTACGGGCAGTTCGAACAAAAAAATACGCTGAACCTCATCGGATGAGGTTCAGCGTATTTTTTGTTCGAACAGCCCTTAACTATCTTTAAAACCATGACAGTGCTCCTCAATCATCATCCAAATCCTAGATCATTGTCTTTTCTCATAGTATGTACATTTTCCATGGAAAGATAATTTCCGCCACAGTGAATTATTTTCCATGCATCCCGTAGAACTTGAAATCTTGATCACCTCTTGCTAAGAAACCACTCTCTTATCTTTTATACTTTCCGAGATAGAACAACACGAAATTTGTGTGGCGGCCATCTTGAATCCGCCATTTTGTTTTTTTTTTCAGCTCACTGCCAATTGCCTGAAGTTCCGAGTATTTTTTGTTTCAGCAGTCCCCACCTAACTATAATACCTTGCCCATGCTCCTTGACTGTCTTTAAAATCCTCAATCATCACCTCATTACATATATTACTCTGGCAGTTCTCTAAAAAAACGGCATCAAAATCTTGCATTGTTACCAACTTTTAGTCTCTTCAAGACTCCCCATACATTTTCTATGGAAAAATAAATTACGCCATTTTGAATTTTTTTTCTATCCATCGAATAGACCTTCGAGTCCTGATCACTTCTTGTCAAGAAACCGTTCTTCCATCTTTTATACTTTTCGAGATGGACACCGATGAAGTTTGTATGGCGGCCATCTTGAATCCGCCATTTTGAACTTTTTTTTAGCTAAATGCCAATTGGATGACGTTACGAATGACATTTGGTCGAGCACCCCCCACCTATCTTCAATACCCTCCCCGTGCTCTTCACCCGTCTCCGAAATCCTCAATCATCAGCTCTCTCCGTATTTTTCCTCCTCATGAATTATTCCCCTCTATACAACTTCGTCCTTCAAAAAAAATTTTTTCATACAAAATTGTTCAGGAGAGGTGATCAATGAGTCAGTCAGTCAGTGAATCAGCACAAGTAGCTATATATATATTAATGTAAATTTATTTTACGCTTAAACCCAGTAACTTGATAGTTACTGTGTTCTAACGTACTTTTATTTAATACTGTGTTTTAACCATGTAAAGATACAAACACTCGTGATTTCACAACACAGTAACTATACATATACTGTGTTGTAAGGTAACAATACCTAACATTTATTTACTAGATGGATTTCTAGTAAGTAAGATACTGTGTTTAAGATTAATTTTGCAATATGTTAACTCGTAGTTGCCGTTATAGCATCTAAAGAAACTGTGTTTTAAGTTAACCTTTTTTTCATATGTGTAAAAACACCCTGTGTGTAGAATTTTGCTTCTCCTCAGATTTTTCAGATATCCCAGCTGATAATGAACATATTTGTGCTGCTGTACTTATAGTTATATTCGTATCTGATTCCGAATTTTTATTCGTGCCTATTTCAGTAGTCTTTAATTTTTAGGTATGTATAACATAGATATCATCAAGACATCCATACAAATAGAAAAAATGAGTTATGTCTGTGATTTTTCAATGAATGCTTATAATTTCGAAGAAGAAGTTAGATTGACTAACTTAAATTATTGAATAAGTGAGAGTCTGAGAGTTGGGCTTATGAAATTTTCATTAAATCTTTTCAGGGGGTAAAGTCGAAAAAATGCCAAAATCAGCTTACGTTATTATGCTAGCTCAATTTGTTTTTAAGTGTCATTGTGAGATGTGGTGATAACAGAAAACAAAACCCAGCTGTGTTTGTAGTGGCCTTCTTCTCAGGGAAGGGCGTGTTGAACCCTCGCGTAAACTTAACTTTAAGTCGACTTGTAGTTATCACCATATATTATAATGTGACAAATATCATATTGACGTTTTACAAGAACCCATACGTTAGGCCTATGTGAAATAAAGATATTTCGAGTTTGAGTTTAGAACTGCTAAATAATAAATTATTAGGACTTATACAGTCTAGTTAGATATTCTAATCGAGGCTACTTCTTTATAAAGAGTTATCACGAGAATTTCAAGTAAAAGAGTGTAACAAAAGATGCTGATGTCTGACGCTGATGTTGGAGGTAAACTATTATTTCGTAGTTAATTATTATTCATATGTAAAATTATTTTTTGTTTGAATTAATAAATTGCATAGCTTAATGAATGCTTGAAAAGTGCAATTTAGCTAACATTATAATATAAGTAATTATAATATAAGTAATTAATAATTTAAAAAAAAACTTTAGTTACATCTTTTAAATATATAAAAGAAGGAACTGACTGACTGACATATCAACGCACAGCACGAACCGCTAGGTCTAGAGACACCGAATTTGGAACGAATTTTGGTGCACTAAGAAAGGATTTTTCGAATTCCACCCTCTAAGGGGTTAAAACAGGGATCTGAAGTTTGTATTTTACCAAGTTTAAATACTCCTTTACTTAACTACTTAACTAATTCTACTTAACTAATTCGGCTGAAATTTGGAATGAAGGCTGGCTCTGGCTTAATACATATGCTACTTTTTATCCCGATTCACACGGAAAATTCCCAAATCACACGGAAAATTCTTCACACCGCAACTGCAGCTATGGAACTGATTTGGCTGAAATATGGAACGGATATAATAATTATATCCTGGATTACTAGATATCCTGGAAATCCATGATTTCTGCGGGAATAGAGTATATCAGATATTTATGCAGGAGATATACTCCTTCACGCCGTAATTCATGAAAATTTTTGGCTGAAAATTGGACTAGAAACAGATTCCATCCTAAAAAACACAAAGGCTACTTTTTATTCCGAAAATTCGATGGTTCCAGTTTGTAGAGAAAACTAAAATTTACTTGGGTGATGTCGCGGGTTTCTGCTAGTTAATTATATTTCAGTCATTGATATGGTTTTAACAGAAATATTTCCGTAAAAGCCGCCAAAAACTTCCAAGCGCGCAGTGCGCACGATTTAGAAGTACCTTCCCCTCTAACCTCGCTCCACGAAAAAAGTTAGTTTAAAACACAGTAAGTTGATAGTTACTGGGTTCAAGCTAAGTATTTACTGAAGTTAATATTAAAACTGCAGACACTTAAATCACAGTAATTCAGATACTGTGTTTAATTTATGTAAAGCATTAAAAGATTCCACGAAATGTTTACAAATAAACACAGTATTTGAAGATGCCGTGTTTTAGCCAAGGAAAATTTATTTATAAAAAATCGATAGACATACATTTAAACACAGTAAACAAAAAATTACTGTGTTCAAACCTAAAGATTCTAAGTTACTGTGTTTATTATTAAAAAAGTAATTTTTTTTTTCGAGTTACTGTGTTTTTACTTTTCGTATCTCAGTAATTATACACGCTACAGAAAAATCGAAAAGTTTCCCAGAAAGAGCGCAATCGCGCGATTCTAAAAAGCTATCCAAAGCTAAAACACAGTAACTCGACTTACTGTGTTTTCAATTACGAGGGCAGCATAGTGGCCAAATTACCGAGCGTACTACTATCGAAATGGACGGATTACGCGTACGAAAAGTTGAAAGAGGGTACGACATCCAAGCTGGAACTTATGGCTAAATTTCTTCAACGGGAGGCAGAGATGATCACGACAGTGGGTGTGATAACAAAGAAAGTGGATCTGGATAAGCCCGCCACTTCAGAGAAAAGTAAGTCTCGCAATTACCCTATTTTGGCTACAAACATTAAAAATTTATGCAAATTTTGCAAAAAAAGCTCGCACCTTCTAGAAGATTGCCGCTTTTTCAAAAGAGCGATGCGACGAGATCGTTGGAGATTTATAAAATCGAATCGCCTATGCTTTGGATGCATGGAAGACACCAGGCATGAGACGACTCCATGCCCCGCGCCTCCATGTGACGTGGACGGCTGTGGAATGACGCATAATAGATTATTACACTTCAAGAAGCCTTCTACCCAGGCGCGAGGCACGCCCGAAGAACCGGCGCGCTCGCCCGCGCCACGAGATGACTCAGCGGGAGCGAGCGCCGTGGTCGCGCTCGTCGCTCCGCCGCGCGCCGAGCCAGCGGCGCCCCTGCAGCGTGAGGTCTCGAAGCCTCACGCCTCCGTGCTACTCAAAGTGGTGAAAGTGAATTTAAAAGGTGCTAACGGTGTAATAGTGAGTGCGTACGCAATGCTAGATGATGGTGCCGCGATATCTATGGTCGATGCGGAATTAGTTAAGGAATTAGGTTTAAAAAGTGTTGATTCGGAACCTGTAAAATTCATTGACGCCTTCGGGCTAGAAATATTTCAGTCTAACACTCCTAAAATATGTACAAAAATTTCTGCTTATGATAATAATGATGTAAGCTATGATATAACCCTAAGACAAGTAGATAAGTTTAAGTTACCAATGCAAAACTTAACTGTAATTAATGAATTGAAATGTACACATTTACTTTCTGTAAAGGAATATGTATGTAAAGATTGTGTTACTCCCCGATTATTAATAGGAGAAGACAATTACTTTCTCATAGCTCCCCTGCAAGTGTTGCATGGGAACAAGAACGAGCCATATGCAACCAAATCCCGACTGGGTTGGTCCATTCATGGCTGCTTGGGTCGCACCGCTCACGCTTTCTACCTAAACCGTGCTGATGACGACGAACAGGTCAGTAACGATACCGATTATCTGAACGACTTAATTAAAAAATCGTTCGAGTTGGACTCCATAGGAATTGCGACCGTACGCCGTGAGAATAAGGCGCACTTGAGAGCTGTGGAGATTTTGGACTCAACTACACGTTATCTCGGCGATCGGTACGAGGTAGGTCTACCCTTTAGTAAGGACGACTTCAACCTACCCGACACCTTCGATTACGCACTATCACGTTTGCGCGGTTTGTTGAAAAGATTCGATACATTTATTCGATACATTCGGACAGCGCATACGCAGCTAAGTATCGCCAGGAGATGCAAAAACTTTTTGACAGCGGCTACGCTCGAGAGCTGGATGAGAACGAGCTCTCGACCCCTCACAAACACGTATGGTACCTTTCACATTTTGGGGTGCAAAACCCAAACAAACCCGAGAAATTAAGGTTAGTCTTTGATTGTGCGGGAAAGGTGAAACGAGTTTGTCTTAACGATTTTTTGTTAACAGGGCCCGACCTCTATAACTCATTGTTAGGAATGATGTTACGATTTCGAGAACATTCATTCGCCTTCACGGGAGACATAAAAGAAATGTTTTTACAAATTAAAATTCGCCCCGAAGATCAACATGTATTTAGATTTTTATGGCAAAGTAGTTTAAATGTTCCGGTAAAAGTATGCGTCATGCAAAGTTTGGTTCTTGGCGCCACCTGTTCACCTTTCATTGCACAATATATAAAAAATAAGAACGCTTTGAAATTCCAGGGTTTGTATCCCGAGGCGGTCAACGTCATAGTGAATAATCATTACATGGACGACTGTCTGCATTCGTGTGCGAGTGAGACCCGCGCGAGCGAGCTAGTGCGAGACATCACTGCGATACACAAACAGGGCGGCTTCGAGATAGCGCGCTGGTGCAGCAACAGCGAGCGCGCGCTCCAGGCCGTGCCGCACGATGCGCGCGCGCACACGGCGCTGCAACATGGAGCCAATAACACTCTCGGTTTGATGTGGTATCCCGGCGACGATACGTTTGGGTTCAAAATATCACTCGAACGTATTGTTAATCAGGAGGTTTTGGAAGGCATCGAGCCCCCAACCAAGGCCAAGATGCTCGGAGTTATTATGTCGGTGTATGATTTACATGGTTTTTTATCTCCATTTATAATAAAAGGTAAAATTATTTTTCAAAATGTACATAGTAGCGGTGTCGATTGGAACTGCCGCATCCAACCCGCCGAACATACAGCGTGGGTGAACTGGCTGAATGAATTGAAACGACTCGACTCGCTTCGTATCCCGCGCTGCTATACGAGCGCGGCGAGCGCCTGAACGGCGTGCTACGAGCGCGAATCATCATCATCATCGCCACCGGGTAATGAATGCAATATTTTAGATCGACAGATGCATGTTTTTGTGATGCTTTACTCAAGATTATCCTTAAAGAGCGTGCCCCTTACACGCTGGCGACACTGCTAGCAGAGGTGAAGGCGATGGTAAATAGTCGTCCCATAACACATGTGTCTACAGATCCCAATTATCCTGAGGCATTGACGCCTAATCATTTTCTCATAGGTACATCGTCAACCGGTCCCGACTTCGGTAAGTACGATGACAGCGATTTGTGCCTACGAAAACGCTGGCGCGTTGCGCAACGTCTCGCCGACATGTTCTGGAACAGATGGCTTCGTGAATACCTTCCGACTCTGTTGCCACGACAAAAGTGGACTCAAGAGTCTCGTCCGCTACAGGTAGGTGATTATGTCATCCTGGTAGAACCTAACCTCGAGCGTAACAGCTGGAGACATGGCGTAGTGAACGCGACCCATGCGGGCGTGGATGGACGAGTACGAATTGTTGACGTGCGCACGCGCACCGGTACGCTACGTCGGCCGGTGACTCGTGTCGCCTTGCTTTCGTCACAGAATGATTGTACTAACACATGAAGGTTTAATACATTAGCACAATCCTTCTGTGGGAGGCAGAATATAGGCGACCCAATAATGTATGCACCAATTACATATGTACCATTTTTTATAGAACATAAGTATAAGTTTATAACGTTGTGTTAAATGCTAATTAGTCATAATAATGTACTTTTGTAAAAATAAATTAATAATAAACTGTGGGAGAAACCGGGGCATCTCGCTGCATTCGACCGCGCACACATACGTTTCTACCTATACCTATTGCGCAAGCGCATCATTTTAAGTAAGCATTATATAGGGCGCGCATAACGCGCCACCAGTAGTCGCCTCCTTACCGCCAATGCGGATGCAGCGTGGTGCGCTCAATTCCTTCGAAGTACAACGTGTTAATTATTTCCATCCCTATCCCCTACAAGAACAATTCAGTAAGACCACTAAAAGACAATTTGATTTCAATAAGGAACTTTCCAACTCCTAAGACGCAAAAGAACATCAGACAATTTTTGGGAAAAATAAACTTCTACCATGACTATATACCAAGAAGTGCAATTATTTTAGATCCATTACACAATTTATTACGAAAAAACGAGAAATTTGTATGGTCAGAGAAATGTGAAGAAGCATTCAATCTGATAAAAAGATATTTATGTTCGCAACCGGTCTTGGAAATATTCGACAAAGACTTACCAATCAAAATCTTTACCGATGCATCTTTGGAGGGCATTGGAGCAATATTAAAACAGACACAACTAGATGGTAAACACAAACCGGTGGCATATTTCTCAAAAAAATTGAATGAACATCAAAAACGGAAAAAGGCTATATATTTAGAATGTCTTGCTATGAAAGAAGCTGTTAAATATTGGCAGCACTGGCTCATCGGAAAACAATTCACCATTTACTCAGATCACAAACCTCTAGAGAACATGAACATTAAATGCAGGACAGATGAAGAATTGGGTGATCTCACATACTACCTATCTCAGTATGACTTTACCGTAAAATATATACCTGGTAAAGAAAATGTAGAAGCAGACTGTTTGAGCCGAAACCCTGTATTAGAACCAGAAGATAACAGAGAGGAAACATTGAGAATAGTTAATTTAATACAAATAAAAGATATAGTTGGAGACCAAGAGAAAAATGAAACAATAAGAGAAAAGAAACAAAATTTAATACTAAAAAATAATATCTATTATAAAAAAATAAAGAAACAGGAAAAGATTATCCTCTCAGAAGAATTTAGTAAAAAACTTATAAAAAAAGGTGCATGAAGATTTATGCCATATTGGGATCAGACAACTGCAGAAAAAAATAAGTTCAATATATACGGCTATAAACCTAACAAAAAATATCATAAATATTTGTAAAACATGTGAAATATGCATAAAAAATAAATCAAGATGTCAAAAAAAAATTGGATTAATGTCACAACTGGGACCAGCTACCAAACCATTTGAAATAATGTCAATGGATACTATTGGTGGATTTGGAGGATCTAGGTCTACAAAGAAATATCTACACCTTTTAGTAGATCACTACACAAGATATGCATTTATTGCGACTTCGAAAACCCAGAATGCATGTGACTTTATAAATTTAACAAAGAAAGTACTAGAGACAGATGAGATTGGAATTATCCTGACAGATCAATATCCGGGCATAAATTCAAGAGAATTTAAACAATTTTTGCAGGAAAATAATATTAAACTAATTTTTACAGCCGTGAATACACCATTCTCGAACGGCTTGAATGAAAGATTAAACCAAACAATAGTAAATAAAATAAGGTGTAAAATGAATGAGAAAAATAATAAGAGAACATGGACAACACTGGCAAGAGAATGTATACAAAAATATAATGAAACAGAACACTCCGTTACAGGTTTTGCACCAAAATATTTACTGGATGGTACAAATGTCAGTATTCTACCAAATGAATTCAAAACGATGGAAAAGGAAGACAAGTGGATTGCTGATAGAAGATTGGCATTAGAGAATACAATAAAATCTCATGAGTATAACAAGAAAATATTTGATAGAAATAGAAAAATGCAAGAATTTAATGTAGGAGACAGTGTATATGTAGAAAATGGAAATAGACTGAATAGAAAGAAATTAGACGAATTAAAAATAGGCCCTTTCAAAATAATAGAGAAAATATCGAATTCCATTTATAGGATTGATACAGGCAACAGAAAAACAGAATCAACATTATTTCATATAACAAAATTGCAACCTGTCATAACAGAGGCTGAAGAAGATGAAGGAGATGATAATGAATATGAAGATGACTTATAAGTACATTTTACAGATATATTGCTTAGAATTTTCGCTCTTAGGGGGGGAGATGTAATGAAATGAGCGACATTTCATTCATTTGAATTTGCCGCGCTTCGCGTATCAGCTGTCGCGTATCTATGATATTGATCTGTGTCGATGATTTAAAATGGCGAGGGACGCTGAAATTGTTGTGTGCATTTTTGTCGTAATAAAAACTCATAGAAAGAATGTGATTGAGGACTCGAGATATAGTGAACTTTAAATGTCGTTTCTTTGTTATTTCAGGTGAGATAGAAGTGTAATTGTCGTAACTTGATAATAACTAGATAATTGTAAAATAAAACAAAACTTGTAATAAAACAAAACTTTGTTATTTCAGGGAAACAATTTGTGTTTAATTTTGGAGATCCTCAATGTCTTATATATATAAATCTCGTGTCACAATGTTTGTCCTCAATTGACTCCTAAACCACTTAACCGATTTTAATAAAATTCGCACACATGGTGCAGTTTGCTCTAAACTATATCCTTAAGGGCAAAACAACGTTTGCCAGGTCAGCTAGTATTACATAAAGTTGGTTAAATTGCAGGATTAACTATGAGTATCCTTCTTTTTTTACAAATGAATCCCACAATTGAGTATGACCTGAGTCACGTAACTCACAAATGAATGAATTATTGTTTAATTTCCCCAAATGAACACTAATGTAGATTTTAGTTTAAACAAATTGAGAAAATAATAGCCATGGTAGCTGCAAGTAAAGTAACAACCAACCTTTCTCTACCCCTAGTGGCCTCCTCCATCCCCTTACAGCCACCCCACACCTCCAAGATAAAGATATGAATAAAAATACAATAAGATTCTTTATCATATTTACAGAAACCACTAACTAGTTGATAATTGATGATTAAACGAACTTACCTGTAAGTGAAGTTCTATCACAATTGTATGAGTATATTTAATTCGAAGATATAAGTATAACACACTTGTAGTACTTTCATTGTATACAGCAACTTCGCATTTTCAGTTATTCAGTTTATTATCTGTTTAGGCATACAACGGTGGCAGAAATAAAACACTTACTTTAGCCGTTAGCTTATTTAATGTTCACTCGAACATGGTTGACGAGTGACTGACAAAATGAAAATGACATATTATCATCATACAGTTGTTACGCTCCTATTAAAAATGTAAAGGCAATAAATATGCAGGCAGAATTGGTATGTTCTTTGTGGAGGCTTAAGCTGGAACAACTTCCCGGGCGGGTTGAAATGACTTCGACATTTCAACATTTCAATTCCTCCGCCGTGGGCAATGGGCAGAGCCGAGTTACAGGACGACGTATGCAGCCCTTGGAGGTACGGACTTCTGCTACTCTTGAAACTCCATCTGGTCCAGGGAAAAGCTGTACAACACGCCCTAGGCGCCAACACAGTGGGGGTGCGCAGTCATCAGCTAATAGCACCATATCGTCTAGTTTGAGATTAGCAGTGTTAGTTCGCCACTTTTTTCTCTGATGCAGTTCAGCACGATACGCCTTCTGCCAACGTCGCCAAAACTGATGTCTTATATTTTCAATACGCTCGTAACGGTCTCGTTGATTGTTATTACTCGAATCAAGTGTCGACGATGGTAGCGCCGTTAATGGTCTTCCTATGAAGAAGTGTCCGGGAGTGATGGAAGTAGGTAATGAAGATATAATGATAAGCAGGACAAAAGGAAGAAACAGCTATTAAGAATTGCATCGATTCGGGAAAGCAAAGCTTAAATTCCTAGAAGTTGAAGTAGGTAGTCAAAGGACATGGCCGAAACTTGTATGGAGCTGTGCCCTGGAAAAAATATTCATGGTCATCGACAAACAATACGTCATATTAAAGCTTATAATTATGTCTTTATATTCGTTTAGGTTTTATGATCAGAGAACTAGCGAGAGAATCATATATCAGCATAACAATTTGCAACAAAATGCGCCTAACCGTTTTTAATAGCAATGATTTTTTAATAAAAAATTGCTATGCAATGTACTCGCATACATACGGATACTCGCATTTTCTACAAGTTATAATAATTACATCATATTATTATTCATCATACAATTTTGGACACTAAACAAAAGTATATTCAATCATAGTATTTTCAAAGAACTTGCGGTTGGCGCCAAAATGTTGAATTCCTTTGATTATTAAAGCAGCCGGTAATGTAGGAAGGTAGAAATAGTGACAGTTCCAAAAAACAGATGGCGCTTCAAACGTAAATGCAGAGTCAGAATTCGAAAAAATCGATTTTCTCGTCAACGGCTGAGCCGATTCTCGCGGTCGAGGGCTCGTTGCAAGCGTCTAGGCAAGCGCAGTCCGGCCGTCCCAGTGCGAGGAAAATCGGCTGATAACCGGAGTCAGAATTCGAAAAAATCAATTTTCTCGTCAACGGCTGAGTCGATTCTCGCGGTCGAAAGCTCGTTGCAAGCGTCTAGGCAAGCGCCGACCGGCCACCCCAGTGCAAGGAAAATCGGCTGATAACCGGAGTCAGAATTCGAAAAAATCGAGGTTAGGTTAGGTAAGGTTAGGTTAGGTTAGGTTATGTTTTTTTTTTTATTATTAATTTACACTCCACGGACGGTTCCATCCGCGACATTTTTTAACTGTTACATTTTTTGAAGGTTAGGTTATGTTAGGTTAGGTTAGGTTAGGTTTTTTTTTTTTATAAATATCTCCAAATATATTTGGAGACGCCAAGCAACCTCCGACGTGTATCGGAGTCTATTTTTATGCGATTGGTCTGTTTCCTACTTCTTAATTTATTAATTTAATATTAAAAATTTGTATTTTTATTATTGTTCCTATGTTATATACTGAGTAATTTATATCCAAGTAAACACCAATATTCTACTTAATATTTATGATACTGTGGATCTTTATTATCCGTATACAATATAGCAGCAATACTTTTATCGTGTTCTGTTTTTATTTATTACACTTTTAGCAATTTTTGTGCAGAATTCTAGAAAAGTGGACCTTGTTTTTGATTGTGATACGAGAAAAGACAGCGATTCTTTTGTTATTTTACAGTCCATCAAGTTTTCTGTCTCGAAACGTTCTTTCTCGTAGATAGCGCATTCTGTCAGTAGGTGCAACACCGACTCATCGTTAAGAGGGTCACAGTCACAGGCTGGGCTGTCTTTACATTTGAAGCGATGCAGGTGAACCGTCAACCCAAACCCGCCGTGACCCGTCAGGACCTGGACGTGAATCGGTGTTAGCACTTCCTTTTTTACTATTTTGAACGCGCTGCCAACGTCTGGGAAGAAGACTTTTGTCAAGGCCGCCGTTTCACTTGTCATGTATCTATTGTTCCAGGTTTCTATGGTCTTTCTCCTTATTTCTTTTTTGATATACGACAAGGGACACCTGTCGTAGTTGGGGGCAGTTTTCTTTGTTCTCGCTGCTTCTTTAGCAAGAAAATCTGCTCTTTCATTGCCCTCAACTCCGACACGGGCCCTTAGGTTAGGTTAGGTTAGGTTAGGTAAGGTTAGGTTAGGTTAGGTTAGGTTAGGTTAGGTTAGGTTAGGTTAGGTTAGGTTAGGTTAGGTTAGGTTAGGTTAGGTTAGGTTAGGTTAGGACAAGCCGGACGGACTGCGCTTGCCTAGACGCTTGCAACGAGTCCTTAATAGCGAGAATCGGCTCAGCCGTTGACGAGAAAATCGATTTTTTCGAAGTCTGACTCCGGTTATCAGCCGATTTTCCTCGCACTGGGACGGCCGGACTGCGCTTGGCTAGACGCTTGCAACGAGCCCTCGACCGCGAGAATCGGCTCAGCCGTTGACGAGAAAATCGATTTTTTCGAATTCTGACTCCGGTTATCAGCCGATTTTCCTCGCACTGGGACGGCCGGACTGCGCTTGCCTAGACGCTTGCAACGAGCCCTTGACCGCGAGAATCGGCTCAGCCGTTGACGAGAAAATCGATTTTTTCGAAGTCTGACTCCGGTTATCAGCCGATTTTCCTCGCATTGGGACGGCCGGACTGCACTTGCCTAGACGCTTGCAACGAGCCCTCGACCGCGAGAATCGGCTCAGCCGTTGACGAGAAAATCGATTTTTTCGACTTCTGACTCCGGTTATCAGCCGATTTTCCTCGCACTGGGACGGCCGGACTGCGCTTGCCTAGACGCTTGCAACGAGCCCTCGACCGCGAGAATCGGCTCAGCTGTTGACGAGAAAATCGATTTTTTCGAATTCTGACTCCGGTTATCAGCCGATTTTCCTCGCACTGGGACGGCCGGACTCCGCTTGCCTAGACGCTTGCAACGAGCCCTCGACCGCGAGAATCGGCTCAGCCGTTGACGAGAAAATCGATTTTTTCGAATTCTTATTCCGGTTATCAGCCGATTTTCCTCGCAGTGGGACGGCCGGACTGCGCTTGCCTAGACGCTTGCAACGAGACCTTGACCGCGAGAATCGGCTCAGCCGTTGACGAGAAAATCGATTTTTTCGAAGTCTGACTCCGGTTATCAGCCGATTTTCCTCGCACTGGGACGGCCGGACTGCGCTTGCCTAGACGCTTGCAACGAGCCCTCGACCGCGAGAATCGGCTCAGCCGTTGACGAGAAAATCGATTTTTACGAAATTCTGACTCCGGTTACCAGCCGATTTTCCTCGCACTGGGACGACCGGACTGCGCTTGCCTGAACGCTTGCAACGAGCCCTCGACCGCGAGAATCGGCTCAGCCGTTGACGAGAAAATCGATTTTTTCGAATTCTGACTCCGGTTATCAGCCGATTTTCCTCGCACTGGGACGACCGGCCTGCGCTTGCCTAGACGCTTGCAACGAGCCCTCGACCGCGAGAATCGGCTCAGCCGTTGACGAGAAAATCGATTTTTTCGAATTCTGACTCCGGTTATCAGCCGCTTTTCCTTGCACTGGGGTGGCCGGACGGCGCTTGCCTAGACGCTTGCAACGAGCCTTCGACCGCGAGAATGGGCTCAGCCGTTGACGAGAAAATCGATTTTTTCGAATTCTGACTCCGGTTATCAGCCGATTTTCCTTGCACTAGGGTGGCCGGACGGCGCTTGCCTAGACACTTGCAACGAGCCTTCGACCGCGAGAATCGGCTCAGCCGTTGACGAGAAAATCGATTTTTTCGAATTCTGACTCCGGTTATCAGCCGATTTTCCTCGCACTGGGGTTGCCGGACGGCGCTTGCCTAGACGCTTGCAACGAGCCCTCGACCGCGAGAATCGGCTCAGCCCCAAACCTAACCTAACCTAACCAAACCTTTTTTTTTTTTTTTACGCTGGGAAAATGCCTTTACGCATCCCTTCCGGAAGCAGGGCAGCTATAGCAACGCCACTTCCGGAAGGGTATGTGGGACTCACCAGTGACCGGAATACCCACTAAAAAACCAGCGATGTTCCTTCGAATCGCCTGGCGGCTGGGTCACGGGAACACTTGCGCAATCTTCCGCGACCCAGTCGGCGGCGTCCGCTGAGGCAGACCCTCCACATTGGGGACCCAACTACGTGGTCCCCTACCTCCATCCGGCGTACCAGGAACATGTGGTACGCCTTCCGGCACGAGGACTCGGCTCCACGGGCGACGGGCATCTCATGGCCGTGGCCCGGAGCTCCTCACTAGGGGGGCAGGCGACGTTCCTCAGCACGTCGCCTGCAACACGCCCTGCGGCGCCGAAGAGGGTCCGCGTCAGCGTCGTCCTCTCTCTGTCTTTCCGCCGCTTCCTTCTGCGCCATCACTTCCTCGCAGAAGGAGGCGACAGCATTCCAAGATCTCTCGCTGCTCACCATGGCGCGAACGACGGTGGGCAGCGACCCACCGGGTCGGTCGGGTCCCACCTCTGCCACGAGTGCGGCGCGCTGTGGCGACCATTGAACGCATGAGTCCAGCGTGTGCTGCGCCGTGTCCTCGGCGTGGCCGCACTCGTGGCACACCTCGGTGGGCTCTCGCCTCGCGACCCTGCACAGATACCTCCCGAAGCAGCCGTGCCCCGAAAGGATCTGCACGAGGTGGAAGGAGAGAGCCCCATGCTTTCGGCCCGTCCAGAGCTCGAGGACAGGCCGGATTGCTTCGATCGTGCGGTGCCCAGCCGACGGTGCCAGAAGCCGCTCCCGCCAGAGAGCGACAAGCTCGGCTTCCGCCGACTGCCGCCACGCACGAATCTGAACCGGCGTAGGGTGTTCCCCACGGAGACGAGCATCTACCCTTCGCCAGTACATTTCTGCGAGCATTTCGGCATCTAAATCCCATGGCGGTGTCCCCGCCAACACACAGGCCGCCTCGCACGATATTGTGCGATATCCCCGTATCACTCTGGCAGCCATGACCCTTTGCGGCTTCCGCAGTAGGGCCCGGGTTTGGGCATCCAGCATGTCCCACCAGACGGGCGCTCCGTAGAGCGCCATGGATCGCACCACACCTGTGTATAGGCGACGACACCGCGAACTCGGTCCACCAAAATTTGGCAGCAGCCGACTCAAAGCCCCTGCTGCCCCCACGAGCTTCGAGGAAAGACGCCGGAAATGCTCGTCGAGTCTCCACCGGCTGTCGAGGATCAGCCCTAGGTACTTCATCGTACGCTCAACGCCGATGGAGACTCCACCCACTATCAATTCGGACCGTGGGGGAGGCGCCTTCCGTGGTCCATGAAAACACAGTGCCTCGGATTTGTGTAACGCTACCTCCAAACCCAAGGCCCGAATTCTGTCCACGATGTTGGCCACGCCGGCTGTGGCCCTACACCGAGCCTCTTGAAAGGTGGCACCGCGAGCCGTCACGAGGGTGTCATCAGCATAGCAGATCACTTCGACACCCCCCACAACAGCTCCGCGCAACACCCAGTCGTACCCGATGTTCCACAGGAGGGGACCAAGGACCGATCCCTGTGGAACACCGCACGACATCACTCTTTCTGACCAACCCTCGCTGGTCGGGTATCCGACCGATCGTGCAGACAAGTAGGCCGCCACAACCCTCCTGAGGTATAGTGGGACTGTGTGGTACCTCAGTGCCTCCTTTATACAACTCCAGGGCAAGGTGTTGAAGGCATTAGCAATGTCGAGAGACACAGCCACCAGCACCTCGCCCTGGGACACCGCATTTCCCGCTAAGGCCCTCACCCGAGCTAGTGCGTCTATCGTAGACCTACCCCTGCGGAAACCAAACTGGTTGTTGCTGAGATTGTTGAACTTGCAGTGAAGCTAAGTATCAAAGATTATCAGAGCTGGCACGGGTCCGGTTAATATGAAGAAAACACACTAGGTTCACTTTCACATGTTTAATTGTAATTATTAATTTTATAATTTAACAAATTAAGATACAACGTCATGGCGACATGTCGATAAGAAGGGAAGAGAGAAATACTCAAAATGTCACAGAGTCAATACGAGAAAAAAACATAGACAATAGTCTTTATCATAAAATGCTGTTACAGACTATAATAATTAGGGCATACAGAATACATCATATTTTTAACACTTCCCCTTATGCCATATATTATTATTATAACAAATATAATTGTACAAAATTATTCATATACATTAATGTATGTCAACATGTTTAAACATTTATTACTCTACCATATAAATAGAGTCAGTTAAATTTAGCTTCACATTAAAAAAAAAACAATGCAAGTCAATTATAATTTATAGATTTACTACTATGTAGATATAGTAGATATCACTCTTACATTCATATTCTCAATGAAGCTACAATGTTTTTGTACACACAAAGGTTTGGTCAATACATCGGCTATCATCTTATCTGTCGATAAATATCTTACTGAAATAGAGTCTTTTTTAATTAAGTCTTTCACAAAGTGATATCTAATATCAATATGTTTCGTCCTTTTATGGCAAAATTCCTTACATTCCAAGAGCTTTTGTGCACTCTGATTGTCATTAAATACAATGCAAGGAATATTCCTATCTACTATTTCAGAAAGTAAATTCTTTACAAAGCATATGTCTTTACAAACGTCACCTATAGCTAGATATTCCGCTTCTGTACTCGAGAGTGCAATACATCTTTGTTTACGCGATTCCCAGTTTACAGTATTATTTCCTAGCTTTATGACAAAACCAGTATATGATTTTCTGTCATATTCATCATTACCCCAATCGGCGTCGGTATATGCCCTTAAATCCCAATTAACACTTTTTATATAACATAAAGAGTAGTTAATTGTACCAGCTAAATACCTAAGTACACGTTTGGCCGCTATCCAGTGGGATGAATCATAACTATTACAAAACTGGCTCAACTGACTACATGCAAACGTTATATCAGGTCTCGTACATACAGATAAATACATAAGTCCACCTATCAGTTGCCTATAGTCATAGGTTTCATCCTGTATACAAGCACCTTTGTCTTTAGGTACAGTCAGTTTCGAATTTAATGCCATAGGTGTAGCAACAGGCTTACAATTCTGCATATTAAATCGTCTTAACAATTTTTTAATATACTCAGTCTGATCTAAACATAAAGTTCCTTTAGACTTGTCTCTAGTGACTCTCATGCCTAAACAGTTCTTCAATGGACCCAAATTTTTTACATTAAATTCTTTTTCTAAAATAGCTAGTAACTGATTCTTAATCAAACTATTCTTAGAATAAAATACATAAAAATCGTCCACATATAGGGCAATAATAACAAAGTCGTTTTGTAACTTTTTCGTATAAATACAAGGTTCACATAGAGACTGTTTAAAACCATTGTTAACTAAGACACCATTTACTTTTTCATTCCACATTTTACTGGCCTGTTTTAAACCGTATATGCTCTTTTGTAAAAGACAGACACGATCATCATCTTTACTGCGAAAACCCTCGGGTTGTTCCATGTATATAATTTCGTTTAAATTACCATTTAAAAATGCAGTTTCTACATCTAGATGATCTATCTCTAAGTCCATCTCGTTAGCCAATGCAAACAAAATTCTCATAGATGAATGGCGAACCACAGGGGAAAAAGTTTCATTATAATCTATACCCTGCTTTTGAGTGAAACCTCTGGCTACAAGCCTCGCCTTAAATCTATCAAATTTCCCATCAGCGTCATGCTTTAACTTATATACCCACCTACATTTAATAACATTTTTGTTAGTAGGTCTATTTACTAATCTACATACCTGATTTGAAACCAGGGAGTCATGTTCAATTTGCATTGCAGTCATCCAATCTTCACGATATGGTGACACAATAGCATCTTCATAAGACTTTGGTTCCTCAAATGAGGTATGACGAGTTAACATTGAATAATCATAATCCCCATACCTTTGTGGTGGACGTCGTTCACGAACCGAACGACCAGACAAACCCATTGCAGCATCACTGCTCGGTCGGACAGCTTCCCCTCCACGTTGCGTGTCGCTAGACAGTGTCAGACGCTCATCGCGTCCACTGTCGGCAGGCTCGCCCCCGGAGACAGGTGCGCTCTCACTCAAAGTCTGGTGGATGTCGCCATCGACTCCGTCTGAAACATTAGTTGAAAAATTATTACTTTCACTAATATCAGATACTTCCACATTAGTATTACAATTATTATCAACTGACACAACATTATTATTTAATAAATTGTCATTCAAGATAATATAATCATTATAATTATTCAAATTATTATTATGTGAAGGTCCATTATTATAATAAAATTTATTCTCTAGAAAAGCCACACTACGGGACAATATCACAGTATTAGGACTAGATGGCTCGCATAAACGATAGCCTTTAGTTGTCTCACTATAGCCTACAAAGATAGCCATTTTACTTTTGGCATCTAACTTTCGGCGTTTCTGTGATGGGATCAGACAGTATGCAACACAGCCAAATACCCGGAGATGGCTGAGATCCACCTTAGAACCTCTCCATACCTCCTCAGGCAGACGTCCTTCTAAAGCTGCAGTAGGGGATCTATTCTTTAAATATATAGCAGTCATGACCGCCTCTCCCCAATAACGGTTGCAGAGACCTGACTCGCTAAGCATACATCTGACTTTGTCCAGCAAAACCCTGTTAAGTCGTTCGCTGACTCCGTTTTGCTGTGGGCAGAAAGGGACAGTACTCTGATGCACAATTCCTTCCCTTTTCAGATAATCAGAGAAACTTTTATTAAAGTATTCACCACCATTATCGGACCTCAAAATTTTAATTGATAAACCCAACTGTTTTTCTACATGTGCTTTAAAAGTAATGAAATGTGACATTACCTCAGATTTGTGCTTCATAAGATAACCAAATGTCTTCCTAGTGTAGTCATCAGTGAACGTAACCAAGTATTTCGCTCCACCCCAGCTCGGCTCTTGGAATGCTCCGGAGACGTCGCTGTGTATAATCTCAAGTGGTTGGCTAGCTCGTGTCGCATGGCCCCTGGGATAGGATGCGGCCGACATCTTCCCCTCAAGACATGCCACACAGCTTCTTAGGTCTTCATCCTGAAACATTATACCACATGCACCATCCCGCAAGCTTTTCATACCTTGAAAATTAAGGTGACCAAGCCGTCTGTGCCAAAGTTTTGCTGACAAGCCCGCTGCTATTGTGGGTCTCGGTGATTCCTGGCTACCTTCCAGGAACAAAGAGTGCTCCATTGGTGGGGACTTGTTAGTACAGACGTTCACACTTGCAGTTAGTTTAAACAAACCATTACAACACACAGCATATGCAATAGGGTTATCAATACCAGTGGTTTTACTCTTGTTGTCATAAATTTGACAGCCCTTCTTATCAAAAACAACTTTATAGCCACTCATAACTAATTTAGACACGGAAATTAAATTGCAAGATAATTGAGGAACATATAAGACATGTGATAACGAGAGTGGACTAACCTGCTGTTTGAGTCTTAAATCAATTTGCCCTTGTCCTTCACAATTAATCATTTGGTTATTTGCGACAGTCACACGCTGATTACATGGTGTAAAACCATGTAAATAACTCTTGTCATTGACAAAATGCCTAGTCGCGCCACTATCGATGTAGAAAGCTTGTGATGACGGATGGGCTACGAACGCAGTAACTAAATTAGATGTCTCATTGCCAGCAGCATTATTTCTCTTCATTCGCTTCAATTTGAAACACTGTGGTTTGGTATGATTCTTTTTCTTGCAAAACCCACAGATTACGGGAGCTGCTTTCCTTGTCACATATGCAGCAGTATTTCCCAATGACATTTTTCTTGAGTATTCCTGATGTAGACGGGCTTTGACAAGTTCACTAGTTACCAGATTTGTTACACTCGCTGTTGACAATCCCGATACTACGGTGTCATATTCCGATGGTAATCCACTGAGTAAAATTTCAGCAATCTCTGCATCATCTATTGTTCTTCCGATGTCGTGAAGTTGTTGAACCAGTGTGGTGACCTCTTCAATGTATGCACTCATGGAATTAAAATGGGTGAACTCAATACGGTGTAATTTTCTTAGCAGTAAAACACGTCGATATAAGCCCCTATCTTCAAATACCTCTGATAGATTATTCCAAGCTGCAGCGGCTGATGTTGCGTTTCGTACATATTGATAAAGCTCTTTCTTAACAGACAAACATATGCGCGCAAGCGCGCGCTGTTGGCGTACCACGTCGTTGTCCTGTCCCTGAACAGCGTCCAACAATCCTTCAAATATTAAAACATTCTTCATCGAAAACTTCCATGTATGGAAATTTGATGATCCATCTAGTTTTTCCAAATTCGCCGCTAGCGAGGTCGCATGACCCGCAATGGATGACGAAGGCGAATTTGTATCCATGTTTATATGAGTGATCTTTAGTGTTTTTTAAAAAATCCACAGACGTACCGATCCGCAGTGAAGTGATGTTTAATTTTCTCAATGTATTTTACCAGACCCGGCCTTTGATGTAAAAGCTCACTGATGATAAATTCTTCGTATGCTGGTCCTCATAACCTGTTGAACTTGCAGTGAAGCTAAGTATCAAAGATTATCAGAGCTGGCACGGGTCCGGTTAATATGAAGAAAACACACTAGGTTCACTTTCACATGTTTAATTGTAATTATTAATTTTATAATTTAACAAATTAAGATACAACGTCATGGCGACATGTCGATAAGAAGGGAAGAGAGAAATACTCAAAATGTCACAGAGTCAATACGAGAAAAAAACATAGACAATAGTCTTTATCATAAAATGCTGTTACAGACTATAATAATTAGGGCATACAGAATACATCATATTTTTAACAGAGATCGGGCCCTATCGTCTCCAAGTGGTGGACGAGTCGGGCGGCGATGACACGCTCGAAGAGCTTCCCCGCCTCGTCCAGCAACACGATCGGTACGCCGACGGCTCGTGAGCCGGGCGCCCGTCCTTCCGGAGCAGGACCAGTTTCCCCTTTTTCCATTCTCTCGGAAACTGACCCCGCTCAAGGCAGGCACCGAACAGTGCCCGGACCCACGGCTCGAGTGGCCCTAAGGCTAGAGCCCAGGCGCGGCCAGGGACGCCATCAGGACCTGGAGCGGTGTTTTTTGCGCGCATACGCAGCACTGCCGCCCTCAGCTCTCCACCCGTGACCGGGGCCACGCCCGGGCTCAGGTCTTCCTCGGCAGTAGGAGGTGCCATGTGAGGTGCCTCGCGTTCGGCTACATTCGGGAATAGAGCCGATACCACCGACTCCACGGCGGGAGGCTGGAGACTCTGTGTGATTGGGGGGGCCCAAGGTCGGAGCTTCTTTCGCACCACCTTGTAGGGTCTCCCGAATGGGTCTGCGTCCAGAGTCGCCAGCATCTCATCGTTGGCCAGATCTTTAGCCGTGCCGATGGCCACACGCAGCGACCTCACTGCGTCCCTGTAGAGGGAGTAGAGCCGCTCCTCTTCCGCCGAGTCCCGTCCCCTTCGCCGGCGGCAACGGGTGTATTGGCGTCTCGCCCCTACGCAGGTTCTGCGCAACAGCGTGAGCTCTTCAGACCACCAATACACTGCTCGCCTCGAGGGGACAGAGCGCACTCTAGGCATAGCCCCATCGCAAACGTGCGACATGGCCACACCGAGTCGCGCCACTTCCTCTTCCACATCCGCTATGTTAGCCTCTCGTGGCGCGGAAAACCACGCCTCAACGAGGGCAACCTCAACCAGGAAGTCCCGGTCCATATGCGACAGCGACCAACGAGGGCCCTCCCCGCGAGTCCCCAAGAGTCGGGCCGAGCCGCTTGGGGTAGCCGGATTTGCGGAGATGCTGAACCTCACATAGCGGTGGTCCGACAACGTCTCCACGTTCTCCAGCACCTCCCAGCCCTGAACACGGCGCGCTAAAGCGGCATCAGCGAAGGTGACATCCACAATGGAGCCACCTTGTCGCCGCACGCAGGTGTTGACAGACCCCCGGTTTAGGACCGAGAGGCCTGTTGCCGTTGCCCACTCCACCAACTCTTGCCCACGCGGATCCGTCGCTGGGCAGCCCCATGCTACGGATTTAGCATTGAGATCCCCAGCAACGAGCACGCGGCCTGTGCGACTTCTGCCGATCAGGACGCCGACCTCAGCGAGAAACTGCTCAAAGTCGGCAAGTCACCGATTCGGCGAGAAGTACACCCCTATCACCATAGTTTCCCCAACAAGGGCTGAAACGTATCCCCGACCTCGGACCACATCAACGAAGGCTGGCGCGCCGACTAAGGACCGGGACGTCATGGCCACCACTCCATCTCGATCGCCCACCCAGTTATTCCCAGACGGAACGAAGTAGGGCTCGGATACTACGGCTACATGAATCGACCACTCCGCCATGCTCTGGAACAGGAGGTCCTGAGCTCTGGCGGAGTGATTGATATTCGCCTGGAGGAGGTTTAGGTCCATAACTAACCCACAGTCATTGGAACCTCCTCCTCCCCGCGCTGCGTTTGCGTCCGCTGGGATGAGGGGAAGGATTTCCCTCTCTTTTTCTTCATTCCTTTGGCTAGGGAGGCACAGGTCTTGCTGCCTACCCGATGCTCCGACGACATGCCGGCCGCCGCACAAACAATGCAATTCAGCGCAGCGGAGCACTCGCGGGCCTTGTGACCAGCTTGGCCGCAGCGGAAGCATAACTTGCTGCGGTCAGTTGCCTCCTCGCACTGAGCAACCATGTGCCCGGGTGCAAGGCACCTGAAACACATGAGGGGCCGGGCGTCCAGCAACTTTACCCTTGCAGACACCCAGCCCACGAGGAGCCTCCCTCCGGCCAATACTTTTTTAGCGGCTACCACGGGGCAGTGCACGAGCACTGATCCCAGTCCATCATAGCTGTTCCTAACTTCGCCAGCCCGCACCTGCTCAACGGGACAGCCGCCCACCGCAGCGACAGCAGCAGCCACTTCAGCGCTGGTGACGGAGTCGTCCAGGCCTGTGACACGCAGGTCCACAGATTTTACAGGTCTGGAGACCTGGACCAATTCGTCACCTAAGACCTCCCTTAGCTTTCTAGCCAGAGTATCCGCCTTTCCGGCACTAGAGGCCCCTGGGAACTCGAATAAGCGGCCACCAGTGGCCGCCTTTCTTAGTCGGACACCCTGATCGCCGAGATCCACTGCGTTAATTTTACTTTTCGCAGCGGCTATCACCTTTGCGTACGTCATTCCACTTTCCTGTGCTCCTGGCCGCAATGTCAGAACCACGGCCGATGAGTGAGGAGTCCGAAGCTTGCGGCTCTTACGGGCGTGACTCTGCGTATCGGGCCGTGCCTTGAAACCCACCTTCGTCCATTCCATTGACGCGGTTTGCGACTGCCGCTGATCCAGCCCTACATGTTGGCTAGGCTCTTGACTCTCTTTGTTCTTCTTCTTCTTTTTCCCCTTCTTCTTCTTCTTCCTCTTCTTTCCCTTTTCCTTCGAGGATGGGGAAGAAGACGAAGCAGAAGGGCCTTCCCTCACCAACTGTGCCTGGGTCCCACTCGCTACGCGACCCGTTGGAATCTGTGGTGGCACAGATGATATCTGCCCTATGAGCCTACTAGGGTCTGGTTTAGCTGCCGCTGATGCCGCGCTTCCACCGGCTGCGCCCTTGGTGACAGGAGCAGACACCGGAGGGGTATCTGCTGTTGAAGCATGTCCATCAATGTTTGTTCGCCCATTGCGCCGGTCAGCTGCGAGTGGCGGGCGGATTCGCTCTTCTGGTGGGAGCCTCCGAGCTAACGCCTCCAACCTTGCGTCCACCATGGGCATGAGATGCATTGTCATTGCCCTAGCCAGTTCTTGAAAATCTGGACTGGCGGAGACCACGGGTGGTGCAGATCCTTCAGGAGGTGGAGGATTGGTACTCTGACTCGTCTGCCTCACTTCCTTGCGAAGTTCCGCCATTTCATTATATAATTCGTCCATTTGTTGACGAAGGAGGTTGTTTTCAAACCTCAGTCGCTCCTCGTCTTCTGAAACCACTCTATTGGCAAGGGCCTCCGTCGCCTCGTTAATAGACGCAGCTGCATCCTTCAGAGCTTTCTGGAAGGTGCCCTTGAGGTTCTTTGATTTTTGAGCCACCTTCAGAACCACGTTTACGTCGTCAGCGACTCGCTTGGCCAGAGCTTCACTGTCACTATTGAGCATGCCCATAGCTGCCCGTGATATGCTGGCAGCAGTAGCAAGCTTGACGACTTCCTCCTCTCCATCTACTTTTGGCCCAGCCGGTTTCAAAAAATCTTCCTTTTTGTGGCGGAAACCTTTTCCTCGTGCCCGAGGTTGCGGCTTATCCACATCTTCTTCCGCCTCGCTGGCGGACGGCCCTTCTTGATTGAGGCGTCGTTTCTTTGCGCTTGACGACGACCTAGAGCGGCTCTGTCCAGCGCGTGTCTCAGGCTCGGATCCAAAGTCCATGTCCTCCACATTCTTCTTTCCGTTTTCCTCTCCTGCATCATTCTCCTTTTCACTTCCTATATCCCTAACATTCTCCAAACTCCTACTAATATGTCGGGTGCCCCTCCCGTATACGACACTGGCGCAAGATGCCCCAGCGGGGGCGATGCGCCGGCTGTCCGACGCACCACGGGATTCCCCGATATTAATATCAGGACCCGCCCGGGTAGTTTTACTGTTCGTTGCCGACATCATTTTATTTTTTGTTTTGGGGAAAACCCCGTGTGACGCCCTAGTAACTAAATCTCCCATCAGCCATACATCCCCTCAGCGGGCGTCGACCTTAGGCTTAGGCAGCAGTATTGGGTATATCACAATAGCAATGCACCCAATACTGCCTGTTGGGCGTTCCCGCCCACTTCGGTTATTTTTTTATGAGGTTTTCTTCCTCCCGTTGGCGCTATCGCCCTCCCTCTGAATGACGAACTTCACTGTGCCCTCTGCTGATCAGAGGGACACGCGGCGTAACGTCCCCTAGAGAACTCCGTTGGGTTCTCTACCCACCTACTGAGTGGTTGTTACTTCACCCGGGGTCCACTCATGTCCCCGGGGAGGCTATTTCATTATAGTGAGCCAGCTCGCTCACTCCGGAGAACCGTAAAATCAAGAGTACACGTACAGAGCGAATGGCACAGCAGCTTGGTGTAGTGTTGGCAATGCCTAAGCATTTCCAGCCCTCCACCCCACCGCTACGCCTGTCCCATCCGTGTACACCCGACTATAATGATGGTAATTGGTTCCCCGTGTGTCCCTTAGTCGCCTTTTGCGACACCCACGGGTAGAGAGGGGGTGGCAATATTCTACTCTGCCGTCGCCACACGGCGAAACCTAACCAAACCTAACCTAACCGAACCTAACCTAACCTAACCTAACCTAACCTCGATTGTTTCGAATTCTGACTCCGGTTATCGGCCGATTTTCCTCGCACTGGGGTGGCCGGACGGCGCTTGCCTAGACGCTTACAACGAGCCCTCGACCGCGAGAATCGGCTCAGCCCCAAACCTTACCTAACCTAACCAAACCTAACCTAACCTAACCTAACCTAACCTAACCTAACCTAACCTAACCTAACCTAACCTAACCTAACATAACCTAACCTAACCTAACCTAACCTCGATTTTTTCGAATTCTGACTCCGGTTATCAGCCGATTTTCCTCGCACTGGGGTGGCCGGACGGCGCTTGCCTAGGCGCATGCAACGAGCCCTTGACCGCGAGAATCGGCTAAGCCGTTGACGAGAAATTCAATTTTTTCGAATTCTGACTCCGGTTATCAGCCGATTTTCCTCGCACTGGGACGACCGGACTGCGCTTGCCTAGACGCTTGCAACGAGCCCTCGACCGCGAGAATCGGCTCAGCCGTTGACGAGACAATCGATTTTTTCGAATTCTGACTCCGGTTATCAGCCGATTTTCCTCGCACAGAGACGGGCGGACTGCGCTTGCCTAGACGCTTGCAACGAGCCCTCGACCGCGAGAATCGGCTCAGCCGTTGACGAGAAAAACGATTTTTTCGAATTCTGACTCCGGTTATCAGCCGATTTTTCTTGCACTGGGGTGGCCGGTCGGCGCTTGCCTAGACGCTTGCAACGAGCCCTCGACCGCGAGAATCGGCTCAGCCGTTGACGAGAAAATCGATTTTTTCGAATTCTGACTCCGGTTACCAGCCGATTTTCCTCACACTGGGACGACCGGACTGCGCTTGCCTAGACGCTTGCAACGAGCCCTCGACCGCGAGAATCGGCTCAGCCGTTGACGAGAAAATCGATTTTTTCGAATTCTGACTCCGGTTATCAGCCGATTTTCCTTGCACTGGGGTGGCCGGACGGCGCTTGCCTAGACGCTTGCAACGAGCCCTTGACCGCGACAATCGGCTCAGCCGTTGACGAGAAAATCGATTTTTTCGAATTCTGACTCCGGTTATCAGCCGATTTTCCTCGCACTGAGACGGCCGGACTGCGCTTGCCTAGACGCTTTCAAAGAGCCCACAACCGCGAGAATCGACTCAGCCGTTGACGAGAAAATGGATTTTTTCGAATTCTGAGTCCGGTTATCAGCCGATTTTCCTCGCACTGGGACGGCCGGACTGCGCTTGCCTAGACGCTTGCAACGAGCCCTCGACTGCGAGAATCGGCTCAGCCGTTGACGAGAAAATCGATTTTTTCGAATTCTGACTCCGGTTATCAGCCGATTTTCCTCGCACTGGAGTGGCCCGACGGCGCTTGCTTAGACGCTTGCAACGAGCCCTTGACCGCGAGAATCGGCTAAGCCGTTGACGAGAAATTCAATTTTTTCGAATTCTGACTCCGGTTATCAGCCGATTTTCCTCGCACTGGGGTGGCCGGACGGCGCTTGCCTAGACGCTAACAACGAGCCCTCGACCGCGAGAATCGGCTCAGCCCCAAACCTTACCTAACCTAACCAAACCTAACCTAACCTAACCTAACCTAACCTAACCTAACCTAACCTAACCTAACCTAACCTAACCTAACATAACCTAACCTAACCTAACCTAACCTAACCTAACCTCGATTTTTTCGAATTCTGACTCCGGTTATCAGCCGATTTTCCTCGCACTGGGGTGGCCGGACGGTGTTTGCCTAGACGCTTGCAACGAGCCCTCGACCGCGAGAATCGGCTCAGCCGTTGACGAGAAAATCGATTTTTTCGAATTCTGACTCCGGTTATCAGCCGATTTTCCTCGCACTGGGGTGGCCGGACGGTGCTTGCCTAGACGCTTGCAACGAGCCCTCGACCGCGAGAATCGGCTCAGCCGTTGACGAGAAAATCGATTTTTTCGAATTCTGACTCCAGTTATCAGCCGATTTTCCTCGAACTAGGGAGGCCGGACGGTGCTTGCCTAGACGCTTGCAACGAGCCCTCGACCGCGAGAATCGGCTCAGCCGTTGACGAGAAAATCGATTTTTTCGAATTCTGACTCCGGTTATCAGCCGATTTTCCTCGCTTTAAGACGGCCGGACTGCGCTTGCCTAGACGCTTGCAACGAGCCCTCGACCGCGAGAATCGGCTCAGCCGTTGACGAGAAAAACGATTTTTTCGAATTCTGACTCCGGTTATCAGCCAATTTTCCTCGCACTGGGACGGCCGGACTGCGCTTGCCAAGACGCTTGCAACGAGCCCTCGACCGCGAGAATTGGCTCAGCCCCAAACCTAACCTAACCTAACCAAACCTAACCTAACCTAACCTAACCTAACCTAACCTAACCTAACCTAACCTAACCTAACATAACCTAACCTAACCTAACCTAACCTAACCTAACCTAACCTCGATTTTTTCGAATTCTGACTCCGGTTATCAGCCGATTTTCCTCGCACTGGGGTGGCCGGACGGTGCTTGCCTAGACGCTTGCAACGAGCCCTCGACCGCGAGAATCGGCTCAGCCGTTGACGAGAAAATCGATTTTTTCGAATTCTGACTCCGGTTATCAGCCGATTTTTCTTGCACTGGGGTGGCCGGTCGGCGCTTGCCTAGACGCTTGAAACGAGCCCTCGACCGCGAGAATCGGCTCAGCCGTTGACGAGAAAATCGATTTTTTCGAATTCTGACTCCGGTTATCAGCCGATTTTCCTTGCACTGGAATGGCCGGACGGTGCTTGCCTAGACGCTTGCAACGAGCCCTTGACCGCGAGAATCGGCTCAGCCGTTGACGAGAAAATCGATTTTTTCGAATTCTGACTCCGGTTATCAGCCGATTTTCCTCGCACTAGGGTGGCCGGACGGTGCTTTCCTAGACGCTTGCAACGAGCCCTCGACCGCGAGAATCGGCTCAGCCGTTGACGAGAAATTCAATTTTTTCGAATTCTGACTCCGGTTATCAGCCGATTTTCCTCGCACTGGGGTGGCCGGACGGCGCTTGCCTAGACGCTTACAACGAGCCCTCGACCGCGAGAATCGGCTCAGCCCCAAACCTTACCTAACCTTACCAAACCTAACCTAACCTAACCTATATGGGGACCCCACTACGTGGTCCCTATCACCGTCCGGCGCACCAGGAACATGCGGTGCGCCTTCCGACTCGAGGAGTTGGCTCCACGGGCGACGGGCACCTCATGGCCGTCGTCCGGAGCTCCTCTCTAGGGTGGCAGGCGGCGTTCATCTGCACGTCGCCTGCGTCCCGCCCTGCGGCGGCGGAGAGGGTCCGCGGCCGCGTCTTCCTCTCGCCGTTTTTCCGCCGCCTCCTTCTGTCCCATCACTTCCTCGCAGAAGTCGGCGACGGCTTTCCAGGAGTTCTCGCTGCTCACCATGGCGTGAACGACGGTGCGCAGCGAGAGTTCGGGCCCCACCTGGGCCACAAGTGCGGCGCGCTGGGGCAACCATTGGACACACGACTCCAGCGTATGCTGGGCGGTGTCCTCAGCGTGGCCGCACTCATGGCACACCTCAGTGGGCTCTCGTCTCGCGACCCTGCACAGATACCTCCCGAAGCAGCCGTGCCCCGAGAGGATCTGCACAAGGTGGAAAGAGAGAGCGCCATGTGTCCGGCCCGTCCAGAGCTCGAGGACAGGCCGGATTGCCTCGATAGTGCGGTGGCCGGCCGTCGGCGCCAGAAGCCGCTCCCGCCAGCGAGTAACAATATCAGCCTCCGCCGACTGCCGCCACGCACGCTTCTGTACTGCCGTGGGGCGTTGCCCACGTAGCCGCGCATCTGCCACCCGCCAGTACATTTCGGTGAGCATTTCGGCGTCCAAATCCCAAGGCGGCGTCCCCGCCAACACACAAGCCGCCTCACATGATATGGTGCGGTACCCCCGTGCCACTCTGACGGCCATGACCCTTTGCGGTTTCCGCAACAGGGCCCGGGTTTGGGGGTTTAGCGTGTCCGACCAGACGGGCGCTCCGTAGAGCGCCATGGATCGCACCACACCTGTGTATAGGCGGCGACACCTCAAACTCGGTCCACCCACATTTGGCAGCAGCCGACTCAGGGCTCCTGCTGCCCCCACGAGCTTCGGGGCAAGACGCCGGAAATGCTCGTGGAATCTCCACCGGCTGTCGAGGATCAGCCCTAAGTACTTCATCGTACGCTCGACGCCGATGGAGACTCCACCCACTATCAACTCAGACCGGGCGGGGGGCGCTCCACGTGGTCCGTAGAAGCACAACGCCTCGGACTTGTGCAGCGCTACCTCCAAACCCAGCTTTCGAATCCTGGCCACGACGTGGGCCACGCCGGCTGTGGCCCTACATCGGGCCTCCCGAAAGGTACTCCCGCGAGCCGTCACGAGGGTGTCATCGGCATAACAGATGACTTCGACGCCCCCCACAACGGCCCCGCGCAACACCCAGTCGTACCCGATGTTCCACAGGAGGGGACCAAGGACCGATCCCTGAGGAACACCGCACGACATCTCTCTCTCCGACCAACCCTCGCTGGTCGGGTATCCGACCGATCGTGCAGACAAGTAGGCCGCTACAACCCTCCTCAGGTACAGCGGCACCGTGTGGTACCTCAGTGCCTCCTTTATGCAACTCCAGGGCAAGGTGTTGAAGGCGTTAGCAATGTCAAGAGACACCGCCACCAGCACCTCACCCTGGGACACCGCACTATCCGCAAGGGCCCTCACTCGAGCGAGTGCGTCAATGGTGGACCTGCCCTTGCGGAAGCCGAACTGGTTGTCACTGAGATCTGGCCCTATTGTCTCCAAGTGGCAGACGAGGCGGGCGGCGATGACACGCTCGAAGAGCTTGCCCACCTCGTCCAGCAACACGATCGGTCGGTACGCTGACGGCTCGTGAACCGGGCGTCCATCCTTTCGGAGCAGAACCAGTTTCCCCTTCTTCCATTGTCCCGGAAACTGACCCCGCTCAAGGCATGTATCGAAAAGTGCCCGGACCCACGGCTCGAGTGGCCCCAACGCTAGAGCCCAGGCGCGGCCAGGGACGCCGTCAGGACCAGGTGCGGTGTTTTTTGCACGCATGCGCAGCACCGCCGCCCTCAGCTCTCCACCCGTGATCGGGGCCGCGCCCGGGCTCAGTTCTTCCTCCACAGTAGGAGGCACCATGCGAGGCGCCTCGCGTTCGGCTCCGTCCGGGAACAGAGCCGAGACCACCGACTCCACGGCGGGAGGCTGGAGACTCTGGGTGATTGGTGGGGCCCAGGATCGGAGCTTCTTGCGCACCGCCTTGTAGGGTCTCCCGAATGGGTCTGCGTCCAGAGTCGCCAGCATCTCATCGTCAGTCAGATCTTTTGCCTTGCCGATGGCCACACGCAGCGACCTCACCGCGCTCCTGTAGAGGGAGTAGAGCCGCTCTTCTTCCTCCGAGTCTCGTCCCCTCCGCCGGCGGCAACGGGTGTATTGGCGTCTCGCCTCTACGCAGGATCTGCGCAACAGCGTGAGCTCTTCAGACCACCAATACACCGCTTGCCTGGAGGGGACAGAGCGCACTCTAGGCATGGCCCCGTCACAAACGTGCGACATGGCCACACCGAGTCGCGCCACCTCCTCCTCCACCTCAACTATGTTGCCTTCCCGTGGCGCGGAAAACCACGCCTCAACCAGAGCAACCTCCACCAGAAAGTCCCGGTCCATACGTGACAGCGACCAACGTGGACCGTCCACTCGCGGAGGTTGGGCCGAGCCGCTCGGGGTCACTGGATTCGCAGTGATGCCGAACCTCACATATCGATGGTCCGACAGCGTCTCCACGATTTCTAGCACCTCCCAGCCCCGAACATGGCGCGCTAGGGCGGCATCAGCGAAGGTGACATCCACGATGGAGCCACCTTGTTGCCGCACGCAGGTGTTGACCGACCCCCGGTTTAGGACCGTGAGTCCGGTTGCCGTTGCCCACTCCCCCAGCTCCTGCCCACGCGGATCCGTTGCTGGACAGCCCCATGCCACAGATTTGGCATTGAGATCCCCAGCAACAAGCACGCGGCCAGTGCGACCTCTGCCTATCAGGACGCTGACCTCAGCGAGAAGCTGCTCAAAGTCGGCAAAACTCCGATTCGGCGAGAAGTACACCCCGATCACAATTATTTCCCCGATAGTAGCTGAGACGTATCCCCGACCTCGGACTACATCGACTAAGGCCGGCGCGCCAACCACGGACCGAGACGTCATGGCCACCACTCCATCAAGATCCCCCACCCAATCATTCCCAGATGGAACACGGTATGGCTCCGCTACCACGACTACGTGAATCGACCACTCCGCCATGCTCTGAAACAGGAGGTCCTGAGCTCTGGCGCAGTGATTGAGGTTCGCCTGGAGGAAGTTCAGGTCCATACTTAACCTACGGCCATTGGAACCTCCTCCTCCTCACGCTGCGTTTGCGTCCGCTGGGATGAGGGAGAAGACTTCCCTCCCTTCTTCTTCTTTTGCCCTTTTGCTTGGGAAGCGCAGGTCTTGCTGCCCACCCGATGCTCCGCCGATAGTCCAGCCGCCGCACAAACAATGCATTTCAGCGCAGCGGAGCAATCGCGGGCCTTGTGGCCGGCTTGGCCGCAGCGGAAGCACAACATGCTGCGGTCAGTCGCCTCCTTGCACTGGGCAGCCATGTGCCCGGGTGCGAGGCACCTGAAACACATGAGGGGCCGAGCGTCCAGCAACTTTATCCTCGCAGACACCCAGCCCACGAGAAGCCTTCCTCCAGCCACCACCTTCTTAGCGGCCGCTACGGGGCAGTGCACTAGCACTGACCCAAGTCCGTCATACCCACTTCTAACCTCACCGGCCCGCACCTGCTCGGCGGGACACCCTCCCACTGATGCAACCGCAGCGACCACTTCATCACAGGTAACGGAGTCGTCCAAGCCTGTAACACGCAGGTCAACAGACTTTATGGGTCTTGAGACCTGGACCACTTCGTCACCCAAAACCTCCTTAAGCTTTTTAGCTAGGGAGTCGGCCTTTTCGGCACTAGACGCCCCCGGGAACTCAAACAGCCGGCCACCCGTGGCCGCCTTTCTAAGTCGGACTCCTTGAGCGCCGAAATCCGCTGCGTCAATCTTGCTTTTAGCAGCGGCGATTGCCTTCGCGTAAGTCACACCCCTTTCCTCCGCTCCCGGCCGTAATGTCAGGACTACGGCTGACGACTGAGGTGTGCGAAGCTTGCGGGTGCGATTCTTCGCTTCGGGTCGAGCTTTGGGACCCACTTTCGTCCAACCCGTTAATGCTGGCTGCGACAGCCGCTGCTCCTGGTACCAAAACCGGGTAGAGGAGATTACTCTGAACCTAAATCCTACAGACCTATAGGTTTATTGCCCGTTTTGGGTAAGGTTTTGGAAAAGATGTTTGCCCAGCGTATCCTTTGGCAGTTAGGCAAGGAGGGAACTTTGAATGAAAAGCAATATGGCTTTATGCCGCAAAAAAGTACAGAAGACGCCTTGTACGACGCTACACAGATACTTAAAACAGCGGTCACAGGAAAGAAAATAGCCGTTGCCAGGAAAAGAATACAGTTTGACTTCATCAACAACAAGGAGGAACTGGACGCTGTAAACGATGACTGGATAAAAATATATACTGACGGAAGTAAAATAGCAGAAGGAGTCGGGGCGGCAGTGACAGTATGGAAAAGAGACACGGAAGTGCATTACCTCACCCTTTCTCTAGCCAATTATTGCTCTGTGTTTCAAGCTGAACTAGTCGCAATACAAAGTGCACTCAAACTAGTCTCAGAGTCTGGAATGGAACAAAGGGTGCACATTTTCTCGGATTCAAGATCGGCGTTGGAAACTGTAGCTAACCCCAACAACTTGCACTGCCTGGCTGCTGATGTACACTCTAGAGTCTGCAAGATAAAAGAACTGGGAGGTGAGATCAGCTTTCATTGGATACGAGCTCATATCGGTATCCCAGGTAATGAGCGTGCTGATGAGCTGGCAAAGTGGGCAGCCCTGAACCCAACACCGGTCTCGGTCTACGATAGGTTTCCGCTGTCTCTCGCTAAGCAACTCATTAGGGGCAGAACACTCAAGGCGTGGCAGGAACGTTATTCTACGGCCAGCACTGGAGCTGTCACTAAAGTCTTCTTCCCAGACGTTCAAAAAGCCTACAAAACTCTGAAACAAATAAAACTAGATAACACAAAGGCTCAACTATTCACAGGCCACGGTGGATTCAAAGCCTACCTATTTAGGTTCAATCTTGCTGGCGATCCTTTCTGTGCTTGTGATGACAGTACTTCTGAAACAGTTGAACATATATTACTAGAATGCCCGAGATTTTCGGCTCAGAGACAAGATTGCAGGCACAGATTGGATAGAGAGCTAGAGGTAGTAGAGGATATTAGTGAGTTAATCAATGACGATGATTGCCGTACTGGGTTTCTGCAGTTCGCGTTATCGGCAGTCAGAAAAGCTGCCAGAGCTAATGGCTCCTTTGTCTAATAATTTATACTTCTTACTTAGTTTATTAATTAATTGCACAATATAATTGTTAGAGTTAAGCTTGCCACTATGTAAACAGTGGTGATGTATTACGATTAAAAAAAAAAAAAAAAAAAAAAAGCCGCTGCTCCTGATGTTTGTGCGAGCCAGACTCCAGGACCTCAGACTTCATCTTTTTCTTTTTCTTCTTCTTTTTCTTCTTCTGTTTTTCCCCATTTGACGATGGAGAAGAAGCCCAAGCGGACGGGCCTTCCTTCGTCACTGGCGCTCGGGTCCCACTAGCCCTGGAACTTTTTTGATTCTGAGGCGGCTCAGACAGCGAATGCCCTGTCAGCCTGCTGGGTCCAGGCTGGGCTACCGCTGGGGCTGTCTTTCCCACTGCCGACTTCTTGGCACCCTGAGTGGATGCTGAGGCTGCGGCGGCATACGTGCGGCCATCCTTCCCGACATCGGACGCCAAAGGCGGCCGCAAAGTCTTCTCCGGGAGGAGTCTGTCCTCCATTGCTGCCAGCCGGGCATTCACCATTCCCCCGACCTGGAGCATAACCGTGCGACACACCTCATCCAATGAGGGTGTCACGTTTCCATGTGATTGAGAAGGTCGCGTCACAGGAAGCGCCTTCCCGGTCATATCTGAAGGAGTGGGAGCAGAACTCTGTTTCCGCAACCTCTCCATTTCCTCTCTTATCTCCGCTATCTCTCTCCGTAGGCTGTCCATCTCGGCCTTTAGGCGAGCGTTGTCCGCCTGCAGTTTTTGAGTCTCATCCGTGACAGTGCGCGACCCTAAGACCGTCACTGCGTCCCTAATTGATGCTGCCGCGTCCTTGAGGTCACGCACGAATGTGCCTTTGAGGTGAGAAGACTTAGTAGCTACCTTAGTGATGAGCTCCAAGTCCTCTAGCACTTGGTCTTGTAATTGAGCAGCAGTTTTCTCGTCCACCCGCTGCCCAGATGTTACCTTGACGCGTGTCTCCCGTCGAAAGCGGGCGACGACGGCATCACGTAGCAACTGTTCTTCTGCCTTTTCTTTGGCTTGGGCTTTCTCCTCTGCTCTCTTCTCCAACTTTAAAGCCTCCCTGGCCTTGCCAAGCCCGACGAACCGCCCATGTATAGGCGGACGTCCTCTTCCTCTCGTAGGAGTGGGGAAGGGGGTCGCCGGTCTCTCTTCGTCAGTCGACATATCGTCTACCGACGCCTCACTGAGACGAGGCCTTTTTATTCCCGCACAAAGTCCCACATCTGAACCAGAGCCCGATCTCGATCTGGGCCTACTCTCCACAGTAATGAGGCTGCAGTCGGATAATTCCGAAGCAGCATCGTCCTCGCCGTTTTTCTTCCTTCTCTCATCTTTATCCTTTTCCTCCTCCTCTTCCCTACTCCTCTTCCATGATCTTCCACCCAACTCTGCTCTCTCTATCACCACTCTCACCTCTCTCTCCTCACGCTGATTGGCCCCCCCGTATACATGGGGCCGATGCACCGGCTCTTCCGGCGCACCAAGGGATTCCCCGCGAACGGGACCCTCCCGGGTAGTTATTTCTATCGGCGTGCTATTCATTTTGTTGGTTTGGTGCCCTAATGACTGGAACCCCTCCAGCCATTCATCCCATCGGCAGGCCCACCTTGGGAATTAGGGTGATTTTTATAGAGGTTGTCTTCCTCGCGGCCCCTCGCTCAGTGCGTGGGGCCCCCGGTCCGCTCAGTGTGGATTACGGGTTGCCCGACAGTGGCCGAAGCCAGCGCCCACCGGCCATGAAGACCGGCGGACCCGCCGCGCCGCGCAAAGATGCGCCCCTCCGTGTGCTAGTTTTGGTTCGCGCCGGGTTTCCCCGGTACCTCATTATGAGGCATGCCCCTATCCACCACCTGGGGACGCGCCCGATGGGGGACTAGCAACCCCTCACGGGAACCTAACCTAACCTAACCTAACCTAACCTAACCTAACCTAACCTAACCTAACATAACCTAACCTAACCTAACCTAACCTAACCTAACCTAACCTAACCTAACATAACCTAACCTAACCTAACCTAACCTAACCTAACCTCGATTTTTTCGAATTCTGACTCCGGTTATCAGCCGATTTTCCTCGCACTGGGGTGGCCAGACGGTGCTTGCCTAGACGCTTGCAACGAGCCCTCGACCGCGAGAATCGGCTCAGCCGTTGACGAGAAAATCGATTTTTTCGAATTCTGACTCCGGTTATCAGCCGATTTTCCTCGCACTGGGGTGGCCGGACGGTGCTTGCCTAGACGCTTGCAACGAGCCCTCGACCGCGAGAATCGGCTCAGCCGTTGACGAGAAAATCGATTTTTTCGAATTCTGACTCCGGTTATCAGCCGATTTTCCTCGCACTAGGGAGGCCGGACGGTGCTTGCCTAGACGCTTGCAACGAGCCCTCGACCGCGAGAATCGGCTCAGCCGATGACGAGAAAATCGATTTTTTCGAATTCTGACTCCGGTTATCAGCCGATTTTCCTCGCTTTAAGACGGCCAGACTGCGCTTGCCTAGACGCTTGCAACGAGCCCTCGACCGCGAGAATCGGCTCAGCCGTTGACGAGAAAAACGATTTTTTCGAATTCTGACTCCGGTTATCAGCCGATTTTCCTCGCACTGGGACGGCCGGACTGCGCTTGCCAAGACGCTTGCAACGAGCCCTCGACCGCGAGAATTGGCTCAGCCCCAAACCTAACCTAACCTAACCAAACCTAACCTAACCTAACCTAACCTAACCTAACCTAACCTAACCGAACCTAACCTAACCTAACCTAACATAACCTAACCTAACCTAACCTGCCAGTCCTCTTTGATCTTTTTTGCTAGAGGGTGGGTTGTTTTAGGGTTTTCGAGGAGCTCTAGAGCCGATTTAGAGTCACTCATGACGTTTGATACCCGCACTCCGCTCTGCTTAATCAAGCTTATAGCCTTGTGCAGTGCATAAAGTTCTGCCTGGAACACTGTGCATTCCGAGCTGAGTTTAAACATGGCACTCCTGATTTCTCGGTCTTCCTCCCACCACGTGAGCGCTGCTACTACATTTCCTTCGATCTTACTACCGTCGGTGTAGATCTGCGGTCCGGTTATGTGATGGGGTTCAGTTGTGTTCTCATCCAGGGTCTCCAGAGACTTGTATTTGATACTTATTAGCCTGGATGGGTGTGGGTATTCCAGGTATTGAACCCACTGCTCTAGCTCCCCCTTGGGTGGTATGTAGTCCCTTGAGTAGTTCTTTTTCGCGAGGTATAGATTCCCAGCCTCGCGTACCCTTAAGTCTAGAGGTATAAGACCAGCCAGGACTAGTGCCGAGGTGTGCGACACTGTTCGGTACGCCTTGCAGATCTTCTGCGCATACCCTCTCTGGATCGAAGTTAGCATGTCCTGTACCGTTTGTAAGTCAGTTGATGAGTGCCAGACGTTTGCAGCGTATAAAGTGATCGGCTCTATCACCGCAACGTATATGGTTCTGATAATCTCGCTATTTATACCCCACGTGACCTTCGCTGCACACGCTAGTTGCTTATAAATGTCCGCTGTCTTTTTGCAGGTAGCGGCCACATGTGGTATAAAGGACAGTCTTTTATCTATAACAAGACCGAGTAGTTTTATTTCTTCAACTAGCTCGATCCTGTTATTGCCCATTTGAAGTAATGGGGGATCGTATTTAAGCTTCCTCGTCACCACCATTGCCTTGGTTTTGTGTGGAGCGAAGTTTAGCTTATTTTGGTTCCCCCATTCTACTATGCGTGCTAGGATGTTATTAGCCGCTTCTGTTATTTGACTGGTGTCTTTTTTGGAGATTACCAGAACCACATCGTCTGCGAAAGCTTGGCAATAGACGCCTTCGTTCTCTATTAGGTTGAGGAGGGAGTCCAGTATAAGGTTCCAGAAGGTCGGTCCCCCTATAGAGCCTTGCACACATCCTTTATTGGTTCCTTTTTCGTATCGTGCACGTGCGTAGTTTACCAATACTTTACGGTTCTCAAGGTACGAGCAAGTTAGTGCGTAGAGGTTTTTGGGGCATTTTTTGTTTATCAGTTGGTTTTTTAGGGCTGGCCACCATGCGTTGTCGAAGGCTCCCTCTATATCCAGAGATACCATTAGAACGGTTTTTTTCTCTTGGACCTCCTGTCTTATGTGTTGGACAAGATCATAGAGGGCGTCCTCCGTTCCGCGCTGCGGTGTGAACCCGTATTGACGTCTGTTGAGAGTTGGGAGGATTCTCCACTGCAGCCTGCCAACCAGTAGTTTTTCAACTATTTTGCCCAGAACTGACAACAGGCCGATGGGTCTGTACGACTTAGGTTGGGTGTAGTCGTCCTTCCCAGGTTTCCGAAGTATTATCACATGGGCGCTCTTCCATGGTTCCGGGAAGTAACCCAGTTCCAGGCATTTGTTGGCAAGCGCAATGAAGCTGTCCGGAATCGCACTGATTACCTTCGTGCAAATGTCTGGGGTCAACCCGTCCGGACCTGGAGCCTTTTTGGGGTTCAGTGATTTCAGCACTGATTCCAGCTCGATTGGTGTAAAGGGAGGGTCGTCCTCAGACAGGCTTGAGGTGATATTACTGGACTGCACTTTTCTTCTGAGTTGCATTTGGTATGGCGTGTCTGTAGCTTCGGTGTCGTCTGGATAGAACGCATATGCCAAGAGTTTCGCTGAGTCTTCCGGGCTTAGTGTTTTACCCTCGCTGTCCCTTAGCAGCGCATCCTCCTGGCTTCGCGTTGTTTGCCTTATGACACGGTACACTCCATCCCACATGCTCTCTTTTTCCTGTGTTGTGCAAAATTCCTTCCAACTCTCTGTTTGTGCTGTATTGGCTTCTTCAGTGTATTCCTGTTTTGCCTTGAGATATTGGTCGATGACTCCCTTCCTCCGTGACGGTGCGGCATTGCGGATTCTGCGTTTTCTGCGCAGTACCTCCGCTTTCTTTGCCGCTAAGGTCTTATTCCACCATGGCGGAAGGGGTTTGCCAGTTCGGGAGCTTATCCTTGGGATTGAGCCGTCGCACGCCTCGTGAATAGATGCTATGAATTGGTCCACGACAACTTCCAGTTCCTCGGGGGTATGTATTTCGGAGATGCTTATGGCGTTGATGTTTCTGCTGGCTAGGGCTTCCTTGAGATGTTTGGTGAGGTCCAACCAGCGGGCCTTTTTCGTATTGTACCTCCGGGTTGTTACAGGCGTAAGTGATCTTAGTTCCGATTCTAGGCGTATGGCGAATGTGATGGCATTGTGGTCGGAGGTAGTGATGTCCCTCTCTACTTTCCATCCCTCCGTACGTCCCAGCAGCGATTCGCTGCACGCCGTGACGTCCACAATGCTGGTCCGGAGATCCGAACCTCTATACGTCTCAAATGTTGGTGTGTCCCCCGCGTTGAGTATGTGAAAGTTGATGCTGTCTAGAAAGGAGGCATACGCCGCTCCTCTTTGGTCCTCAGTTCGACTGCCCCACCAATAGCTCCAGGCATTCACGTCGCCTGCTAGGATGATGTTGTTAGTTTTTATATTGTTAATTATTTTTTGAGTCCTATCTATGTATGGCTCTATATCTTGGTCTCCCTCGTAGTACACGGATATCAAGCCCACCTTCAGCGATCCCGCCACCACCTGGCAGGACCTAAGGAGCGAAGGTAGACAGGTAAACCTCTTCTGGGTCCGTGCCCATATAGGTACAAAAGGAAATGAACGTGCAGATGAACTAGCAAAAATGGCAGCAAAACTAAATAAAACACCAGTTTACTCAAAAGTTCCAATATCATTTGTCAAAGGAAGGATAAGAGAAGAAACCATCAACCAGTGGCAAGACAGATACGTCACGGCAAAGACGGGTCAGGTGACAAAAATCTTCTTCCCTGACGTACGCACAGCATACGGGATCATAAGGAAAATAAAAATGACCCCAGTCCTTTGCCAGGCTTTCACTGGTCACGGCGGACTCTCGGAGTACTTGCACCGCTTCCACCTCAAAGGCAGCCCAGCCTGCGAGTGCGATCCTTCGGCAAATGAGACAGTGGAACACGTAATAACAGAATGTCCTCGTTTTGCATCGGCACGATTGGATCTGGAAAACGAAATAGACTGCGACATAACAAAAGAAGAGCTACACAGCATCCTCGAGAACTCTGCAAAAAGACCAAACCTCCTCGAATTCCTGGAAAGAATTTTCAAAATCGCAGCCAAAAGAAACAGCACACTGGCGCCGATTACCACCACTGTAAAACAGACGCAGCCCGATCCAAAGCAACTCTTACTTCCGGTGACAAGTCAGCCAGCTCAAAAACTGTCGGTTAGACAATTACTAGCCATGAGCGAAACGGGCGAACCGGGCTTGAGGATCCGAGGGGTAGCATTGTTCATGGATAACAACTCTGAGAGACTAGGCATATGCTTCTGCGTCGCTAACGAGTCCAGCAGGGTAATGATATCTCCAGGACTAGCGGTGCTACTAAAAGGCAGCACCACCAGAAACACGGTGAGACGCAGAACATACGAAACTTGGCCGATCACGGAAGTGATGGATCATAAATTCAGGGTAGTTCGCGCGAAGAACAAAACTATTGCAGTCTTCAACTGGGACTATCCATCATCCTCTTTCGCGCTCGCCAACTTAATGCTTACCAGCCTCTCCAACGTGAACACAGACATCCCTCGGACAGTAAGTATAGACGCCCTAGCTGTCGGCTACGAAAAAGGCAAAGTAGAGGACTTTTTGGGATGCCTGAAACTCTCAAAGAAACATGAGGTCATCGTCTATGAAAACAGGGGTGAAGACCTCAGTTTTCTAAGACAATAAAAACGCTTCACCTTCTCAGCAACACGGCCCTGTGGATCCGATAGACTCCAAAGACAACTTGATGAGTCCAATGGGGAAGCCGGACTCCAGCCTAATCCAACTGAGGCCGGTAGGTCCTTCGCGGCTGCTGTGAATAAATTCCACGCAGCCATTCAGAGCATCTCGGGCGACCCATTGTGGACCAGGGCCTCAAAACACACAGAAAGATTAGCCAAGGCAATACCAGCAGCCTTAAAACCAAAAAAAAGAGGGGCAGCCACCAAACCCCGTCAAAACCCCACAAGGGCGGAAATGGGGCAGGTGGAAACCCCTAAATTCAGAAACAGTGACAACCCCAGGGATCTTGTAATTAATGCCTTCCTGGAATTCCGGGCACTTGTGTCGGCAGAGCTTGGGATCAGCCGTAAGACATGCGAGGAGATCGCGCAGTCTTATCGGCTACAGGCCCAGGGTATGCTAGGCGTGAGACTGGAAGAAGCAGAAGCGGCCATATTTAACAACGAGACCTCACAACTTATAGCAGGCACAATAAGAGGCGAATACATGGCTGCCTATAGCGAAACGGGGGGCTTTATTTACAAGAACAAGAACAACACCTTCTACTCACCAGCGGGGAATCCAATCCTAATAGTGGCCAAATGCACCAAGGTCATGCTGGGTGAAAGGACGTTGGAAAAGGCTAGAGAGTTGGCTGGTTTAGAAGACGAATCCCTAGATCACTGGACAATGCCCAAAATAACCTGGGTAAACGGAGTTCCTGGCTGCGGTAAAACAACTTGGATAGTCAGGAACTTCGATAAGGAAAGGGATGTCGTGGTCTCCACAACAAGAGAGGCCGTGGAGGACCTGAGGGAGCAGCTCACACCATGTATAGGAACGGACACGAAGACCAAAGTCCGCACTTTAGCATCGGTCCTGGTAAGAGGATTCGGAGAGCCTGAGAAAGCTAAATGCAGACGCATAATAGTGGACGAGGCTCTCATGAACCACTTCGGGGCCATAATCATGGCAGCTAAACTCGCAGGAACTGAGGAGATCCTCTTGTTCGGAGACATAAACCAGCTATCCTTCATAGAGCGGAACAATGCCTTCCACCTAGCATACAGCCGTCCCGACGTGATAGCGAACATAGATAAGGAACTTTTGTGTACGCACAGAAATCCCATGGATGTAGCATATGCCCTCAATATCATCTACGATGGCATATACTCGTCAAAACCAATAGTACGATCCCTGGAGCTGAAAGGGTATAGTGGCGCAACGATCCCTAAAGATACCGACGGTACCTTATATCTTACCCACACGCAAGCCGAGAAGGAGCTTTTAAAAGCGGAAGGCTACGGAACGGGTAAAGGATCACGCGTAAACACAATCCACGAGGCCCAGGGAGCGTCATTTGACAATGTGATAATTGTGCGTACACAACAGGGCCCTAAGAAGATCCATAATAGCGTACCTCATGCAGTCGTCGCAATTTCCAGGCATAAAGTGCACTGCATTTACTATACCGATGGTAGCACTGACGCCGTGTCCAAACTCATCAACCGAACTCAAAGTGCGTCGACTGAAGAGATTATCCAGCAAAACGCTAAGATGTCCATTCGCGACGGGAACATAGAATTGGCCGAAAAACTGTTAGGCCTGACGCAACCACTACACAAAACCGGCTGCACACCTACTAACAACTAACTAACCTAGTATTATTAAGCACACCGAATGTATGACGAAGGAAAAAAAAAAAAAAAAAAAAAAAAAAAAAAAAAAAACAAAACAAAACAATAATAATAATAAAAATAATCAAAAAAAAAAAAAAAAAATTATTTAATTAGTTAAGTACTAGCAAGTAGAAATTAAGTAACAAAAATGTAATACTCTACTAAAACACTAACACCTGATGTTCACATCTTTTTTATGAAATAAAGCATAAAAAACATTTCAAAATACAAAAAAAAAAAAAGTCGTGGACGAGCACAGTCCGCGGTCTTTAATTTCAACATTCTAAAAAAAAAAAAAAAAAACCTAACCTAACCTAACCTAACCTAACCTAACCTCGATTTTTTCGAATTCTGACTCCGGTTATCAGCCGATTTTCCTCGCACTGGGGTGGCCGGAAGGTGCTTGCCTAGACGCTTGCAACGAGCCCTCGACCGCGAGAATCGGCTCAGCCGTTGACGAGAAAATCGATTTTTTCGAATTCTGACTCCGGTTATCAGCCGATTTTTCTTGCACTGGGGTGGCCGGTCGGCGCTTGCCTAGACGCTTGAAACGAGCCCTCGACCGCGAGAATCGGCTGAGCCGTTGACGAGAAAATCGATTTTTTCGAATTCTGACTCCGGTTATCAGCTGATTTTCCTCGCACTGGAATGGCCGGACGGTGCTTGCCTAGACGCTTGCAACGAGCCCTTGACCGCGAGAATCGGCTCAGCCGTTGACGAGAAAATCGATTTTTTCGAATTCTGACTCCGGTTATCAGCCGATTTTCCTCGCACTAGGGTGGCCGGACGGTGCTTGCCTAGACGCTTGCAACGAGCCCTCGACCGCGAGAATCGGCTCAGCCGTTGACGAGAAAATCGATTTTTTCGAATTCTGACTCCGGTTATCAGCCGATTTTCCTCGCACTGGGACGGCCGGACTGCGCTTGCCTAGACGCTTGCAACGACGAGCCCTCGACCGCGAGAATCGGCTCAGCCGTTGACGAGAAAATCGATTTTTTCGAATTCTGACTCCGGTTATCAGCCGATTTTCCCGACCGCGAGAATCGGCTCAGCCGTTGACGAGAAAATCGATTTTTTCGAATTCTGACTCCGGTTATCAGCCGATTTTCCTCGCACTGGGACGGCCGGACTGCGCTTGCCTAGACGCTTGCAACGAGCCCTCGACCGCGAGAATCGGCTCAGCCCCAAACCTAACCTAACCTAACCAAACCTAACCTAACCTAACCTAACCTAACCTAACCTAACCTAACCTAACCTAACCTAACCTAACCTCGATTTTCCTCGCACTAAGACGGCCGGACTGCGCTTGCCTAGACGCTTGCAACGAGCCCTCGACCGCGAGAATCGGCTCAGCCGTTGACGAGAAAAACGATTTTTTCGAATTCTGACTTCGGTTATCAGCCGATTTTCCTCGCACTGGGACGGCCGGACTGCGCTTGCCTAGACGCTTGCAACGAGCCCTCGACCGCGAGAATCGGCTCAGCCGTTGACGAGACAATCGATTTTTTCGAATTCTGACTCCGGTTATCAGCCGATTTTCCTCGCACTGAGACGAGCGGACTGCGCTTGCCTAGACGCTTGCAACGAGCCCTCGACCGCGAGAATCGGCTCAGCCGTTGACGAGAAAAACGATTTTTTCGAATTCTGACTCCGGTTATCAGCCGATTTTTCTTGCACTGGGGTGGCCGGTCGGCGCTTGCCTAGACGCTTGCAACGAGCCCTCGACCGCGAGAATCGGCTCAGCCGTTGACGAGAAAATCGATTTTTTCGAATTCTGACTCCGGTTACCAGCCGATTTTCCTCGCACTGGGAAGACCGGACTGCGCTTGCCTAGACGCTTGCAATGAGCCCTCGACCGCGAGAATCGGCTCAGCCGTTGACGAGAAAATCGATTTTTACGAATTCTGACTCCGGTTATCAGCCGATTTTCCTTGCACTGGGGTGGCCGGACGGCGCTTGCCTAGACGCTTGCAACGAGCCCTTGACCGCGACAATCGGCTCAGCCGTTGACGAGAAAATCGATTTTTTCGAATTCGGACTCCGGTTATCAGCCGATTTTCCTTGCACTGGGGTGGCCGGACGGCGCTTGCCTAGACGCTTGCAACGAGCCCTTGACCGCGACAATCGGCTCAGCCGTTGACGAGAAAATCGATTTTTTCGAATTCTGACTCCGGTTATCAGCCGATTATCCTCGCACTGAGACGGGCGGACTGCGCTTGCCTAGACGCTTGCAACGAGCCCTCGACCGAAAGAATCGGCTCAGCCGTTGACGAGAAATTCAATTTTTTCGAATTCTGACTCCGGTTATCAGCCGATTTTCCTCGCACTGGGGTGGCCGGACGGCGCTTGCCTAGACGCTTACAACGAGCCCTCGACCGCGAGAATCGGCTCAGCCCCAAACCTAACCTAACCTAACCAAACCTAACCTAACCTAACCTAACCTAACCTAACCTAACCTAACCTAACCTAACCTAACCTAACCTAACCTAACCTAACATAACCTTACCTAACCTAACCTAACCTAACCTAACCTAACCTCGATTTTTTCGAATTCTGACTCCGGTTATCAGCCGATTTTCCTCGCACTAAGACGGCCGGACTGCGCTTGCCTAGACGCTTGCAACGAGCCCTCGACTGCGAGAATCGGCTCAGCCGTTGACGAGAAAAACGATTTTTTCGAATTCTGACTTCGGTTATCAGCCGATTTTCCTCGCACTGGGACGGCCGGACTGCGCTTGCCTAGACGCTTGCAACGAGCCCTCGACCGCGAGAATCGGCTCAGCCGTTGACGATACAATCGATTTTTTCGAATTCTGACTCCGGTTATCAGTCGATTTTCCTCGCACTGAGACGAGCGGACTGCGCTTGCCTAGACGCTTGCAACGAGCCCTCTACCGCGAGAATCGGCTCAGCCGTTGACGAGAAAAACGATTTTTTCGAATTCTGACTCCGGTTATCAGCCGATTTTTCTTGCACTGGGGTGGCCGGTCGGCGCTTGCCTAGACGCTTGCAACGAGCCCTCGACCGCGAGAATCGGCTCAGCCGTTGACGAGAAAATCGATTTTTTCGAATTCTGACTCCGGTTACCAGCCGATTTTCCTCGCACTAGGACGACCGGACTGCGCTTGCCTAGACGCTTGCAATGAGCCCTCGACCGCGAGAATCGGCTCAGCCGTTGACGAGAAAATCGATTTTTTCGAATTCTGACTCCGGTTATCAGCCGATTTTCCTTGCACTGGGGTGGCCGGACGGCGCTTGCCTAGACGCTTGCAACGAGCCCTTGACCGCGACAATCGGCTCAGCCGTTGACGAGAAAATCGATTTTTTCGAATTCGGACTCCGGTTATCAGCCGATTTTCCTCGCACTGGGGTGGCCGGACGGCGCTTGCCTAGACGCTTACAACAAGCCCTCGACCGCGAGAATCGGCTCAGCCCCAAACCTAACCTAACCTAACCTAACCTTTTTTTTTTTTTTTTTTTTTTATCGTGGGGAATCCTCATGGATACCCAGTCGCCCGGGGGAGCGGCTGGGTTATGCCGGACTCTTACCGGCTAAACCCCACGGTGTTTCCTCCTCGCACCATATGACGGGAACACGGGAACGCTTGCGCAAACCTCCGCGAACCCGCCGGTGCCTGGCCGCTTGCGCAGCCCCTCCACGAGGTGGAGCATGGAGCTCCCCTCCAACAGCAAGGCCCGCCAGAAACACCTAAGCGGGCCTTACCTCCTCGGCGCCCATCCGTAAGGCGACGGACCCCCCCGAGACCGCCACCCAGGGGCCGTGGGCACGGGTAAGCCGATACCTGCGAAGCTTGCTCCTGCAATTCGCAGGCATCGACCTCCCATGCCCCGCGGCGGATCTGATCTTTGGCTCCGCCGCAAACCACCAAACGGCCGCAGAGGACAGGGAGAACGGCAACGACACACCGACACTCCTCTTCCCCTGCGGCCCCGCCGCCGACGCATCTAACGGTGCGCCACCGTTTGGTCGCGGGAGACAGGGCGAGCGGCAACGACACACCGACACGCCTCTCCTCCCGCGACCCCTCCTGGCTGCAGGAGACAGAAAACTCTGTCCCCCGCACCCCTCTTGGACGCATCCAGAGCGGGCCCATTACCAGGCCCACTCCGAGCGTCCCCTCCTGGATTCCTTTTGGCTTCACCGTGGGGCCCAACCACGGCTACTGAGCCCCCCCATCGCGTCAAGATTGGAATCCATCGGGGGGGGAACCTAACCTAACCTAACCTAACCTAACCTAACTTAACCTAACCTCGATTTTTTCTAATTCTGACTCCGGTTATCAGCCGATTTTCCTCGCACTGGGGTGGCCGGACGGTGCTTGCCTAGACGCTTGCAACGAGCCCTCGACCGCGAGAATCGGCTCAGCCGTTGACGAGAAAATCGATTTTTTCGAATTCTGACTCCGGTTATCAGCCGATTTTCCTCGCACTGGGGTGGCCGGACGGTGCTTGCCTAGACGCTTGCAACGAGCCCTCGACCGCGAGAATCGGCTCAGCCGTTGACGAGAAAATCGATTTTTTCGAATTCTGACTCCGGTTATCAGCCGATTTTCCTCGCACTGGGACGGCCGGACTGCGCTTGCCTAGACGCTTGCAACGAGCCCTCGACCGCGAGAATCGGCTCAGCCGTTGACGAGAAAAACGATTTTTTCGAATTCTGACTCCGGTTATCAGCCGATTTTTCTTGCACTGGGGTGGCCGGTCGGCGCTTGCCTAGACGCTTGCAACGAGCCCTCGACCGCGAGAATCGGCTCAGCCGTTGACGAGAAAATCGATTTTTTCAAATTCTGACTCCGGTTACCAGCCGATTTTCCTCACACTGGGACGACCGGAAAGCGCTTGCCTAGACGCTTGCAACGAGCCCTCGACCGCGAGAATCGGCTCAGCCGTTGACGAGAAAATCGATTTTTTCGAATTCTGACTCCGGTTATCAGCCGATTTTCCTTGCACTGGGGTGGCCGGACGGCGCTTGCCTAGACGCTTGCAACGAGCCCTTGACCGCGACAATCGGCTCAGCCGTTGACGAGAAAATCGATTTTTTCGAATGTTGACTCCGGTTATCAGCCGATTTTCCTCGCATTGAGACGGCCGGACTGCGCTTGCCTAGACGCTTCCAAAGAGCCCACAACCGCGAGAATCGACTCAGCCGTTGACGAGAAAATGGATTTTTTCGAATTCTGAGTCCGGTTATCAGCCGATTTTCCTCGCACTGGGACGGCCGGACTGCGCTTGCCTAGACGCTTGCAACGAGCCCTCGACCGCGAGAATCGGCTCAGCCGTTGACGAGAAAATCGATTTTTTCGAATTCTGACTCCGGTTATCAGCCGATTTTCCTCGCACTGGAGTGGCCGGACGGCGCTTGCCTAGACGCTTGCAACGAGCCCTTGACCGCGAGAATCGGCTAAGCCGTTGACGAGAAATTCAATTTTTTCGAATTCTGACTCCGGTTATCAGCCGATTTTCCTCGCACTGGGGTGGCCGGACGGCGCTTGCCTAGACGCTTACAACGAGCCCTCGACCGCGAGAATCGGCTCAGCCCCAAACCTAACCTAACCTAACCAAACCTAACCTAACCTTTTTTTTTTTTTTTTTTTTTTTTTTTTTTTTTTTTTTTTTTTATTACGCTGGTGAAAATGCATTTACGCATCCCTCCCCGAAACAGGGAGGCCTAAGCCGCGCCGTTTCTGGGAGGGTATGTGGGACTCGCCGGCCGAGAGGCGGCCGGAATACCCACTAAAAAACCAGCGATGTTCCTTCTTGCGCCTGGCGACTGGGTCACGGGAACACTTGCGCAATCTTCCGCGACCCAGCCGGCGGCGTCCGCCGAGGCAGACCCTCCATTGGGGACCCCACTACGTGGTCCCTATCACCGTCCGGCGCACCAGGAACATGCGGTGCGCCTTCCGACTCGAGGAATTGGCTCCACGGGCGACGGGCACCTCATGGCCGTCGTCCGGAGCTCCTCTCTAGGGTGGCAGGCGGCGTTCATCTGCACGTCGCCTGCGTCCCGCCCTGCGGCGGCGGAGAGGGTCCGCGACCGCGTCTTCCTCTCGCCGTTTTTCCGCCGCCTCCTTCTGTCCCATCACTTCCTCGCAGAAGTTAGCGACGGCTTTCCAGGAGTTCTCGTTCTCACCATGGCGTGAACGACGGTGCGCAGCGAGAGTTCGGGCCCCACCTGGGCCACAAGTGCGGCGCGCTGGGGCAACCATTGGACACACGACTCCAGCGTATGCTGGGCGGTGTCCTCAGCGTGGCCGCACTCATGGCACACCTCAGTGGGCTCTCGTCTCGCGACCCTGCACAGATACCTCCCGAAGCAGCCGTGCCCCGAGAGGATCTGCACAAGGTGGAAAGAGAGAGCGCCATGTGTCCGGCCCGTCCAGAGCTCGAGGACAGGCCGGATTGCCTCGATAGTGCGGTGGCCGGCCGTCGGCGCCAGAAGCCGCTTCCGCCAGCGAGTAACAAGATCAGCCTCCGCCGACTGCCGCCACGCACGCTTCTGTACTGCCGTGGGGCGTTGCCCACGTAGCCGCGCATCTGCCACCCGCCAGTACATTTCGGTGAGCATTTCGGCGTCCAAATCCCAAGGCGGCGTCCCCGCCAACACACAAGCCGCCTCACATGATATGGTGCGGTACCCCCGTGCCACTCTGACGGCCATGACCCTTTGCGGTTTCCGCAACAAGGCCCGGGTTTGGGGGTTTAGCGTGTCCGACCAGACGGGCGCTCCGTAGAGCGCCATGGATCGCACCACACCTGTGTATAGGCGGCGACACCTCAAACTCGGTCCACCCACATTTGGCAGCAGCCGACTCAGGGCTCCTGCTGCCCCCACGAGCTTCGGGGCAAGACGCCGGAAATGCTCGTGGAATCTCCACCGGCTGTCGAGGATCAGCCCTAAGTACTTCATCGTACGCTCGACGCCGATGGAGACTCCACCCACTATCAACTCAGACCGGGCGGGGGGCGCTCCACGAGGTCCGTAGAAGCACAACGCCTCGGACTTGTGCAGCGCTACCTCCAAACCCAGCTTTCGAATCCTGGCCACGACGTGGGCCACGCCGGCTGTGGCCCTACATCGGGCCTCCCGAAAGGTACTCCCGCGAGCCGTCACGAGGGTGTCATCGGCATAACAGATGACTTCGACGCCCCCCACAACGGCCCCGCGCAACACCCAGTCGTACCCGATGTTCCACAGGAGGGGACCAAGGACCGATCCCTGAGGAACACCGCACGACATCTCTCTCTAACCTAACCTAACCTAACCTAACCTAACCTAACCTAACCTAACCTAACATAACCTAACCTAACCTAACCTAACCTAACCTAACCTCGATTTTTTCGAATTCTGACTCCGGTTATCAGCCGATTTTCCTCGCACTGGGGTGGCCGGACGGTGCTTGCCTAGACGCTTGCAACGAGCCCTCGACCGCGAGAATCGGGTCAGCCGTTGACGAGAAAATCGATTTTTTCGAATTCTGACTCCGGTTATCAGCCGATTTTTCTTGCACTGGGGTGGCCGGTCGGCGCTTGCCTAGACGCTTGAAACGAGCCCTCGACCGCGAGAATCGGCTCAGCCGTTGACGAGAAAATCGATTTTTTCGAATTCTGACTCCGGTTACCAGCCGATTTTCCTCGCACTAGAATGGCCGGACGGTGCTTGCCTAGACGCTTGCAACGAGCCCTTGACCGCGAGAATCGGCTCAGCCGTTGACGAGAAAATCGATTTTTTCGAATTCTGACTCCGGTTATCAGCCGATTTTCCTCGCACTAGGGTGGCCGGACGGCGCTTGCCTAGACGCTTACAACGAGCCCTCGACCGCGAGAATCGGCCCAGCCCCAAACCTTACCTAACCTTACCAAACCTAACCTAACCTAACCTAACCTAACCTAACCTAACCTAACCTAACATAACCTAACCTAACCTCGATTTTTTCGAATTCTGACTCTGGTTATCAGCCGATTTTCCTCGCACTGGGGTGGCCGGACGGTGCTTGCCTAGACGCTTGCAACGAGCCCTCGACCGCGAGAATCGGCTCAGCCGTTGACGAGAAAATCGATTTTTTCGAATTCTGAATCCGGTTATCAGCCGATTTTCCTAGCACTGGGGTGGCCGGACGGTGCTTGCCTAGACGCTTGCAACGAGCCCTCGACCGCGAGAATCGGCTCAGCCTTTGACGAGAAAATCGATTTTTTCGAATTCTGACTCCGGTTATCAGCCGATTTTCCTCGCACTAGGGAGGCCGGACGGTGCTTGCCTAGGCGCTTGCAACGAGCCCTCGACCGCGAGAATCGGCTCAGCCGTTGACGAGAAAATCGATTTTTTCGAATTCTGACTCCGGTTATCAGCCGATTTTCCTCGCTTTAAGACGGCCGGACTGCGCTTGCCTAGACGCTTGCAACGAGCCCTCGACCGCGAGAATCGGCTCAGCCGTTGACGAGAAAAACGATTTTTTCAAATTCTGACTCCGGTTATCAGCCGATTTTCCTCGCACTGGGGTGGCCAGACGGTGCTTGCCTAGACGCTTGCAACGAGCCCTCGACCGCGAGAATCGGCTCAGCCGTTGACGAGAAAATCGATTTTTTCGAATTCTGACTCCGGTTATCAGCCGATTTTCCTCGCACTAGGGAGGCCGGACGGTGCTTGCCTAGGCGCTTGCAACGAGCCCTCGACCGCGAGAATCGGCTCAGCCGTTGACGAGAAAATCGATTTTTTCGAATTCTGACTCCGGTTATCAGCCGATTTTCCTTGCACTGGGGTGGCCGGACGGCGCTTGCCTAGACGCTTGCAACGAGCCCTTGACCGCGACAATCGGCTCAGCCGTTGACGAGAAAATCGATTTTTTCGAATTCTGACTCCAGTTATCAGCCGATTTTCCTCGCACTGAGACGGCCGGACTGCGCTTGCCTAGACGCTTTCAAAGAGCCCGCAACCGCGAGAATCGACTCAGCCTTTGACGAGAAAATGGATTTTTTCGAATTCTGAGTCCGGTTATCAGCCGATTTTCCTCGCACTGGGACGGCCGGACTGCGCTTGCCTAGACGCTTGCAACGAGCCCTCGACCGCGAGAATCGGCTCAGCCGTTGACGAGAAAATCGATTTTTTCGAATTCTGACTCCGGTTATCAGCCGATTTTCCTCGCACTGGAGTGGCCGGACGGCGCTTGCCTAGACGCTTGCAACGAGCCCTTGACCGCGAGAATCGGCTAAGCCGTTGACGAGAAATTTAATTTTTTCGAATTCTGACTCCGGTTATCAGCCGATTTTCCTCGCACTGGGGTGGCCGGACGGCGCTTGCCTAGACGCTTACAACGAGCCCTCGACCGCGAGAATCGGCTCAGCCCCAAACCTTACCTAACCTAATCAAACCTAACCTAACCTAACCTAACCTAACCTAACCTAACCTAACCTAACCTAACCTTACCTAACCTAACCTAACATAACCTAACCTAACCTAACCTAACCTAACCTAACCTCGATTTTTTCGAATTCTGACTCCGGTTATCAGCCGATTTTCCTCGCACTGGGGTGGCCGGACGGTGCTTGCCTAGACGGTTGCAACGAGCCCTCGACCGCGAGAATCGGCTCAGCCGTTGACGAGAAAATCGATTTTTTCGAATTCTGACTCCGGTTATCAGCCGATTTTCCTCGCACTGGGGTGGCCGGACGGTGCTTGCCTAGACGCTTGCAACGAGCCCTCGACCGCGAGAATCGGCTCAGCCGTTGACGAGAAAATCGATTTTTTCGAATTCTGACTCCGGTTATCAGCCGATTTTCCTCGCACTAGGGAGGCCGGACGGTGCTTGCCTAGACGCTTGCAACGAGCCCTCGACCGCGAGAATCGGCTCAGCCGTTGACGAGAAAATCGATTTTTTCGAATTCTGACTCCGGTTATCAGCCGATTTTCCTCGCTTTAAGACGGCCGGACTGCGCTTGCCTAGACGCTTGCAACGAGCCCTCGACCGCGAGAATCGGCTCAGCCGTTGACGAGAAAAACGATTTTTTCGAATTCTGACTCCGGTTATCAGCCGATTTTCCTCGCACTGGGACAACCGGACTGCGCTTGCCAAGACGCTTTCAACGAGCCCTCGACCGCGAGAATTGGCTCAGCCCCAAACCTAACCTAACCTAACCAAACCTAACCTAACCTAACCTAACCCAACCTAACCTAACCTAACCTAACCTAACCTAACCTAACCTAACATAACCTAACCTAACCTAACCTAACCTAACCTAACCTAACCTCGATTTTTTCGAATTCTGACTCCGGTTATCAGCCGATTTTCCTCGCACTGGGGTGGCCGGACGGTGCTTGCCTAGACGCTTGCAACGAGCCCTCGACCGCGAGAATCGGCTCAGCCGTTGACGAGAAAATCGATTTTTTCGAATTCTGACTCCGGTTATCAGCCGATTTTCCTCGCACTGGGGTGGCCGGACGGTGCTTGCCTAGACGCTTGCAACGAGCCCTCGACCGCGAGAATCGGCTCAGCCGTTGACGAGAAAATCGATTTTTTCGAATTCTGACTCCGGTTATCAGCCGATTTTCCTCGCACTGGAATGGCCGGACGGTGCTTGCCTAGACGCTTGCAACGAGCCCTTGACCGCGAGAATCGGCTCAGCCGTTGACGAGAAAATCGATTTTTTCGAATTCTGACTCCGGTTATCAGCCGATTTTCCTCGCACTAGGGTGGCCGGACGGTGCTTTCCTAGACGCTTGCAACGAGCCCTCGACCGCGAGAATCGGCTCAGCCGTTGACGAGAAATTCAATTTTTTCAAATTCTGACTCCGGTTATCAGCCGATTTTCCTCGCACTGGGGTGGCCGGACGGCGCTTGCCTAGACGCTTACAACGAGCCCTCGACCGCGAGAATCGGCTCAGCCCCAAACCTTACCTAACCTTACCAAACCTAACCTAACCTAACCTAACCTAACCTAACCTAACCTAACCTAACCTAACCTAACCTAACCTAACTCGCAGACGCCAGCGAAACTCTCTTGATTGGTGACGAAAACCAGGTGCCCTTCATCGACCGCAATAACGCTTTTGCCCTAAAATACTCCCGTCCAAGCGCCATAACGAGCATCACCCAACAGCTGCTTTGTACGCACAGAAACCCGATGGATGTGGCATATGCGCTCAATCAAATATATGACGGCATATACGCATCCAAAAGCCGAATTCGATCCCTGGTCCTAAAAGGCTATACCGGCGCTACGATTCCGAAAGATACAAATAACACCCTGTATCTTACCCATACCCAAAGAGAGAAAAATCTACTGAAGTCAATGGGGTATGGAACGGGTCAAGCGTCGCAGGTTAACACCATCCATGAGGCCCAGGGATTGACATTCGAAAACGTGGTGATAGTGCGAACAACGGAGACAAAGACCAACATCCATGACGAAATCCCCCATGCGATCGTAGCGGTGTCGCGGCATACCATCAGCTGCACCTACTACACCGATGACATTACAGACGCAATCGCTCAATTCCTTTCGAGGGCTAGCAGCGCGAGCCTCAGTGACATCTGGGATTACAATATCAAAATGGCTATTCGCGACGGGAATGAGGAGGTAGCCAGAAGGCTTCTAAATGAAACAAAAACCGGCTAAATATAATTTGAGATGTAACAAACCTAGAACATAAATGTAACTTAGATATAGACATGACAAAAAAAAAAAAAAAAAAAAAAATAATAATAATAATAATAATAACTCCGCCCGGTTTTTTATATATATTTATCATGTGCCGGGTGTGAGAGTTAATTTAAATATGAAAATAATAATAATAATAATAACAATTATAAACAAAAAAAAATAAAAAAAATAAGAATAAAAAAAAAAAAAAAAAAAAAAATTATAATTATAATTATAAGAATTTCCAACCAAAAAAAAAATAATAATAATAATAATAAAAAAAAAAAAAAAAAAAAAAAAAATTAGATTAATTTAGAATAAGATAGTAGTAATGTAGCATAAGTAATAGAATAAGTAATGCTGCGTTTAGTGTTGTCTTTCGGGTGCGTACGTGCACCATGCATGTAAAGTCACAAATTCTTATGAAAAATAAATAAACTTATAATAAAAGATCAAAAAATAAGACACGGAGGGAACAGTCCGTGGAGAGTTTGACTTATTATAAAAAAAAAAAAAAAACCTAACCTAACCTAACCTAACATAACCTAACCTAACCTAACCTAACCTAACCTAACCTCGATTTTTTCGAATTCTGACTCCGGTTATCAGCCGATTTTCCTCGCACTGGGGTGGCCGGACGGTGCTTGCCTAGACGCTTGCAACGAGCCCTCGACCGCGAGAATCGGCTCAGCCGTTGACGAGAAAATCGATTTTTTCGAATTCTGACTCCGGTTATCAGCCGATTTTCCTCGCACTGGGGTGGCCGGACGGTGCTTGCCTAGACGCTTGCAACGAGACCTCGACCGCGAGAATCGGCTCAGCCGTTGACGAGAAAATCGATTTTTTCGAATTCTGACTCCGGTTATCAGCCGATTTTCCTCGCTTTAAGACGGCCGGACTGCGCTTGCCTAGACGCTTGCAACGAGCCCTCGACCGCGAGAATCGGCTCAGCCGTTGACGAGAAAATCGATTTTTTCGAATTCTGACTCCGGTTATCAGCCGATTTTCCTCGCTTTAAGACGGCCGGACTGCGCTTGCCTAGACGCTTGCAACGAGCCCTCGACCGCGAGAATCGGCTCAGCCGTTGACGAGAAAAACGATTTTTTCGAATTCTGACTCCGGTTATCAGCCGATTTTCCTCGCACTGGGACGGCCGGACTGCGCTTGCCAAGACGCTTGCAACGAGCCCTCGACCGCGAGAATTGGCTCAGCCCCAAACCTAACCTAACCTAACCAAACCTAACCTAACCTAACCTAACCTAACCTAACCTAACCTAACCGAACCTAACCTAACCTAACCTAACCTAACATAACCTAACCTAACCTAACCTAACCTAACCTAACCTAACCTCGATTTTTTCGAATTCTGACTCCGGTTATCAGCCGATTTTCCTCGCACTGGGGTGGCCGGACGGTGCTTGCCTAGACGCTTGCAACGAGCCCTCGACCGCGAGAATCGGCTCAGCCGTTGACGAGAAAATCGAATTTTTCGAATTCTGACTCCGGTTATCAGCCGATTTTCCTCGCACTGGGGTGGCCGGACGGTGCTTGCCTAGACGCTTGCAACGAGCCCTCGACCGCGAGAATCGGCTCAGCCGTTGACGAGAAAATCGATTTTTTCGAATTCTGACTCCGGTTATCAGCCGATTTTCCTCGCACTAAGACGGCCGGACTGCGCTTGCCTAGACGCTTGCAACGAGCCCTCGACCGCGAGAATCGGCTCAGCCGTTGACGAGAAAAACGATTTTTTCGAATTCTGACTTCGGTTATCAGCCGATTTTCCTCGCACTGGGACGGCCGGACTGCGCTTGCCTAGACGCTTGCAACGAGCCCTCGACCGCGAGAATCGGCTCAGCCGTTGACGAGACAATCGATTTTTTCGAATTCTGACTTCGGTTATCAGCCGATTTTCCTCGCACTGAGACGATCGGACTGCGCTTGCCTAGACGCTTGCAACGAGCCCTCGACCGCGAGAATCGGCTCAGCCGTTGACGAGAAAAACGATTTTTTCGAATTCTGACTCCGGTTATCAGCCGATTTTTCTTGCACTGGGGTGGCCGGTCGGCGCTTGCCTAGACGCTTGCAACGAGCCCTCGACCGCGAGAATCGGCTCAGCCGTTGACGAGAAAATCGATTTTTTCGAATTCTGACTCCGGTTACCAGCCGATTTTCCTCGCACTGGGACGACCGGACTGCGCTTGCCTAGACGCTTGCAATGAGCCCTCGACCGCGAGAATCGGCTCAGCCGTTGACGAGAAAATCGATTTTTACGAATTCTGACTCCGGTTATCAGCCGATTTTCCTTGCACTGGGGTGGCCGGACGGCGCTTGCCTAGACGCTTGCAACGAGCCCTTGACCGCGACAATCGGCTCAGCCGTTGACGAGAAAATCGATTTTTTCGAATTCGGACTCCGGTTATCAGCCGATTTTCCTTGCACTGGGGTGGCCGGACGGCGCTTGCCTAGACGCTTGCAACGAGCCCTTGACCGCGACAATCGGCTCAGCCGTTGACGAGAAAATCGATTTTTTCGAATTCTGACTCCGGTTATCAGCCGATTTTCCTCGCACTAGGGAGGCCGGACGGTGCTTGCCTAGACGCTTGCAACGAGCCCTCGACCGCGAGAATCGGCTCAGCCGTTGACGAGAAAATGGATTTTTTCGAATTCTGAGTCCGGTTATCAGCCGATTTTCCTCGCACTGGGACGGCCGGACTGCGCTTGCCTAGACGCTTGCAACGAGCCCTCGACCGCGAGAATCGGCTCAGCCGTTGACGAGAAAATCGATTTTTTCGAATTCTGACTCCGGTTATCAGCCGATTTTCCTCGCACTGGAGTGGCTGGACGGCGCTTGCCTAGACGCTTGCAACGAGCCCTTGACCGCGAGAATCGGCTAAGCCGTTGACGAGAAATTCAATTTTTTCGAATTCTGACTCCGGTTATCAGCCGATTTTCCTCGCACTGGGGTGGCCGGACGGCGCTTGCCTAGACGCTTACAACGAGCCCTCGACCGCGAGAATCGGCTCAGCCCCAAACCTTACCTAACCTAACCAAACCTAACCTAACCTAACCTTTTTTTTTTTTATTACGCTGGCGAAAATGCATCCACGCATCCCTCCCCGAAACAGGGAGGCCCAAACCGCGCCGTTTCCGGGAGGGTATGTGGGACTCGCCGGCCGAGAGGCGGCCGGAATACCCACTAAAAAAACCAGCGATGTTCCTTCTTGCGCCTGGCGACTGGGTCACGGGAACACTTGCGCAATCTTCCGCGACCCAGCCGGCGGCGTCCGCCGAGGCAGACCCTCCATTGGGGACCCCACTACGTGGTCCCTATCACCGTCCGGCGCACCAGGAACATGCGGTGCGCCTTCCGACTCGAGGAATTGGCTCCACGGGCGACGGGCACCTCATGGCCGTCGTCCGGAGCTCCTCTCTAGGGTGGCAGGCGGCGTTCATCTGCACGTCGCCTGCGTCCCGCCCTGCGGCGGCGGAGAGGGTCCGCGACCGCGTCTTCCTCTCGCCGTTTTTCCGCCGCCTCCTTCTGTCCCATCACTTCCTCGCAGAAGTTAGCGACGGCTTTCCAGGAGTTCTCGCTGCTCACCATGGCGTGAACGACGGTGCGCAGCGAGAGTTCGGGCCCCATCTGGGCCACAAGTGCGGCGCGCTGGGGCAACCATTGGACACACGACTCCAGCGTATGCTGGGCGGTGTCCTCAGCGTGGCCGCACTCATGGCACACCTCAGTGGGCTCTCGTCTCGCGACCCTGCACAGATACCTCCCGAAGCAGCCGTGCCCCGAGAGGATCTGCACAAGGTGGAAAGAGAGAGCGCCATGTGTCCGGCCCGTCCAGAGCTCGAGGACAGGCCGGATTGCCTCGATAGTGCGGTGGCCGGCCGTCGGCGCCAGAAGCCGCTCCCGCCAGCGAGTAACAAGATCAGCCTCCGCCGACTGCCGCCACGCACGCTTCTGTACTGCCGTGGGGCGTTGCCCACGTAGCCGCGCATCTGCCACCCGCCAGTACATTTCGGTGAGCATTTCGGCGTCCAAATCCCAAGGCGGCGTCCCCGCCAACACACAAGCCGCCTCACATGATATGGTGCGGTACCCCCGTGCCACTCTGACGGCCATGACCCTTTGCGGTTTCCGCAACAGGGCCCGGGTTTGGGGGTTTAGCGTGTCCGACCAGACGGGCGCTCCGTAGAGCGCCATGGATCGCACCACACCTGTGTATAGGCGGCGACACCTCAAACTCGGTCCACCCACATTTGGCAGCAGCCGACTCAGGGCTCCTGCTGCCCCCACGAGCTTCGGGGCAAGACGCCGGAAATGCTCGTGGAATCTCCACCGGCTGTCGAGGATCAGCCCTAAGTACTTCATCGTACGCTCGACGCCGATGGAGACTCCACCCACTATCAACTCAGACCGGGCGGGGGGCGCTCCACGTGGTCCGTAGAAGCACAACGCCTCGGACTTGTGCAGCGCTACCTCCAAACCCAGCTTTCGAATCCTGGCCACGACGTGGGCCACGCCGGCTGTGGCCCTACATCGGGCCTCCCGAAAGGTACTCCCGCGAGCCGTCACGAGGGTGTCATCGGCATAACAGATGACTTCGACGCCCCCCACAACGGCCCCGCGCAACACCCAGTCGTACCCGATGTTCCACAGGAGGGGACCAAGGATCCCTGAGGAACACCGCACGACATCTCTCTCTCCGACCAACCCTCGCTGGTCGGGTATCCGACCGATCGTGCAGACAAGTAGGCCGCTACAACCCTCCTCAGGTACAGCGGCACCGTGTGGTACCTCAGTGCCTCCTTTATGCAACTCCAGGGCAAGGTGTTGAAGGCGTTAGCAATGTCAAGAGACACCGCCACCAGCACCTCACCCTGGGACACCGCACTATCCGCAAGGGCCCTCACTCGAGCGAGTGCGTCAATGGTGGACCTGCCCTTGCGGAAGCCGAACTGGTTGTCACTGAGATCTGGCCCTATTGTCTCCAAGTGGCAGACGAGGCGGGCGGCGATGACACGCTCGAAGAGCTTGCCCACCTCGTCCAGCAACACGATCGGTCGGTACGCTGACGGCTCGTGAGCCGGGCGTCCATCCTTTCGGAGCAGAACCAGTTTCCCCTTCTTCCATTGTCCCGGAAACTGACCCCGCTCAAGGCATGTATCGAAAAGTGCCCGGACCCACGGCTCGAGTGGCCCCAACGCTAGAGCCCAGGCGCGGCCAGGGACGCCGTCAGGACCAGGTGCGGTGTTTTTTGCACGCATGCGCAGCACCGCCGCCCTCAGCTCTCCACCCGTGATCGGGGCCGCGCCCGGGCTCAGTTCTTCCTCCACAGTAGGAGGCACCATGCGAGGCGCCTCGCGTTCGGCTCCGTCCGGGAACAGAGCCGAGACCACCGACTCCACGGCGGGAGGCTGGAGACTCTGGGTGATTGGTGGGGCCCAGGATCGGAGCTTCTTGCGCACCGCCTTGTAGGGTCTCCCGAATGGGTCTGCGTCCAGAGTCGCCAGCATCTCATCGTCAGCCAGATCTTTTGCCTTGCCGATGGCCACACGCAGCGACCTCACCGCGCTCCTGTAGAGGGAGTAGAGCCGCTCTTCTTCCTCCGAGTCTCGTCCCCTCCGCCGGCGGCAACGGGTGTATTGGCGTCTCGCCTCTACGCAGGATCTGCGCAACAGCGTGAGCTCTTCAGACCACCAATACACCGCTTGCCTGGAGGGGACAGAGCGCACTCTAGGCATGGCCCCGTCACAAACGTGCGACATGGCCACACCGAGTCGCGCCACCTCCTCCTCCACCTCAACTATGTTGCCTTCCCGTGGCGCGGAAAACCACGCCTCAACCAGAGCAACCTCCACCAGAAAGTCCCGGTCCATACGTGACAGCGACCAACTGGACCGTCCACTCGCGGAGGTTGGGCCGAGCCGCTCGGGGTCACTGGATTCGCAGTGATACCGAACCTCACATATCGATGGTCCGACAGCGTCTCCACGATTTCTAGCACCTCCCAGCCCCGAACACGGCGCGCTAGGGCGGCATCAGCGAAGGTGACATCCACGATGGAGCCACCTTGTTGCCGCACGCAGGTGTTGACCGACCCCCGGTTTAGGACCGTGAGTCCGGTTGCCGTTGCCCACTCCCCCAGCTCCTGCCCACGCGGATCCGTTGCTGGACAGCCCCATGCCACAGATTTGGCATTGAGATCCCCAGCAACAAGCACGCGGCCAGTGCGACCTCTGCCTATCAGGACGCTGACCTCAGCGAGAAGCTGCTCAAAGTCGGCAAGACTCCGATTCGGCGAGAAGTACACCCCGATCACCATTATTTCCCCGATAGTAGCTGAGACGTATCCCCGACCTCGGACTACATCGACTAAGGCCGGCGCGCCAACCACGGACCGAGACGTCATGGCCACCACTCCATCAAGATCCCCCACCCAATCATTCCCAGATGGAACACGGTAGGGCTCCGCTACCACGACTACGTGAATCGACCACTCCGCCATGCTCTGAAACAGGAGGTCCTGAGCTCTGGCGCAGTGATTGAGGTTCGCCTGGAGGAAGTTCAGGTCCATACTTAACCTACGGCCATTGGAACCTCCTCCTCCTCACGCTGCGTTTGCGTCCGCTGGGATGAGGGAGAAGACTTCCCTCCCTTCTTCTTCTTTTGCCCTTTTGCTTGGGAAGCGCAGGTCTTGCTGCCCACCCGATGCTCCGCCGATAGTCCAGCCGCCGCACAAACAATGCATTTCAGCGCAGCGGAGCAATCGCGGGCCTTGTGGCCGGCTTGGCCGCAGCGGAAGCACAACATGCTGCGGTCAGTCGCCTCCTTGCACTGGGCAGCCATGTGCCCGGGTGCGAGGCACCTGAAACACATGAGGGGCCGAGCGTCCAGCAACTTTATCCTCGCAGACACCCAGCCCACGAGAAGCCTTCCTCCAGCCACCACCTTCTTAGCGGCCGCTACGGGGCAGTGCACTAGCACTGACCCAAGTCCGTCATACCCACTTCTAACCTCACCGGCCCGCACCTGCTCGGCGGGACACCCTCCCACTGATGCAACCGCAGCGACCACTTCATCACAGGTAACGGAGTCGTCCAAGCCTGTAACACGCAGGTCAACAGACTTTATGGGTCTTGAGACCTGGACCACTTCGTCACCCAAAACCTCCTTAAGCTTTTTAGCTAGGGAGTCGGCCTTTTCGGCACTAGACGCCCCCGGGAACTCAAACAGCCGGCCACCCGTGGCCGCCTTTCTAAGTCGGACTCCTTGAGCGCCGAAATCCGCTGCGTCAATCTTGCTTTTAGCAGCGGCGATTGCCTTCGCGTAAGTCACACCCCTTTCCTCCGCTCCCGGCCGTAATGTCAGGACTACGGCTGACGACTGAGGTGTGCGAAGCTTGCGGGTGCGATTCTTCGCTTCGGGTCGAGCTTTGGGACCCACTTTCGTCCAACCCGTTAATGCTGGCTGCGACAGCCGCTGCTCCTGATGTTTGTGCGAGCCAGACTCCAGGACCTCAGACTTCTTCTTTTTCTTTTTCTTCTTCTTTTTCTTCTTCTGTTTTTCCCCATTTGACGATGGAGAAGAAGCCGAAGCGGACGGGCCTTCCTTCGTCACTGGCGCTCGGGTCCCACTAGCCCTGGAACTTTTTTGATTCTGAGGCGGCTCAGACAGCGAATGCCCTGTCAGCCTGCTGGGTCCAGGCTGGGCTACCGCTGGGGCTGTCTTTCCCACTGCCGACTTCTTGGCACCCTGAGTGGATGCTGAGGCTGCGGCGGCATACGTGCGGCCATCCTTCCCGACATCGGACGCCAAAGGCGGCCGCAAAGTCTTCTCCGGGAGGAGTCTGTCCTCCATTGCTGCCAGCCGGGCATTCACCATTCCCCCGACCTGGAGCATAACCGTGCGACACACCTCATCCAATGAGGGTGTCACGTTTCCATGTGATTGAGAAGGTCGCGTCACAGGAAGCGCCTTCCCGGTCATATCTGAAGGAGTGGGAGCAGAACTCTGTTTCCGCAACCTCTCCATTTCCTCTCTTATCTCCGCTATCTCTCTCCGTAGGCTGTCCATCTCGGCCTTCAGGCGAGCGTTGTCCGCCTGCAGTTTTTGAGTCTCATCCGTGACAGTGCGCGACCCTAAGACCGTCACTGCGTCCCTAATTGATGCTGCCGCGTCCTTGAGGTCACGCACGAATGTGCCTTTGAGGTGAGAAGACTTAGTAGCTACCTTAGTGATGAGCTCCAAGTCCTCTAGCACTTGGTCTTGTAATTGAGCAGCAGTTTTCTCGTCCACCCGCTGCCCAGATGTTACCTTGACGCGTGTCTCCCGTCGAAAGCGGGCGACGACGGCATCACGTAGCAACTGTTCTTCTGCCTTTTCTTTGGCTTGGGCTTTCTCCTCTGCTCTCTTCTCCAACTTTAAAGCCTCCCTGGCCTTGCCAAGCCCGACGAACCGCCCATGTATAGGCGGACGTCCTCTTCCTCTCGTAGGAGTGGGGAAGGGGGTCGCCGGTCTCTCTTCGTCAGTCGACATATCGTCTACCGACGCCTCACTGAGACGAGGCCTTTTTATTCCCGCACAAAGTCCCACATCTGAACCAGAGCCCGATCTCGATCTGGGCCTACTCTCCACAGTAATGAGGCTGCAGTCGGATAATTCCGAGGCAGCATCGTCCTCGCCGTTTTTCTTCCTTCTCTCATCTTTATCCTTTTCCTCCTCCTCTTCCCTACTCCTCTTCCAGAATCTTCCACCCAACTTTGCTCTCTCTATCACCACTCTCACCTCTCTCTCCTCACGCTGATTGGCCCCCCCGTATACATGGGGCCGATGCACCGGCTCTTCCGGTGCACCAAGGGATTCCCCGCGAACGGGACCCTCCCGGGTAGTTATTTCTATCGGCGTGCTATTCATTTTGTTGGTTTGGTGCCCTAATGACTGGAACCCCTCCAGCCATTCATCCCATCGGCAGGCCCACCTTGGGAATTAGGGTGATTTTTATAGAGGTTGTCTTCCTCGCGGCCCCTCGCTCAGTGCGTGGGGCCCCCGGTCCGCTCAGTGTGGATTACGGGTTGCCCGACAGTGGCCGAAGCCAGCGCCCACCGGCCATGAAGACCGGCGGACCCGCCGCGCCGCGCAAAGATGCGCCCCTCCGTGTGCTAGTTTTGGTTCGCGCCGGGTTTCCCCGGTACCTCATTATGAGGCATGCCCCTATCCACCACCTGGGGACGCGCCCGATGGGGGACTAGCAACCCCTCACGGGAACCTAACCTAACCTAACCTAACCTTACCTAACCTAACCTAACCTAACCTAACATAACCTAACCTAACCTAACCTAACCTAACCTCGATTTTTTCGAATTCTGACTCCGGTTATCAGCCGATTTTCCTCGCACTGGAGTGGCCGGACGGTGCTTGCCTAGACGCTTGCAACGAGCCCTCGACCGCGAGAATCGGCTCAGCCGTTGACGAGAAAATCGATTTTTTCGAATTCTGACTCCGGTTATCAGCCGATTTTCCTCGCACTGGGGTGGCCGGACGGTGCTTGCCTAGACGCTTGCAACGAGCCCTCGACCGCGAGAATCGGCTCAGCCGTTGACGAGAAAATCGATTTTTTCGAATTCTGACTCCGGTTATCAGCCGATTTTCCTCGCACTAGGGAGGCCGGACGGTGCTTGCCTAGACGCTTGCAACGAGCCCTCGACCGCAGAATCGGCTCAGCCGTTGACGAGAAAATCGATTTTTTCGAATTCTGACTCCGGTTATCAGCCGATTTTCCTCGCTTTAAGACGGCCGGACTGCGCTTGCCTAGACGCTTGCAACGAGCCCTCGACCGCGAGAATCGGCTCAGCCGTTGACGAGAAAAACGATTTTTTCGAATTCTGACTCCGGTTATCAGCCGATTTTCCTCGCACTGGGACGGCCGGACTGCGCTTGCCAAGACGCTTGCAACGAGCCCTCGACCGCGAGAATTGGCTCAGCCCCAAACCTAACCTAACCTAACCAAACCTAACCTAACCTAACCTAACCTAACCTAACCTAACCTAACCTAACCTAACCTAACCTAACCTAACCTAACATAACCTAACATAACCTAACCTAACCTAACCTAACCTAACCTAACCTAACCTAACCTAACCTCGATTTTTTCGAATTCTGACTCCGGTTATCAGCCGATTTTCCTCGCACTGGGGTGGCCGGACGGTGCTTGCCTAGACACTTGCAACGAGCCCTCGACCGCGAGAATCGGCTCAGCCGTTGACGAGAAAATCGATTTTTTCGAATTCTGACTCCGGTTATCAGCCGATTTTTCTTGCACTGGGGTGGCCGGTCGGCGCTTGCCTAGACGCTTGAAACGAGCCCTCGACCGCGAGAATCGGCTCAGCCGTTGACGAGAAAATCGATTTTTTCGAATTCTGACTCCGGTTATCAGCCGATTTTCCTCGCACTGAAATGGCCGGACGGTGCTTGCCTAGACGCTTGCAACGAGCCCTTGACCGCGAGAATCGGCTCAGCCCATGACGAGAAAATCGATTTTTTCAAATTCTGACTCCGGTTATCAGCCGATTTTCCTCGCACTAGGGTGGCCGGACGGTGCTTTCCTAGACGCTTGCAACGAGCCCTCGACCGCGAGAATCGGCTCAGCCGTTGACGAGAAATTCAATTTTTTCGAATTCTGACTCCGGTTATCAGCCGATTTTCCTCGCACTGGGGTGGCCGGACGGCGCTTGCCTAGACGCTTACAACGAGCCCTCGACCGCGAGAATCGGCTCAGCCCCAAACCTTACCTAACCTTACCAAACCTAACCTAACCTAACCTAACCTAACCTAACCTAACCTAACCTAACCTAACCTAACCACCGGCAAAATACCCCTCTGCCCATATCTCGGACAGCATCGAAGCTAGAGCTTTGAAACCTGGGAACTTTTTAACCATCTCGGAGTGCTCCAAAACTTGGCCCCAACAGTTTTCGTCTACCCCTCCCCTCACCCCTCTCTCGAGCCAAAATCGCCATCACTTCCACCAGCCTAGAAGAGTAGTCAGGTCCAGGAGCCGCTGCACCGAAACCAACAGCCATCGAGAGTCTACAACACCAAGACCTCCAACGCGCGTAAAGGACTCACCGTGGGACGCTGCGCGGGACACCATCCGGCGCACAGTGAACATCAGGAAAGCTCTAATAGATAACACAACAAACACATAACACACAAACACTCACAAACTTTTAAGAATGTCATCTCCAAACACAACAACAGTAACGGATTTGGCCTCGGCGGAGGCTGCATCGGACACCTCAAAGACCTCAAGATCCTCAAAATCCGTACCGTCGGTAAAGTCCACCTCGCGCGCGGCAGCCCAGAAGGAGCGGCCCAGCGTGAGATCGACCAAACCGACCAAAACATTAAGGGAAAGAGTACTACTTAGGAGTACTTCAAGAAGGTCATCAGTGAGCGAGGACACAACCGAGCAGCCTCCGTCGGGGCAGCCACACACAACGTCCATGACACAGTCGCCAACGGACATCGGAGCACATGATATAGAATCCTGGAACACATTAGAGGTTCCCCAAGTGGAATTCCCCAGGATAGACTACTTGGAGTCCGAAGAAGATCTTTCGGATGGCTCCTCCACCTCAGGCCAAATGCCAATTGGCCGACCCAGCTACGTTTACCTCACCACTAAGAGGACGGGAGTGGAGATGGACGCGGCGACAAAAATTGCTAATGAGACGCTGCAGCGAGGCAAGGAAGCGTTGGAAGCAGCTGGAAACATGAAGAGGGAATGCAAACAAATCGCAATAGACTGTTTGCAGACCCTCTACGAGACAATCCTATCGCTGTCGGACTCCCGCTCGCGGCATAAATTTAATCTGGAGAAGGAACGGCATCACCATGCGAAGGAAATTGTGTCCATAGAAAGGGCACACAGCAAACAGCTGGTGACGTCCGTACAGGAAATAAATAAAAAACTGGATGACACTCAAAACATACTGCAACAAACTAAGGAGGAAACCCAAACGATAAGAAGCTGGCTAGGGTACGAGACCCGAGAACCCTACCAGCAGATCAAGGAAACTGCGCAAAAGGTCACGGTTCTGGAACACCTTATCAAGGAGCTCAACAACAAGATCTCGGCGCCTAGTAAGGATAAAGCCAAAGTACAGGAGGAGAGAGCATCCACCCACTTCGAGAAGTTGTCCAACCAACTGGACAGCATACGGAGGAAGGTGGACAACACAGAAGGCCAATCTCTGCAAGGCCGTCCCCTGCCACAGACGCCCCCCCAACACCCCCTGAAAGGCGTCTCAAAGGACAGGAAGAACTGCTTAAAGCTATAGCGGAGGTGAAAACAGCCATCAAAACAGCCGAGACAAACATCACCGGCCAAATAAGAGACTCCCCCCCAACCCAGCTACAAACATCTACGTTAATGGGGGGGGACATGGCTGAGCATCTAAAGCCAATAGAGGAGCGACTTGAGGCCGTGTCATCGGAGCTGCGGACAATGAGAGAGGAGAGGAGCAGAACGCCCCCCCCAACCACAAACTTGGGGTCAGAGCTGGCGCTAGCGGGGCTGGTAAAAACTGTGGCCCCGGCACAGGCTCACACTGTCTCATACGCGCGAACAGCGGCTAAACCAAAACCTCCGACCCCCAACCACACCCTAATAGTCAAATCAACCGATCCCGATAAAACCGGGGACAAAGTGATTCAGGACATAAGGAAAGCACTGGACGTAAAACAGTCCGGTGCAAGGATAGACAGGGTGCGCAAAGGGCGGGATCAAAAGGTCATATTAACTTGCAGCACAAAGGAAGACCTCCAACTGGTGCAATCAAAATTATAAACAGACCGAGAATTAAAGGCAACAATCCCTAAAACTAATAACCCCCTGGCAAGGATAAGAGACGTCCTCACATACAACACCAATGAGGACATTGAGGGGTACATAAGGTCTCAAAACAACCGCCTCCTACAAGGGTTAAAGGACCAGGATATCACGATAAAGGTGAGGTACCGCAAAAAAGCCAGGAACCCATTGGAATGTCACCTGGTCCTTGAACTATCCCCAGAGGTCCACAAACGATTCCTGGAGGCAGGAAAAGTTTACGTGGATATGCAGAGGAGGCCAATAGAAGACCAGTCCCCACTAGTCCAATGCGTAAAGTGTCTAGGGTTCGGTCATACCAAATCCATCTGCAAAGAGGAGCATCAGAAATGCAGTTACTGCGGGGAACAACACCTTTGGGAAGACTGCCAAAACAGAAAGAGTGGGAATCCACCCACCTGCGGTAACTGTAAAAAAGCAACGTCAAAAACCAATTTAAATCACAACGCCTTCAGCATGGAATGCCCGGAGAAACAAAAATGGGACTCCATAGCGAGGTCCAGAATCTCCTATTGCTAAAGGCGCCACGGTGGAAATGAAACAACTTAAAATAATTCAGGCAAACCTTCAGCGATCGAAGCTCGCAACAACAGAGCTAATCAAAGAGGCAGGGTCTAGAGGAATAAAAATAGCCCTGATCCAGGAACCCTACGTCGGGAAAACTGGTACAATAAAACAACACCCAGGGCTAAAGATAATCCAATGCACCCTGAACCGCCAGAAACCGGTGAAGGCGGCAATCCTGATTTTCGGTGACCAGCTGGAGGTAATACACGACCCCCAGCTGGTCACCGAAACGGAGGCGGCTGTCCTAGTGGTGGCGGGATCGCTGAAGGTGGGCTTGATATCCGTGTACTACGAGGGAGACCAAGATTTAGAGCCATACATAGATAGGACTCAAAAAATAATTAACAATATAAAAACTAACAACATCATCCTAGCAGGCGACGTGAATGCCTGGAGCTATTGGTGGGGCAGTCGAACTGAGGACCAAAGAGGAGCGGCGTACGCCTCCTTTCTAGACAGCATCAACTTTCACATACTCAACGCGGGGGACACACCAACATTTGAGACGTATAGAGGTTCGGATCTCCGGACCAGCATTGTGGACGTCACGGCGTGCAGCGAATCGCTGCTGGGACGTACGGAGGGATGGAAAGTAGAGAGGGACATCACAACCTCCGACCACAATGCCATCACATTCGCCATACGCCTAGAATCGGAACTAAGATCACTTACGCCTGTAACAACCCGGAGGTACAATACGAAAAAGGCCCGCTGGTTGGACCTCACCAAACATCTTAAGGAAGCCCTAGCCAGCAGAAACATCAACGCCATAAGCATCTCCGAAATACATACCCCCGAGGAACTGGAAGTTGTCGTGGACCAATTCATAGCATCTATTCACGAGGCGTGCGACGGCTCAATCCCAAGGATAAGCTCCCGAACTGGCAAACCCCTTCCGCCATGGTGGAATAAGACCTTAGCGGCAAAGAAAGCGGAGGTACTGCGCAGAAAACGCAGAATCCGCAATGCCGCACCGTCACGGAGGAAGGGAGTCATCGACCAATATCTCAAGGCAAAACAGGAATACATTGAAGAAGCCAATACAGCACAAACAGAGAGTTGGAAGGAATTTTGCACAACACAGGAAAAAGAGAGCATGTGGGATGGAGTGTACCGTGTCATAAGGCAAACAACGCGAAGCCAGGAGGATGCGCTGCTAAGGGACAGCGAGGGTAAAACACTAAGCCCGGAAGACTCAGCGAAACTCTTGGCATATGCGTTCTATCCAGACGACACCGAAGCTACAGACACGCCATACCAAATGCAACTCAGAAAAAAAGTGCAGTCCAGTAATATCACCTCAAGCCTGTCTGAGGACGACCCTCCCTTTACACCAATCGAGCTGGAATCAGTGCTGAAATCACTGAACCCCAAAAAGGCTCCAGGTCCGGACGGGTTGACCCCAGACATTTGCACGAAGGTAATCAGTGCGGTTCCGGACAGCTTCATTGCGCTTGCCAACAAATGCCTGGAACTGGGTTACTTCCCGGAACCATGGAAGAGCGCCCATGTGATAATACTTCGGAAACCTGGGAAGGACGACTACACCCAACCTAAGTCGTACAGACCCATCGGCCTGTTGTCAGTTCTGGGCAAAATAGTTGAAAAACTACTGGTTGGCAGGCTGCAGTGGAGAATCCTCCCAACTCTCAACAGACGTCAATACGGGTTCACACCGCAGCGCGGAACGGAGGACGCCCTCTATGATCTTGTCCAACACATAAGACAGGAGGTCCAAGAGAAAAAACCGTTCTAATGGTATCTCTGGATATAGAGGGAGCCTTCGACAACGCATGGTGGCCAGCCCTAAAAAACCAACTCATAAACAAAAAATGCCCCAAAAACCTCTACGCACTAACTTGCTCGTACCTTGAGAACCGTAAAGTATTGGTAAACTACGCACGTGCACGATACGAAAAAGGAACCAATAAAGGATGTGTGCAAGGTTCTATAGGGGGACCGACCTTCTGGAACCTTATACTGGACTCCCTCCTCAACCTAATAGAGAACGAAGGCGTCTATTGCCAAGCTTTCGCAGACGATGTGGTTCTGGTAATCTCCAAAAAAGACACCAGTCAGATAACAGAAGCGGCTAATAACATCCTAGCACGCATAGTAGAATGGGGGAACCAAAATAAGCTAAACTTCGCTCCACACAAAACCAAGGCAATGGTGGTGACGAGGAAGCTTAAATACGATCCCCCATTACTTCAAATGGGCAATAACAGGATCGAGCTAGTTGAAGAAATAAAACTACTCGGTCTTGTTATAGATAAAAGACTGTCCTTTATACCACATGTGGCCGCTACCTGCAAAAAGACAGCGGACATTTATAAGCAACTAGCATGTGCAGCGAAGGTCACGTGGGGTATAAATAGCGAGATTATCAGAACCATATACGTTGCGGTGATAGAGCCGATCACTTTATACGCTGCAAACGTCTGGCACTCATCAACTGAATTACAAACGGTACAGGACATGCTAACTTCGATCCAGAGAGGGTATGCGCAGAAGATCTGCAAGGCGTACCGAACAGTGTCGCACACCTCGGCACTAGTCCTGGCTGGTCTTATACCTCTAGACCTAAGGGTACGCGAGGCTGGGAATCTATACCTCGCGAAAAAGAACTACTCAAGGGACTACATACCACCCAAGGGGGAGCTAGAGCAGTGGGTTCAATACCTGGAATACCCACACCCATCCAGGCTAATAAGTATCAAATACAAGTCGCTGGAGACCCTGGATGAGAACACAACTGAACCCCATCACATAACCGGACCGCAGATCTACACCGACGGTAGTAAGATCGAAGGAAATGTAGGAGCAGCGCTCACGTGGTGGGAGGAAGACCGAGAAATCAGGAGTGCCATGTTTAAGCTCAGCTCGGAATGCACAGTGTTCCAGGCAGAACTTTATGCACTGCACAAGGCTATAAGCTTGATTAAGCAGAGCGGAGTGCGGGTATCAAACGTCATGAGTGACTCTAAATCGGCTCTAGAGCTCCTCGAAAACCCTAAAACAACCCACCCTCTAGCAAAAAAGATCAAAGAGGACTGGCAGGACCTAAGGAGCGAAGGTAGACAGGTAAACCTCTTCTGGGTCCGTGCCCATATAGGTACAAAAGGAAATGAACGTGCAGATGAACTAGCAAAAATGGCAGCAAAACTAAATAAAACACCAGTTTACTCAAAAGTTCCAATATCATTTGTCAAAGGAAGTATAAGAGAAGAAACCATCAACCAGTGGCAAGACAGATACGTCACGGCAAAGACGGGCCAGGTGACAAAAATCTTCTTCCCTGACGTACGCACAGCATACGGGATCATAAGGAAAATAAAAATGACCCCAGTCCTTTGCCAGGCTTTCACTGGTCACGGCGGACTCTCGGAGTACTTGCACCGCTTCCACCTCAAAGGCAGCCCAGCCTGCGAATGCGACCCTTCTGCAAATGAGACAGTGGAACACGTAATAACAGAATGTCCTCGTTTTGCATCGGCACGATTGGATCTGGAAAACGAAATAGACTGCGACATAACAAAAGAAGAGCTACACAGCATCCTCGAGAACTCTGCAAAAAGACCAAACCTCCTCGAATTCCTGGAAAGAATTTTCAAAATCGCAGCCAAAAGAAACAGCACACTGGCGCCGATTACCACCACTGTAGAACAGACGCAGCCCGATCCAAAGCAACTCTTACTTCCGGTGACAAGTCAGCCAGCTCAAAAACTGTCGGTTAGACAATTACTAGCCATGAGCGAAACGGGCGAACCGGGCTTGAGGATCCGAGGGGTAGCATTGTTCATGGATAACAACTCGGAGAGACTAGGCATATGCTTCTGCGTCGCTAACGAGTCCAGCAGGGTAATGATATCTCCAGGACTAGCGGTGCTACTAAAAGGCAGCACCACCAGAAACACGGTGAGACGCAGAACATACGAAACTTGGCCGATCACGGAAGTGATGGATCATAAATTCAGGGTAGTTCGCGCGAAGAACAAAACTATTGCAGTCTTCAACTGGGACTATCCATCATCCTCTTTCGCGCTCGCCAACTTAATGCTTACCAGCCTCTCCAACGTGAACACAGACATCCCTCGGACAGTAAGTATAGACGCCCTAGCTGTCGGCTACGAAAAAGGCAAAGTAGAGGACTTATTGGGATGCCTGAAACTCTCAAAGAAACATGAGGTCATCGTCTATGAAAACAGGGGTGAAGACCTCAGTTTTCTAAGACAAGAAAAACGCTTCACCTTCTCAGCAACACGGCCCTGTGGATCCGATAGACTCCAAAGACAACTTGATGAGTCCAATGGGGAAGCCGGACTCCGGCCTAATCCAACTGAGGCCGGTAGGTCCTTCGCGGCTGCTGTGAATAAATTCCACGCAGCCATTCAGTGCATCTCGGGCGACCCATTGTGGACCAGGGCCTCAAAACACACAGAAAGATTAGCCAAGGCAATACCAGCAGCCTTAAAACCAAAAAAAAGAGGGGCAGCTACCAAACCCCGTCAAAACCCCACAAGGGCGGAAATGGGGCAGGTGGAAACCCCTAAATTCAGAAACAGTGACAACCCCAGGGATCTTGTAATTAATGCCTTCCTGGAATTCCGGGCACTTGTGTCGGCAGAGCTTGGGATCAGCCGTAAGACATGTGAGGAGATCGCGCAGTCTTATCGGCTACAGGCCCAGGGTATGCTAGGCGTGAGACTGGAAGAAGCGGAAGCGGCCATATTTAACAACGAGACCTCACAACTTATAGCAGGCACAATAAGAGGCGATTACATGGCTGCCTATAGCGAAACGGGGGGCTTTATTTACAAGAACAAGAACAACACCTTCTACTCACCAGCGGGGAATCCAATCTTAATAGTGGCCAAATGCACCAAGGTCATGCTGGGTGAAAGGACGTTGGAAATGGCTAGAGAGTTGGCTGGTTTAGAAGACGAATCCCTAGATCACTGGACAGTGCCCAAAATAACCTGGGTAAACGGAGTTCCTGGCTGCGGTAAAACAACTTGGATAGTCAGGAACTTCGATAAGGAAAGGGATGTCGTGGTCTCCACAACAAAGGAGGCCGTGGAGGACCTGAGGGAGCAGCTCACACCATGTATAGGAACGGACACGAAGACCAAAGTCCGCACTTTAGCATCGGTCCTGGTAAGAGGATTCGGAGAGCCTGAGAAAGCTAAATGCAGACGCATAATAGTGGACGAGGCTCTCATGAACCACTTCGGGGCCATAATCATGGCAGCTAAACTCGCAGGAACTGAGGAGATCCTCTTGTTCGGAGACATAAACCAGCTATCGTACATAGAGCGGAACAATGCCTTCCACCTAGCATACAGCCGTCCCGACGTGATAGCGAACATAGATAAGGAACTTTTGTGTACGCACAGAAATCCCATGGATGTAGCATATGCCCTCAATATCATCTACGATGGCATATACTCGTCAAAACCAATAGTACGATCCCTGGAGATGAAAGGGTATAGTGGCGCAACGATCCCGAAAGATACCGACGGTACCTTATATCTTACCCACACGCAAGCCGAGAAGGAGCTTTTAAAAGCGGAAGGCTACGGAACGGGTAAAGGATCACGCGTAAACACAATCCACGAGGCCCAGGGAGCGTCATTTGACAATGTGATAATTGTGCGTACACAACAGGGCCCTAAGAAGATCCATAATAGCGTACCTCATGCAGTCGTCGCAATTTCCAGGCATAAAGTGCACTGCATTTACTATACCGATGATAGCACTGACGCCGTGTCCAAACTCATCAACCGCACTCAAAGTGCGTCGACTGAAGAGATTATCCAGCAAAACGCTAAGATGTCCATTCGCGACGGGAACATAGAATTGGCCGAAAAACTGTTAAGCCTGACGCAACCACAACACCAAACCGGCTGCACACCTACTAACAACTAAACTAACATAGTATTATTAAGCACACCGAATGTACGACGAAGGAACAAAAAAAAAAAAAAATATATATATATAATAATAATAATAATAATAAAAAAAAAAAAAAAAAAAAAAAAAAAAAAATAATAATAATAATAATAATAATAAATAATTAAAAAAAAAAAAAAAAAAAGAAAAAAAAAAAAAGAAAAAAAAAAAAAAAAAAATTAGTTAAGTACTAGTAAGTAGAAATTAAGTAACAAAAATGTAATACTCTACTAAAAAACTAACACCTGATGTTCACATATTTTTTACGAAATAAAGCATAAAAAACATTTTCAAAATACAAAAAAGTCGTGGACGAGCACAGTCCGCGGTCTTTTATTAAAAAAAAAAAAAAAAAAAAAACCTAACCTAACCTAACCTAACCTAACCTAACCTCGATTTTTTCGAATTCTGACTCCGGTTATCAGCCGATTTTCCTCGCACTGGGGTGGCCGGACGGTGCTTGCCTAGACGCTTGCAACGAGCCCTCGACCGCGAGAATCGGCTCAGCCGTTGACGAGAAAATCGATTTTTTCGAATTCTGACTCCGGTTATCAGCCGATTTTCCTCGCACTGGGGTGGCCGGACGGTGCTTGCCTAGACGCTTGCAACGAGCCCTCGACCGCGAGAATCGGCTCAGCCGTTGACGAGAAAATCGATTTTTTCGAATTCTGACTCCGGTTATCAGCCGATTTTCCTCGCTTTAAGACGGCCGGACTGCGCTTGCCTAGAATGTACGACGAAGGAACAAAAAAAAAAAAAATATATATATATATAATAATAATAATAATAATTAAAAAAAAAAAAATAAAAAAAAAAAAATAATAATAATAATAATAACCACCGCCACCGAGTGGCAGGGACCGGCTGTGCTTAGCACCTCTGACCGGGAGTCTGTATGGAAGGGGAAGGAGCTGCACGGACGCTTTTTTAAGGCTCTACATGAGCCCCACGTGGATAGAAAAGCGTCCGTGCAGTGGCTGCGTTTCGGTGACCTCTTTGGGGAAACCGAGGGGTTTGTCTGTGCAATACAAGATCAGGTGGTTAAGACGCGGAACTACCGAAAGTACATTCTGAAGGATGGCACTCATGACATTTGTCGAGCCTGTCGCCATCCCGGTGAGTCACTCAGACATGTGCTTTCGGGATGTTCGGCGCTTGCCAACACTGAGTATTTGCACAGGCACAACCAAGCAGCCAAAATCCTCCACCAAGAGCTTGCTCTGAAGTACGGACTCCTGGATGAGAGGGTGCCCTATTATAGGTACACGCCGGTTCCTGTCCTCGAGCGCGGCGGCGTCCGGCTCTATTGGGACCGGTCAATCATCACGGACAGGACTATCTTGGCTAACAAGCCTGATATCGTGGTGATGGACCGGGCACAGTCGCTGTTTTTGGTGGACATCACGATCCCGTATGACGAGAACCTCGTGAGAGCTGAGACGGAGAAAAAACGAAAGTATCTGGATCTGGCTCACGAGGTTTCCGCCATGTGGCACGTGGAGTCCACTGAAACCATTCCAATCGTGATATCTGCTAATGGTTTAATCCCAGTCAGCCTCGCTCACCATCTGCGGCGACTGGGTTTCCGTGGCAGTTCACTTGCGGCCAAGATGCAGAGGGCGGTGGTGCTCGACTCGGCTAGGATAGTCCGTCGGTTTCTTAGCCTGTCGCCCTGACCCCCGGCCGTTTGGTCTCCCCTGCCGGGGTGTAGTCCTCTGCCCGGTACATATATGTATGTGTGTAACGTTTATGTATGTTTATGTAATCTATGTGTATGTAAGTAAGTTTATTATACGTCTTTGGTTTTTATATATATTTATCATGTGCCGGGTGTGAGAGTTAAATTAAATAGGAAAATAATAATAAAAATGGCCATATTTTTTCGTTTATATTTTTTCACTTTTATTATAAATAATAAAGAAAAGAAGAAGAAAATCTAAGATCGCGACGAAGAAATTGAATATGGAGCACAATATTTTATTATAACCAACAATGTGAACAACTATATGGAAGGTGTCAGTCAAACATCCTGCGCACGTAAAACATCCGTGTCGCCTCCACCGTCGTCATCGGAAAGTGATTATAGGACCCCACCGTCATCTGCGGGGTCCGAAACAGAAGAGGTGTCCGCTTCGGCACGGAGGGCATGCCGGAACGCCGCTGCTAAGAGACACCGACTCGCGGACGACGGCCAACACCAGGACGGCGAGCCACCGCTGGATTGCTTGGGGCAACAGGGGCTTCGAGCCCCCGCCAGTGCCCCCGCTGCCAGTGGTGTAGTGCGCCGCATGAGATGGTCTCAACAGTTAAATGAGAGTGTCATGCGAGCGTACTATGGGGCGACAGATGGAGGAACTAACCTCGCTGGATACCGCTCCAGGATGCTGTCAATGTTTCAGGCACTTGAACCGACAGTGACCGTAACTGCACAGCGGCTGGCAGATCAAGCTCGAGCTATTCAGCGTCGCGGAATGCTGGATGAGGCTCGACTTGAACGGCTGCGCTCAGACTTACCACAGATGCCAACCATCAGTAGCTTACCTCAGCAACTATTGCCCATTACCAACCAAGAGGAGTTACGAGATGGTTTAGATTTGTCGGTAAGTGACCAGGATAATGAGCCATTGAGGAGAGCTTTGGAGGATGCGATTTTGACGTATAGATACATGCCACTCAATTTAAGACCAAAATTACCTCGTTTGCCAGTGCATAGACGAAATATGGCACTGGTGGGAGTACTAGATCAAATGTTAGGTCGATACTTAGAAACATCTTCTGACCTAAGTGATACGCATTCGATACTATATTGTGGAGCCATTGCAGCGTGCCGTTTTGCAAAAATAAAATTTCCGGAAAATCGCACGGCTCCGCAGAGGCCTAATGAAATTCCAGCATGGCGGACTAGAATCGAAATGCGTATCACGTTGACTAGAACTCTCATTGCTAAGCTAATCTGTTTTAAAGAGGGCAACAATCGCCCTAAGGTCATGCGGTTTGTGAACCGGGCTTTTGCTGGAACAGGTATACGACCTCCTCAATACTTGGCCTGTGTCACAGATCGCATTGATATCTTGAAACAGAAAGTCTATGCATTGGCAAAACGCATTAGACGATACAAAGAGCGCATAGATCGATACCGTCAGAATCGTATATTCCAAAGTGACCAACGGAAAGTGTACAGGAACTGGGAACGATCTGGTAACTGTGTGGTAGATGGTGAGTTTCCGACATCAGATACTATGTCAGAGTTTTGGCGTAACATCTGGTCGGCTCCTATACATCACACCAATGGGGAATGGATGAATGTTGTTAAGCGGGAGTGCGCTATGGTGGAACAAATGATTCCAATAACCATTGATGCTATGAATGTAGGTTGTGCAATTCGGCCGGCTTCAAACTGGAAGTGTCCGGGACCGGATGGATTGCACAACTTTTGGCTGAAATGGTTCCGTAGCGCGCATCATGTCTTGGCAACACAATTTCAAAACGCCATTGATACTAGGTCGCTGCCGACATTCATGACAACTGGTATCACTTTCCTCTTACACAAGTCCGGCAGTACCGCAGATCCTAAAAATTACAGACCGATAACATGCTTGCCTACCATCTATAAGCTACTTACATCCATTCTGACTTCAAAAATAACTTCACATTTAAATGCAAATAATATTTTGGCCCAGTCTCAGAATGGATGTAAGTCTCGGTCCCGCGGTACAAAGGAACTTCTCCTCATTGACACTGCTATTTGCCAGCAGGTTCGGCGAAATAAGAAAAACCTCACGGCTGCTTGGATTGATTATAAGAAGGCCTATGATTCGGTGCCTCACACGTGGCTCATGGAGATCATGAGGTTGTATAAGGTCGATACAACCCTATGCTCATTTCTTGATACATGTATGAGACAGTGGATGACAGTTCTTCGTCATCCGGGGACTGCTGATTTTTCTGATTTGACTGAACCGGTAAGGATTCAGCGGGGTATATTCCAGGGGGACAGTTTAAGTCCTTTATGGTTTTGCTTGGCCCTTAACCCTCTCAGTACGTTACTGAGGGATTCAGGGTTGGGCTTTCGCCTTTGCAGAAGGGGTGAGGTCATATCTCACTTACTCTATATGGATGACCTAAAATTGTATGCATCGAAACGTTCAGACCTAATGAAATTGCTAAAGATCACTCAAAGCTTTAGCAATGACATTGGGATGGAGTTTGGTGTTGACAAGTGTGCGGTTATCAATGTAGAGCGAGGTAGGGTTGTGAGCTCTGAGAATCTAGTACTTTCAGATACTATTATTCTCAAATCTCTCTGTGAAGGTGAAACCTATAAATACCTAGGAATGTCAGAGGCACTTGGTATTGAGGCAGGAACTATGAAACAACTGGTGCAGGAGCGCTTTTTTGGCCGCCTGAAAAAAGTCCTTAAAAGCCTTTTGTCGGGTGGTAACAAGGTGCGCGCCTTCAACAGCTGGGTCATGCCCTTACTCATTTACACCTTTGGCATTCTTAAGTGGACACAAACTGAACTGGATTCCTTGGACCGCAAGGTCCGTAAACTGTTGACGGCATATCGTATGCATCACCCCCGTTCGTCAGTAATGAGATTGTACATCCCACGCAAGTGTGGTGGACGTGGTTTTTTAAATATCAAGAACCTCCATAATCGTGAGGTGTGCAATCTTAGAGATTATTTTCTTAAGATAAGCGGTGGTATGCATAGGGATGTGGTTGCAGTGGATAAAGGTCTTACTCCACTCTCCTTAGGCAAAACGAATTGGCGCAAGCCAATAGTGCTGAGTACCTCGGAACGCATGGCGATATGGAAGAGCAAAGAGTTGCATGGCAGATTCTACAGGGCCCTGATGGGGCCGGATGTAGATCCCATTGCTTCTGTATCTTGGTTACAGTTCGGAGACCTCTTTGGGGAAACCGAAGGTTTTGTCTGTGCAATTATGGATGAAGTTATCAAGACGAGGAATTATCGGAAACATATTATGAAAGATGGCACTATTGACATATGTCGAGCGTGCCATCGTCCTGGGGAGTCCCTCAGGCATATTGTTTCCGGTTGTTCCCATCTTGCTAATGGCGAGTACTTGCACAGACACAATCAAGTAGCCAAGATCATCCATCAACAACTTGCTCTTCAGTATGGCCTCGTAGATGTTGAGATACCGTACTATAGGTACGACCCTGCGTCAGTTCTGGAGAATAGTAGTGCATTGCTCTACTGGGATCGGTCGATTATAACTGACAGGTATATTGCTGCCAATAGACCTGACATAGTAATAGTCGACCGTTCAGCGCGCCGTGCAATAATTGTGGATATCACCATTCCACATGATGAGAATCTCATGAAAGCGGAGAAGGAAAAATTATCAAAGTACTTAGACCTTGCTCATGAGATTACCGCCATGTGGAGTGTGAACTCGACGATTATTGTTCCGATAGTCGTTTCAGTTAACGGTCTTATAGCGAAAAACTTCGACCAACATCTTAAGAAGCTTTCGCTCAACTGTTGGATCAAGGGCCGTATACAGAAAGCAGTGGTCCTGGAAACGGCACGCATTGTGAGGAGGTTCCTCACTCTTGAACCCTGACCACTGGTAGCTTGGGTCGTTAAGGCTCCGCGACCAGTGGTGGACTCAATTTTTTAATATTTTTAAACGTGTTTTTTAATTTTTTTAGGAACATTGTTAAAAATATTATTTAATTGTAATGAAAATAAATGATAGAAATAATAATAATAATTAAAAAAAAAAAAAAAAAAAGAAAAAAAAAAGAGAAAAAAAAAAAAATTAGTTAAGTACTAGTAAGTAGAAATTAAGTAACAAAAATGTAATACTCTACTAAAAAACTAACACCTGATGTTCACATATTTTTTACGAAATAAAGCATAAAAAACATTTTCAAAATACAAAAAAAAAGTCGTGGACGAGCACAGTCCGCGGTCTTTTATTAAAAAAAAAAAAAAAAAAAAAAACCTAACCTAACCTAACCTAACCTAACCTAACCTCGATTTTTTCGAATTCTGACTCCGGTTATCAGCCGATTTTCCTCGCACTGGGGTGGCCGGACGGTGCTTGCCTAGACGCTTGCAACGAGCCCTCGACCGCGAGAATCGGCTCAGCCGTTGACGAGAAAATCGATTTTTTCGAATTCTGACTCCGGTTATCAGCCGATTTTCCTCGCACTGGGGTGGCCGGACGGTGCTTGCCTAGACGCTTGCAACGAGCCCTCGACCGCGAGAATCGGCTCAGCCGTTGACGAGAAAATCGATTTTTTCGAAGTCTGACTCCGGTTATCAGCCGATTTTCCTCGCTTTAAGACGGCCGGACTGCGCTTGCCTAGACGCTTGCAACGAGCCCTCGACCGCGAGAATCGGCTCAGCCGTTGACGAGAAAATCGATTTTTTCGAATTCTGACTCCGGTTATCAGCCGATTTTCCTCGCTTTGAGACGGCCGGACTGCGCTTGCCTAGACGCTTGCAACGAGCCCTCGACCGCGAGAATCGGCTCAGCCGTTGACGAGAAAAACGATTTTTTCGAATTCTGACTCCGGTTATCAGCCGATTTTCCTCGCACTGGGACGGCCGGACTGCGCTTGCCAAGACGCTTGCAACGAGCCTTCGACCGCGAGAATCGGCTCAGCCGTTGACGAGAAAAACGATTTT